>CM065806.1:130538500-131738500 GCA_033398695.1 Orobanche coerulescens | reverse complement strand
CTTTGGGGCCTGAGATGACGCTGGAGTAGGTTTGGAGTCCCAGTTATGACACGTGACAGACTGTCTCGGACACTTGGTGCTCACATGACCAAGATCCCCACAGTTATAACAGGTGATGGCCGAACTGGCCGCTCGTGACTGAGATTCCGCGGGTTTAGACGTCACAGGAGGTCGCTCAAAAAAAGCAGAGCCCGCACGAGGTTTCTTGAAGGTTGTCTGACCGCCTTCAGACTGATTACGATTCTTCGATTTCTTGCTAGCAGACGAAGGTTGCTGCTTAGCAATTTCTTTAGCAGTAAGCTCATAGGTAAGAGATTTCTCAATGAATTCGGCCAACATGGTGCAATTATGATTAAGCAATTGTAATCTCATACGGGATTTCAGCCTCTTGCTGAAATACTTAATCTTATCCGTCTCGGAATGAATGATAGATGAGGCGAACGGAAGAAGTTCCTGAAATTTCTCGGCAATAGCGATAACATCCTCGTCTGTTGAGGGGTCGGGGGTGAGTAATTCTGACAGCTTGGTCTCTCTGAGTGGGGCCGGATAATATCTCTCCATCATGAGAATCTTGAACTGCTCCCAAGTACATGATCCTTCGGTGGGCTTCAACGACAACCACCAAGAATGTGCGCTCTTACCCAGGTAGTAAGCCGCAACAGAAACTTTGTGTCCTTCGGGACACTCTACCATAGCAAACAACTTCTCGAAATGCTCAAGCCAATGAATAATATCCGCCGGCTCAGACGAGCCCTCAAAAGTAGGTGGCCTCTGGCGAGAGATGTAGCCGATGATATTGCTCACATTCCTCTCTTGCCTCTGAGGTGGCGGCGGAGGAGCCTGTTGATTTTGATTGACTGAGTTATGCATCGTCTGCATCACCTGTGTCATCTGGGTCATTTGGGCCATCATGCCCTGCATAAAAGCGAGTGGGTCAACCCGAACACCTTCTGACTGAGCGGTGTCCCGAGTACGACTCCCTGATAGAGAATGATCACGTCCAGGTGAATGAGTAGCAG
Source organism: Orobanche coerulescens (assembly GCA_033398695.1). NCBI lineage: Eukaryota > Viridiplantae > Streptophyta > Magnoliopsida > Lamiales > Orobanchaceae > Orobanche > Orobanche coerulescens. Next base: position 131,737,481 of record CM065806.1, on the reverse strand, counting down.
CGTCGCTGCTAGATGAATTAGCATTATTCCTCGCATTCGCATGTGTATTCACACGAGCTCTCGGGATTCGGCTCGCTCCACGGCCTCGTCCTCCACGTCCTCTTCTTGCCCTTTCCATACTGAAGGAGGAAAGTCACATAATGATTATATTTCCCGCATGATTATCACGTTATGATTACATCATGAGATGATGAAAATGAGTATACATGCTCTAACTTAGTGATTATATGAATGATTTACTGAAGTGGCATGATTATCTGATGAAATTCTTGAAATGATTATCTTGAATAACTTAACAAGATTAATAATATGATCATCCAGATCGACAACTGAGTAATGAAATGAATTGAGTAATAAATGAATTAACATGATCGTCCTGATCATTAACTGAGTAATGAAATGTATTAAGTGATTAATGAGTTAACATGATCACCCTATAATGATGATGTTTGAGGATTGTTAAATGATGAATGATGAATGAATGACTATTGCCAGAAATTATACCATGGCGTTAGAAATCTTACAGTTCTTCCGGTCTGATTGGCTCGGCATTTGCACAGATCACACGTGACGCGAAAGTCCAATGATACTAGTCTGATGACGATGATTTCAAATGAGACATGACTTGGAGGGTAGTATTCAAAACCACGCTCCGATACCAACTCTGTAACACCCCAAACTAGGCGGATATTACAGTGCCGTAGATCCCCAACTGGAACCCACCAGGCAAATGAAAATGATTGAATTACACAGGATAAATGTAGTACCGAACCACATTACAACAATAATTACTCCGATGAGGAGTTTAGTTACATCACAGCAGGACAATACCGAATACTAGTGTATTTTATATGCAGATAAAATACACAACACTGAATGAAACGGAGTATCCAAATGAAAGTCTGCAGCGGAAAATAAAAAACAATAAGATGAATAACTGAAAGATCGGGGCCCCCTACTAGTATCACTGGGACTCTTCGACGTCAGCATGTTCTCCCCGTGCTTTTGCCTTGCCAAGACCTGAAAAACAAAATCCCCAAACGGGGTCAGTTACACAGAACAACAATCCTCAAGGGTTGAAAATACACAAACATGATTTAACTGAAGTTATGGAATATCCTTAGTTATGAATTACGCTGAAGGGGAGCATCATAGTACGCCGGTAGTGTTCTGTGCAAGTGTACAAGATGGATGACCGGACCCACCCGTCCTTGTACCTAATTAGTCTCACGGAGGTAATCGTTACCGTGTGCACAGTCCAATGTATCACTCCCAATACATGGCCATCATGTGCCCGACTAAAAATTCCACACATCCGCACCCGGCCACGCAATATGAACCCAGAAGGTCATATGAACGAGAATGACCGTAATGAATACCAATGAATAAATAATAATCTGACAAAGTCAAGAATGACTCACCGAGATGAGAGTAATAATGAAGTGATTGATAGTTTCAATTGAATGATTGGAACCGCCGTTCCCGTTAATAAAGTGATTGTTCAACAATTACAAGTCTCAATATGATTAATACAATGATGAATGAGTTATGATTATGAATGATCAACAATAAAAGGAATGAATATCCTTTTAACCGAGTAGGAATTAACTTACTCAACACCGGTGATAATTATCCTCCACGAACAACGTCCAAATTGAGATATCGGTCGCTCGAACAACCTTGAATAAATACAATTACGAACAATTCGTTCAATATACGTATCAAACACGAATATAACGAACTCAAAACGTCGGTACGATAAGACCAAGTTCATTGGGGCATTATATCGAACACTTTGTGGTCAACTTCGATTGTTTATAACCAAACTTCAAAATAGCAACACCAAATCCTCAAGAAGTGTTTCAAACCAACAAAACATCTCCAATACGATCAATAATCCATTATGAATATCCAAATTCGTGATTTCAACAACAATTAATCGAAAACCCCCAAATCCAACACAACATTCAAAGTGTTCTTGAATAATCCTTCAATAATCCAATGAATAATCAAACATATCCATAATCATATGTATATCACTTCATACAACATGATCTTAACATCCAAAACATCATATCTCAACACAATTCGAAAATCCAAGAGGTTTGATGAAGATTACCTTTGAAGATCCAAGCACTATGATTCGAAGAACACGCGATAGATCGATGATCCGAGCTTCACAACCGAATGAAAATGATTAAAAACCACACTCAAGTGATAGGTGAAGAGAATTCTCTCCCTCAAGCCTCTCTCTCGTATGAAGGTGGAAGAAATGGAAGGAATGAGTGAAATGCTCAAAAACGAAATTATAGGGGGTTGGTGCATCGGACATGGCCCGTGCCGATCGGCACGGCCGCTGGCGCATGGCCGGCGGGGGACTCGGCCGTGTCCGCTTGACACGGCCGCGGTGCTCGGCATTGACTCGACCGTGTCTGGAACACGGCCGCGTCTGGCGCCGGTTACGCTTATCCGGAAGAGTTCGAATCGGCCGTGCTGCGACACGGTCGAGTCCTGTGGCGTAGACTTCGGCATTTCCGGACGAGTACAAGATGGCCGTGTCGGACGACACGGCCGAGTTCGGCCGGCGATGATCGCCAATAATCAAAAATGAGCGGGTGAGCTAAAATGACCATAACTCTCTCGTCCGGACTCCGATTGACTCACCGTTTGAACCATTGGAAAGCTAACTCGATGCTCTATAATATTGCAAAGATTCAGAATTTTTGGAGTTACCAAAAATTAATGGTGATCTAACAAAGTCGAACTCATATGTGGAAAGTTGAAACAATGGACAATAACGATACACAACTCGAAGTTTTTCCGAACGGTGAACACGGGTGAATAAACATGATTGATGAATGATTATAAATGAGTGAAAATCCACTGAGTGACAATCACCGAAGGAAATTACTGAATGATAATGACTGAATTACAACCGGGTATTACATGACTGACCGTGACCCTATAAGTTGATTGGGACATTTGAAAGAAGGGTTTATACGTATACTGGTATTCACGACAAAATGGTTCTTGAATGATCCCAATCATTCGTTCTCAGTTGGGGTACAGTGTAGGCCTCCAGGCTGGCTAGGTGGTGCTACTACTCTTTGGTTCCTCCCATTGCTGACTGAGACGGACCTACCGAGTCGCGCAATAGGATTGACGACAGAATGAATCAAGCTTGTTCTCTCATTATTAATATTAGATATTGGATATCTAATTTATTGGACATTAGATGTCAAATTAAATTTGGGACATTGGATGTCTAAATCGATTTATTGGATAAATTGCTTTACGGCCTAATGATTTAAATAAATTATTGGGTGATTAATTTAATTCATAAATATAATTATTTCTTAGAGAAATTAATTATATTATTATGTATTTGATATGATTAATTAATTGGATTAATTAATCGATATAAATACATCGGAATGAAATCGGAGTTTATCTGTTTGGACTCACGGGAGTCCGAAACGGACCGAACTCTTCCTATCATTCATCAACGCCGCCCCTCCCCCCACTTATATCCATGTGTGTGTTTTGACTTGTCCCCATCATGATGTTTGGAATCTCATGTGTTGAGGGGACAAGTATCATGCACATTATTTGGTTGGGAATAAAATATTATGAGTTGAAGATTAAAAGGTAAGAAGACTTCATCTCACATGGGCAATCAATCAATCGTACGTAAGAAGTAGAGAGAGAAACAGTGAGAAAGAACTTAGAGTTCATTCCAAAGTCTTCATCTCATTCTTCATCTTGTTCTTGTTGTTCTTGGAGAAAAATCAAGAAATTAATTGAGAGAAATAAATTATACACTTAGAGTGTTATAGTCAAAGCTTCATCACTTGATTCTAGCCGTAACCTTAGAGGTTAATCAAGTGTTGCCACTCCATTCGTTTCTCCGACGCGTGACAAGTAGAGACGCGGTTTTTTCGGCGTTGGATCATCCAAGGGCTTGGAGCATTTTGGATCGTTTGGGGAATAGCTCAAGAGAAGGAATTCCATATAATCAACGGACGACAAGGGTATGATTTCGAATCTTCCTTTGTTTATTTTATTTTCGTATATGCGTAGCTCGATCGATCCTCGTAGGGATTCGGATCGAATTAATTTTCGTTTTACCGCTTCCGCTGGGCCTTCGTTTTCGGCACCGAATCCCAACAGTGGTATCGGAGCGAGGTCTTGCGATCGTATATACGATATTTAGCATTTGGAATGCTTATTTTGTGATTTAGAATCATTTTGATAATCGTAGATATTTTATTGTTCGTCGTAGTGTCGTTTTTCCGTGATTTTATGTTATGGTATAAATCAGGTTTTTCTTGGAAATATGATTTATATTAATAATATTCAGATCAGGAACAACAAGATTTTAGAAATCGCCAAAACAAGGTATCGAATCGTTGGACGATTTTCCATACACCGCCAAGTATGGCCGAGCACGTCCGGCCGTGGCGGACGCTTGTTGTGTTCTGCGGAATCGGTAGAGCGCGTTCTTTATGTCGAGCCGAGTGCTCACCGATCCGGCCGACGCTTCTTGTATTCTCACGAGTCCTACCGGGCGTGTTCTTTATGACGAGCCGAGTGCTCACTGGATCCGGCCGACACTTGCATGTCAACCGAAGTCTGCCGGGCGTAGTCTTGACGAGCCGAGTGCTCTGTGTATCCGGCCGGGTAGTGCTGTATCCTGCCGGTCGTGTCCGGGCATGGCCGGGGCCCCCTTTCCTGTCTGGAGCCGGGCGTGGCCTGTAGGCTGCCGGTCGGGTGCACAGTGCTTCTTGGGCGCTTCAGTGTCGGGCACTGGGTCTCGTTTTTCAGTATATTTTCGATTATTGAATTTTCCTGTAATAAAATCATTAATTTAGAATTTTTGATGAAGGAAAATTCAAAGAAAATATTTTAAGGGTACACTACGGACCAAAATTAAATTGTCGATTATTGTTGAATTGATTGGATCAATTCTATTTATTGTTGATTGTTGATTGGATCATATGTAATCTTCTCGCTATCCATTTATTGAGTATTTATTGGATGAATGTTTTTTGAATGGGGATGTGGTTCATGGACTTAGTTTGAATCGTTCGTTTTAATCGATTGGGTAAGGCCGTTTTGAGCCTATTTATTTTACTAGAAATATTTGTATCTAGGATGCAATTTTTCAATGTAAAATTTATATGTAATGACGAAACCGGAGGAAGATCCGTTTCGAGAAGACGAAGATTCAAAACGAAGACTTGTAATTAGATTACGGAGTTTTTGTTTTCTAGGAACGGTCCATGAACCACATGTTGGTAGCAACTAGGTTGTGAATGGTTGTTACATATTGTATGAATGCAACAAATGCGCTAAAATGATTAATGTGCAAAGTGTAACGTTAATCGCGAAAATTCTCCCACAACAAATTATTAAGTTTATAAGGTTTCAAGGTTTTCCTTCCCTCCATCGAGCTTTCGGGAAATTGAAATCCAAACCGGATGTGCTATGCTTCCGAGTTATCGGGGTAGTCGTTCGGGGAGGACGGATAAATTACCGGGAGTGCATTGGATGCCTTCGGTTGGAGCAAATTTTATCCCTAGAAACCTGATAGGTTGCCGGATAAGATTCAATTGTGAAACTGATTTGCGTCGATGGTATAAACTTAACTTGTTCACGAACAATAGAAACCGTATAGGTTGAGGGGAGTGAACAAAGGGAAAAAGAAGATCGAATCATTCATTAGATGGGTTGGTGTTGGACACCACTTTATGAAAATTAACAGGCTAGAAACCTGTTCGGTTGCCCTCTATTAAGATTTATAAAGAACTCGATCACCACTATGAAGTAGAGCGACGATACTTCCGGATTTCACATGGGAGTGTGTTGTTCCGATAAAATAGTGGGAGCTGGGTAACAAGAATAGAAAAGACCTTAATTCTATACTCAGATCATAATATAACAAGTCACTAATTAATCTGTTATACTTAATGCAGACATAACTCTCAATATGACAATGAATCCACTCGCAATTCTACTCGAAAAGAACACCTTAATGGGACCTAACTTTGTGGATTGGCTCCGAAATCTGATGATTGTCCTCAGTATAGAAGCACTGGGATACGTCTTGGAGACGGACATTCCCGCGCCTCCTGTGCGGACCCGAGCCAATCAGGAAGAGATTGAAAACCACGAAAAGTGGGTTAAGGATGACGTGAAAGTCCGTGCTTATATGATGGCTTCCATGTCTAATGAGTTTCAGAGAGCTCATGAGAAAATGACTTCTGCTAGGCAGATTCTATCTCACTTAACCGAACTTTATGGTGATCACAGCAGAACTGCTAGATATGAGATATCCAAGCAACTGTTCGGTTCAAGGATGAAGGAAGGTGAGAAGGTTGGGGAACACGTCCTCAAAATGATATCCATGATCGAGAGATTGGAGGCTCTTGATTTAAAAATGGATACTTCTCTCCAAACCGACCTTATCCTACAGTCTCTCCCTGATTCCTTCTCACAGTTTGTTATGAACTTTAACTGCAATGAGATTGCATGTAATTTAGCTGGGCTAATGAACAAACTTGTAACCGCTCAGTCTCAGATGAAGACTCCACGGATGAAGGAGTCGGCCCTTGTGATTTCTTCTGGACTTCGGAAGAGTAAGAATAAGAAGAAAAAGACCAAGAAGCGGACTGGACCACAAGCAAAGGACCTTAAGGGTAAGGGCAAGGTCCCGATGGTTCCGAAGAACAAGAAGAAGAAGGATGCTTGTCTCAAGTGTGGTGAACTGGGCCACTGGGCTAGAGACTGTCCGATTCTTCATGGCACTTCAGGTACAGAACTTTTAGTTTTGGAAACAAATTGTTCTGCTACTGTATTTTCTACTTCCTGGATACTGGATTCTGGTGCTAGTTCTCATATTTGTACCGTGAATAAGGATCTGGAACAAAGTAGGAAGCTTGGAGCTGGAGAAGTTATGATCACAGTCGGAAGCGGGCATAGTGTCGAGGCGACCGACATAGCATCACTTCTTTTGGGTTTAGAATCCGGCTTTGTTTTGACTTTAGAAGATGTACTTGTTTTGCCCAAGGGGCACAAAAACATTGTATCCATTCCGGTCATGGACCGAAAAGGTTTTTCATTTTTCATTGGTGATGGTTCCTGCAAAATTTATTTCAGAAATAAACTAGTGGGTACTGCGACATTGTTAAATGGATTGTATCATCTAAATCTCAGCAACAAAGTAGTTGCGAATACTATGACTAGAAAACGTGGTAGGGATGAAACCAATCAAGTTTTGAAATGGCATCTTAGACTTGGTCATGTTGGTCAGACCAAGGTTTATAAGATGGAAAAGGATGCACTTATGGGTCCATTGGGATCGGATCCCTTTCCTACTTGTGAATCTTGCCTTAAAGGTAAAACGACTAAGTCCCCCTTCACAGGGACTTTTGAAAGAGCCGCTGATAAACTGGGATTAATCCATACTGATGTTTGTGGTGCTTTGGAAGCAGCACGTGACGGATATCAATATTTCATTACGTTTACAGATGATCATACTAGGTATGGTTATGTATACTTAATGAAACATAAATCCGAGGCTTTTGAGAAATTCCAAGAATTCAAGGCCCTAGTCGAGAAACAAACTGGTAATCATATCAAAGTACTTCGGTCGGACCGAGGTGGCGAGTATATGAGTACGGAGTTTGACGAGTTCCTTAAGGAACATGGAATAGTTTCACAACTAACACCTCCAGGTACTCCTCAGTTAAATGGTGTGTCAGAAATAAGGAACCGGACCTTGTTAAACATGGTCTGTTCCATGCTGGGCTACACTGACTTACCAATTTACCTGTGGGGGTATGCACTCCTGACTGCCACGTATATCTTGAACAGATGTCCTTCCAAATCTGTTCCTAAAACTCCACATGAAATGTGGGAGGGCAGGAAACCAAGTCTTAATCATATTAGGATTTGGGGATGTCCCGCCTATGTCAAGAAGACTAAGGTGGAGAAGTTGGAAGCTAGGTCCGCGAAGGGACGTTTCATTGGATTCCCGTCTGGGACAATGGGATATCTATTCTACATTCTCGAAGATCGAAAGATCGTTGTTGCTTTACAAGCACACTTCCTGGAAGATGAGTTCATTCAGGAAGGCGGAGCAGGTAGAAGTATTTCTTTAGAAGAATACAATGAAACTCCTCGGGAGACACCTGTGCAAGAAACTGGAACCGAACCTTCTGAAACACAAGTACAACCACCTTGTAGGTCAAGTAGGGTGTCTCAAATTACCTGAGAGGTATAATTTTATGCACTTGGAGGAACTGGGTTTCCTCGAGGTTCCAAGTGATAAAAAAGAGACCGACCCGCGACCAATGACCTAGAAATGGTGGATGTAGACTCCATGAAATGGATCAGTATGCATCTTTATGTAGTTGGGACCTTCATTTTGACGAGACAGTCAAAGAGTTTAACTTTGTTCAAAATAGGAACCTTGTGTATACAAGAGGGTTAGTGGGAGCAAGATCGCATTCTTAGTACTATGTGCAGATGACATTCTACTAAAAGGAAACAATGTGGGAATGCTCAGTTCTGTGAAAGCTTGGCTTTTGAGTAATTTCTCCATGAAAGACTTGGGAGAAGCTACCTATATTCTTGGTATTCGACTCTACCGGGATAGAGCGAAGAGAACAATAGGTCTTTCCCAAGCCCTCTATATATATAAAATCTTAAAGCGATTTAAGATGAATGATTCTAAAAGAGGGTTCCTACCGATGCGACATGGAATAAAACTCTCCTTGAAGATGTGTCCTCAAAGTGTGGAACAATGGAAGGAAATGAGTAATATACCATATGCTTCGGCCGTGGGTAGCCTTATGTATGCTATGTTGTATACGAGACTTGACATTGCGCATGCTGTAAGCGTGGTGAGTAGGTTTCAGGCAAACCCAGGTAGGGAATATTGGACTGCCGTAAAGAACGTTCTCAAGTACTTTAGAAGGACTAGAGATCTGGTTCTTATTTATGGCGGTGGAGAACTGAATGTGATGGGATTCACTGTATTGAACTTCCAAGGATAGAAAGACGATTCTATGTCTACTTCTGGCTACATTTACTCTTAATGGAGGAGCAGAATCTTGGCATAGTGCCAAGTATAGCGCGACTGCTAATTCCACCTGTTAGGCTGAGTATAAAGCGGCCTCGGGGGCCTCAAAAGGAAATACTTTGAAGTTACTGGGTAAACTTCACATGACACCTTGTGTTGCACTGCCAGAGAGGTAATACAGGCCTAGGAGCCGAGGTTTCATAACAGTACCGAACATATTGAGAGAGAGTATCATGTCGTGAGAGAATTTGTTCGCAAAGAGATACATTGTGCTGTATAGAGTAGAGTCAGCCGACTACGTCGCTGATCCACTAACCAAGCCAATTCCTCAGATTAGCTTAGAGCGTCATCTGGAGAACATAGGTATTAGATACCATAGTGTGTGGCATTGAGTGCAAGGGGGAGATTATTGGGAATATACCCTCGAATGCCACTCAGAGGATATTGAGTGAGGGCATTGTACTTGTAATTATGTAAATCATTAATATAAGGCAATGAATATTTCTTTATTTACTGATAGTTACTGGCGTTCCTCACTCGTAAATATACATATAGAAACTAGTCCATGTATTTGAGAGCAAAACGTTCCACTCCTTATTGGATAAGGAGGTCGGCACTGGAAAGGTTTATAGCTCAAATACTTAATCGTTCGCAAGTCGATGAAACTTGACTGGGCATTAAGTTTATGTGAAGACTTGTATGACGTGTTCTTTGACATGGAGAGTGCCTGTCGAATGCTAATGTTTAGTGGGAGCATGTAATACCCGGTTGTAATTCAATAATTATCATTCAGTATTTATCATTCAGTCATTATCACTCAGTAATTTCACTCATTATTGATCATTTGTCACTCATATTCAGTCATGGTATTCATCATTCAGAGTAATTGTATCGTGTATCAATCGTCATTCATCACTAATCTGATTGGAGTTTCGTGCCGCGTTTATCATCATTGTCATTTTCGGTGCGAGTTGTGCGTGAGGAGTAGCGCACGCTACATACTCCTTTTAGCGTACGCTAATTGAGTATAGGTAGCGCACGCTACCACTCAGCTTTAGCGCACGCTAAGGTTGCCATTGCCGCACCCGTAAGGTACCGGACCGCAGTGAGATTATTTGTAGCGCACGCTACGAGTGGTAAGTAGCGCGCGCTAACGGGTTGTAGTAGCGCACGCTATATGTGTGGAGTAGCGCGCGCTAGGGACGGATCAGGTTGAGTCCAGTGGCTACTGGACTGCACTGGATTAATTCATAGCGCACGCTATGTGTTGTTGTTAGCGTATGCAACCGATATATTAGCGCACGCTAAACAATGGTTGTAGCGCACGCTATCGGGGTCAGATCAGAGGTCAGACAGTTTTCTGGACTCCAGTGCTAGGCATCAATATTTCGTTAGCGCACGCTAATAATGGGTCTTAGCGCACGCTAGTAATATGGCCGTAGCGCACGCTACAAGAAGGTACGTAGCGCGCGCTATCGTGTTCGGACAGTGGGTACTGGACTACCCAAATTACTCGTTAGCACGCTACGCACAAGGGCTAGCGCACGCTAACCTGGACTGACTATAAATTGGACAGTTTAGTCAGAGTTCGTCATTTATTCATCTCATTTCACTCCTTCGATTATTTTGGGGATTTCCGATTGTCGTGATTATAAACTTGAATTGTGGATTTCTATGAGATGATTGATGTCATTGATAATGTTTTGCTGGTTTGAATCAATCATTTTGGAGTTGATTCGATAATTTGGGTTTGGTTTTAACCAACGGGTATCTCAACGTTTTCGTTAGAGTACATCTACGAGTTCGGATATTGTTGTATCGACGTTTGGGTCGGTTATGATCGTATTTGATTCGTGTATTGATCGGTTATTGGTAATTATTGTTGTTCAAGGTTGTTCGAGCGACCGACATTTCATTTAAGACGTTGTTCGTGGAAGGACATTATCATCGGTATTGTGTAAGTTAATTCTTACTCGGTTAGAACGATATTCATTCCTTTTGTCGTTGTTCATTCATAATCGTAACTCATTCATCATTGTATTAACCGTATCAAAACTTGTCATTGTCAATTAATCACCTCAGTCATAAGGAACGACGGTTCCGATCATTTCATTGAGCTATCATTCATTTCACCATCATTTAATCTTGGTGAGTCATTATTCATTTTCGTTGTCACTTTTGTCATATTGTGGCATTCCGGGTCATACTGGCGTACCGGTTGGTATGTGTAGGATTTTCATGTCGGGCACATTATAGTCGTGTGTTGGTTGGTGGCCTCACATTGGACTGTGCACACGAGTTGATGGCTTCGTGAGACTGATTAGGTACAAGACCACACGTGTATTCGATCGATACTCGTTGGTGGCTTGTGCACGGACACATTTCCATCCCGGACGTAGTGTGGCGCCATTCCTTTGAGCCGTACTGATAGTCGATTCATATAGCATGTTTGATTGCGTATGTTTCGACACGATAATTCATAATTTCATATATATCATGATTGTGTATTTTCAACCCTTGAGGATTGTTGTTACGTATGGCGGCCCGTTGGGGATCTTTGCTTTGTCATGGCAAGGCTAAGGCACGGGGAGAGCACGGTGACGGCGAGGAGTCCCAGTGATACTAGTAGGGGGCCCCAGTCTTTTCAGTCATTATGTTTCTTTTATTTATTCCGCTGCAGACATTCCGTTTGAATATTCATTTCACTCATTGTTGTATATTTTATCTCCATATAAAATATACTTGTATTGATATCATCACAGGTGTGTTGTATAAAACTCCTCATCGGAGTAATTGATGTTGTAATGTGGTTCGGTACTACATTTACCTGTGTAATTCATTCATTTTCATTCTTTGGTGGGTCCCGGTCGGGGGTCACTGCATCGTAATATCCGCCTAGTTTGGGGTATTACAGAGTTGGTATCGGAGCGTGGTTTTGAATACTACCCTCCAAGTCATGTCTCATTTGAAATCATCGTCATCAGACTAGTATCATTGGACTTTCGCGTCACGTGTGACCTGTGCAAATGCCGAGCCAATCAGACCAAGAACTGTAAGATTTCTAATGCCATGGTATAATTTCTGGCATTAATCATTCATTCATAATTCATCAGTTAACAATCCTGAATTATCATTGTCATTTTGACCGGGACGGTCAGGTTAACTCATTAATTAGTCAATTCATTTCATTGTTCAGTTGTTGATCAGGAAGATCAAATCATTGATCTTGTTAACTCATTCAAGATAATCATTTCAGTAACTTCATCAGATAATCATGTCACGTCAATTAATCATTCATGTAATCGCTGTATTTGAGCGCGTATGCTCGTTTTCATCATTTCATAATATAATCATAATGTGATACTCATGCGATATATATAATCATCATATGACTTTCCACTTCAGTATGGAAAGGGCTGGCAGAGGACGTGGAGGACGATGCCGTGGAGCGGGCCGAATCCCGAGAACTCGTGTGAATACACGTGCAAACGCGAGGAATAATGCTAATTCATCGAGCAGCGACGCTGCCACTCATTCACCTGGACGCGATCATTCACTATCGGGGAGTCGTACCCGGTACACGGCTCAGTCAGAGGGTGTCCGGGTTGACCCACTCGCATTTATGCAGGGCATGATGGCCCAAATGACCCAGATGGCTCAGTTGATGGAGACGATGCATAACTCCGTCAATCAAAATCAACAGGCTCCTCCACCGCCACCTCAGAGGCAAGAGAGGGGTGTAAGCAATATCATTAGCGATATCTCTCGCCAGCGACCACCTACCTTTGAGGGCTCATCTGAGCCGGCGGATATTGTTCATTGGCTTGAGCATTTTGAGAAATTATTTGCTATGGTGGATTGCCTCAAGGGCATAAAGTTTCGATTGCGGCTTACTATCTCGGTAGAGCGCTCATTCATGGTGGTTATCGTTGAAGCCCACGACGGATCATGTACTTGGGATCGATTCAAGACTCTCATGATGGAGAGGTACTATCCGGCCCCACTCGGGAGGCCAAGTTGTCGAATTACTCACTCCCGACCTTTCGGCGGATGATGATGTTCTCGCCATCGCCGAAAAATTTCAGAACTTCTTCCGTCGCCTCGCCTATCATTCACTCGAAGCGGACAAGATCAAGTATTTCAGCAAGAGGCTGAAACCTCGTATGCGGCTACATTTGCTTAATCATAATTGTGCCACTCTGGCCGAGTTCATTGAGAAAGCTCTCACTTACGAGCTTACGGCTAAGGAAATTGCTAAGCAACAACCCTCATCCGCTAGCAAGAAGTCCAAGAACCGTATTCATCGACGGAGTCGCCACTTTCAAGAAACCACGTGCGGGTCAGACTTTTTCTGAGCGACCTCCCACGGCGTCTAAACCCGCGGAATCTCAGTCGCGAGCGGCCACCTCGGCCATCACCTGTTTCAACTGTGAGGAACAGGGTCATTTCAGCACCAAATGTCCGGCGATCACGTGCCACAATGTGGGATTGCCGGGCATAGGGCCCGTTTTGCCGTAGGGACTCTAAACCCACTCCGGCGTCATCTCAAGCCCCTGTGTCATTCAGCGGTGCGTAATCAAGCCACTCGGTCGGCTGCTCAAGACGACAGAGCTAAAGGCGGAGCCAAGAGCTATCAGACGGAGCGTCCGGTTCGGGACCGGCAAGCCCCGAATTTATGAGATGAAGAAGACTGACGATCCGAGGCCGGATGATCTCGTGTACACTCGATATTCTATCTCAACCTGTGTGTACCCTTTTTGATACTGGTGCATCGCATTCATTCATTTCCGAGTCATGTTTGAGTAGACTACGTCTGGGTAGTGCTACTAGTTGTGAGCCTTATGTCATTGGCCTACCTAATGGTAGACGAATTGTCGGAAGTCGTGAGATTCAGAATTGTCCGATTCAGCTTCATGGTCGTGTATGGCCAGCGGACCTAATCGTAGTAGATTTTCCGAGGGACGACGTCATCTTGGGTATTGATTGGATGGATCGTCATGATGCCATCATTAGTGTCCGAAAGCGTTTGGTCACTATCATTTCAGACGATGGAGTCGAATGTGTGTTTCAGGGAGGTAATCCCGGCTGTTCTGGTAAGGTCATTAATTTGATGAAAGCAGTAAGGTTACTCAATCAGGGATGTGTCGGTTGTTGGTGCTATATGGCCAAAACCGAGAAATCATCAGTAATGTTGACGGACATTCCGGTAGTGAACGAATATGCCGATGTTTTTCCACACGAGTTACCTGGTTTGCCTCCACAGAGGGATGTGGAATTCACGATTGAGTTGGAGCCTGTTACGTACCCGATATCGAAGGCACCGTACCGGATGGCCCCGACCGAAATGCAGGAATTAAAGAACCAACTTGAGGAGTTGTTCGAAAAAGGTTATATCCGACCGAGTGCGTCCCCGTGGGGAGCACCAGTGTTGTTTGTCAAGAAGAAGGATGGTTCATTCCGCTTATGTATTGATTACCGGGAATTGAACAGGGTGACAATCAAGAATAAGTATCCCTTACCCCGTATTGATGATCTCTTAGATCAACTTCAGGGAGCTTCAGTATTTTCCAAGATCGACTTAAGATCTGGATATCATCGCCATGGATTCGAGAGTCGGACATCGCGAGAACGGCGTTTCGAACACGCTATGGTCATTATGAGTTTGTGGTTATGCCGTTCGGATTGACTAATGCACCTGCGGTATTCATGGAGTTAATGAATCGGGTCTTCCTCGAATTTTTGGATCGGTTTGTTGTTGTCTTCATCGATGACATTTTGATTTATTCTCGTGACCGGGAGGAACACGAGTTTCACCTTCATCAAGTGCTCGACGTGTTGAGACGAGAACAACTTTATGGGAAGTTCTCCAAATGTGAGTTCTGGATGTCCGAAGTGACTTTTCTCGGACATGTAATTTCATCAGACGGAGTTCGTGTCGATCCTCAGAAGACGGAGGCTATTCGGGCTTGGCTACCTCCGAAGAACGTTAAGGAAATCCAAAGTTTTCTTGGATTAGCGGGTTATTATCGGCGGTTTGTGGAAGGATTTTCTAGAATCGCTCAACCCTTAACGAACCTTTTGCGGAAGGATAAGAAATACACGTGGTCCGACGCGTGTCAACGGAGTTTTGAGGAACTCAAGAGCCGGTTAATGTCAAGACTGCACTTTCCTTGCCGCAGGGCGGAAGGATTTGTGGTCTATAGTGATGAGTCTGACAGGTCTCGGATGTGTACTCATGCAGAACGGGAAGGTTATTGCCTATGCTTCACGGCAATTGAGACCTTACGAGGTTAATTATCCGACCCACGACACTGGAGCCAGCGTAGTGGTGTTCGCTTTGAAAATTTGGCGTCATTATCTTTATGGCGTTACACATCGATATTCACCGATCATAAGAGCTTAAAGTATATATTTACTCAGAAGGAGTTAAATATGCGTCAGAGACGGTGGTTGGAATTAATCAAAGATTATGATATCGAGATCCTCTACCACCCGGGCAAGGCGAACATTGTCGCCGACGCCTTGAGTCGTAAGTCCGTTCAGGAGCATATGCTTGCCCGTTTAACAGTTCAGAAGGAGCTTCAGCAGGAATTCCTTAGAACCGAGATCGAGGTTTCGCTTCAGCGAGTTCAGGGGCATCTTTGTATGTTAGAGATTTCATCATCACTCGAGAAGGAAATCCGAGAGAATCAGGGTTCAGACCCATCATTGTTGCGCATCCGAGAGGATGTGGCTCAGGGTAAAGCCCCTGGATTTATGGTCCACGAGGATGGACTTTTGAGGTTTAAGAATCGGTTGTGCGTACCGGCGAATGACGAGTTGAAAAACTCGATTTTGGCAGAAGCTCATGCTACCCCTTATTCTGTTCATCCGGGGTCTAGTAAGATGTACAAGGACTTGAAACAAAATTACTGGTGGAGTAATATGAAGCGAGAAGTCGCAGAATTTGTTTCGAGATGCTTAACCTGTCAACAAGTTAAGATTGAACATCAGCGACCGGCGGGTATGCTGAAACCCCTTCCTATTCCCGAGTGGAAGTGGGAAGACATTTCTATGGATTTCATCACGAGTTTGCCGACGAGTCGTCGTGGCATGAATACGATCTGGGTGATTGTGGACCGCTTAACTAAATCAGCTCATTTCCTTGAGATCAAGGAGACGTGGGGTCCCGAGAGACTTGCTCAACTGTTCATCAAAGAGATAGTCAGACTTCACGGTACTCCTAAAAGTATCGTTTCCGATCGTGACGGACGGTTTGTGTCGCATATTTGGAAATCAGTTCATCGTGCTATGGGAACTCATCTTAACCTCAGTACCGCTTTTCATCCTCAGTCCGACGGACAATCAGAGAGGACCATTCAGACATTAGAGGACATGTTGAGGGCATGCGTCCTCGATTGGAAAGAAGATTGGGAAGCCCAACTACCATTGATCGAGTTCACGTATAATAATAGTTGGCATGCTTCGATCAAGATGGCACCTTACGAGGCCTTGTATGGACGTCGTTGTCGATCTCCATTGTGTTGGGACGACTTATCAGAATCAATCGGCACCGAACCCGATATGCTTATAGCCGCCCGTGAGAAGGTAGCTTTGATCAGAAGTCGTTTGTTGACCGCTCAGAGTCGACAGAAATCATATGCAGATAACCGTCGTCGACCATTAGAGTTCGAGGCTGGTGACCATGTGTTGGTCAAGGTATCCCCAGATCGTGGTATCTTCCGTTTTGGGAAGAGGGAAAGTTGAGTCCGAGATTCATTGGACCGCTTGAGATTTTGGATCGAGTGGGCGAGTTAGCTTATCGATTGGCTTTACCTCCGCGTTGAGCCGAATTCATAATGTGTTTCATGTCTCTCACCGCGGAAGTATGTTGCCGACCCGAGTCACATACTTGATTTGATGAAATCGAGATTGCCGATGATCATTCATATGAGGAACGTCTATACGAGTTTTAGAGCGGCGAATCAAGCGGTTGAGGAATAAGACGATTCCTTTGGTTAAAATTCATGGTCTAGACACGGAGTCGAAGAGGCTACTTGGGAAACCGAGGATAGTATGCGGGAGAGTTATCCCGAATTGTTTGACCCTTAGTTTCGGGACGAAACTCTTTTAAGGGGGTGTATGTAATACCGGTTGTAATTCAAGAATTATCATTCAAGATTTATCATTCATCATTATCACTCAAGAATTTCACTCATTATTGATCATTTGTCACTCATATTCACCATGGTATTCATCATTCAGAGTAATTGTATCGTGTATCAATCGTCATTCATCACTAATCTGATTGGAGTTTCGTGCCGCGTTTATCATCATTGTCATTTTCGGTGCGAGCTGTGCGTGAGGAGTAGCGCACGCTACATACTCCTTTTAGCGTACGCTAATTGGGTATAGGTAGCGCACGCTACCACTCAGCTTTAGCGCACGCTAAGGTTGCCACAGGCTGCACTCCGTAAGGTACCGGACTGCAGTGAGATTATTTGTAGCGCACGCTACGAGTGGTAAGTAGCGCGCGCTAACGGGTTGTAGTAGCGCACGCTATATGTGTGGAGTAGCGCGCGCTAGGGACGGATCAGGTTGAGTCCAGTGGCTACTGGACTGCACTGGATTAATTCATAGCGCACGCTATGTGTTGTTGTTAGCGTACGCAACCGATATATTAGCGCATGCTAAACAATGGTTGTAGCGCACGCTATCGGGGTCAGATCAGAGGTCAGACAGTTTTCTGGACTCCAGTGCTGGGCATCAATATTTCGTTAGCGCACGCTAATAATGGGTCTTAGCGCACGCAAGTAATATGGCCGTAGCGCACGCTACAAGAAGGTACGTAGCGCGCGCTACCGTGTTCGGACAGTGGGTACTGGACTACCCAAATTACTCGTTAGCGCACGCTACGCACAAGGGCTAGCGCACGCTAACCTGGACTGACTATAAATTGGACAGTTTAGTCAGAGTTCGTCATTTATTCATCTCATTTCACTCCTTCGATTATTTTGGGGATTTCCGATTGTCGTGATTATAAACTTGATTTGTGGATTTCTATGAGATGATTGATGTCATTGATAATGTTTTGCTGGTTTGAATCAATCATTTTGGAGTTGATTCGATAATTTGGGTTTGGTTTTAACCAACGGGTATCTCAACGTTTTCGTTAGAGTACATCTACGAGTTCGGATATTGTTGTATCGACGTTTGGGTCGGTTATGATCGTATTTGATTCGTGTATTGATCGGTTATTGGTAATTATTGTTGTTCAAGGTTGTTCGAGCGACCGAAATTTCATTTAAGACGTTGTTCGTGTAAGGACATTATCATCGGTATTGTGTAAGTTAATTCTTACTCGGTTAAAAGGATATTCATTCCTTTTGTCGTTGTTCATTCATAATCGTAACTCATTCATCATTGTATTAACCGTATCAAAACTTGTCATTGTCAATTAATCACCTCAGTCATAAGGAACGACGGTTCCGATCATTTCATTGAGCTATCATTCATTTCACCATCATTTAATCTTGGTGAGTCATTATTCATTTTCGTTGTCACTTTTGTCATATTGTGGCATTCCGGGTCATACTGGCGTGCCGGTTGGTATATGTAGGATTTTCATGTCGGACACATTATAGTCGTGTGTTGGTTGGTGGCCTCACATTGGACTGTGCACACGAGTTGATGGCTTCGTGAGACTGATTAGGTACAAGACCACACGTGTATTCGATCGATACTCGTTGGTGGCTTGTGCACGGACACATTTCCATCCCGGACGTAGTGTGGCGCCATTCCTTTGAGCCGTACTGATAGTCGATTCATATAACATGTTTGATTGCGTATGTTTCGACAGGATAATTCATAATTTCAAATATATCATGATTGTGTATTTTCAACCCTTGAGGATTGTTGTTTTGTGTAACTGACCCCGTTGGGGGATGCTGTTTTTTAGGTCATGGCAAGGCTAAGGCACGGGGAGAGCACGGTGACGGCGAGGAGTCCCAGTGATACTAGTAGGGGGCCCCAGTCTTTTCAGTCATTATGTTTCTTTTATTTATTCCGCTGCAGACATTCCGTTTGAATATTCATTTCACTCATTGTTGTATATTTTATCTCAATATAAAATATACTTGTATTCAGTATCATCCTGGGTGTGTTGTATAAAACTCCTCATCGGAGTAATTGATGTTGTAATGTGGTTCGGTACTACATTTACCTGTGTAATTCATTCATTTTCATTCGCCTGGAGGGTCCCAGTCGGGGGTCCACGGTACTGTAATATCCGCCTAGTTTGGGGTGTTACAGAGCACACGTTATAGGTATGCTAATTGGATTAGTATACTCGAACCGACTCACCCTCGATTCGTCACACGGATTTCACTCCGGGACAGTCAATGACGGAATCGAAAGGTTGTGATAGGTATTCGTGAACCTTCGACTTGAGGATTTAGTAGGGATGTGCTTGTGACGTCATGATTTTCATTAGAGTAGTTCGACCCTATAAACCGGAAGGCGGGGGTCAACCTCGACGTGCATCTTGATGGGCAAGTAGCAGGTCCTACTGAATACCAAGATAGAATTCTTTCTCCTGTTCGTATTCTCGAAGATCGAAAGATCGTTGTTGCTTTACAAGCACACTTCCTGGAAGATGAGTTCATTCAGGAAGGCGGAGCAGGTAGAAGTATTTCTTTAGAAGAATACAATGAAACTCCTCGGGAGACACCTGTGCAAGAAACTGGAACCGAACCTTCTGAAACACAAGTACAACCACCTTGTAGGTCAAGTAGGGTGTCTCAAATTACCTGAGAGGTATAATTTTATGCACTTGGAGGAACTGGGTTTCCTCGAGGTTCCAAGTGATAAAAAAGAGACCGACCCGCGACCAATGACCTAGAAATGGTGGATGTAGACTCCATGAAATGGACTGTAGCAGTCTTTATGTAGTTGGGACCTTCATTTTGACGAGACAGTCAAAGAGTTTAACTTTGTTCAAAATAGGAACCTTGTGTATACAAGAGGGTTAGTGGGAGCAAGATCGCATTCTTAGTACTATGTGCAGATGACATTCTACTAAAAGGAAACAATGTGGGAATGCTCAGTTCTGTGAAAGCTTGGCTTTTGAGTAATTTCTCCATGAAAGACTTGGGAGAAGCTACCTATATTCTTGGTATTCGACTCTACCGGGATAGAGCGAAGAGAACAATAGGTCTTTCCCAAGCCCTCTATATATATAAAATCTTAAAGCGATTTAAGATGAATGATTCTAAAAGAGGGTTCCTACCGATGCGACATGGAATAAAACTCTCCTTGAAGATGTGTCCTCAAAGTGTGGAACAATGGAAGGAAATGAGTAATATACCATATGCTTCGGCCATGGGTAGCGTTATGTATGCTATGTTGTATACGAGACCTGACATTGCGCATGCTGTAAGCGTGGTGAGTAGGTTTCAGGCAAACCCAGGTAGGGAATATTGGACTGCCGTAAAGAACGTTCTCAAGTACTTTAGAAGGACTAGAGATCTGGTTCTTATTTATGGCGGTGGAGAACTGAATGTGATGGGATTCACTGTATTGAACTTCCAAGGATAGAAAGACGATTCTATGTCTACTTCTGGCTACATTTACTCTTAATGGAGGAGCAGAATCTTGGCATAGTGCCAAGTATAGCGCGACTGCTAATTCCCCCTGTTAGGCTGAGTATAAAGCGGCCTCGGGGGCCTCAAAAGGAAATACTTTGAAGTTACTGGGTAAACTTCACATGACACCTTGTGTTGCACTGCCAGAGCGGTAATACAGGCCTAGGAGCCGAGGTTTCATAACAGTACCGAACATATTGAGAGAGAGTATCATGTCGTGAGAGAATTTGTTCGCAAAGAGATACATTGTGCTGTATAGAGTAGAGTCAGCCGACTACGTCGCTGATCCACTAACCAAGCCAATTCCTCAGATTAGCTTAGAGCGTCATCTGGAGAACATAGGTATTAGATACCATAGTGTGTGGCATTGAGTGCAAGGGGGAGATTATTGGGAATATACCCTCGAATGCCACTCAGAGGATATTGAGTGAGGGCATTGTACTTGTAATTATGTAAATCATTAATATAAGGCAATGAATATTTCTTTATTTACTGATAGTTACTGGCGTTCCTCACTCGTAAATATACATATAGAAACTAGTCCATGTATTTGAGAGCAAAACGTTCCACTCCTTATTGGATAAGGAGGTCGGCACTGGAAATGTTTATAGCTCAAATACTTAATCGTTCGCAAGTCGATGAAACTTGACTGGGCATTAAGTTTATGTGAAGACTTGTATGACGTGTTCTTTGACATGGAGAGTGCCTGTCGAATGCTAATGTTTAGTGGGAGCATGTAATACCCGGTTGTAATTCAGTAATTATCATTCAGTATTTATCATTCAGTCATTATCACTCAGTAATTTCACTCATTATTGATCATTTGTCACTCATATTCAGTCATGGTATTCATCATTCAGAGTAATTGTATCGTGTATCAATCGTCATTCATCACTAATCTGATTGGAGTTTCGTGCCGCGTTTATCATCATTGTCATTTTCGGTGCGAGTTGTGCGTGAGGAGTAGCGCACGCTAAATACTCCTTTTAGCGTACGCTAATTGGGTATAGGTAGCGCACGCTACCACTCAGCTTTAGCGCACGCTAAGGTTGCCCTGGCTGCAGTCCAGAAGGTACTGGACTGCAGGTGAGATTATTTGTAGCGCACGCTACGAGTGGTAAGTAGCGCGCGCTAACGGGTTGTAGTAGCGCACGCTATATGTGTGGAGTAGCGCGCGCTAGGGACGGATCAGGTTGAGTCCAGTGGCTACTGGACTGCACTGGATTAATTCATAGCGCACGCTATGTGTTGTTGTTAGCGTATGCAACCGATATATTAGCGCACGCTAAACAATGGTCGTAGCGCACGCTATCGGGGTCAGATCAGAGGTCAGACAGTTTTCTGGACTCCAGTGCTAGGCATCAATATTTCGTTAGCGCATGCTAATAATGGGTCTTAGCGCACGCTAGTAATATGGCCGTAGCGCACGCTACAAGAAGGTACGTAGCGCGCGCTACCGTGTTCGGACAGTGGGTACTGGACTACCCAAATTACTCGTTAGCGCACGCTACGCACAAGGGCTAGCGCACGCTAACCTGGACTGACTATAAATTGGACAGTTTAGTCAGAGTTCGTCATTTATTCATCTCATTTCACTCCTTCAGTTATTTTGGGGATTTCCGATTGTCGTTATTATAAACTTGAATTGTGGATTTCTATGAGATTATTGATGTCATTGATAATGTTTTGCTGGTTTGAATCAATCATTTTGGAGTTGATTCGATAATTTGGGTTTGGTTTTAACCAACGGGTATCTCAACGTTTTCGTTAGAGTACATCTACGAGTTCGGATATTGTTGTATCGACGTTTGGGTCGGTTATGATCGTATTTGATTCGTGTATTGATCGGTTATTGGTAATTATTGTTGTTCAAGGTTGTTCGAGCGACCGAAATTTCATTTAAGACGTTGTTCGTGGAAGGACATTATCATCGGTATTGTGTAAGTTAATTCTTACTCGGTTAAAAGGATATTCATTCCTTTTGTCGTTGTTCATTCATAATCGTAACTCATTCATCATTGTATTAACCGTATCAAAACTTGTCATTGTCAATTAATCACCTCAGTCATAAGGAACGACGGTTCCGATCATTTCATTGAGCTATCATTCATTTCACCATCATTTAATCTTGGTGAGTCATTATTCATTTTCGTTGTCACTTTTGTCATATTGTGGCATTCCGGGTCATACTGGCGTGCCGGTTGGTATATCTAGGATTTTCATGTCGGGCACATTATAGTCGTGTGTTGGTTGGTGGCCTCACATTGGACTGTGCACACGAGTTGATGGCTTCGTGAGACTCATTAGGTACAAGACCACACGTGTATTCGATCGATACTCGTTGGTGGCTTGTGCACGGACACATTTCCATCCCGGACGTAGTGTGGCGCCATTCCTTTGAGCCGTACTGATAGTCGATTCATATAGCATGTTTGATTGCGTATGTTTCTACAGGATAATTCTTAATTTCAGATATATCTTGATTGTGTATTTTCAACCATTGTGGATTGTTGTTTTGTGTAACTGACCCCGCTGGGATGCTGTTTTAGGTCATGGCAAGGCTAAGGCACGGGAGAGCACGGTGACGGCGAGGAGTCCCAGTGATACTAGTAGGGGGCCCCAGTCTTTTCAGTCATTATGTTTCTTTTATTTATTCCGCTGCAGACATTCCGTTTGAATATTCATTTCACTCATTGTTGTATATTTTATCTCAATATAAAATATACTTGTATTCAGTATCATCCTGGGTGTGTTGTATAAAACTCCTCATCGGAGTAATTGATGTTGTAATGTGGTTCGGTACTACATTTACCTGTGTAATTCATTCATTTTCATTCGCCTGGAGGGTCCCAGTCGGGGGTCCACGGTACTGTAATATCCGCCTAGTTTGGGGTGTTACAGAGCACACGTTATAGGTATGCTAATTGGATTAGTATACTCGAACCGACTCACCCTCGATTCGTCACACGGATTTCACTCCGGGACAGTCAATGACGGAATCGAAAGGTTGTGATAGGTATTCGTGAACCTTCGACTTGAGGATTTAGTAGGGATGTGCTTGTGACATCATGATTTTCATTAGAGTAGTTCGACCCTATAAACCGGAAGGCGGGGGTCAACCTCGACGTGCATCTTGATGGGCAAGTAGCAGGTCCTACTGAATACCAAGATAGAATTCTTTCTCCTGTTAGTGAACGGGTTAAATGTCCTATGCGGTTATTGGCAGATGAGATCATAAGTCTTTGGCCAAAGCATTGGAGCTAGTTTTATTGGATACACGAGAGCTCGATGATCTCGATTTGCATTAACGCATGCATAGCGTCAAGTAATAGATAGGGTTTGACTGACCGTGACCCTATAACTTGATCGGGACATTTGAAAGAAGGGTTTATACGTATACTGGTATTCACGATAGAATGGTTCTTTAATGATCCCAATCATTCGTTCTCAGTTGGGGTACAGTGTAGGCCGCCAGGCTGGCTAGGTGGTGCTACTACTCTTTGGTTCCTCCCATTGCTGACTGAGACAGACCTACCGAGTCGCGCAATAGGATTGACGACGGAATGAATCAAGCTTGTTCTCTAATTATTAATACTAGATATTGGATATCTAATTTATTGGACATTGGATGTCTAATTAAATTTGGGACATTGGATGTCTAAATCAATTTATTGGATAAATTGATTTACGGCCTAATGAATTAAATAAATTACTGGATGATTAATTTAATTCATAAATATAATTATTTCTTAGAGAAATTAATTATATTATTATGTATTTGATATGATTAATTAATTGGATTAATTAATCGATATAAATACATCGGAATGAAATCGGAGTTTATCTGTTTGGACTCACGGGAGTTCGAAACGTACCGAACTCTTCCTATCCTTTATCAAGGCCGCCCCTCCCCCCACTTATATCCATGTGTGTGTTTTGACTTGTCCCCATCATGATGTTTGGAATCTCATGTGTTGAGGGGACAAGTATCATGCACATTATTTGGTTGGGAATAAAATATTATGAGTTGACGATTAAAAGGTAAGAAGACTTCATCTCACATGGGCAATCAATCAATCATATGTAAGAAGTAGATAGAGAAACACTGAGAAAGAACTTAGAGTTCATTCCAAAGTCTTCATCTCATTCTTCATCTTGTTCTTGTTGTTCTTGGAGAAAAATCAAGAAATTAATTGAGAGAAATAAATTATACACTTAGAGTGTTATAATCAAAGCTTCATCACTTGATTCTAGCCGTAACCTTAGAGGTTAATCAAGTGTTGTCACTCCATTCGTTTCTCCGATGCGGAATAAGCCTTTACTTCTTCATTAGGTCCTGTTGATAGGAGATATAACCACGTTACATGTATTCGAGTCGGAGCTCTACAAAAACTTGGGCTCATTAGTTAGATTTGAGCCTTTTGTACTCAGAATTGGCTATAACGGATCCAATTAATCTTTTACTTCCTGATTACGTCTTGTTGTAGCAAGGATTCACTATAATAGCTTCGATTAAGCCGTTACTTCTTGATAAGTCTTGTTAATAAGAGATAAAATGACATTTTATGTATTCGAGTCGGAACTCTACGAAAACTAGGGTTTATTGATTAGATTCGAGTATTTTGAATTGAAGAATTGGTTATTATTACTCCGATTAAGCCTTTTCTTCTTGATTAAGTCTTGTTAATAGGAGATATAACCACTCTATGAAAACTCGGGCTCATTAATTAGATTCGAGCCTTTTGTACTCATAATTGGCTATAAAGAATCCCTTTAATAGTTTACTTCTTGATTAAGTCTTGTTGTAGCAAGGATTCAGTATAATAACTCCGATTAAGCCCCTAATTCTTGATAAGTATTCTTAATTGGAGATAAAACCACGTTACATGTATTCGAGGCGGAACTCTATGAAAACTCGGGTTTATTGATTAGGTTCTAGTATTTTATATTCAAAAATTGGCTATAATGGCTCCGATTAAGCCTTTACTTCTTGATTAAGTCTGTTAATAGGAGTTCTAACCACATTACATGTATTCGAGTCGGAGCTCTACGAAAACTCGGGCTTATTAGTTAGATTCTACCTTTTGTACTCAGAATTGGCTATAACCACATTACATGTATTCGAGTCGGAGCTCTACTTCTTGATTAAGTCTTTTTGTAGCAAGGATTCGCAATAATAGATTAAGGATTTACTTCTCGATAAGTCTTGTTAATAGGACATAAAACCACGTTACATGTATTATCGGCACTCTACGAAAACTCAGATTTATTGATTAGATTCTAGTATTTTAGATTGAGAATTGGATATAATATCTTAGACTAACTATTTACTTCTTGATTAAGACTTACTAATAGGACATAATACGTTACATGCATTCGAGTTGGAACTCTATTAAAACTCGTGTTTATTGATTAGATTCGAGCCTTTTGTACTCGGGATTGGCTATAACATCTTCGATTAATCTTTTACTTCTTGATTAAGTCTTGTTGTAGCAAGTATTGGATATAATAGCTCATATTAAACCTTTACTTCTTGATTAAGTCTTGTTAATAGGATATACGACCACGTTACATGCATTCGAGTCGTAACTCTTTGAAAACTGGAGTTTATTGATTAGACTCGATCCTTTTGTACTCAGAGTTGGCTATAACAACTCCGATTAATCTTTAACTTCTTGACTAAGTCATGTTGTAGCAAGGATTCGCTATAAGATTAAGCCTTTACTTCTTGATAAGTCTTGTTAATAGGAGATAAAACCACGTTACATGTATTCGAGTTGGAACTCTATGAAAACTCGGGTTTATTGATTAGATTCGAGTATTTTATATTGAAGAATTGGCTATAATGGCTACGATTAAGCCTTTACTTCTTTATTAAGTCCTGTTAATAGGTGATATACTCACATTACATGTATTCGAGTCGGAGCTCTACGACTCTAGCTCATTATTTAGATGCGAGCCCTTTGTACTCATAATTGGCAATAACAGCTCCCATTTATCTTTTACTTCTTGATTAAGTCTTGTTGTAGCAAGATTCGCTATAATAGATTCCATTAAGCCCTTACTTCTTGATAAGTCTTGCTAATATGAGATAAAACCACATTATATGTATTCGAGCCAGAACTCTACGAAAACTCGGGTTAATTGATTAGATTCGAGTATTTTATATTGAAGAATTGGCTATAATGGCTCCGATTAAGCCTTTACTTCTTCATTAGGTCCTGTTGATAGGAGATATAACCACGTTACATTTATTCGAGTCGGAGCTCTACAAAAACTTGGGCTCATTAGTTAGATTTGAGCCTTTTGTACTCAGAATTGGCTATAACGGATCCAATTAATCTTTTACTTCCTAATTACATCTTGTTGTAGCAAGGATTCACTATAATAGCTTCGATTAAGCCATTACTTCTTGATAAGTCTTGTTAATAAGAGATAAAACGACGTTATATGTATTCGAGTCGGAACTCTACGAAAACTAGGGTTTATTGATTAGCTTCGAGTATTTTGAATTGAAGAATTGGTTATTATTACTCCGATTAAGCCTTTACTTCTTGAATAAGTCTTGTTAATAGGAGATATAACCACTCTACGATAACTCGGGCTTATTAATTAGATTCGAGCCTTTTGTACTCATAATTGGCTATAAAGGATCCAATTAATCATTTACTTCTTGATTAAGTCTTGTTGTAGCAAGGATTCAGTATAATAGCTCCAATTAAGCCCCTAATTCTTGATAAGTATTCTTAATTGGAGATAAAACCACGTTACATATATTCGAGGCGGAACTCTATGAAAACTCGGGTTTATTGATTAGGTTCCAGTATTTTATATTGAAAAATTGGATATAATGGCTTCGATTAAGCCTTTACTTCTTGATTAAGTCTGTTAATAGGAGTTCTAACCACATTACATGTATTGGAGTCGGAGCTCTACGAAAACTCGGGCTTATTAGTTAAATTCTACCTTTTGTACTCAGAATTGGCTATAACCACATTACATGTATTCGAGTCGGAGCTCTACTTCTTGATTAAGTCTTTTTGTAGCAAGGATTCGCAATAATAGATTAAGGATTTACTTCTCGATAAGTCTTGTTAATAGGACATAAAACCACGTTACATGTATTATCGGCACTCTACGAAAACTTGGATTTATTGATTAGATTCTAGTATTTTAGATTGAGAATTGGATATAATATCTTAGACTAAATATTTACTTCTTGATTAAGACTTGTTAATAGGACATAAGACGTTACATGCATTCGAGTTAGAACTCTATTAAAACTCGTGTTTATTGATTAGATTCGAGCGTTTTGTACTCAGGATTGGCTATAACATCTTCGATTAATCTTTTACTTCTTGATTAAGTCTTGTTGTAGCAAGTATTGGATATAATAGCTCATATTAAGCCTTTACTTCTTGATTAAGTCTTGTTAATAGGATATACGACCACGTTACATGCATTCGAGTCGGAACTCTTTGAAAACTGGAGTTTATTGATTAGACTCGATCCTTTTGTACTCAGAGTTGGCTATAACAACTCCGATTAATCTTTAACTTCTTGAGTAAGTCATGTTATAGCAAGGATTCTCTATAAGATTAAGCCTTTACTTCTTGATAAGTCTTGTTAATAGGAGATAAAACCACGTTACATGTATTCGAGTTGAAACTCTATGAAAACTCGGGTTTATTGATTAGATTCGAGTATTTTATATTGAAGAATTGGCTATAATGGCTACGATTAAGCCTTTACTTCTTTATTAAGTCCTGTTAATAGGTGATATAATCACATTACATGTATTCAAGTCGGAGCTCTACGACTCGAGCTCATTATTTAGATGCGAGCCCTTTGTACTCATAATTGGCAATAACAACTCCAATTTATCTTTTACTTGTTGATTAAGTCTTGTTGTAGCAAGATTCGCTATAATAGATTCCACTAAGCCGTTACTTCTTGATAAGTCTTGCTAATATGAGATAAAACCACATTATATGTATTCGAGCCAGAACTCTACGAAAACTCGGGTTAATTGATTAGATTCGAGTGTTTTATGTTGAAGAATTGGCTATAATGGCTCCGATTAAGCCTTTACTTCTTCATTAGGTCCTGTTGATAGGAGATATAACCATGTTACATGTATTCGAGTCGGAGCTCTACAAAAACTTGGGCTCATTAGTTAGATTCGAGCCTTTTGTACTCAGAATTGGCTATAACGGATCCAATTAATCTTTTACTTCCTGATTACGTCTTGTTGTAGCAAGGATTCACTATAATAGCTTCGGTTAAGCCGTTACTTCTTGATAAGTCTTGTTAATAAGGGATAAAACGACGTTATATATATTCGAGTCAAAACTTTACGAAAACTAGGGTTTATTGATTAGATTCGAGTATTTTGAATTGAAGAATTGGTTATTATTACTCCGATTAAGCCTTTACTTCTTGATTAAGTCTTGTTAATAGGAGATATAACCACTCTACGAAAACTCGGGCTCATTAATTAGATTCGAGCCTTTTGTATCATAATTGGCCACAAAGGATCCAATTAATCTTTTACTTCTTGATTAAGTTTTGTTGTAGCAAGGATTCAGTATAATAGCTCCGATTAACCCCCTAATTCTTGATAAGTATTCTTAATTGGAGATAAAACCACGTTACATGTATTCAAGGCGGAACTCTTTGAAAACTTGGGTTTATTGATTAGGTTCCAGTATTTTATATTGAAAAATTGGCTATAATGGCTCTGATTAAGCCTTTACTTCTTGATAAAGTCTGTTAATAGGAGTTCTAACCACATTACATGTATTCGAGTCGGAGCTCTACGAAAACTCGGGCATATTAGCTAGATTCTACCTTTTGTACTCAGAATTGGCTATAACCACATTACATGTATTCGAGTCGGAGCTCTACTTCTTGATTAAGTCTTTTTGTAGCAAGGATTCGCAATAATATATTAAGGATTTACTTCTCGATAAGTCTTGTTAATAGGACATAAAACCACGTTACATGTATTATCGGCACTCTACGAAAACTCGGATTTATTGATTAGATTCCAGTATTTTAGATTGAGAATTGGATGTAATATCTTAGACTAAATATTTACTTCTTGATTAAGACTTATTAATAGGACATAAGACGTTACATGCATTCGAGTTGGAACTCTATTAAAACTCGTGTTTATTGATTAGATTCGACCCTTTTGTACTCAGGATTTGTAATATCCGACGGAAATTCTTACTTACTGTTGTATCATTCGGATAATTCAAATACTGTTGTAGTCTTGTTGCATTTGTGTATTGTTATTGATGTTGGAATATATCATAAATAGACATAATAATAACGATCACTCGCACTATAATTGGATTCTCAACGTCGCATAGATTAATACATTTTTGAACTACTAAACCTAAGTCTAACGTACGCTAATCCTCAAGCATAACGTACATTATTTTAAGTCCTTTACGTACGTAAAGGGGTACTTGTTACGTACGTAACCAGTGTAATCGTATCCGATCTCAACTTTCAGCGTGTGGGGCAGGACAGGATTCGAATATCTGATCTTTTGGAGGCAATCTAGTTGACCTACATTACGTACGTAATGATTCGATAGGTAACGTACGTAATGATGTTCGTATCTCAGTCTAGTAGCCTCTGGACTTAGCTTACGTACGTAACACTTTCCGTGTAGCGTACGTAAAGCTGTTAACGTACATTATCCTCTTGTGATAACGTACGTAACGAACTGTGCTGTTATATAAAGACAACTTGTGTCTTTCATTTTGCACGACCAAACTCTGAGTTTTCACCAATATAATCATCCCCCTTCATCCCTAGATCAAAATTACCTTCTTCCAACTTGTGTTTGAGCTTTACATTTGGATTTTGGAGCTGGTTGATTGGGAGTTGGAGTCATTCTTGAAGCTTAGATTGTGTTCCTGTAGTTTTGGTGTATTGTTCTTCAATTCTGAAGGTATGTCATACGTTTTAACCCTATAATCTCATAGTTATTATGATAGTGATTAAGTATACTCCACCTAGTGATGAATTAATCAAGCTAAACATGTTTATAGTTAAGCTTCCAACAAACTTAATGATGAATATGATGATTAAGGGTTTTTGTAATGATGTGTTCTTAGTGTTTTAAATGGTGATGATCATGGTTAGTTAAACCAAACTCTTATTCCTGGACTAATAACACCAATGGAATACTAATAGTCTTTGTTTCATTATAATGTAAATAACTTATTGGAATAATTACCATAAAATGTTTTAAGAAACCCTTGTTGATCATTAGAAGAATGGAATCACCTTCTTGAACCTAAGCTAAATGAATCCAGAGGAGTAATGTTTGAACCTACAAGTTAACTAGAAGATTATAGGGAAGGTGTTGAACTTGAAGTAGTCTTCATGATCATAATATGGAATTATAACTACTTAACTCAACATAAGTAATTGACTGAAGTGCAGATTTTACTTTTAATCAATTAAGATGTTCTTGATATGTTTAAAGAGTAGGAGATTATTGTTTAACACATCTTAATCCAGCAAACATTTGGTAAACATCTTGTAATCAATTGTAAGAATAGAATGGTATTGAATAAGGTTCTTGGAGTAACCCTCAACACCTTAAAGTTGAACTACTCAAATGAGAATTAGGATGTTGTCTCGTTGAAGTTTGGTATAGATGATCATATGAACGTATTATTGAGTAACATATACTTCATTCAAGGTTGATTGTCCGAGTAACCGATTTTGAATCGAGGGCCGGCTGTTTCGTTCGACAAAGAAGGACTTTACTCGCCTCCGTATTGAGGCAAGTTATCTTGCTTGGTTATAATGATGTGTGGATTCTTATGATGATTATGCATTTCGTGTACATGAAACACTTATAAACTTGTGTCTTGTGACTTGAGGTTGTTCTTAATGATGTCCCGTTTTCATCGTGGGATTGTATTCCCAAGTTCGTTACTTTTGGACCCTTGATATTGTTGATCTTGTTGTCATTTCGGTGAGTCCTCGGTCCTTAATCGGATTTGTGAATTATTGAATTTGTTGTCATGTTGCATCGTGACATATCCGGAGTCATATCTACGTTCCGATTAGATATTGTGTAGGAGTTTTAGCCGGGCACATATATAGTCATGCGTGAATATTTTCCGTGAAGGGCTGTGCACACGAGACGTAGTTCGTTGAGGCTAATTAGGTACATTGTCCCACGTATATCCTGGATTCCGTATACGGGGTGGACATGTGCACTGACACATATTCGGATCGGGCGTACTATGATGTCCCTCTTGAGCCGTACTATCTTAGTCGTTCACAGTCCATTTTTATACTTGGATGTGTTCGACGTTTTGTGACTGAGCGTTCATACACCCGAGGGGTATGTTCGTTAGTCGGGGCATTATTCTTGAAATCTTATATACATGAATTGTATAATATCTTGAGAATCATTTATCATGTATATCTGACCCTGAGTTGGGTGAAATACTTGTGTTGTATTTTAGGTCGAGGAAAAGGCAAGGCACGTGAAGATCAAGGTGATGACGAAGGGTTAGAAGGATACTAGTTCGGGGGCCCCAAGTCTTTCGTGTTCGGTCATGTTCGTACCGTGTAATGTTATCTCTTCGCTTAATTTTAAGTTTGAACAAATGTAATGTTATTTAAGGTATATTTCATCTCCATATGGATTATACATATGTTTTTGGATCATGTGTGTAATAAGGCCGTAGACCATACTGCCGTAAACTCCAGATCGGAGTAAGTACTATGTTTTGTGGTTCGATATCACATGTATTGTGTATTTAATCTGTACTTTGGGTATCGCCTGGTGGATCCCAGTGTGGGGTCCACGGCACTGTAATGGCCGCCTTATCGGGGTGTTACAGAAGATGGTATCAGAGCGCAAGGTTTGCTAGAGGTCGTTTTCTTTTTTTTGAGTCTTTGTGTATTGAACTAGTATCAAGAGACCTTCGTGTCACGTGTGACCCGTGCGAGCGCCTGATCCTACGAGCCAAATGCGGTACGTACTTTATGAACCATGAATAAATTACTGACATGATATTGATCTCTTAATAGATCTCCTTGTTGATCTTGGCATTTTAAGGGTTTGTGGCAGGAATTATCTGATTGATGATTCAAATAAAATTCTGGATTGATTATATGATTGGAATCATTCGACTCAAACGTCGATCTGATATTCTGTGTGACTCTCGTAGTGACGATAATTGATTACGAACTATTTTCTTGAATATGTAATTTCTTACTGCCATTAACTTAGCATGAATTCTGATTGGTATCATGAACTGTACTTATGAATATCATTACAAATTGATTCTTTCAGTATGGAAAGAAATTTGAGAGGCCGTGGCAGAGGGGGACGAGGCCGCGGAAGGGGCCGAATCCCGATACCGCGAGCCAACAGACGTACGAACGCAGAGCATAGTTCCGCAGGCAGTGATTCGCCTTCTAGGGACCAATCGCACCATAATGGACGCGAGGATGCTCGTGTCGATCCTTACACCATCATGCAGGGCATGATGGCTCAGATGACCCAAATGGGTCAGTTAATGGAAACTATGCAGAGAGCTACTACCGACCAGCATCAGGGGCCACCTCCTGTACATGGCGGGTCGGTGAATCAGATCATC
Organism: Orobanche coerulescens; assembly: GCA_033398695.1. Lineage (NCBI taxonomy): Eukaryota > Viridiplantae > Streptophyta > Magnoliopsida > Lamiales > Orobanchaceae > Orobanche > Orobanche coerulescens. The sequence goes on along the minus strand of CM065806.1, from coordinate 131,704,128 downwards.
AGCGACATCTCGCGCCAACGTCCCCCGATTTTTGAAGGTTCCTCTGAGCCGGCTGATATCGTGCATTGGATCGAACACTTCGAGAAATTGTTCGATATGGTAGACTGTCCAGTAGAGAATCGCGTATCCGTAGCATCTTACTACTTGGGCAAGGGCGCCCACACTTGGTGGCTTTCGGTGAGGCCAGCTGATGGCGTATGTACTTGGGAAGAATTTAAAAATCTCATGCTAGATTGTTACTATCCAGGTCCTCTCCGCGAGGCCAAACTATCAGAATTGCTGAATCCGGAACCATCCGAAGATGATGACGTACTATCTATCGCCGAGAAATTCCAGGCACTTCTCCCTTTTGCCGCGACGATTGTCCACACAGGAGCTGATAAGATCAAATACTTTCTCAAAAGGCTTAAACCCCGAATGAGGATGCAGCTGTTGAACCATCATTGTGTGACCCTACCGGAGTTCATCGAGAAAGCTCTGGAGTACGAATTGACCGTGAAGGAAATTTCCAAGAAGCAACCGCAGTCTAACAACAAGAAATTCAGAACCAGAACCGGGGACAAAGAACCGGGGACATTCAAAAGACCCCAACCAAGACTAAATCCTTCGAACGGCAACCTACGGCATCGAAGCCAACCGGATCGCAACCTCGAGCGGTCACCTATCTGTTGTGTGCTATAATTGTGGAGACCAGGCACATCAATTCAAAATGTCCTAGGCCACGTGTCATGCCATACTTGTGGGAAGAACGGACATAGTGCTCGTTTTTGTAGGAGTGGACCAAGACGTATTCCCGCGGACCTCATGCTCCAGTCTGTCTTGATTCAGACCGAGTACCTCCATCCGCTTCTTATCGACTACTGGGCAAACAAGGGGATGGGACGTGGAAATCAAGCCGGTACATCAGTGCGAGGCTGCAAAACCTAGAGTTTACGAGATGAAGAGGGTGAAGATCCGGCCGACATGATTGCAGTACTCTCGAGATCCAATCTCATCACATCTGTGTTCTTTTTGATACTGGTGCTTCACACTCCTTTTTATCTACTTCTTGTTTGAGTCGTTTGCAATTAGAGCATGTTATCAATTGTGAACCTTATATAATTGGTCTACCCGATGGTAGAAGAATTGTTGGGAATCGTGAAATTCAGGACTGCTCGATTCGAATGAACGACCGTGAGTGGTTGTCAAATTTAATTGTGGTCGATTTACCTAAAGATGATGTGATCTTGGGTATCGATTGGATGGACCGTCATGATGCCATAATTAGTGTCCGCAAGCTTGATGGACCGTCACCTCTGACGATGGTATTGAGTGTACTTTCCAGGGTGATAATCCCAGCCGTTCCGGGAGAATCATCAGCGCTATGAAAACGGTGAAACTGCTTAATCAAGGATGTATTGGCTATTGGTGTTACATGACCAAGACAATGGATCGACCAGTTGAATTGATCGATATTCCGGTAGTCCGAGACTACCTAGACGTATTTCCAGATGAGTTGCCAGGCTTACCTCCGCATCGTGATGTAGAGTTCAATATTGAGTTAGAGCCTGGTACGTCCCTGCTTTCAAAAGCACCGTATCATATGGCTCCGACTGAGATGCAGGAGCTGAAGAGCCAACTTGAGGATTTGACCGAGAAGGGCTACATTAGACATAGCGCATCCCCTTGGGGAGCACCAGTAATATTTGTACGGAAGAAGTACGGATCCCTACGTCTGTGTATTGATTATCGTGAGCTGAATAGGGTAACCATTAAGATCAAATATCCATTGCCGCGTATTGATGATTTATTGGATCAGCTTCAAGGGGCTGCTGTGTTTTCTAAGATCGACCTGAGGTTTGGTTACCATCAGTTGAGGACTCGTGAGTCTGATATTTCGAAGACCGCTTTTCGTACTCGCTATGGGCATTATGAATTCGTAGTGATGCCTTTTGGACTGACGAATGCACCGGAAGTATTCATGGAGCTGATGAATCGAGTCTTTATTAATTATCTGGATCGCTTTGTAGTCGTTTTTATTGACGACATTCTGATCTATTCTCGTGACCATGAAGAGCACGAGCGTCATCTCCACCTAGTTCTCGAGGCGTTAAGGCGAGAGTAGCTTTATGGAAAACTTTCTAAATGTGAGTTCTGGATGAATGAAGTTATCTTTCTCGGACATGTGATATCAGCTGATGGGGTGCGAGTAGACCCATGTATGCGAAGCTATCCGAGATCAAGTTACCACCAAAGAACGTTAAGGAAGTACGCAGTTTCTTGGGACTAGCAGGTTATTACCGACGGTTCGTGGAGGGTTTTTCCTAAATTACCCAACCAATGACTAATTTGTTGAGGAAGGATAAGAAGTATTTATGGTCAGAGGCATGTCAGCGGAGCTTTAATGAACTTAAGAGTCGGTTGATTTCGGCACCTATTTTAGTCCTACCGAAAGGAACGGAAGGGTTTGTAGTGTATACTGACGCATCTAAACAGGGCCTTGGGTGTGTACTAATGCAAAACGGGAAGGTGATCTCCTATGCATCGAGACAGCTACGACCTTACGAGGTCAACTACCCCACCCATGATTTAGAAATCGCAGCCGTGGTGTTTGCTTTAAAAATCGGGCGTCATTATCTGTATGGAGTTACCTGTCAGATTTCTACGGATCACAAGAGCTTGAAATAAATTTTTACTCAGAAGGAGTTAAACATGAGGCAGAGAAGTTGGCTAGAACTCATCAAAGACTATGATATCGAGATCCTTTATCGTCCGGGCAAAGCAAATGTAGTTGCCGACGCTTTGAGTCGTAAAACAGTACAGGAGCAGATGCTTGCCCGCCTAACAACTCAGAGGGTATTGCAGTTAGAGTTGGTGAGGCCGGAAATTGAAGTCTGGTTACAGCGTATTCAAGGGCAACTCTGTACACTTGATATTTCATCGTCCCTTGAGGATATAATTAGATCGAAGCAAGTTACGGACCCATTCTTATCTCGAGTTCGCGATGAAATAACTCAAGGGAAAGATCCTGGCTTTGTAATACACGAGGATGGATTGATACGCTTCAGAAACCAATTTTGTGTACCCGCTGATGATGAGTTAAGGAATTCTATCTTGAAAGAAGCTCATGCTACCCCGTACTCTATCCACCCGGGGTCTAGCAAAATGTATAAGGATTTGAAACAATATTATTGGTGGGGAAGTATGAAACGTGAAGTTGCAGAATTCGTTTCGAGGTGTTTAACACACAACAAGTTAAGATTGAGCACCAGCGACCCGCAGGATTGCTGAAACCGCTTCCGATCCCCGAGTGGAAATGGGAGGACATATCGATGGATTTTATTACCAGCCTGCCGACGAGTCGTCGAGGGATGAATACGATTTGGGTGATTGTGGATCGTTTGACCAAATCAGCCCACTTTTTGGAGAATAAAGATACTTGGGGACCCGAGAGATTGTCCCAACTATTTATCAAATAAATTATAAGGTTACATGGTACCCTTAAGAGTATTGTATCAGATCGTGACGGGCGATTCGTGTCACATTTTTGGAAAGCAGTTCATCGTGCAATGGGAACGCATTTGAACTTCATCACAGCATTTTACCTGCAGACGGATGGTCAGACTGAGAGAACTATCCAAACTTTAGAGGATATGCTGAGGGCGTGCGTTCTCGATTGGAAGGATGATTGGGAGGCCCAACTACCCTTGGTGGAATTCACTTATAATAATAGCTAGCACACTACGATTCAGATGGCACCTTACGAAGCATTGTATGGTTGTCGTTGTACATCCCCTCTGTGTTGGGACGATCCATCTGAAACCCTGGGTAAGGAACTCGATATGTTGTTAGCAGCCCGTGAGAAGATCGCCCTGATTAGGAGTCGTTTGTTGACGGCTCAAAGCCGACAGAAGTCCTACGCAGACAACCGTTGGTGACCGCTTGAGTTCGAGGTCGGCGACCATGTACTAATGAAGGTGTCCCCTACTCGAGGAGTTTTTCATTTTGGGAAGAGAGGCAAGCTGAGTCCGAGATATATCGGGTCGTTTGAGGTTTTGGACCGAGTAGGCGATTTAGCCTATCGCCTGGCTTTACCACCAACCCTGAGCCGGATTCATAACGTGTTCCATGTCTCCCAATTAAGTAAATACGTTGCTGATCCAAGTCATGTACTTCAGTTTGATGAGATCGATTTAGCGGAGGATCATTCGCATGAGGAGCGCCCCGTACGAATACTTGAGAGGAGGATCAAACAACTGTGTAATAAGACGATTCCCCTACTGAAGGTTCAGTGGTCACGACATGGGGTCAAGAAAGCCACGTGGGAGATGGAGAGAAGCATTCAAGAGAGGTATCCTGAATTGTTTACCCCTTAGTTTCGAGGACGAAACCCCTTTTAAGGGGGGGAGTATGTAATATCCAACGGAAATTCTTACTTACTGTTGTATCATTCGGATAATTCAAATACTGTTGTAGTCTTGTTGCATTTGTGTATTTTCATTGATGTTGGAATATATCATAAATAGACATAATAATAACGATCACTCGCACTATAATTGGATTCTCAACGTCGCATAGATTAATACATTTTTGAACTACTAAACCTGAGTGTAACGTACGCTAATCCTCAAGCATAACGTACGTTATTTTATGTCCTCTACGTACGTAAAGGGGTACTTGTTACGTACGTAACCAGTGTAATCGTATCCGATCTGAACTTTCGGCGTGCGGGGCCGGACAGGATTCGAATATCTGATCTTTTGGAGGCAATCTAGTTGACCTACATTACGTACGTAATGCTTCGATAGGTAACGTATGTAACGATGTTCGTATTTCAGTCCAGTAGCCTCTGGACTTAGCTTACGTACGTAGCACTTTCCGTGTAGCGTACGTAAAGCTATTAACGTACGTTATCCTCTTGTGATAACGTACGTAACGAACTGTGCTGTTATAAAAAGACAACTTGTGTCTTTCATTTTGCACGACCAAACTCTGAGTTTTCACCAATATAATCATCCCCCTTCATCCCTAGATCAAAATTACCTTCTTCCAACTTGTGTTTGAGCTTTACATTTGGATTTTGGAGCTTGTTGATTAGGAGTTGGAGTCATTCTTGAAGCTTAGATTGTGTTCCTGTAGTTTTGGTGTATTGTTCTTCAATTCTGAAGGTATGTCATACGTTTTAACCCTATAATCTTATAGTTATTATGATAGTGATTAAGTATACTCCACCTAGTGATGAATTAATCAAGCTAAACATGTTTATAGTTAAGCTTCCAACAAACTTATAGTGATGAATATGATGATTAAGGGTTTTTGTAATGATGTGTTCTTAGTGTTTTAAATGGTGATGATCATGTTTAGTTAAACCAAACTCTTATTCCTGGACTAATAACACCAATGGAATACTAATAGTCTTTGTTTCATTATAATGTAAATAACTTATTGGAATAATTACCATAAAATATTTTAAGAAACCCTTGTTGATCATTTGAAGAATGGAATCACCTTCTTGAACCTAAGCTAAATGAATCCAGAGGAGTAATGTTTGAACCTCCAAGTTAACTAGAAGATTATAAGGAAGGTGTTGAACTTGAAGTAGTCTTCATGATCATAATATGGAATTATAACTACTTAACTCAACATAAGTAATTGATTGAAGTGCAGATTTTACTTTTAATCAATTGAGATGTTCTTGATAAGTTTAACGAGTAGGAGATTATTTTTTAACACATCTTAATCCAGCAAGCATTTGGCAAACATCTTGTAATAAATTGTAAGAATATAATGGTATTGAATAAGGTTCTTAAAGTTGAACTACTCAAATGAGAATTAGGATGTTATCTCGTTGAAGTTTGGTATAGATGATCATATGAACGTATTATTGAGTAAAATATACTTCATTCAAGGTTGATTGTCCGAGAAACCGATTTTGAATCGAGGGCCGGCTGTTTCGTTCGACAAAGAAGGACTTTACTCGCCTCCGTATTGAGGCAAGTTATCTTGCTTGGTTATAATCATGTGTGGATTCTTATGATGATTATGCATTTCGTGTATATGAAACACTTATAAACTTATGTCTTGTGACTTGAGGTTGTTCTTAATGATGTCCTGTTTTCATCGTGGGATTGTATTCCCAAGTTCGTTACTTTTGGACCTTTGATATTGTTGATCTTGTTGTCATTTCGGTGAGTCCTCGGTCCTTAATCGTATTTGTGAATTATTGAATTCGTTGTCATGTTGCATCGTGACATATCCGGAGTCATATCTACGTTCCGATTGGATATTGTGTAGGATTTTTAGCCGGGCACATATATAGTCATGCGTGAATATTTTCCGTGAAGGGCTGTGCACACGAGACGTAGTTCGTTGAGGCTAATTAGGTACATTGTCCCACGTATATCCTGGATTCCGTATACGGGGTGGACATGTGCACTGACACATATTCGGATCGGGCGTACTGTGATGTCCCTCTTGAGCCATACTATCTTAGTCGTTCACAGTCCATTTTTATACTTGGATGTTTTCGACATTTTGTGACTGAGCGTTCATACACCCGAGGGGTATGTTCGTTAGTCGGGGCGTTATTCTTGAAATCTTATATACGTGAATTGTATAATATCTTGAGAATCATTTATCATGTATATATGACCCTGTGTTGGGCGAAATACTTGTGTTGTATTTTAGGTCGAGAAAAAGGCAAGGCACGGGAAAATCAAGGTGATGACGAAGGGTTCGAAGGATACTAGTTCGGGGGCCCCAAGTCTTTCGTGTCCGGTCATGTTCGTACCGTGTAATGTTATCTCTCCGCTTAATTTTAAGTTTGAACAAATGTAATGTTATTTAAGGTATATTTCATCTCCATATAGATTATACTTATGTTTTTGGATCCTGTGTGTAATAAGGCCGTAGACCATACTGCCGTAAACTCCAGATCGGAGTAAGTACTATGTTTTGTGGTTCGGTATCACATGTATTGTGTATTTAATCTGTACTTTGGGTATCGCCTGGTGGATCCCAGTGTGGGGTCCACGGCACTGTAATGGCCGCCTTATCGGGGTGTTACAGGATTGGCTATAACATCTTCGATTAATCTTTTACTTCTTGATTAAGTCTTGTTGTAGCAAGTATTGGATATAATAGCTAATATTAAGCCTTTACTTCTTGATTAAGTCTTGTTAATAGGATATACGACCACATTACATGCATTCGAGTCGGAACTCTTTGAAAACTGGAGTTTATTGATTAGACTCGATCCTTTTGTACTCAAAGTTGGCTATAACAACTCCGATTAATCTTTAACTTCTTGACTAAGTCATGTTGTAGCAAGGATTCGCTATAAGATTAAGCCGTTACTTCTTGATAAGTCTTGTTAATAGGAGATAAAACCACGTTACATGTATTCGAGTTGGAACTCTATGAAAACTCGGGTTTATTGATTAGATTCGAGTATTTTATATTGAAGAATTGGCTATAATGGCTATGATTAAGCCTTTACTTCTTTATTAAGTCCTGTTAATAGGTGATATACTCACATTACATGTATTCGAGTCGGAGCTCTACGACTCTAGCTCATTGTTTAGATGCGAGCCCTTTGTACTCATAATTGGCAATAACAGCTCCAATTTATCTTTTACTTCTTGATTAAGTCTTGTTGTAGCAAGATTCACTATAATAGATTCCATTAAGCCGTTACTTCTTGATAAGTCTTGCTAATATGAGATAAAACCACATTATATGTATTGGAGCCAGAACTCTACGAAAACTCGGGTTAATTGATTAGATTCGAGTATTTTATATTGAAGAATTGGCTATAATGGCTCCGATTAAGCCTTTACTTCTTCATTAGGTCCAGTTGATAGGAGATATAACCACGTTACATGTATTCGAGTCGGAGCTCTACAAAAACTTGGGCTCATTAGTTAGATTTGAGCCTTTTGTACTCAGAATTGGCTATAACGGATCCAATTAATCTTTTACTTCCTGATTACGTCTTATTGTAGCAAGGATTCACTATAATAGCTTCGATTAAGCCGTTACTTCTTGATAAGTCTTGTTAATAAGAGATAAAACGACGTTATATGTATTCGAGTCGGAACTCTACGAAAACTAGGGTTTATTGATTAGATTCTAGTATTTTGAATTGAAAAATTGGTTATTATTACTCCGATTAAGCCTTTACTTCTTGATTAAGTCTTGTTAATAGGAGATATAACCACTCTACGATAACTCGGGCTCATTAATTAGATTCGAGCCTTTTGTACTCATAATTGGCTATAAAGGATCCAATTAATCTTTTACTTCTTGATTAAGTCTTGTTGTAGCAAGGATTCAGTATAATAGCTCCGATTAAGCCCCTAATTCTTGATAAGTATTCGTAATTGGAGATAAAACCACGTTACATGTATTCGAGGCGGAACTCTATGAAAACTCGGGTTTATTGATTAGGTTCCAGTATTTTATATTGAAAAATTGGCTATAATGGCTCCGATTAAGCCTTTACTTCTTGATTAAGTCTGTTGATAGGAGTTCTAACCACATTACATGTATTCGAGTCGGAGCTCTATGAAAACTCGGGCTTATTAGTTAAATTCTACCTTTTGTACTCAGAATTGGCTATAACCACATTACATGTATTCGAGTCGGAGCTCTACTTCTTGATTAAGTCTTTTTGTAGCAAGGATTCGCAATAATAGATTTAGGATTTACTTCTCGATAAGTCTTGTTAATAGGACATAAAACCACGTTACATGTATTATCGGCACTCTACGAAAACTCGGATTTATTGATTAGATTCTAGTATTTTAGATTGAGAATTGGATATAATATCTTAGACTAAATATTTACTTCTTGATTATGACTTGTTAATAAGACATAAGACGTTACATGCATTCGAGTTAGAACTCTATTAAAACTCGTGTTTATTGATTAGATTCGAGCCTTTTGTACTCAGGACTGGCTATAACATCTTCGATTAATCTTTTACTTCTTGATTAAGTCTTGTTGTAGCAAGTATTGGATATAATAGCTCATATTAATCCTTTACTTCTTGATTAAGTCTTGTTAATAGGATATACGACCACGTTACATGCATTCGAGTCGGAACTCTTTGGAAACTGGAGTTTATTGATTAGACTCGATCCTTTTGTACTCAGAGTTGGCTATAACAACTCCGATTAATCTTTAACTTCTTGAGTAAGTCATGTTGTAGCAAGGATTCTCTATAAGATTAAGCCTTTACTTCTTGATAAGTCTTGTTAATAGGAGATAAAACCATGTTACATGTATTCGAGTTGGAACTCTATGAAAACTCGGGTTTATTGATTAGATTCGAGTATTTTATATTGAAGAATTGGCTATAATGGCTACGATTAAGCCTTTACTTCTTTATTAAGTCCTGTTAATAGGTGATATAATCACTTTACATGTATTCAAGTCGGAGCTCTACGACTCGAGCTCATTATTTAGATGCGAGCCCTTTGTACTCATAATTGGCAATAACAGCTCCAATTTATCTTTTACTTGTTGATTAAGTCTTGTTGTAGCAAGATTCGCTATAATAGATTCCATTAAGCCGTTACTTCTTGATAAGTCTTGCTAATATGAGATAAAACCACATTATATGTATTCGAGCCAGAACTCTACGAAAACTCGGGTTAATTGATTAGATTCGAGTGTTTTATGTTGAAGAATTGGCTATAATGGCTCCGATTAAGCCTTTACTTCTTCATTAGGTCCTGTTGATAGGAGATATAACCACGTTACATGTATTCGAGTCGGAGCTCTACAATAACTTGGGCTCATTAGTTAGATTCGAGCCCTTTGTACTCAGAATTGGCTATAACGGATCCAATTAATCTTTTACTTCCTGATTACGTCTTGTTGTAGTAAGGATTCACTATAATAGCTTCGGTTAAGCCGTTACTTCTTGATAAGTCTTGTTAATAAGAGATAAAACGACATTATATGTATTCGAGTCGGAACTCTACGAAAACTAGGGTTTATTGAATAGATTCGAGTATTTTGAATTGAAGAATTGGTTATTATTACTCCGATTAAGCCTTTACTTCTTGATTAAGTCTTGTTAATAGGAGATATTGTAACACCCCGAGATATTCGGAATAATTACAGCGCCGTAAACCCTTTAAGTAAGGATTTACAAGGCTAATTTAAAAGAAATGTAAATATAAAACATCAACATACGGAAATCCAAGCTTACAAAACCGTACAACTGGTTCAACGGAGTAATTAATACAACCATATCGAAATGATATTAATAGGACACGCGTACTCGAGTACTGAAATCAAACCAAGAAAACAAATCACCAACAACAACAAACATCACTGAACCCATTCGTCGTCACGTCGGTACTGTGGTTGTTTTCCTGCTCCTCGGCTACCTGAACATCAAAACAAATGTCCACCCCCAAAGGGGTTAGCAAAACGATGCTAGTACAAGTATCATTTAAACGAATCAAATATGCATCAACAATACGTAACAAGATACATCACACGGACTTCCGCTACCGGAATCCGATAATGCGAATCCACAAGATTCCATTAACACAGCATGGGTATTCCAATGATCCAGCGCCCTCAGTATAGATCCCAAGATGATCCCGTCGGACCAACACGAGGTGGAAATAACCCGTCCAATGATCCAGCGCCCTCAGCCTAGATCCCAAGATGATCCCGTCGGACCAACACGAGGTGGACATCCGATCCAGCGCCCTCAGCATAGATCGCACAACAAACACAAACATAACTCATGCATACATATATGCCAAATCGCCATGTCCATCAACATGAACATACAAACACTAGATACGAATATCATGACAATTCAACGAAATAAATCTCATGTTCAACAACATGAATAATCACACGCATGCTCAAAATACCAATATTAACATATTACGATACTTGCCTCGAAGATGGCAAGAACGAAACACTTCAATGATCTCAACACACTCGAAGGCCACCTCCTTCGATCAACGTAGCAAGCTAGAACCTTAACAAAAGGAATGATATACAAATCATCTCAAGTCGAACGATTACCTAGCAATTCGGTCTACGGCCAAAAGCTCAAAATAAACAATCTTCCTGAACCACTTAGCGTACGCTACGTACTCTACGTAACGTGCGCTAAGCTTGCCTGTTAGCGTACGCTATCGTCTAAGCCTAGCGTATGCTAGCCATGGACTGACAGTTCTCTCTGATCAGCCGACTGACTCGGCTGATATCATAACGTACGTTACGTACCAAACGTAGCGTGCGTTAACTTATCCCCGATAGCGCACGTTAACTTACGTATTTTAGCGTGCGCTAACCGTGCATGGCAGATTACTACTGACAGAAAACTTGTTCTAATGGTGATGAACTCAAAAATTCTATGGTGATAATACACGTCATCCCCGTGCATATCATTCTCATAAGGTTTGTGAAAGTTCTATACGGATTAAACGACTACGAGATACAAGGATACGTATCATCATTACTACACCATCATTCATCTTGATCTTCCAGAAAATATTCTAAGTTCCGTTCGTCCTACGTTCCAAAACGCATGATTCCAATGTGTAAAACGTAACAACTAGGTAATATCCATCTACTGATCACAAATTGGTTTGAAGCTTCAGAATATGCTAGGAGTTCAAACACCAAGAGGTTCAATGGTTTATACGGTGAATAAGTATCGAAACATCGAAAATATCCTTCTAACACATGATGTTCGACTACTTAAGAATCTAACTAGCAAGATAAACATGATCAAACGTCCTTCAGAATATTACTATTATTGGTGAAGAATCACCTACCTCAAAGTAGTGAAGAACAAGGAGGAAATTCGAAGCAATCCAACACCGAAGGCTTGAACACCAATCTCCAATGATATACGATCTTCAATCACGAGCTAGGATGTTGATATGAAGTGTTTAAAATGTAGAGAGTAATAAGGATTCGGATGTGGGAGAAGAAAGGACTGAAATTATGAAAATGATGCTGTCCTATTTATAGGAAATGGTTATTAGCGCGCACTAGTCCATGCTCGTAGCGTGCGCTAACGACTTACTGACCTCACTGTACTTAGCACTTAGCGTGCGCTATCCTCATGTCAGTAACGTGCGCTAAGGCGTTGACTTGGCTTTTTCCGAAAGACGTCCAGGTTCATCCCGACACAATCCGACCAATATCCCCGGCCTGATCTCACCTACCACACGTCTCAATCATGCTGACTACGTATAGCGCGCGCTAAGGTCATGCATAGCGTGCGCTATGGATCCAACTTAGCGTACGCTACACATAGTCGATAGCGTGCGCTACATGCGCAGAATCACAATTTCATCACATTCATGAAATCATACGCTCAACAACATCGGATTATGAAATACGTAGAATAATACTCAGATAAAAGTGCAACAATAACAATGTCACAAGTTCTAAATACATAACAGAAATCTCGGGTATTACGTCTTTCCTTCCTAAAAAGAAGTTTCGTCCCGAAACTTAAGATGAAAACAACTCCGGATATCTAGTCTTCATATTGTCCTCTGTTTCCCAAGTGGCCTCTTCGACTCCGTGTCGTGACCATTGTACTTTAACCAAGTGTATTGGTTTATTCCTCAACTGTTTGATCCGACTCTCAAGTATCTTGATTGGTCTCTCTTCGAAGGTGCCATCATTAGCTATCTCGATCTCGTCGAAATCAATGACGTGACTAGGGTCCGGTACATACTTCCGCAGTTGGGATACGTGAAACACATTGTGAACGTGACTCAGCGATGGCGGTAAGGCCAACCTGTATGCTAAATATCCAACTCTCTCGAGGATCTCGAATGGTCCGATATATCTCGGACTTAGCTTACCTCTCTTCCCAAAACGGAAAATCCCTCGTGTAGGAGACACCTTCAATAGTACATGGTTCCCAACGTTGAACTCTAAAGGGCGACGACGCACATCTGCATAAGATTTCTGTCGACTCTGGGCAGTCAATAGTCTTTCTCGAATCAAAGCTATCTTCTCTTGAGTCGGAATTATCAATTCTGGTTCCATCCCGATCAAATCCGAAGAATCATCCCAGCACAGGGGCGATCGACATCTTCTCCCGTACAAAGCTCCAAACGGTGCCATCTTAATAGAAGCATGCTAACTATTATTGTAAGTGAATTCAATCAACGGCAAATGAACTTCCCAATCAATCGACCAATCTAAGGCACAAGCTCTAAGCATGTCTTCTACTGTTTGAATAGTCCTTTCGGACTGACCGTCCGTTTAGGGATGATAATCCGTACTAAAGTTGAGCTCAGTCCCCAAAGCCCCCGTGGAATCGCTTTCCGAGTGCGACACGAAGCGACCATCTCGATCCGAAATAATGGTCTTCGGCGTCCCATGTAATCTGACTATCTCTGCAACAAATACTCGCGCCAATCTCTCGGGTCCCCATCTATCTTTAATTCCTAGGAAATGAGCCGACTTGGTTAGTCGATCAACTATAACCCAAATCATGTTCATTCCCGTTCTAGTCCTTGGCATACTGGTGATGAAATCCATCGAGATGTCCTCCCACTTCCATTCAGGGATCGGAAGCGGCCTTAACATTCCGGTAGGTCGCTGATGTTCAATCTTAACTTGCTGACAAGTCAAGCACTTCGAAACGTACTCTTCTACGTCCTTCTTCATATTTCCCCCACCAGAAATTTTGTTTTAAATCCTTATACATCTTACTTGTAATACCCAGTTGTAATTCAGTAATTATCATTCAGTATTTATCATTCAGTAATTGATACTCAGTAATTTCATTCATTATTGATCATTTGTCACTCATATTCAGTCATGGTATTCATCATTCAGAGTAATTGTATCGTGTATCAATCGTCATTCATCACTAATCTGATTGGAGTTTCGTGCCGTGTTTATCATCATTGTCATTTTCGTTGCGAGCTGTGCGTGAGGAGTAGCGCACGCTACATACTCCTTTTAGCGTACGCTAATTGGGTATAGGTAGCGCACACTACCACTCAGCTTTAGCGCACGCTAAGGTTACCACGGCTGCGCCCGTAAGGTACCGGACCGCAGTGAGTTAAGTAGCGCACGCTACGAATGGTAAGTAGCGCGCGCTAGTGGGTTGAAGTAGCGCACGCTAATATGAGGTGTAGCGCGCGCTAAGGACGGATCGGGTTGAGTCCGGTGGCTACCGGATCGCATCGATTAATTCATAGCGCACGCTATGTGTTGTTGTTAGCGTCTGCAACCGATATATTAGCGCACGCTAAACAATGGTTGTAACGCACGCTATCGGGGTCAGATCAGAGGTCAGGCAGTCTTCTGGACTCCAGTGCTGGGCATCAATATTTCGTTAGCGCACGCTAATAATTGGTCTTAGCGCACGCTAGTAGTATGGCCGTAGCGCACGCTACAAGAAGGTACGTAGCGCGCGCTACCGTGTTCGGACAGTGGGTACTGGACTACCCAAATTACTCGTTAGCGCACGCTACGCTCAAGGACTAGCGTACGCTAACCTGGACTGACTATAAATTGGACAGTTTAGTCAGATTTCGTCATTTATTCATCTCTTTTCACTCCTTCGGTATTTTTGGGCGATTTCGAGTGATTTCAGAGAGGATTCTTCGAGGTGTAATCATCAATCATCATCTTCAGGCTCATCTTTCGGATTAATCATCATTTCATCATCTTCATCACATCGAATCAAAGGTATTAATCTCTTGGATCTAGAATTTCGGATTTTTGGCTTTTTCCTTCCGATTTCTTCGTGTAAGCTTGGATTATCATTGGAATATGTTAGATATGGATTATCTACCTTGGATAAGTATATTCTTACGGATTTAATGGTTATTTCCGGAATTATTTCAAGAACCCTTGGGGTTGACTTCGGTTATTTTGGGGATTTCCGATTGTCGTTTTTATAAACTTGAATTGTGGATTTCTATGAGATTATTGATGTCATTGATAATGTTGTGCTGGTTTGAATCAATCATTTTGGAGTTGGTTCGATAATTTGGGTTTGGTTTTAACCAACGGGTATCTCAATGTTTTCGTTAGAGTTCATCTACGAGTTCGGATATTGTTGTATCGACATTTGGGTCGGTTATGATCGTATTTGATTCGTGTATTGATCGGTTGTTGGTAATTATTGTTATTCAAGGTTGTTAGAGCGACCGACATTTCATTTAGGACGTTGTTCGTGGAAGGACATTCTTCATCGGTATTGTGTAAGTTAATTCTTACTCGGTTAAAAGGATATTCATTCCTTTTGTTGTTGTTCATTCATAATCGTAACTCAGTCATCAGTGTATTAACCGTATCAAAACTTGTCCTTGTCAATTAATCACCTCAGTCATAAGGAACGACGGTTCCGATCATTTCATTGAGCTATCATTCATTTCACCATCATTTAATCCTGGTGAGTCATTATTCATTTTCGTTGTCACTTTTGTCATATTGTGGCATTCCGGGTCATACTGGCGTGCCGGTTGGTATGTGTAGGATTTTCATGTGGGGCACATTATAGTCGTGTGTTGGTTGGTGGCCTCACATTGGACTGTGCACACGAGTTGATGGCTTCGTGAGACTGATTAGGTACAAGACCACACGTGTATTCGATCAATACTCGTTGGTGCCTTGTGCACGGACACATTTCCATCCCGGACGTAGTGTGGCGCCATTCCTTTGAGCCGTACTGATAGTCGATTCATATAGCATGTTTGATTGCGTATGTTTCGATAGGATAATTCATAATTTCAGATATATCATGATTGTGTATTTTCAACCCTTGAGGATTGTTGTTACGTATGGCCCGGCCCGTTGGGGATACTGCTGTGTCATGGAAAGGCTAAGGCACGGGGAGAGCACGGTGACGGCGAGGAGTCCCAGTGATACTAGTAGGGGGCCCCAGTCTCTTCAGTCATTATGTTTCTTTTATTTTATTCCGCTGCAGACATTCCGTTTGAATACTCATCTCACTCATTGTTGTATATTTTATCTCCATATAAAATATACTTGTATTCAGTATCATCCTGGGTGTGTTGTATAAAACTCCTCATCGTAGTAATTGATGTTGTAATGTGGTTCGGTACTACATTTACCTGTGTAATTCATTCATTTTCATTCGCCTGGTGGGTCCTAGTCGGGGGTCCACGGCACTGTAATATCCTCCTAGTTTGGGGTGTTACAGAGTTGGTATCGGAGCGTGGTTTTGAATACTACCCTCCAAGTCATGTCTCATTTGAAATCATCGTCATAGGACTAGTATCATTGGACTTTCGTGTCACGTGTGACCTGTGCAAATGCCGAGCCAATCAGACCAAGAACTGTAAGATTTCTAATGCCATGGTATAATTTCTGGCATTAATCATTCATTCATAATTCATCAGTTAACAATCCTCAATCATCATTGTCATTTTGACCAAGACGGTGAGGTTAACTCATTAATCACTCAATTCATTTCGTTATTCAGTTGTTGATCAGGAGATCAAATCATTAATCTTGTTAACTCATTCAAGATAATCATTTCAATAATTCCATCAGATAATCATGTCACGTCAATTAATCATTCATGTAATCGCTGTATTTGAGCGCGTATGCTCATTTTCATCATTTCATAATATAATCATAATGTGATACTCATGCGAGATATATAATCATCATATGAGTTTCCACTTCAGTATGGAAAGGGCTGGCAGAGGACGTGGAGGACGAGGCCATGGAGCGGGCCAAATCCCGAGAACTCGTGCGAATACACGTGCAAATGCCAGGAATAATGCTAATTCATCAAGCAGCGACGCTGCCACTCATTCACCTGGACGCGATCATTCACTGTCGGGGAGTCGTACCCGGGACACGGCTCGCCGAGGGTGTCCGGTTGACCCACTCACATTTATGCAGGGCATGATGGCCCAAATGACCCAGATGGCTCGGTTGATGGAGACGATGCATAACTCCGTCAATCAAAATCGCAGCTCCTCCGCCGCCACCTCGCAGGCAAGAGAGGGGTGTAAGCAATATCATTAGCGATATCTCTCGCCGACCACCTACTTTTGAGGGCTCATCCGAGCCGCGGATATTGTTCATTGGCTTGAGCATTTTGAGAAGTTATTTGCTATGGTGGATTGCCCTCAAGTGCATAAAGTTTCGATTGCGCTTACTATCTCGGTAAGAGCGCTCATTCATGGTGGTTATCGTTGAAGCCCACAGACGGAACATGTACTTGGGATCAGTTCAAGACTCTCATGATGGAGAGGTACTATCCGGCCCCACTCGGGAGGCCAAG
Source organism: Orobanche coerulescens (assembly GCA_033398695.1). NCBI lineage: Eukaryota > Viridiplantae > Streptophyta > Magnoliopsida > Lamiales > Orobanchaceae > Orobanche > Orobanche coerulescens. The sequence goes on along the minus strand of CM065806.1, from coordinate 131,686,865 downwards.
TTGTCGGAATTACTCACTCCCGACCTTTCGGCGGATGATGATGTTCTCGCCATCGCCGAAAAATTTCAGAACTTCTTCCGTTCGCCTAATCTATCATTCACTCGAAGTGGACAAGATCAAGTATGTCGGCAAGAGGTGAAACCCCGTATGAGACTTGATTACTTAATCATAACCGTGCCACTCGCCGAGTTCATTGAGAAAGCTCTTACTTACGAGCTTACGGCTAAGGAAATTGCTAAGCGGCAACCTTCGTCTGCTAGCAAGAAGTCCAACAACCGTAATCGGCCGACGGAGTCGTGCCACTTTCAAGAAACCACGTGCGGGCTCTACTTTTTCGAGCGACCTCCCACGGCGTCTAAACCCGCGGAATCTCGGCCGCGAGCGGCCTGCCATCATCACTGTTTAACCGTGAGGAACAGTGGTCATTTCAGCACCAAATGTCCGGCATCATTACGTGCCACAACCGTGGGATTGCCGGGCATAGGGCTCGTTTTGCCGTAGGGACTCTAAACCCACTCCGGCGTCATCTCAAGCCCTGTGTCATTCGGTGCGTAATCAAAGCCACTCGGTCGGCTGCTCAAGACGACAGGAGCTAAAGGCGGAGCTAAGAGCTATCGACGGAGCGTCGGTTCGGGGCCTAAGCCCCAATTTATGAGATGAAGAAGACCGATGATCCCGAGGCCCGAATGATCTCGTGTACACTCGATATTCTATCTCAACCTGTGTGTACCCTTTTGATACCGGTGCATCTCATTCATTCATTTCCGAGTCATGTTTGAGTAGACTACGCCTGGGTAGTGCTACTAGTTGTGAGCCTTATGTCATCGCCTACCCGATGGTAGACGAATTATCAGAACCGTGAGATTCGTAATTGTCCGATTCGGGCCATGGTCGTATGGCCGGACCTAATCGTAGTAGATTTGCCGAGGGACGACGTCATCATGGGTATTGATTGGATGGATCGTCACGATGCCATCATTAGTGTCCGAAAGCGTTTGGTCACTATCATTTCGCATTTATGGAGTCGAATGTGTGTTTCGTGGAGGTAATCCCACTGCTCGTAAAGTCATTAATTTGATGAAAGCGTAAGGTTACTCAATCGGATGTGTCGGTTATTGGTGCTATATGACCAAAACCGATAAATCATCAGGATTATTGACGGATATTCCGGTAGTGAGGGACTATGCCGATGTTTTTCCAGACGAGTTACCTGGTTTGCCTCCACAGAGGGATGTGGAATTCACGATTGAGTTGGAGCCTGGTACGTCCCCGATATCGAAGGCACCGTCCCGGATGGCCCCGACCGAACTGCATGAATTACAGAACCAACTTGAGGAGTTGTTCGAGAAAGGTTATATCCGACCGAGTGCGTCCCCGTGGGGAGCACCTGTGTTGTTGGTCAAGACGAAGGATGGTTCATTCCGCTTATGTATTGATTATCGGAGTTGAACAGGTGACAATCAAGAATAAGTATCCCTTACCCCGTATTGGTGATCTCTTAGATCAACTTCAGGGAGCTTCGATTTTCCAAGATCGACTTAAGATCTGGATATCATCGATGGATTCGAGAGTCGGATATCGCGAGGACAGCTGCTGCACGCGCTATGGTCATTATGAGTTTGTGGTTATGCCGTTCGGGCTAACTAATGCACCTGCGGTATTCATGGAATTAATGAATCGGGTTTTCATCGACTTTTTGGATCGGTTTGTTGTTGTCTTCATCGATGACATTTTGATTTATTCTCGTGACCGGGAGGAACACGAGTTTCACCTTCATCAAGTGCTCGACGTGTTGAGACGAGAACAACTTTATGGGAAGTTTTCCAAATGTGAGTTCTGGATGTCCGAAGTGACTTTTCTCGGACATGTAATTTCATGAGACGGAGTTTGTGTCGACCCTCAGAAGACGGAGGCTATTCGAGATTGGCTACCTCCGAAGAACGTTAAGGAAATCCGAAGTTTCCTCGGATTAGCGGGTTATTATCGGCGATTTGTAGAGGGATTTTCTAGAATCGCTCAACCCTTAACGAACCTTTTGCGGAAGGATAAGAAATACACGTGGTCCGACGCGTGTCAACGGAGTTTTGAGGAACTCAAGAGCCGGTTAATGTCAAGACTGTACTCTCCTTGCCGCAGGGACGGAAGGATTTGTGGTTTATAGTGATGCATCCGGACAGGTCTCGGATGTGTACTCATGCGAACGGGAAGGTTATTGCCTATGCTTCACGGCAATTGAGACCTTACGAGGTTAATTATCCGACCCACGACCTGGAGCTAGCGGTAGTGGTGTTCGCTTTGAAAATTTGGCGTCATTATCTTTATGGCGTTACCTGTCAGATATTCACCGATCATAAGAGTTTAAAGTATATCTTTACTCAGAAGGAGTTAAATATGCGCCAGAGACGGTGGTTGGAATTAATCAAAGATTATGATATCGAGATTCTCTACCACCCGGGCAAGGCGAACGTTGTCGCCGACGCCTTGAGTCGTAAGTCCGTTCAGGAGCAGATGCTTGCCCATTTAACAGTTCAGAAGGAGCTTCAGCAGGAATTCCTTAGACCCGAGATCGAGGTCTGGCTTCAGCGAGTTTAGGGGCAGCTTTGTATGTTAGAGATTTCATCGTCACTCGAGGAGAAAATCCGAGAGAATCAGGGTTCGGACCCATCATTGTTGCGCATCCGAGAGGATGTGGCTCAGGGGAAAGCCCCTGGATTTGTGGTCCACGAGGATGGACTTTTGAGGTTTAAGAATCGGTTGTGCGTACCGGCGAATGACGAGTTGAAAGACTCGATTTTGAAAGAATCTCATGCTACCCATTATTCTGTGCATCCGGGGTCTAGCAAGATGTACAAGGACTTGAAACAAAATTACTGGTGGAGTAATATGAAGCGAGAAGTTGCAGAATTTGTTTCGAGATGCTTAACCTGTCAACAAGTTAAGATTGAACATCAGCGACCGGCGGGTATGCTGAAACCCCTTCCTATTCCCGAGTGGAAGTGGGAAGACATTTCTATGGATTTCATCACGAGTTTGCCGACGAGTCGTCGTGGCATGAACACGATCTGGGTGATCGTGGACCGCTTAACCAAATCAGCTCATTTCCTTGAGATCAAGGATACGTGGGGTCCCGAGAGACTTGCCCAGTTGTTCATTAAAGAGATAGTCAGACTTCACGGTACTCCTAAAAGTATCGTTTCCGATCGTGACGGACGGTTTGTGTCGCATTTTGGAAATCGATTCATCGTGCTATGGGAACTCGGCTTAACCTCGCACTGCTTTTCATCCTCGGTCCAGACGGACAATCGAGAGGACCATTCAGACATTCGAGGACAGGTTGAGGGCATGCGTCCTCGATTGGAAAGACGATTGGGACGCCCAACTACCATTGATCGAGTTCACGTATACTAATAGTTGGCATGCTTCGATCAAGATGGCACCTTCCGAGGCCTTGTATGGTCGCTGCTCGATCTCCGTTGTGTTGGGACGACTTATCGAATCAATCGGCACCGAGCCCGATATGCTTATAGCCGCCCGTGAGAAGGTAGCTTTGATCGAAGTCGCTTGTTGACCGCTTCAGTCGGCAAATCATATGCGATAACCGCGTCGACCATTAGAGTTCGAAATGGTGACCATGTGTTGGTCAAGGTATCCCCGAGTCGTGGTATCTTCCGTTTTGGGAAGAGGGGGAAGTTTAGTCCGAGATTCATTGGACCGTTTGAGATTTTGGATCGAGTGGGCGAGTTAGCTTATCGATTGGCTTTACCTCCGGCGTTGAGCCGAATTGATAATGTGTTTCATGTCTCTCAGTTGCGGAAGTATGTTGCCGACCCGAGTCACATACTTCAGTTCGATGAAATCGAGATTGCCGATGATCATTCATATGAGGAACGTCCTATACGAGTTTTAGAGCGGCGAATCAAGCAGTTGAGGAATAAGACGATTCCTTTGGTTAAAATTCAGTGGTCTAGACACGGAGTCGAAGAGGCTAATTGGGAAACCGAGGATAGTATTCGTGAGAGTTATCCCGAGTTGTTTGACCCTTAGTTTCGGGGACGAAACTCTTTTAAGGGGGGGGGGTGTATGTAATACCCAGTTGTAATTCAGTAATTATCATTCAGTATTTATCATTCAGTAATTGATACTCAGTAATTTCATTCATTATTGATCATTTGTCACTCATATTCAGTCATGGTATTCATCATTCAGAGTAATTGTATCGTGTATCAATCGTCATTCATCACTAATCTGATTGGAGTTTCGTGCCGTGTTTATCATCATTGTCATTTTCGTTGCGAGCTGTGCGTGAGGAGTAGCGCACGCTACATACTCCTTTTAGCGTACGCTAATTGGGTATAGGTAGCGCACGCTACCACTCGGCTTTAGCGCACGCTAAGGTTACCAGCCGCACCCGTAAGGTACCGACCGCAGTGAGTTATAAGTAGCGCACGCTACGAATGGTAAGTAGCGCGCACTAGTGGGTTGAAGTAGCGCACGCTAATATGAGGTGTAGCGCGCGCTAAGGACGGATCGGGTTGAGTCCAGTGGCTACCGGATCGCATCGATTAATTCATAGCGCACGCTATGTGTTGTTGTTAGCGTACGCAACCGATATATTAGCGCACGCTAAACAATGGTTGTAACGCACGCTATCGGGGTCGAATCGGAGGTCGTGCGTCTTACGGACTCCGGTCCGGGCATCAATATTTCGTTAGCGCACGCTAATAATTGGTCTTAGCGCACGCTAGTAGTATGGCCGTAGCGCACGCTACACGAAGGTACGTAGCGCGCGCTACCGTGTTCGGGACAAAGGTACTGGACTACCCAAATTACTCGTTAGCGCACGCTACGCTCAAGGACTAGCGTACGCTAACCTGGACTGACTATAAATTGGACAGTTTAGTCAGATTTCGTCATTTATTCATCTCTTTTCACTCCTTCGGTATTTTTGGGCGATTTCGAGCGATTCGGAGAGGATTCTTCGAGGTGTAATCATCAATCATCATCTTCAGGCTCATCTTTCGGATTAATCATCATTTCATCATCTTCATCACATCGAATCAAAGGTATTAATCTCTTGGATCTAGAATTTCGGATTTTTGGGTTTTTCCTTCCGATTTCTTCGTGTAAGCTTGGATTATCATTGGAATATGTTAGATATGGATTATCTACCTTGGATAAGTATATTCTTACGGATTTAATGGTTATTTTCGGAATTATTTCAAGAACCCTTGGGGTTGACTTCGGTTATTTTGGGGATTTCCGATTGTCGTTTTTATAAACTTGAATTGTGGATTTCTATGAGATTATTGATGTCATTGATAATGTTGTGCTGGTTTGAATCAATCATTTTGGAGTTGGTTCGATAATTTGGGTTTGGTTTTAACCAACGGGTATCTCAATGTTTTCGTTAGAGTTCATCTACGAGTTCGGATATTGTTGTATCGACGTTTGGGTCGGTTATGATCGTATTTGATTCGTGTATTGATCGGTTGTTGGTAATTATTGTTATTCAAGGTTGTTCGAGCGACCGACATTTCATTTAGGACGTTGTTCGTGGAAGGACATTCTTCATCGGTATTGTGTAAGTTAATTCTTACTCGGTTAAAAGGATATTCATTCCTTTTGTTGTTGTTCATTCATAATCGTAACTCAGTCATCAGTGTATTAACCGTATCAAAACTTGTCATTGTCAATTAATCACCTCAGTCATAAGGAACGACGGTTCCGATCATTTCATTGAGCTATCATTCATTTCACCATCATTTAATCTTGGTGAGTCATTATTCATTTTCGTTGTCACTTTTGTCATATTGTGGCATTCCGGGTCATCTTGGCGTGCGGTTGGTATGTGTAGGATTTTCATGTCGGGCACATTATAGTCGTGTGTTGGTTGGTGGCCTCACATTGGGGTGCACACGAGTTGATGGCTTCGTGAGATCGATTAGGTACAAGACCACACGTGTATTCGATCAATACTCGTTGGTGGCTTGTGCACGGACACATTTCCATCCCGGACGTAGTGTGGCGCCATTCCTTTGAGCCGCATCGATAGTCGATTCATATAGCATGTTTGATTGCGTATGTTTCGGCAGATAATTCATAATTTATATATCATGATTGTGTATTTTCAACCCTTGAGGATTGTTGTTACGTAATCGATTCCCGTTGGGGATACTGCTTTTGTGTCATGGCAAGGCTAAGGCACGGAGAGCACGGTGACGGCGAGGAGTCCAAAGTGATACTAGTAGGGGCCCAGTCTCTTCAGTCATTATGTTTCTTTTATTTTATTCCGCTGCAGACATTCCGTTTGAATACTCATCTCACTCATTGTTGTATATTTTATCTCCATATAAAATATACTTGTATTCAGTATCATCCTGGGTGTGTTGTATAAAACTCCTCATCGGAGTAATTGATGTTGTAATGTGGTTCGGTACTACATTTACCTGTGTAATTCATTCATTTTCATTCGCCTGGTGGGTCCCAGTCGGGGGTCCACGGCACTGTAATATCCGCCTAGTTTGGGGTGTTACAGAGTTGGTATCGGAGCGTGGTTTTAAATACTACCCTCCAAGTCATGTCTCATTTGAAATCATCGTCATCGGACTAGCATCCTTGGACTTTCGTGTCACGTGTGACCTGTGCAAATGCCGAGCCAATCAGACCAAGAACTGTAAGATTTCTAATGCCATGGTATAATTTCTGGCATTAATCATTCATTCATAATTCATCAGTTAACAATCCTCAATCATCATTGTCATTTTGACCAAGACGGTGAGGTTAACTCATTAATCACTCAATTCATTTCGTTATTCAGTTGTTGATCACGAGATCAAATCATTAATCTTGTTAACTCATTCAAGATAATCATTTCAATAATTCCATCAGATAATCATGTCACGTCAATTAATCATTCATGCAATCGCTGTATTTGAGCGCGTATGCTCATTTTCATCATTTCATAATATAATCATAATGTGATACTCACGCGAGATATATAATCATCATATGACTTTCCACTTCAGTATGGAAAAGGCTGGCAGAGGACGTGGAGGACGAGGCCGTGGAGCGGGCCGAATCCCGAGAACTCGTGCGAATACACGTGCAAATGCCAGGAATAATGCTAATTCATCAAGCAGCGACGCTGCCACTCATTCACCTGGACGCGATCATTCACTGTCGGGGAGTCGTACCCGGGACACGGCTCAGTCAGAGGGTGTTCGGGTTGACCCACTCACATTTATGTAGGGCATGATGGCCCAAATGACCCAGATGGCTCAGTTGATGGAGACGATGCATAACTCCGTCAATCAAAATCAGCAGGCTCCTCCGCCGCCACCTCAGAGGCAAGAGAGGGGTGTAAGCAATATCATTAGCGATATCTCTCGCCAGCGACCACCTACTTTTGAGGGCTCATTTGAGCCGGCGGATATTGTTCATTGGCTTGAGCATTTTGAGAAGTTATTTGCTATGGTGGATTGCCCTGAAGGGCATAAAGTTTCAGTTGCGGCTTACTATCTCGGTAAGAGCGCTCATTCATGGTGGTTATCGTTGAAGCCCTCAGACGGAACATGTACTTGGGATCAGTTCAAGACTCTCATGATGGAGAGGTACTATCCGGCCCCACTCAGGGAGGCCAAGTTGTCGGAATTACTCACTCCCGACCTTTCGGCGGATGATGATGTTCTCGCCATCGCCGAAAAATTTCAGGAACTTCTTCCGTTCGCCTCATCTATCATTCACTCAGAAGCGGACAAGATCAAGTATCTCAGCAAGAGGCTGAAACCCCGTATGAGACTTCATTTAATCATAACCGTGCCACTGCCGAGTTCATTGAGAAAGCTCTTACTTACGAGCTTACGGCTAAGGAAATTGCTAAGCAAAGAACCTTCGTCTCGCTAGCAAGAAGTCCAAGAACCGTAATCGGCCCGACGGAGTCGTGCCACTTTCAAGAAACCACGTGCGGGCTCTACTTTTTCTCGAGCGACCTCCCACGGCGTCTAAACTCGGAATCTCAGCCGCGAGCGGCCTCGGCCATCACTGTTTCAACCGTGAGGAACAGGTCATTTCAGACCAAATGTCCGGCGATCATCACGTGCCACAACCGTGGGATTGCCGGGCATAGGGCCTGCTTTTGCCGTAGGGACTCTAAACCCACTCCGGCCATCTCAAGCCCTGTGTCATTCGGTGCAAAATCAGGCCACTCGGTCGGCGTGCTCAAGACGACAGAGCTAAAGGCGGAGCTAAGAGCTATCGACGGAGCGTCCGGTTCGGGGCCGCAAGCCCCGAATTTATGAGATGAAGAAGACCGATGATCCCGAGGCCCGAATGATCTCGTGTACACTCGATATTCTATCTCAACCTGTGTACCCTTTTTGATACCGGTGCATCTCATTCATTCATTTCCGAGTCATGTTTGAGTAGACTACGCCGGGTAGTGCTACTAGTTGTGAGCCTTATGTCATTGGCCTACCCGATGGTAGACGAATTATCGTAATCGTGAGATTCGTAATTGTCCGATCTGGGCCATGGTCGTGTATGGCCGGACCTAATCGTAGTAGATTTTCCGAGGACGACGTCATCTTGGGTATTGATTGGATGGATCGTCACGATGCCATCATTAGTGTCCGAAAGCGTTTGGTCACTATCATTTCGACGATGGAGTCGAATGTGTGTTTCAGGAGGTAATCCCACTGCTCGTAAAGTCATTAATTTGATGAAAGCAAAGGTTACTCAATCAGGGATGTGTCGGTTATTGGTGCTATATGGCCAAAACTGAGAAATCATCAGTAATATTGACGGACATTCCGGTAGTGAAGGAATATGCCGATGTTTTCCCAGACGAGTTACCTGGTTTGCCTCCACAGAGGGATGTGGAATTCACGATTGAGTTGGAGCCTGTACGTCCCCGATATCGAAGGCACCGTCTGGATGGCCCCGACCGAAATGCAGAATTAAAGAACCAACTTGAGGAGTTGTTCGAGAAAGGTTATATCCGACCGAGTGCGTCCCCGTGGGGAGCACCGGTGTTGTTTGTCAAGAAGAAGGATGGTTCATTCCGCTTATGTATTGATTATCGGGAGTTGAACAGGTGACAATCAAGAATAAGTATCCCTTACCCCGTATTGATGATCTCTTAGATCAACTTCAGGAGCTTCGATTTTCCAAGATCGACTTAAGATCTGGATATCATCGCATGGATTCGAGAGTCGGATATCGCGAGGACAGCGTTTCGCACGCGCTATGGTCATTATGAGTTTGTGGTTATGCCGTTCGGGCTAACTAATGCACCTGCGGTATTCATGGAATTAATGAATCGGGTTTTCATCGACTTTTTGGATCGGTTTGTTGTTGTCTTCATTGATGACATTTTGATTTATTCTCGTGACCGGGAGGAACACGAGTTTCACCTTCATCAAGTGCTCGACGTGTTGAGACGAGAACAACTTTATGGGAAGTTTTCCAAATGTGAGTTCTGGATGTCCGAAGTGACTTTTCTCGGACATGTAATTTCATCAGACGGAGTTCGTGTCGACCCTCAGAAGACGGAGGCTATTCGAGATTGGCTACCTCCGAAGAACGTTAAGGAAATCCGAAGTTTCCTCGGATTAGCGGGTTATTATCGGCGATTTGTAGAGGGATTTTCTAGAATCTGTAACACCCCCAAATCCTATTGGGTTATTACAGTGCCGTGGACCCCACGCCAGGAGATCCACCAGGCGAACATGACTAAAATACGTTAAATTAAACAACAAGGGAAAATCATAGTCCCTACCATGATATCCAACACAATATTCCGATAGGGAATTTCAACGACAAAAGTGGCCTACATGGCCAAAATGAAATACAACAGCATCCACGAACATCCTGCTCGGTAATACAACACGACAACAATCGACAAGACCGGAGTACACTCCAACCGATCGACCAACAATGAACAACTCGGACTAGTATCGCCGAATGCCTCGCCGCCATCATCATGCCCCCGTGTCTCAACTCTCTCCTCGCAAGCACCTAAAACATGAAAACATGTTCCGCCCACTGGGTCGATCATCCAGATAATGAATATCAAATACATGTATAACATGATATGCATCCAAAGGCGTAATGAAACGGTACAATGATAATAATAATACGAGATGCTCACAAACCAATATAAGAACCGAGCATTCGTGAAATACTATGCCCACGGCATACTATTAATACTGCTCAACAGTTAGAACATAAGTGCCCAACGGCGAATCATAATCACAGAGTACCACAATGAATTACACGACATGAACCAAACCAGAACTGAATTAATTATGAATCACAATGCCCGAAGGCTCCAATGAAATTACCAAGACAATCACAAAGGCCTTAAAGACACTCAGCCGAAGCTGTCAAATATCACAATCACATGAAGTCGAAACAGCACGAAGCTGTTATTGATTAGGGCCGAAGCCACGGTACGAAGCCGTATCACAATTAGGGCCGAAGCCACGGCATGAAAGCCGTATCACAATTAGGGCCGAAGCCACGGCATCCAGCCGTATCACAATTAGGGCCGAAGCCACGGCATGAAAGCCGTATCACAATTAATGATAGTGTGCTGCCTTGAGTCGGCCAACACGATGATAGTAACACACGGATAGACACCGTCCTTGACAGTCCCAAATTAACACCTCGATTGCCTTAAAACGGCCAACCGACAACAATGATGCAGCGGATGATTCAATACCTCGATTGCCTAAAACGGTCAATCGACAACAATGATACCATAAATGATTGAACACTTCGATTTGCCTGAGAACGGCCAATCGATAACAATGACACGATGAATGAGTGAATACCTCGATTGCCTTAGAAAGGTCAATCGATAACAATGATGCAGTGAATGATTGAACATTTCGATTTGCCTGAGAATGGCCAATCGATAACAATGATACGATGAATGAGTGAATACCTAGATTGCCTTAGAAAGGTCAATCGATAACAATGATTTAGTGAATGATTGAACATTTCGATTTGCACGAGAAAGGCAATTCGATAACAATGATATGAAGGATGCCTCGCACCTTTAATCGTTACCGCATTTACGAAGGCGAGAGATGAATAAGCCAATGCCGTTAATCGGCCTGTACAGTTTTAATGACAATCCAAACAGGAATAACAATGATCTCAACGATGTCTTTAATTGACATCTATATTAACAACAATCGATACATCGATACCGCGAACCGGCTATCGACAATGACATTAATAATGAGTATCACAATGCCTTGAATCGGCCGTTAACGAACAACAATAAACATTTGGCAAAATTGTCGAAAGGTATCGTATTGAACGATCTCTTGATATCAATGAATTCATGAAGAGACTAAGTCTCGGAATGATACAACACATTCATACACATACATGATAACATTAATCTCATTGACTAGTACAAGTATAAAACTTGCCTCAACCGAAGGCGGTGAAATCCCTCCACGAACAACGAACGGCGTCCTCCGGTAAACACAAGTACTCGAACCACCTTGAATGAAATACAATTCATTCAATAACACAATATCAATCGAAATCAACATAACGACCGAAAGAAACTCTTTGAGGCATTTAATCGAACAATAAATGTTCAAAGTTCCTCAAGACCCTAAAAATCATCAATTGAACGAATCGAAAATATGGATATACAATCCATAGAACATGATTAATAATGTTTACTAACATCAACCGATTCATCAAAATCGGATTAGAAACGAAATCAAGAACAATTCTCCAAAAAGTCAACTTGAAAGAAAATCAAGAAATATACCTTGATTCGACGAAATACTCGGATTAGATGATGATATAATCAACAAGGATCTTCCAAAATGCCTTGGAAATGATTAGAATCGGCCAAGAACTCGATTTCCCGAGCCTCCCGTCGCCAGACGCCGAAAAAGGAAGAAAAACTCGTGGAAAATGAAATCGCCGAGCCAAATATATAGCCGGCAGGTTACTGGCCAGAATCGGCAGTGCCTTAAGGCCGTAATCGGACACCTTACGGCCGTACTGGCAGGCCTTACGGCCGTAACGGCATTCATCAAAATCCGCCAAGACCAAATGGACACTTACGGCCGTAATCCGCACACCTTACGGCCAGAATCGGCCACAAAATCCGCCCGGCCAAATGCGGCCGTACCCGATCACGCTTACGGCCGTAACTCGGGCACCTACGGCCGTAATCGGCACCTTACGGCCAGAACTCGCCAAAGCCAGCCTCGCCCGGCCGTGACTGGCCGTGGCCACTCCGACGGCTGACGACTCAAACCCGAACCTGAGTAAAAATCGAAGATACGGTTACGAAGTACTTGCAAAGACGAATCCAAGCACTAAGAGAACACACGATTCCGACCATCCGAAGTGTCGGAATTCGACTACCGAAATAATTACCCCAAACTTTGGGAAATTACAAAAATGGCCCAAAACGTCCGAAAATCACGATACGTGATCGAAACACCGAACCAAAGCTCGCAACATGAATAATAACATTAAATGAACTTACGAGAAACTCGAAACGACAGTTTCGGACGAGATTCGCAAGAATCGAACTCAAGTGCGGGAAAGCCGCTTAAGAACACGGATCTCAACAACACGATACCGAAACGAACTCGGATGACAAAAAGTGTAGAATTAATCATTCTCAGAATGACGATACGGTCATGAGCGAGTCGTCAAAACAGACTTCCGCCAAAAAAATAAAATTACCGAAAAATCGAAATTACGGGTATTACATACTACCCCCCTTAAAAGAAGTTTCGTCCCGAAACTTAAAACAAGTAGGGAGAAGCAATATCCCGCCAGGAAAAATCGACGAGATACACACGAACAAGAATGATCACAATGAATGATAATGAATCGAAATCCAACAAGGATCAAGAATGACTCACCGTTGTGAAATGATAACGTAACGAGTGACAGCTCAAATGAAATGATTGGAACCATAGTTCCCCGTGAATTGAATGATTAGTTTGATAATTATAAATCTCAACGTGTTTAATATATGATGAGTGAATGTTGTGTCAAGATTTAACACCTTCCGACCTGGCGACCGAGCCTTAGCCCAGAAGACAAGCATGAATCGCCCAGCCGAAGGTCCCAGGACAAGTCCCGGTGTCAAGCGATCGGCATCCAATACGATCATCGCTCGGCGCCTGGCGACCGACTTCTGGCGACCGACTTATGGACGATCATCGCTCAGCGCTTTGCCGACCGACCCTTGGCGACCGACCATTGCCGACCTTCGCCGATCGCCGAGAACGATCTCTGTCCCAGAGGCGGCCGCATCATGACGATCTGGGCCGATGGCCATCCAGTCGGCCCAGGCCAAGTCTCAAACTGACCCCACGTGCAGATCCACAAAAGGCACTGACAAACCTGTCATCTACCTCACCTACCAACAGGGCCCAGACCTGCGAAAGGAGTTGGCGGACAAGACATGTGACTACAGCCTGGCGCCTACTGCACCTACTGACAAAGTCCGCCGAAAGTAACAAAGTGGGACCTCCTGTGACAAGATTAGGACGCGTGGCGGCTCCTCATTGGGCCACTCACCGGGCCGCCACTGATCTCTGATTTTTGGCGGGCGGCCACGTGCCCTTTAGGACGATCGCCCCATTACATTAAATGCCGAAAGGCGATCGCCCACTAGGAGACAGGGCCCCTCAGCCTCTATATATACAAGGCAGCAGGCACTTTTAAAGGGGACCGAGATTCTGACTCTCTAAACTCTCGGACATTCAAGCACACCATACAAAAGCAAATACATAACACTTGGCAAAACATCCAACTCTTGGCAACAGTTATCTTTCGGTCTTACTTCTCCCGGCCTATCTCATCCAGCAGATTATCGGCGGGGACGAAGAACACCGAGCTTCGCTCAAGAGCCGGATTAACAGAGTCTTCTTACACTCATTGTATTTAGATTTCTTTCATTAATACTTGTATCCACGAATATTCGTATTAATAACATCTCGCGAGAGCATTCAAGCCCGGGCCTAACAAACCCGGCAAATCTTGTATTATTTATCTTCTCTCGGAAGTGCTCCCGCAATTGTTGTTTGTTGTCCGTCTTCCAGCAGTATTAATCTTCGGATAAATATTTTGGGCAACAACAATTGGCGCTAGAAGAAGGGGGATATCCAACCCTCGATTTTTTATACCTACCGTCCCGAAGAACACTCATTGTTCTCGGGGCAGATACTTGAAGTGACACTTACTGCACTTCAAAGAAATCCTTCAGAAATCATGTCTTCCGCCTCCGCGTCGAAGAAAGCCGCTGACCAGCCGGCCAAACCCCCTGTTCCGTCCCAGTCCGAGCCGCAGCCGATGGTGGAAGGTAGCCGCCGCGGTCAGAGACGCTCGATCCCGTCCCTGGACGGCGGCCCAAGCCTCTCGCTCGATCGGTTCCGAACCAAGGAACAGATCGAAGGGGCCCTGGCCGTCCTACAGGAGCGACGGAGTGCTCTCGACACGCCTCCCGCTATCGCCCCCTCGATCGTCCGCCGGAAGTCCAAGCGGAAGCTCAAGGCATCACTGGCCGAGCGATCGCCAGGAGGCTCCCGTCCGCAAGAAGAGGCGCTCGCCAGCCGGGGCACCTCTGTCTTTGATCGCCTGGGCAGTGACCCGACCTGGCTACCGGGGCAGTCCGACCCCATCTACGAGATGACGGAGTTTGAGTCCGTCACCAGGAGCTCGGCCTACCCGACTCCCAGAAGGCGCCTCTAGCCGCCCGCTCCTCGCCGAATTGCCGAGGTCGGCCGCAGCTGAGCCCGGAGATCGGTACACGATCGCCTCGCCTCGCTCCCAAAGCCGACCGCAAGCGGCCAAGCCACGGCGATGGGCTGCGATGCAACGTCAACTCGACGACATGAAGGCGCTCCTGGAATCCGTGGCAGCGCCAAGAAGACGTTCGCCGGCCAAGCGAGCCGCCACGATCGACATCGAGCTCGCCCGTGCGGATAAGATCGCTTCCCCGCAAACACCCGTGTACGAGGGCGATCGGACCCCAAGTGCACTGAGGAAGTTCAACATCTACATGATCGGGTGTGGGGTATCCGACGCGACCGGATGCCGAATGTTCTCCGACGCCGGACGACTCGCCACCGGTGGTACACTTCATTGCCGCCTCGGTCCATTGGCTCCTTTAACGAGCTGGCGCATGTCTTCACGGAGTACTTCGCCACCCAGGTCGTCCGGCCAGAAGGTCCCCTCCGCATGATGCAAATCAAGCAGGGAGAAGAAGAGTCCGACTCGGACTACATCGACCGGGTAGACGTAATCATCCTCAATGGCGAGCCCGTAAGCGATGAGACCGCCCTCTACGCGGTCCTAGGAGGATTTCAGGGTTTTTCACCTATGTTCAGGCATCTCACGAAAACCCAACCTACGACCTACGCAGCCTTCCGGGCTAGAGCCGCAGATTTTCTGGCCAGGCAAAGGTTTCTTCTTAGCCTGTGAGCAGCGCGATCGGCACCCGGACGACGATCTCCCGCCCGATCGCCAATATCGACCTACGAATAAGCGATCGGCAGCCGAGCGACGATCGCCAGTCTTCCGGCCCGATCGCCGATCATCACGCTACATCATCCGCAGTCCGGAGGACACGATCGCCATCTACATCCAAAGATATAACATGACGGACTAAGGCATAAGATCGCCTCCACCGCACATCATAAAGCCATGGTCCTGGCAGTCGATGGAACCGGCTGCTTCGGCCATGCAAGGTCCCTTTCGGCCAAGATCGCCCGCCCTTCGTTTAAATACGAGGCCGGCGTAGTCGGAGGGCTCTCCAACATTAATCAGTGGACACATGCCACAATCCCCGTCTCAACGTACACCGTCGAGGTCGGCCATCCCCATGGCTGGCCGAGGTGGAAGCAGAGCTAACAAGCCGCGGGCGTGGAGTTGATTCATCCGACGCTGCCCCGCGCAAGGACTCCTCTAGACCGAGACCGCACGCCCTTCGTTTAGATCCGAGGCGAGGCGCAGCCTAACAGAGGACCCTCATAATAAAGTGAGTCACGAGACACTCATTGTCTTCGCGCACCAAGACACGGTCATGGGGTCGGTCCATCGATCTCCGCGACTGTGCACGATTCCTCAAACAAAGCGAAACCACCAAGTTTCCATGGGGGATCGGCTAATGTTGTTTTTGCAGGTACAAGACCGAAAGATAGCTAAAGCCAATCGACCATGGTAGCCCAAGTCCGAAATCGTAAGTCAGCTCAGCAAGGTCGCCAGCAAGAACCACCTCGCCCCATGTCTTCAACATAGGAGCAAGCTGGGGGGCAATTGTTGTGTCAAGATTTAACACCTTCCGACCTGGCGACCGAGCCTTAGCCCAGAAGACAAGCATGAATCGCCCAGCCGAAGGTCCCAGGACAAGTCCCGGTGTCAAGCGATCGGCATCCAATACGATCATCGCTCGGCGCCTGGCGACCGAGTTCTGGCGACCGACTTATGGACGATCATCTCTCAGCGCTTTGCCGACCGACCCTTGGCGACCGACCATTGCCGACCTTCAGTGACTGGCCGAGAACGATCCTCGGTGTCCAGCTAGAGGCGGCCGCATCATGACGATCTGGGCCGATGGCCATCCAGTCGGCCCAGGCCAAGTCTCAAACTGACCCCACGTGCAGATCCACAAAAGGCGCTGACAAACCTGTCATCTACCTCACCTACCAACAGGGCCCAGACCTGCGAAAGGAGTTGGCGGACAAGACATGTGACTACAGCCTGGCGCCTACTGTACCTACTGACAAAGTCCGCCGAAAGTAACAAAGTGGGACCTCCTGTGACAGTACTTCCGGACGCGTGGCGGCTCCTCATTGGGCCACTCAGCTGGCTGCCGGCTGGATCTCTGGATTTTTGGCAGGCAGCCCACGTGCCCTTTAGGACGATCGCCCCATTACATTAAATGCCGAAAGGCGATCGCCCACTAGGAGACAGGGCCCCTCAGCCTCTATATATACAAGGCAGCAGGCACTTTTAAAGGGGACCGAGATTCTGACTCTCTAAACTCTCGGACATTCAAGCACACCATACAAAAGCAAATACATAACACTTGGCAAAACATCCAACTCTTGGCAACAGTTATCTTTCGGTCTTACTTCTCCCGGCCTATCTCATCCAGCAGATTATCGGCGGGGACGAAGAACACCGAGCTTCACTCAAGAGCCGGATTAATGGAGTCTTCTTACACTCATTGTATTTAGATTTCTTTCATTAATACTTGTATCCACGAATATTCGTATTAATAACATCTCGCGAGAGCATTCAAGCCCGGGCCTAACAAACCCGGCAAATCTTGTATTATTTATCTTCTCTCGGAAGTGCTCCCGCAATTGTTGTTTGTTGTCCGTCTTCCAGCAGTATTAATCTTCGGATAAATATTTTGGGCAACAACAGTGAATTATATGAATGAATGAACGACGATGAAATGAATGATTATCCTCTTACCGAGCAAGAATTAACTTGCTCAAAACCGGTGATGATCACAGTTAAAGCAAACAACAGTCGAACTCATCGTCTGAGATGAAGATGCTCTCCCAGCACGAAGACGACTAGAAAACAATCTCTTGGACGTCGGAGTCCGATGTCCTTCTAACAGCTCTTTCCATACCGAGGCAGGAAAGTCACGTGATAATTACAGATCTCGTATGAAGATCGCATTATGATTATGAGACGGAATGATAAGAATGAGCATACACGCTCCAACACAATGAATGCATTAATAATGCAATGAAATGATCGTCGACATGACGCCGGAATATGATAAGATCGCATGAAAGATCAAGTGAGGTAACATGATTATCTGATGAAATTCCTGAAATGATTACCTTGAACAAGTTAACAAGGTTGAAAATTCGATCCACAAGATCAACTATTGAACCGTGAGATGGACTGGATGATTAATGAATTAACTGAACAATTAGATAGACTGAGTGATGAATGAATTAACTGAGCAATGAGATTGACTGAGTGACGAATGAATTAACTGAACAATGAGATTGACTGAGTGATGAATGAATTAACTGAACGATGAGATTGACCGGGTGATGAATGAATTAACTGAATGATGAGATTGACTGAGTGATGAATGAATTAACTGAACGATGAGATTGACTGAGTGATGAATGAATTAACTGAGTAACGAAATTGACTGAGTGATGAATGAATTATCTAAGTGATGAATGAATTAACTGAGTAATGATATTGACTGAGTGATGAATGAATTAACTGAGTGGTGAATGATATTGACTGAGTGATGAATTAATTAAATGAACAATGAGATTGACTGAGTGATGAACGAATTGACTGAACAATGAGATTGACTGAGTAGTGAATGAATTAACTGAACAATGAGATTAACTGAGTGATGAATGAATTATCTAAGTGATGAATGAATTAACTGAGTAATGATATTGACTGAGTGATGAATGAATTAACTGAGCAATGAGATTGACTCAGTGACGAATGAATTAACTGAACAATGAGATTGACTAAGTGATGAAGGAATTAACTGAGTGATGAACGAATTAACTGAGTGATGAATGATATTATCTGAGTAATGATAGTGACTGAGTGATGAACGAATTAACTGAGTGATGAATGATATTGACTGAGTGATGAATGAATTAACTGAGTGATGAATGATATTAACTGAGTGATGAATGAATTAACTGAGTGATGAATGAATTAACTGAGTGATGAATGATATTAACTGAGTGATGAATGAATTAACTGAGTGATGAATGATATTAACTGAGTGATGAATGAATTAACTGAGTGATGAATGATATTAACTGAGTGATGAATGAATTAACTTGATCGACAAGATCAAAATGATGATTGAGGATTATTAACTGGTGAATGAGTTGATCCTTAGCACTTATACAGGTCACACGTGCTCCAAAACATTTAGTCATGAATCAATCATAACAATAATATCACATATATGTTTCCACAAAGCATGAATAATTAATGACATGATGAATGTATGAACATAAAGAGAATCGAGTCCTTACACAAGTCATACGAAGCTTCGAGGTCTCGCGATACTAGTCTTCACTGACGACGACTCGATGAATGAATGACTCGTCAGTCGCACTAATATTACGACTCACAAAACCTGACTGACTAGATTGTCATAACCTGACAATCCCACTACTACCGCGTCGGTAGGACCACATAACTCACATCTCAGGGTATTTCACAACCCAACGCTCTGATACCATCTTCTGTAACACCCCCAAATCCTATTGGGTTATTACAGTGCCGTGGACCCCACGCCAGGAGATCCACCAAAGTAACATGACTAAAATACGTTAAATTAAACAACAAGGGAAAATCATAGTCCCTACCATGATATCCAACACAATATTCCGATAGGGAATTTCAACGACAAAAGTGGCCTACATGGCCAAAATGAAATACAACAGCATCCACGAACATCTGTCGTAATACAACACGACAACAATCGACAAGACCGGAGTACACTCCAACCGATCGACCAACAATGAACAACTCGGACTAGTATCGCCGAATGCCTCGCCGCCATCATCATGCCCCCGTGTCTCAACTCTCTCCTCGCAAGCACCTAAAACATGAAAACATGTTCCGCCCCACGGTCGGGCCATCCAGATAATGAATATCAAATACATGTATAACATGATATGCATCCAAAGGGAGAATGAAACGGTACAATGATAATAATAATACGAGATGCTCACAAACCAATATAAGAACCGAGCATTCGTGAAATACTATGCCCACGGCATACTATTAATACATTGCTCAACAAAGTTAGAACATAAGTGCCCAACGGCGAATCATAATCACAGAGTACCACAATGAATTACACGACATGAACCAAACCAGAACTGAATTAATTATGAATCACAATGCCCGAAGGCTCCAATGAAATTACCAAGACAATCACAAAGGACTTAAAGACACTCAGCCGAAGCTGTCAAATATCACAATCACATGAAGTCGAAACAGCCCGAAGCTGTTATTGATTAGGGCCGAAGCCACGGTACGAAGCCGTATCACAATTAGGGCCGAAGCCACGGCATCCTGCCGTATCACAATTAGGGCCGAAGCCACGGCATGAAAGCCGTATCACAATTAGGGCCGAAGCCACGGCATGAAAGCCGTATCACAATTAGGGCCGAAGCCACGGCATCCAGCCGTATCACAATTAGGGCCGAAGCCACGGCATGAAAGCCGTATCACAATTAGGGCCGAAGCCACGGCATCCAGCCGTATCACAATTAGGGCCGAAGCCACGGCATGAAAGCCGTATCACAATTAGGGCCGAAGCCACGGCATCCAGCCGTATCACAATTAGGGCCGAAGCCACGGCATGAAAGCCGTATCACAATTAATGATAGTGTGCTGCCTTGAGTCGGCCAACACGATGATAGTAACACACGGATAGACACCGTCCTTGACAGTCCCAAATTAACACCTCGATTGGCTTAAAACGGCCAACCGACAACAATGATGCAGCGGATGATTCAATACCTCGATTGCCTAAAACGGTCAATCGACAACAATGATACCATAAATGATTGAACACTTCGATTTGCCTGAGAATGGCCAATCGATAACAATGACACGATGAATGAGTGAATACCTCGATTGCCTTAGAAAGGTCAATCGATAACAATGATGCAGTGAATGATTGAACATTTCGATTTG
Source organism: Orobanche coerulescens (assembly GCA_033398695.1). Lineage (NCBI taxonomy): Eukaryota > Viridiplantae > Streptophyta > Magnoliopsida > Lamiales > Orobanchaceae > Orobanche > Orobanche coerulescens. The sequence continues at coordinate 131,666,138 of CM065806.1, read as the reverse complement.
CCTGAGAATGGCCAATCGATAACAATGATACGATGAATGAGTGAATACCTAGATTGCCTTAGAAAGGTCAATCGATAACAATGATTTAGTGAATGATTGAACATTTCGATTTGCCTGAGAACGGCAATTCGATAACAATGATATGAAGGATGCCTCGGCACCTTTAATCGGTTACCAACGACGAAGGCGAGAGATGAATAAGCCAATGCCGTTAATCGGCCTGTACAGTTTTAATGACAATCCAAACAGGAATAACAATGATCTCAACGATGTCTTTAATTGACATCTATATTAACAACAATCGATACATCGATACCGCGAACCAACTATCGACAATGACATTAATAATGAGTATCACAATGCCTTGAATCGGCCGTTAACGAACAACAATAAACATTTGGCAAAATTGTCGAAAGGTATCGTATTGAACGATCTCTTGATATCAATGAATTCATGAAGAGACTAAGTCTCGGAATGATACAACACATTCATACACATACATGATAACATTAATCTCATTGACTAGTACAAGTATAAAACTTGCCTCAACCGAAGGCGGTGAAATCCCTCCACGAACAACGAACGGCGTCCTCCGGTAAACACAAGTACTCGAACCACCTTGAATGAAATACAATTCATTCAATAACACAATATCAATCGAAATCAACATAACGACCGAAAGAAACTCTTTGAGGCATTTAATCGAACACTAAATGTTCAAAGTTCCTCAAGACCCTAAAAATCATCAATTGAACGAATCGAAAATATGGATATACAATCCATAGAACATGATTAATAATGTTTACTAACATCAACCGATTCATCAAAATCGGATTACAAACGAAATCAAGAACAATTCTCCAAAAAGTCAACTTGAAAGAAAATCAAGAAATATACCTTGATTCGACGAAATACTCGAATTAGATGATGATATAATCAACAAGGATCTTCCAAAATGCCTTGGAAATGATTAGAATCGGCCAAGAACTCGATTTCGAGCCTCCGCCGCGACGCCGAAAAAGGAAGAAAACTCGTGGAAAATGAAATCGCCGAGCCAAAGCATATAGCCGGCAGGTTACGGCCAGAATCGGCAGCCTTACGGCCGTAACTCGACACCTTACGGCCGTACTCGGCAGCCTTACGGCCAGAATCGCATTCGTCAAAAATCGCCAAAGACTAAATGGACACTTACGGCCAGAACTCGCACACCTTACGGCCAGAATCGGCCACAAAATCCGCCCGGCCAGACGGCCAGACCCGATCACGCTTACGGCCGTAACTCGGCACCTTACGGCCGTAATCGCACCTTACGGCCAGAATCGGCGAGCCAAAGCCACCTCGCCCGGCCGTGATCGGCCGTGGCCACTCCGACGGCTTGACGACTCCGAAACCCGAACCTGAGTAAAAATCAAAGATACGGTTACGAAGTACTTGCAAAGACGAATCCAAGCACTAAGAGAACACACGATTCCGACCATCCGAAGTGTCGGAATTCGACAACCGAAATAATTACCCCAAACTTTGGGAAATTACAAAAATGGCCCAAAACGTCCGAAAATCACGATACGTGATCGAAACACCGAACCAAAGCTCGCAACATGAATAATAACATTAAATGAACTTACGAGAAACTCGAAACGACAGTTTCGGACGAGATTCGCAAGAATCGAACTCAAGTGCGGGAAAGCCGCTTAAGAACACGGATCTCAACAACACGATACCGAAACGAACTCGGATGACAAAAAGTGTAGAATTAATCATTCTTAGAATGACGATACGGTCATGAGCGAGTCGTCAAAACAGACTTCCGCCAAAAAAAATAAAATTACCGAAAAATCGAAATTACGGGTATTACAGAATCGCTCAACCCTTAACGAACCTTTTGCGGAAGGATAAGAAATACACGTGGTCCGACGCGTGTCAACGGAGTTTTGAGGAACTCAAGAGCCGGTTAATGTCAGCACCTGTACTCTCCTTGCCGTAGGGGACGGAAGGATTTGTGGTTTATAGTGATGCATCCGGACAGGGTCTCGGATGTGTACTCATGCAGAACGGGAAGGTTATTGCCTATGCTTCACGGCAATTGAGACCTTACGAGGTTAATTATCCGACCCACGACCTGGAGCTAGCAGCCGTGGTGTTCGCTTTGAAAATTTGGCGTCATTATCTTTATGGCGTTACCTGTCAGATATTCACCGATCATAAGAGTTTAAAGTATATCTTTACTCAGAAGGAGTTAAATATGCGCCAGAGACGGTGGTTGGAATTAATCAAAGATTATGATATCGAGATTCTCTACCACCCGGGCAAGGCGAACGTTGTCGCCGACGCCTTGAGTCGTAAGACCGTTCAGGAGCAGATGCTTGCCCGTTTAACAGTTCAGAAGGAGCTTCAGCAGGAATTCCTTAGACCCGAGATCGAGGTCTAGCTTCAGCGAGTTCAGGGGCAGCTTTGTATGTTAGAGATTTCATCGTCACTCGAGGAGAAAATCCGAGAGAATCAGGGTTCGGACCCATCATTGTTGCGCATCCGAGAGGATGTGGCTCAGGGGAAAGCCCCTGGATTTGTGGTCCACGAGGATGGACTTTTGAGGTTTAAGAATCGGTTGTGCGTACCGGCGAATGACGAGTTGAAAGACTCGATTTTGAAAGAAGCTCATGCTACCCCTTATTCTGTGCATCCGGGGTCTAGCAAGATGTACAAGGACTTGAAACAAAATTACTGGTGGAGTAATATGAAGCGAGAAGTCGCAGAATTTGTTTCGAGATGCTTAACTCACAACAAGTTAAGATTGAACATCGGCCAAGTGGTATGTCAAAACCCCTTCCTATTCCCGAGTGGAAGTGGGAAGACATTTCTATGGATTTCATCACGAGTTTGCCGACGAGTCGTCGTGGCATGAACACGATCCGGTGATCGTGGACCGCTTAACCAAATCAGCTCATTTCCTTGAGATCAAGGATACGTGGGGTCCCGAGAGACTTGCCCAGATTGCTCATTAAAGAGATAGTCGACTTCACGGTACTCTTAAAAGTATCGCTTCCGATCGTGACGGACGGTTTGTGTCGCATTTTGGAAATCACCATCGTGCTATGGGAACTCGGCTTAACCTCAAGACCGCTTTTCATCCTCAGTCCGACGGACAATCAGAGAGGACCATTCAGACATTAGAGGACATGTTGAGGGCATGCGTCCTCGATTGGAAAGACGATTGGGAAGCCCAACTACCATTGATCGAGTTCACGTATAATAAGAGTTGGCATGCTTCGATCAAGATGGCACCTTACGAGGCCTTGTATGGTCGTCGTTGTCGATCTCCGTTGTGTTGGGACGACTTATCAGAATCAATCGGCACCGAGCCCGATATGCTTATAGCCGCCCGTGAGAAGGTAGCTTTGATCAGAAGTCGTTTGTTGACGGCTCAGAGTCGACAAAAATCATATGCAGATAACCGTCGTCGACCATTAGAGTTCGAGGATGGTGACCATGTGTTGGTCAAGGTATCCCCGAGTCGTGTTATCTTCCGTTTTGGGAAGAGGGGAAAGTTGAGTCCGAGATTCATTGGACCGTTTGAGATTTTGGATCGAGTGGGCGAGTTAGCTTATCGATTGGCTTTACCTCCGGCGTTGAGCTGAATTCATAATGTGTTTCATGTCTCTCAGTTGCGGAAGTATGTTGCCGACCCGAGTCACATACTTCAGTTCGATGAAATCGAGATTGCCGATGATCATTCATATGAGGAACGTCCTATACGAGTTTTAGAGCGGCGAATCAAGCAGTTGAGGAATAAGACGATTCCTTTGGTTAAAATTCAGTGGTCTAGACACGGAGTCGAAGAGGCTACTTGGGAAACCGAGGATAGTATGCGGGAGAGTTATCCCGAGTTGTTTGACCCTTAGTTTCGGGGACGAAACTCTTTTAAGGGGGGGTGTATGTAATACCCATTGTAATTCAAGAATTATCATTCAAGATTTATCATTCAAGAATTGATACTCGGTAATTTCATTCATTATTGATCATTTGTCACTCATATTCATCATGGTATTCATCATTCGAGTAATTGTATCGTGTATCAATCGTCATTCATCACTAATCTGATTGGAGTTTCGTGCCGTGTTTATCATCATTGTCATTTTCGTTGCGAGCTGTGCGTGAGGAGTAGCGCACGCTACATACTCCTTTTAGCGTACGCTAATTGGGTATAGGTAGCGCACGCTACCACTCAGCTTTAGCGCACGCTAAGGTTACCCTGGCTGCAGTCCAGAAGGTACTGGACTGCAGGTGAGTTATAAGTAGCGCACGCTACGAATGGTAAGTAGCGCGCGCTAGTGGGTTGAAGTAGCGCACGCTAATATGAGGTGTAGCGCACGCTAAGGACGGATCAGGTTGAGTCCAGTGGCTACTGGACTGCACTGGATTAATTCATAGCGCACGCTATGTGTTGTTGTTAGCGTACGCAACCGATATATTAGCGCACGCTAAACAATGGTTGTAACGCACGCTATCGGGGTCAGATCAGAGGTCAGGCAGTCTTCTGGACTCCAGTGCTGGGCATCAATATTTCGTTAGCGCACGCTAATAATTGGTCTTAGCGCACGCTAGTAGTATGGCCGTAGCGCACGCTACAAGAAGGTACGTAGCGCGCGCTACCGTGTTCGGACAGTGGGTACTGGACTACCCAAATTACTCGTTAGCGCACGCTACGCTCAAGGACTAGCGTACGCTAACCTGGACTGACTATAAATTGGACAGTTTAGTCAGATTTCGTCATTTATTCATCTCTTTTCACTCCTTCGGTATTTTTGGGCGATTTCGAGCGATTCGGAGAGGATTCTTCGAGGTGTAATCATCAATCATCATCTTCAGGCTCATCTTTCGGATTAATCATCATTTCATCATCTTCATCACATCGAATCAAAGGTATTAATCTCTTGGATCTAGAATTTCGGATTTTTGGGTTTTTCCTTCCGATTTCTTTGTGTAAGCTTGGATTATCATTGGAATATGTTAGATATGGATTATCTACCTTGGATAAGTATATTCTTACGGATTTAATGGTTATTTTCGGAATTATTTCAAGAACCCTTGGGGTTGACTTCGGTTGTTTTGGGGATTTCCGATTGTCGTTTTTATAAACTTGAATTGTGGATTTCTATGAGATTATTGATGTCATTGATAATGTTGTGCTGGTTTGAATCAATCATTTTGGAGTTGGTTCGATAATTTGGGTTTGGTTTTAACCAACGGGTATCTCAATGTTTTCGTTAGAGTTCATCTACGAGTTCGGATATTGTTGTATCGACGTTTGGGTCGGTTATGATCGTATTTGATTCGTGTATTGATCGGTTGTTGGTAATTATTGTTATTCAAGGTTGTTCGAGCGACCGACATTTCATTTAGGACGTTGTTCGTGGAAGGACATTCTTCATCGGTATTGTGTAAGTTAATTCTTACTCGGTTAAAAGGATATTCATTCCTTTTGTTGTTGTTCATTCATAATCGTAACTCAGTCATCAGTGTATTAACCGTATCAAAACTTGTCATTGTCAATTAATCACCTCAGTCATAAGGAACGACGGTTCCGATCATTTCATTGAGCTATCATTCATTTCACCATCATTTAATCTTGGTGAGTCATTATTCATTTTCGTTGTCACTTTTGTCATATTGTGGCATTCCGGTCATCTTGGCGTGCCGGTTGGTATGTGTAGGATTTTCATGTCGGGCACATTATAGTCGTGTGTTGGTTGGTGGCCTCACATTGGACTGTGCACACGAGTTGATGGCTTCGTGAGACTGATTAGGTACAAGACCACACGTGTATTCGATCAATACTCGTTGGTGGCTTGTGCACGGACACATTTCCATCCCGGACGTAGTGTGGCGCCATTCCTTTGAGCCGTACTGATAGTCGATTCATATAGCATGTTTGATTGCGTATGTTTCGGCTGTGATAATTCATAATTTCGTATATATCATGATTGTGTATTTTCAACCCTTGAGGATTGTTGTTCAGTAAATCGATTCGTTGGGGATACTGCTTGTGTCATGGCAAGGCTAAGGCACGGGAGAGCACGGTGACGGCGAGGAGTCCTGTGATACTAGTAGGGGCCCACTCTTGATCATTATGTTTCTTTTATTTTATTCCGCTGCAGACATTCCGTTTGAATACTCATCTCACTCATTGTTGTATATTTTATCTCCATATAAAATATACTTGTATTCAGTATCATCCTGGGTGTGTTGTATAAAACTCCTCATCGGAGTAATTGATGTTGTAATGTGGTTCGGTACTACATTTACCTGTCTAATTCATTCATTTTCATTCGCCTGGTGGGTCCCAGTCGGGGTCCACGGCACTGTAATATCCGCCTAGTTTGGGGTGTTACATTACTGCTGCCCGGGTGAATAGAGTAGGGCGCGCTGTGAGCTTCCTTCAGAATAGTCCGTCTCAAATCATCATCATTGGGAACGCAAAGTCGACTCTGAAATCTCAGAACTCCATCATCTTGTATCACGAATCCTGGGGCTTTTCCCTTCTTTACTTCATCACATAATCGAAGGGTCAGAGAATCATCCAACTGCTTAGATTTGATCTCCTCGACTAGTGATGAAGTCAGTTCCATCACATATAGTTGCCCTTGGATTCCTGGTGTCCATACTTCAATCCCTTTGTGGATCAGTTCCGTTGAATGCTGGTTTGGGATGTAAGTGCTTCCAGCACTCGAAGAGAAATAGGTTTACGGCTCAAGGCATCGGCTACTACGTTTGCTTTTCCCGGATGATAGAGAATCTCCAAGTCGTAATCCTTGATCAATTCCAGCCACCTTCTCTGCCTCATGTTTAATTCTTTACATGAAAATGTACTTGAGGCTCTTATGATCGGTAAAGATCTGACAATGAGTGTCGTACAAATAATGTCTCCAAATTTTCAATGCAAAGACTACAGCTGCTAATTCCAGATCATGAGTCGGGTAATTGACCTCGTATGGTTTCAGCTGCCGAGAAGCATAGGCAATCACCTTATCTTTTTGCATCAACACACATCCCAGACCCTGATTTGAAGCGTCGTTGTACACCATGAATCCATCAGTTCCATCTGGTAATGCTAATATAGGTGCTGTTGTCAGTCTCTTCTTAAGTTCATCAAAACCAGCCTGGCATTTCTCATCCCACTTAAATTTTGAGTTTTCTGTAACAGCTGAGTGAGCGGACGAGCAATTTTGGAAAATCCCTCTACAAAGTGGCGATAATATCCAGCAAGTCCTAAGAAACTCCGGACTTCCTTCACGTTATTAGGAGCTTCCCATTCCAAGATTGCTTCGACTTTCTTCGGGCCCACCTGAACTCCATCAGCTGATATCACATGCCCAAGGAAAGTTACCTCCCTGAGCCAGAACTCGCATTTTGAAAGCTTTGCATACAGCTGTTCCTTCCTCAAGGTGCTCAAAACCACACGCAAATGTTCGGCATGCTCCTCTGCGTCCTTCGAATATATCAAGATGTCATCAATGAAGACGACCACAAATTTATCCAAGTATTCCAAGAATACCCGATTCATCAATTGCATGAATACCGCAGGAGCATGGTAATTCCAAATGGCATTACTACAAATTCATAATGCCCGTACCAGGATCTAAAAGCAGATTTCGGTATATCCGATTCCTTAATTCTCAACTGGTGGTATCCTGATCGCAATTCAATCTTCGAGAATACCCTTGCCCCTTGCAGTTGATCAAACAAGTCGTCGATCTGAGGTATAGGATACTTATTCTTGATCGTCATCTTGTTGAGCTCCCTGTAATCAGTACACAGTCGGAGGGATCCGTCTTTCTTCCGGACAAAGAGAACGAGCGCTTCCCAAGGAGAAACGCTAGGTTGAATATAGCCCTTTTGTAACAATTCCTCCAGTTGCTTCTTGAGTTCATACATCTTGGTTGGTGCCATGCGGTATGGTGCTCTAGAAATAGGAGCTGCTCCAGACTCTAATTGGATGGTGAATTCCACTTCTCTCTGCGGAGGTAACCCAGGTAGTTCGTTAGGAAATACATCTGAGAACTCATTCACAACTGAAATAGACGAGAGCTCTACTCCTTCCCCTTTCCTCACGGCATAGCACCAAAGTCCGTGACATGCCTGCTTCAGTAATTTCACGGCTTTCATTGCTTTGATCAATTTCCCCGAGCTTCCTGGTCTCCATCCTCGGAATAAGTGTTCAGATCCGTCATCAGCAATGATAGAAATGACTCTCTCTCGGTAATTCAGAATAGCTCCATAACGGTGGAGCCAATCGTCTCCGAGAATTAAATCGTCACCGTAGATGTCAACTACAATAAGATTCGATGGCCAATCTCTCCCTCCTATAGACACTGGAAAATCTCTAGCCTCTAGGGTTCCCACAATTCTCTCTCCACTCGGAAAACCCACAACATATGGTTCACAATCAAATAAGCACGAGATTTTTAAATGATTTACACAGTTCAATGATACGAAAGAATGTGTAGCTCCGGAATCGAATAAAACACTAACTGATTGCAAAAGGATCTGAATCGTACCTGATGCAACAACAGTGTTCTGATCGTCAGATTTCCTCATCTCGTACAGGCGCGGAGGAACGGACCCTGCACTGGATGTCTCTCTTACCAACGCTTCACAAATCCACTCTGCTGCGTCTGGTTCACACTTGTCTCCTTCGGAACTGGCGCTGGAGTGCGAGCACCAAAAGATCTAGTAGCAGCTCCACAGAAGGCCGCACGGTGCCCTTCTTGTCCACAATCGTAAAAAGTCACAGAAGATGCGGGGCAGTCACGTCGAATATGCCCTGATCGACCACAATTGTAGCATTTCTTTGATGCGTCCGAAACTGCTAATGTAGTTCGGAACTTCTTTCTGCCTCTAGAAGGCTGTGGAGGTTTCCTAGCCGAATAAAAGGAAGACTGGCCCTTGCGGGGCCCACCACTCTTGTTTTCTGAAAAGTTGCCGGTCACCTTCTGCTTCTTTGCCTCCACTGATTTCTCCACCGCCGCCTCTTTCATGTCGTAGGCCGCTTTGTCTTGATACTGCCGCAACGTAGTACACTCGAACCCGATGTGCATCACTGAATCTCGGCTTCATCCGCATATCGAAATGAAAAATCTTTTCGCCTCCGTCACCAAGTGTCGCACACAAGTCAGCTGATGATTAAAGGTTTTGATTACATCTGTCACAGATGCTTCCGAACTCTGTGGTGAGAAAAACTCTCGGATCTTTGCCTCTCTAACTGGACGAGGACAATACTGTGCTTCCATCATTAGTTTGAATTCCGTCCAATCCGCATTATGATTCTCGGGTCGAATAGCTTCCCACCAATCAAAGGCCTCCCCAGTCAGAAAATAATGGGCAATGGGAACCTTCCGGTCGTCGGGACAGTTAAGACCCGCGAATATCTTCTCTAACTCCTTAAGCCAGTGATCCCAAGTAAGTGCCTCAGCAGATCCGTCAAATTTTGGCGGGTGCAATTTGACCACCTCAGCAAGCCATCTGTCTCCCCAGTTATCCTCGTGGTGCTGCTGTCCCATCGCCGTCTGCATGCGGTCGACTACCTGGGCGAACTGGTTTATCTGCACCACCACCTGTTGAAGCACTCCCGGCATGTTCGGATTTGCGTCGTCACTCGCTGATCCTTGCTGCCCTCCAGAATGGGAATCGGTTCGACTAGCTGATAATTCTGGGGTAGTTGCGGAATCCTCCTATCTCATGTTACCCCGTCCGCGTCCACGACCGCGTCCGCGTCCGCGTCCACGTCCTCCTCTCAACATACTGTAAACACAATTCCTCAATATCCAGGACAAAGTATTCGAAATAAAGCCAGTCAATACTCACAATACAGTAATTAAGTAAAACGGTAGTATAAGAGATTAGGAGACTTACAACCACGGTCCACATGACGACTTTTGGCTGAACAGTGATGTTACGAACGACTCGTAAATCAATAACGTAAACAGACCCAACTTAAAACCCGACTGCCAAGATATCCATAAATCTTAGCTCCGATACCATATTATGTAACACCCCGAGATATTCGGAATAATTACAGTGCCGTAAACCCTTTAAGTAAGGATTTACAAGGCTAATTTAAAAGAAATGTAAATATAAAACATCAACATCACGGAAATCCAAGCTTACAAAACCGTACAACTGGTTCAACGAGTAATTAATACAACCATATCGAAATGATATTAATAAGACACGCGTACTCGCCATGTCCATCAACATGAACATACAAACACTAGATACGAATATCATGACAATTCAACGAAATAAATCTCATGTTCAACAACATGAATAATCACACGCATGCTCAAAATACCAATATTAACATATTACGATACTTGCCTCGAAGATGGCAAGAACGAAACACTTCAATGATCTCAACACACTCGAAGGCCACCTCCTTCGATCAACGTAGCAAGCTAAAACCTTAACAAAAGGAATGATATACAAATCATCTCAAGTCGAACGATTACCTAGCAATTCGGTCTACGGCCAAAAGCTCAAAATAAACAATCTGCCTGAACCACTTAGCGTACGCTACGTACTCTACGTAACGTGCGCTAAGCTTGCCCGTTAGCGTACGCTATCGTCTAAGCCTAGTGTATGCTAGCCATGGACTGACAGTTCTCTCTGATCAGCCGACTGACTCGGCTGATATCATAACGTACGTTACGTACCAAACGTAGCATGCGTTAACTTATCCCCGATAGCGCACGTTAACTTACGTATGTTAGCGTGCGCTAACCGTGCATGGCAGATTACTACTGACAGAAAACTTGTTCTAATGGTGATGAACTCAAAAATTCTATGGTGATAATACACGTCATCCCCGTGCATATCATGCTCATAAGGTTTGTGAAAGTTCTATACGGATTAAACGACTACGAGATACAAGGATACGTGTCATCATTACTACACCATCATTCATCTTGATCTTCCAGAAAATATTCTAAGTTCTGTTCGTCCTACGTTCCAAAACGTAGGATAAACATGACCAAACGTCCTTCAGAATATTACTATTATTGGTGAAGAATCACCTACCTCAAAGTAGTGAAGAACAAGGAGGAAATTCGAAGCAATCCAACACCGAAGGCTTGAACACCAATCTCCAATGATATACGATCTTCAATCATGAGCTAGGATGTTGATATGAAGTGTTTAGGATGTAGAGAGTAATACTCTAAGTATAAGGATTCGGATGTGGGAGAAAAAAGGACTAAATTACGAAAAGGATGCTGTCCTATTTATAGGAAATGGTTATTAGCGCGCGCTATTCCATGCTGGTAGCGTGCGCTAACGACTTACTGACCCCACTGTACTCAGCACTTAGCGTGCGCTATCCTAATGTCAGTAGCATGCGCTAAGGAGTTGACTTGGATTTTCCCGAAATCCGTCCAGGTTCATCCCGACACAATCCGACCAATATCCCCGGCCTGATCTCACCTACCACACGTCTCAATCATGCTGACTACGTATAGCGCGTGCTAAGGTCATGCACAGCGTGCGCTATGGATCCAACTTAGCGTACGCTACACATAGTCGATAGCGTGCGCTACATGCGCAAAATCACAATTTCATCACATTCATGAAATCATACGCTCAACAACATCAGATTATGAAATACGGAGAATAATACTTAGATAAAAGTGCAACAATAACAATGTCACAAGTTCTAAATACATCACAGAAATCTCGGGTATTACAGATATAACCACTCTACGATAACTCGGGCTCATTAATTAGATTCGAGCCTTTTGTACTCATAATTGGCTATAAAGGATCCAATTAATCTTTTACTTCTTGATTAAGTCTTGTTGTAGCAAGGATTCAGTATAATAGCTCCGATTAAGCCCCTAATTCTTGATAAGTATTCTTAATTGGAGATAAAACCACGTTACATGTATTCGAGGCGGAACTCTATGAAAACTCGAGTTTATTGATTAGGTTCCAGTATTTTATATTGAAAAATTGGCTATAATGGCTCTGATTAAGCCTTTACTTCTTGATTAAGTCTGTTAATAGGAGTTCTAACCACATTACATGTATTCGAGTCGGAGCTCTTCGAAAACTCGGGCTTATTAGTTAAATTCTACCTTTTGTACTCAAAATTGGCTATAACCACATTACATGTAATCGAGTCGGAGCTCTACTTCTTGATTAAGTCTTTTTGTAGCAAGGATTCGCAATAATAGATTAAGGATTTACTTCTCGATAAGTCTTGTTAATAGGACATAAAACCATGTTACATGTATTATCGGCACTCTACGAAAACTCGGATTTATTGATTAGATTCTAGTATTTTAGATTGAGAATTGGATATAATATCTTAGACTAAATATTTACTTCTTGATTAAGACTTGTTAATAGGACATAAGACGTTACATGCATTCGAGTTAGAACTCTATTAAAACTCGTGTTTATTGATTAGATTTGAGCCTTTTGTACTCAGGATTGGCAATAACATCTTCGATTAATCTTTTACTTCTCGATTAAGTCTTTTTGTAGCAACTATTGGATATAATAGCTCATACTAAGCCTTTACTTCTTGATTAAGTCTTGTTAATAGGATATACGACCATGTTACATGCATTCGAGTCGGAACTCTTTGAAAACTGGAGTTTATTGATTAGACTCGATCCTTTTGTACTCAGAGTTGGCTATAACAACTCCTATTAATCTTTAACTTCTTGACTAAGTCGTGTTGTAGCAAGGATTCTCTATAAGATTAAGCCTTTACTTCTTGATAAGTCTTGTTAATAGGAGATAAAACCACGTTACATGTATTCGAGTTGGAACTCTATGAAAACTCGGGTTTATTGATTAGATTCGAGTATTTTATATTGAAGAATTGGCTATAATGGCTACGATTAAGCCTTTACTTATTTATTAAGTCCTGTTAATAGGTGATATAATCACATTACATGTATTCGAGTCGGAGCTCTACGACTCGAGCTCATTATTTAGATGCGAGCCCTTTGTACTCATAATTGGCAATAACAGCTCCAATTTATCTTTTACTTGTTGATTAAGTCTTGTTGTAGCAAGATTCGCTATAATAGATTCCATTAAGCCGTTACTTCTTGATAAGTCTTGCTAATATGAGATAAAACCACATTATATGTATTCGAGCCAGAACTCTATGAAAACTCGGGTTAATTGATTAGATCCGAGTGTTTTATGTTGAAGAATTGGCTATAATGGCTCCGATTAAGCCTTTACTTCTTCATTAGGTCCTGTTGATAGGAGATATAACCACGATACATGTATTCGAGTCGGAGCTCTACAAAAACTTGGGCTCATTAGTTAGATTCGAGCCTTTTGTACTCAGAATTGGCTATAACAGATCCAATTAATCTTTTACTTCCTGATTACGTCTTGTTGTAGCAAGGATTCACTATAATAGCTTCGATTAAGCCGTTACTTCTTGATAAGTCTTGTTAATAAGAGATAAAACGACGTTATATGTATTCGACTCAAAACTCTACGAAAACTAGGGTTTATTGATTAGATTCGAGTATTTTGAATTGAAGAATTGGTTATTATTACTCCGATTAAGCCTTTACTTCTTGATTAAGTCTTGTTAATAGGAGATATAACCACTCTACGAAATTCGGGCTCATTAATTAGATTCGAGACTTTTGTAATCATAATTGGCCACAAAGGATCCAATTAATCTTTTACTTCTTGATTCAGTTTTGTTGTAGCAAGGATTCGGTATAATAGCTCCGATTAAGCCTCTAATTCTTGATAAGTATTCTTAATTGGAGATAAAACCACGTCACATGTATTCGAGGCGGAACTCTTTGAAAACTCGGGTTTATTGATTAGGTTCCAGTATTTTATATTGACAAATTGGCTATAATGGCTCTGATTAAGCCTTTACTTCTTGATTAAGTCTGTTAATAGGAGTTCTAACCACATTACATGTATTCGAGTCGGAGCTCTACGAAACCGCGGGCTTATTAGTTAGATTCTACCTTTTGTACTCAGAATTGGCTATAACCACATTACATGTATTCGAGTCGGAGCTCTACTTCTTGATTAAGTCTTTTTGTAGCAAGGATTCGCAATAATAGATTAAGGATTTACTTCTTGATAAGTCTTATTAATAGGACATAAAACCACGTTACATGTATTATCGGCACTCTACGAAAACTCGGATTTATTGATTAGATTCTAGTATTTTAGATTGAGAATTGGATATAATATCTTAGACTAAATATTTACTTCTTGATTAAGACTTATTAATAGGACATAAGACGTTACATGCATTCGAGTTGGAACTCTATTAAAACTCGTGTTTATTGATTAGATTCGAGCCTTTTGTACTCAGGATTAGCTATAACATCTTCGATTAATCTTTTACTTCTTGATTAAGTCTTGTTGTAGGAAGTATTGGATATAATAGCTCATATTAAGCCTTTACTTCTTGATTAAGTCTTGTTAATAGGATATACGACCACATTACATGCATTCGAGTCGGAACTCTTTGAAAACTGGAGTTTATTGATTAGACTCGATCCTTTTGTACTCAGAGTTGGCTATAACAACTCCGATTAATCTTTAACTTCTTGACTAAGTCATGTTGTAGAAAGGATTCGCTATAAGATTAAGCCGTTACTTCTTGATAAGTCTTGTTAATAGGAGATAAAACCACGTTACATGTATTCGAGTTGGAACTCTATGAAAACTCGGGTTTATTGATTAGATTCGAGTATTTTATATTGAAGAATTGGCTATAATGGCTACGATTAAGCCTTTACTTCTTTATTAAGTCCTGTTAATAGGTGATATACTCACATTATATGTATTCGAGTCGGAGCTCTACGACTCTAGGTCATTATTTAGATGCGAGCCCTTTGTACTCATAATTGGCAATAACAGCTCCAATTTATCTTTTACTTCTTGATTAAGTCTTGTTGTCGCAAGATTCGATATAATAGATTCCATTAAGCCGTTACTTCTTGATAAGTCTTGCTAATATGAGATAAAACCACATTATATGTATTCGAGCCAGAACTCTACGAAAACTCAGGTTAATTGATTAGATTCGAGTATTTTATATTGAAGAATTGGCTATAATGGCTCCGATTAAGCCTTTACTTCTTCATTAGGTCCTGTTGATAGGAGATATAACCACGTTACAAGTATTAGAGTCGGAGCTCTACAAAAACTTGGGCTCATTAGTTAGATTTGAGCCTTTTGTACTCAGGATTGGCTATAACGGATCCAATTAATCTTTTACTTCCTGATTACGTCTTGTTGTAGCAAGGATTCACTATAATAGCTTCGATTAAGCCGTTACTTCTTGATAAGTCTTGTTAATAAGAGATAAGACTACGTTATATGTATTCGAGTCGGAACTCTACGAAAAGTAGGGTTTATTGATTAGATTCGAGTATTTTGAATTGAAGAATTGGTTATTATTACTCCAATTAAGCCTCTACTTCTTGATTAAGTCTTGTTAATAGGAGATATAACCACTCTACGATAACTCGGGCTCATTAATTAGATTCGAGCCCTTTGTACTCATAATTGGCAATAACAGCTCCAATTTATCTTTTACTTGTTGATTAAGTCTTGTTGTAGCAGGATTCGCTATAATAGATTCCATTAAGCCGTTACTTCTTGATAAGTCTTGCTAATATGAGATAAAACCACATTATATGTATTTGAGCCAAAACTCTATGAAAACTCGGGTTAATTGATTAGATCCGAGTGTTTTATGTTGAAGAATTGGCTATAATGGCTCCGATTAAGCCTTTACTTCTTCATTAGGTCCTGTTGATAGGAGATATAACCACGATACATGTATTCGAGTCGGAGCTCTACAAAAACTTGGGCTCATTAGTTAGATTCGAGCCTTTTGTACTCAGACTTGGCTATAACAGATCCAATTAATCTTTTACTTCCTGATTACGTCTTGTTGTAGCAAGGATTCACTATAATAGCTTCGATTAAGCCGTTACTTCTTGATAAGTCTTGTTAATAAGACATAAAACGAAGTTATATGTATTCGACTCAAAACTCTACGAAAACTAGGGTTTATTGATTAGATTCGAGTATTTTGAATTGAAGAATTGGTTATTATTACTCCGATTAATCCTTTACTTCTTGATTAAGTCTTGTTAATAGGAGATATAACCACTCTACGAAATTCGGGCTCATTAATTAGATTCGAGCCTTTTGTAATCATAATTGGCCACAAAGGATCCAATTAATCTTTTACTTCTTGATTCAGTTTTGTTGTAGCAAGGATTCAGTATAATAGCTCCGATTAAGCCCCTAATTCTTGATAAGTATTCTTAATTGGAGATAAAACCACGTCACATGTATTCGAGGCGGAACTCTTTGAAAACTCGGGTTTATTGATTAGGTTCCAGTATTTTATATTGACAAATTGGCTATAATGGCTCTGATTAAGCCTTTACTTCTTGATTAAGTCTGTTAATAGGAGTTCTAACCACATTACATGTATTAGAGTCGGAGCTCTACGAAAACTCGGGCTTATTAGTTAGATTCTACCTTTTGTACTCAGAATTGGCTATAACCACATTACATGTATTCGAGTCGGAGCTCTACTTCTTGATTAAGTCTTTTTGTAGCAAGGATTCGCAATAATAGATTAAGGATTTACTTCTTGATAAGTCTTGTTAATAGGACATAAAACCACGTTACATGTATTATCGGCACTCTACGAAAACTCGGATTTATTGATTAGATTCTAGTATTTTAGATTGAGAATTGGATATAATATCTTAGACTAAATATTTACTTCTTGATTAAGACTTATTAATAGGACATAAGACGTTACATGCATTCGAGTTGGAACTCTATTAAAACTCGTGTTTATTGATTAGATTCGAGCCTTTTGTACTCAGGATTAGCTATAACATCTTCGATTAATCTTTTACTTCTTGATTAAGTCTTGTTGTAGCAAGTATTGGATATAATAGCTCATATTAAGCCTTTACTTCTTGATTAAGTCTTGTTAATAGGATATACGACCACATTACATGCATTCGAGTCGGAACTCTTTGAAAACTGGAGTTTATTGATTAGACTCGATCCTTTTGTACTCAGAGTTGGCTATAACAACTCCGATTAATCTTTAACTTCTTGACTAAGTCATGTTGTAGAAAGGATTCGCTATAAGATTAAGCCGTTACTTCTTGATAAGTCTTGTTAATAGGAGATAAAACCACGTTACATGTATTCGAGTTGGAACTCTATGAAAACTCGGGTTTATTGATTAGATTCGAGTATTTTATATTGAAGAATTGGCTATAATGGCTACGATTAAGCCTTTACTTCTTTATTAAGTCCTGTTAATAGGTGATATACTCACATTATATGTATTCGAGTCGAAGCTCTACGACTCTAGGTCATTATTTAGATGCGAGCCCTTTGTACTCATAATTGGCAATAACAGCTCCAATTTATCTTTTACTTCTTGATTAAGTCTTGTGGTAGCAAGATTCGCTATAATAGATTCCATTAATCCGTTACTTCTTGGTAAGTCTTGCTAATATGAGATAAAACCACATTATATGTATTCGAGCCAGAACTCTACGAAAACTCGGGTTAATTGATTAGATTTGAGTATTTTATATTGAAGAATTGGCTATAATGGCTCCGATTAAGCCTTTACTTCTTCATTAGGTCCTGTTGATAGGAGATATAACCACGTTACAAGTATTAGAGTCGGAGCTCTACAAAAACTTGGGCTCATTAGTTAGATTTGAGCCTTTTGTACTCAGGATTGGCTATAACGGATCCAATTAATCTTTTACTTCCTGATTACGTCTTGTTGTAGCAAGGATTCACTATAATAGCTTCGATTAAGCCGTTACTTCTTGATAAGTCTTGTTAATAAGAGATAAGACGACGTTATATGTATTCGAGTCGGAACTCCACGAAAAGTAGGGTTTATTGATTAGATTCGAGTATTTTGAATTGAAGAATTGGTTATTATTACTCCGATTATGTAATACCCGGTTGTAATTCATTCATTTTCATTCAGTAATTATCAGTCCGTAATTGTCACTCAGTGTATTTTCACTCAATTATAATCATTCATCAATCATGTTCTTTCACCGTGTTCACCGTTCGGAAAAACTTCGAGTTGTGTATCGTTATTGTTCATTGTTTCAACTTTCCTCATATGAGTTCGACTTTGTTAGATCACCTTTAATTTTTGGTAACTCCAAAAATTCTAAATCTTTGCAATATTATAGAGCATCGAGTTATCTTTCCAATGGTTCAAACGGTGAGTGAATCGGAGTCCGGACGAGAGAGTTATGGTCGTTTTAGCTCAACCGCTCATTTTTCGCTTATTGGCGATCACTGCCGAACGAACTCGGCCGTGTCGTCCGACACGGCCCGTGCCGTACTTGTCCGGAAAATGCCGAGGTGTTCGCCTCGAGACCCGACCGTGTCGTCAGCACGGCCGAGTCGAACCCTTCCGGATAAGCGAGATCGTCGCCCGGACGCCGACCGTGTCGTGCAGCGCGATCGAGTCATGCCGAAGTCGCGGTCGGACGGGTCAGCTGTCGGAAGGCCCTCGCGCCGCGACCGTGTCAAGCGAGGACACGGTCGAGTCCTGTCGTCCGGTATCGGCCGGTATGCGACACGACAGTGCCGATCTGCACGGGCCGTGACCGGCAGGGTAGTCAACCCCTATAAATTCATTTTTTCAGCATTTCAGCCCATTTTTCTTCCTTTTCTTCACCTTAAACCGAGAGAGAAGGCTTGAGGGAGGGTTTTTCCTTCACAAATCATTTGGGTGTTTGATTTTCTTCATCTCCTTTCGATCGTGTAGCCCGGATAATCAATCTAACGCGTGTTCTTCGGATTAAAGTACTTGTATCTTCAAGAGGTAATTCTTTCAACACTTTCGACTTCGATTTTGTGTTGAGATATGATGTTTTGGACGTTATAATCATGTTATATGAAGGGATATGTATATGATTATGAGTTTGTATAAGGATTCATTGGATTATTGAGGGATTATTCAAGAACACCTTGAATATTGAGTTGGAATTGGGGATTTTCGACTAATTGTTGTTATAATCACATTTTTGGATATTCATAACAGATTATTGATCGTATTGGAGATGTTTTGTTGGTTTGAAACACTTCTTGGGGGATTTGATATTGGTATATTGAAGTTTGATTGTAAACAATCGGAGTTTGGACGCAACGTGTTTGTTTTAATGCCTCAATGGACTTAGTTTTATCGTATCGACGTTTTGAGTTCGTTATATTCGTGTTTGATTCGTATATTGATCGGATTGTCGGTAATTGTATTGAATTAAGGTTGTTCGTGCGCCCGACACTTCATTTAGGACATTTGTTCGTGGAAGGACTTTCTTCATCGGTATTTAGTAAGTTAATTCTTACTCGGTTAAAAGGATATTCATACCTTTTGTTGTTGATCATTCATAATCATAACTCATTCATCATTGTATTAATCATATTAAAACTTGTTAATGTCAATTAATCACTTCAGTCATAAGGAGCAGCGGTTCCAATCTTTTCGTTGAGCTATCATTCATTTCATTATTACCCTCATCTCGGTGAGTCATTCTTGACTTTGTCAGATTATTATTTATTCATTGATATTCATTACGGTCATTCTCGTTCATATGACCTTCTGGGTTCATATTGCGTGGCCGGGTGTGGCTGTGTGGAATTTTTAGTCGGGCACACGATGGTTATTGTATTGGGTTCACCGATACATTAGACCGTGCACACGGAAAGCGTTACACCGTGAGACTAATTAGGTACACGGGCGGGTGTTGTACACTTACACGAACATTACGGGCGTACTATGATACTCCTCTTGGCGTAATTCATAACTAAGAATATTTCATAACTTGATTAATCATAATTGTGTATTTTCAACCCTTGATGATTGTTGTTCTTTGTAATCGACCGTTTGGGGATTTTGTTTTTCGTGTCATGGCAAGGCAAATGCACGGGAATAGCATGTTGATGTCGAGGAGTCCTAGTGATACTAGTAGGGGCCCCGATCATTCGATTATTCATGTTATTGTCCTTTATTTTCCGCTGAGACTTTCATTTGAATACTCGTTTCATTCGGTGTTGTGTATTTTATCTTCATATAAAATACACTAGTATTCAGTATTATCTGGTGTGTTGTAACTAAACTCCTCATCGGAGTAATTATTGTTGTAATGTAGTTCGGTACTACATTTATCTTGTGTAATTCATTCATTTTCATTTGCACAGTGGGTCCCAGTTGGGGATCTACGGCCGTAATATCCGCCTAGTTTGGGGTGTTACGAGTTGGTATCGGAGAGTGGTTTTGAATACTACCTTCCGAGTCATGTCTCATTTGAAGTCATCGTCATCAGACTAGTATCATTGGACTTTCGTGTCACGTGTGACTGTGCAAATGCCGAGCCAATCGAATAGGAAGAAGCGTAAGATTTCTAATGCCATGGTATAATTTAAGCAATAGTCATTCATTCATCATTCATCAATTAACAATCCTCAAACATCATCATTCATTGTGATTAGGACGATCATGTTAACTCATTAATCACTTAATTCATTTCATTACTCAGTTAATAATCAGGACGATCATGTTAACTCATTAATTACTCAATTCATTTCATTATCCAGTTGTCAATCTGGATGATCATATTATCAATCTTATTAAGTTATTCAAGATAATCATTACAAGAATTTCATCAGATAATCATGTAACTTCAGTAAATCATTCATATAATCACTAAGTTAGAGCATGTATACTCATTTTCATCATCTCATGACATAATCATAACGTGCTAATCATGCGGGAAATATAATCATTATGCGACCTTCCTACTTCCGTATGGAGAGAGCTGTCAGGGGATGCACGAGAAGAGGCCGCGGTGCGGACCGAAACCCGAGAAATAATCACTCGCTGCCGGGAAATCGTGCCCAGGACTCGGCTCGATCAGAAAATGTTCGGGTTGATCCACTCACTTTTATGCAGGCCATGATGACCCATGTGCAGTTGCTCAATCATCATTGCGCCACTCTGACCGGATTAATCGAGAGAACTCTCCCGTACGAGCCAGCTGCTAAGGAAATTGCTGAGCAGCAACCTGCATATGTCAACAGGAAATCAACGAAGCGTAATCTATCCGAAGGCGGTCACCAACCTGCAAGAAGCCTCGTGTGAGTCCTATAGTTTCTGAGCGACCTCCTACGGCTAATAATCGTGCGGGATCTCATTCCCGAGCGGCCAGTTCGGCCATCACCTGTTTTAATTGTGGAACGCCGAGTCATTTCAGCACTGAGTATCTGAAACCGTCTATCACGTGCTATAATTGTGGGAATTTTGGGCATAAGGCCCATTTTTGCCGAAAGGACTCCAAGCGGCTCGGTGTCATCTCGAGCCCGAAGCAACCAGCGTTTGAATCGTTGCTTTATCATCGTCGTTTAAGACAAGTTGGAGCTCGTATTTATCGAGACGGAGCGTCGGTTCGGGGCGGCAAGTCCTGCATTCATATGATGAGGAGGATCGGCGATCCGTGGCGAATGATTTCAGGTATACTCGTAATTTTATTTCAACTTGTGTGTACCTTTTGATGCTGGTACACCGCATTCATTCATTTTCGAATCATGCTTGAATAGACTTATTTCGGGATAGTCCTACTGCTTGTGGACCTCATACCATCGGTCTACCTGACGATGGAAGAATTTTCGGAATCATACCGAATTAAGCTTAACGACCGCGATTGATTGATGGATCTAATCGTGGTGAATTTATCTTAGGACGACTTAATTTTCGGTATTAGTTGGCTTAACCGTCTTGATACTATCCTCAGTGCTTGTTAGCGTTTGGTCGCTATCTTTCCGTCGTTGGTTGTCGAATGTGTGCTTCAGGAAGTAATCCCGTTGTTCAGAGAAATTTTATTATGGCGAAAGCGAAGAAATTCCATAATCGAACTATCGATCATTCATTGTATCATTTTCATCGATTGACCTTTCTAAGGCAATCGAGTTATTCAATCATTTCTTGTATCATTTCCATCGATTGGCTTTTCTAAGACAATCGAGTCATTCAATCATTCATTGTATCATTTTCATGACCTTTCTAAGGCAATCGAGTTATTCAATCATTCCTTGTATCATTTCCATCGATTGGCTTTTCTAAGACAATCGAGTCATTCAATCATTCATTGTATCATTTTCATCGATTGGCCTTTCAAAGGCAATCGAGTTATTCAAACATTCCTTGTATCATCTTCATCGATTGGCCTTTCTAAGGCAATCGAGTTGTTCAATCATTATTGGTATCTCTTTTTATCGATTGACCATTCTAGGGCAATCGAAATGTTCAATCATTCGTGGTATCATTGTCATCGATTGACGATGTATTTCCAGACGAGTTATCTGGTTGCCTTCACATAGAGTAAGGGAATTCAGGAGTGACTTGGAGCCGGTACGTCCCCTTTATCGAAGGCACCGTATCGCCCCGACCAGAATGCAGGAGTTGAAGATTCAACTTGAGGAATAATTCGAGGAAGGTTATATCCAACCGAGTACGTCCCCGTGGGGAGCACCAGTGCTGTTTGTCAAGAAGAATGATAGTTCTTTTCGCTTGTGTATCGATTACCAGGAGTTGAACAGGGTGATGATCAAGAGTAGTATCCTTTACCTCGTATTGATGATCTTTTAGATCAACTTCAGGAAGCTTCAGTATTTTCCAAGATCGACTTAAGATCTGTATATCACCAGTTGCGGATTCGAGAGTCGGATATCGAGGACAGCGTTTCGTACACGCTATGGTCATTATGAGTTCGTAGTTATGCCGTTCGAGCTAACTATTGCACCTGCGGTATTCATGGAGTTAATGAATCGGGTTTTCATCGACTTTTTAGATCAGTTTGTTGTTGTCTTCATCGATGACATTTTGATTTATTCTCATAGCCAAGAGGAACACGAGGTACGTCTTCATCAGGTTCTCGACGTGTTGAGACGAGAACAACCTTATGGAAAGTTTTCCAAATGTGAGTTCTGGAGGTCCGTGGTGACTTTGTCGGACATGTCATTTCATCTGACAGAGTTCGTGTCGACCCTCAGAAGACGGAGACTATCCGAGATTGGCAACCTTCGTAAGATATTAAGTAAATCCGATGTTTCCTCGGAATAGTTGGTCAATTATCCAACCCACGACCTGGAGCTAGCAGCCGTGGTTTTCGCGTTGGGGATTTGGCGTCGTTACGTTTATGGCGTCACCTTTCAGTTATTCACCAATCACAAGAGTTGAAGGATATATTTACTCACAAGGAGTTAAATATGCGACAGAGGCGGTGGTTGGAACTAATCAAAGATTTTGATATCGAGATCCTTTACCACAGGCAAGGCGACGTTGTCGCGACGCCTTGAGTCGTGAGTCCGTTCAAGAGCGGATGCTTGCTCGTTTAACGATTCGAAGGAGCTTCAAAGGGAATTCCCGAGACCGAGATCGAGGTCCGCTTGGCGAGTTCGGGGACATCTTTGTATGTTAGAGATTTCATCGTCACTTGAGGAGGTAATCGGAGAGAATCGAGTTCGGACCCATCATTGTTGCGCATCCGTGAAGATATGGCTCAGGAAAGCCCCACGGATTCGTGGTCCACGAGGATGGACTTTTGAGGTTTAAGAACCGGTTGTGTACCGCGAATGATGAGTTGAAAAACTCTATTTTGAGAGAAGCTCATGCTACCCCTTATCCTGTTCATCCGGATCCGGCCAAGATGTACAAGGACTTGAAACAAAATTCTTGGTGGAGTAATATGAAGCGAGAAGTCGCGGAATTTGTTTCGAGATGCTTAACTTGCCAACAAGTCAAGATTGAACATCGGCGGCGGCGGGTATCTTTGAAACCTCTCCTATTCCAGAGTGGAAGTGGGAAGACATTTCTATGGATTTCATCACGAGTTTGCCGACGAGTCGTCGTGGCATGAATACAATCGGGTGATTGTGGACCGCTTAACTAAATCAACTCATTTTCTTGAGATTAAGGATACTTGGGGTCCCAGAGACTTGCCCGACTATTCATCAAAGAGATAGTGAGGCCCTGCGGTACTCTAAAAGTATCGTTTCCGATCGTGACGGACGGTTTGTGTCACATTTTTGGAAATCGATTCATCATGCTATGGGAACTCGGCTTAATCTCGATCGCCTTTCATCCTCGGTCAGACGGACAATCGGAGAGGACTATTCAGACATTAGAGGACATGTTGAGAGCTTGCGTCCTCGATTGGAAGGACGATTGGGAAGCCCAACTACCATTGATCGAGTTCACGTATAATAATAGTTGGCATGCTTCCATTAAGATAGCACCTTACGAGGCCTTGTACGGTCGTCGTTGTCGCTCTCCTTTGTGTTGGGATGACTTGTCAGAATCAATCGGCACCGAGCCCGATATGCTTATAGCCGCCCGGGAAAAGGTAGCTTTGATCAAGAGTCGTTTGTTGACCGCTCGAGTCGGCGAAATCATATGCGAGATAACCGTCGACCATTAGAGTTCGAGGCTGGTGACCATGTGTTGGTCAAGGTATCCCCGAGTCGTGGTATCTTCCGTTTTGGGAAGAGGGGAAAGTTGAGTCCGAGATTCATTCGACCGTTTGAGATTTTGGATCGAGTAGGCGAGTTAGCTTATTGATTGGCTTTACCTCCGGCGTTGAGCCGAATTCATAATGTGTTTCATGTCTCTCAGTTGCGAAAGTATGTTGCCGACCCGAGTCACATACTGCAGTTCGACGAAATCGAAATCGCCGCCGACCACTCATATGAGGAGCGTCCTATACGAGTCTTAGAGCGGCGAATCAAACAGTTGAGAAATAAGACGATTCCTTTGGTTAAGATTCAGTGGTCTAGACATGGAGTCGAAGAGGCCACTTGGGAAACCGAGATGAATATGCGGGAGAGTTATCCCGAGTTGTTTGACCCTTAGTTTCGGGGACGAAACTCTTTTAAGGGGGGTGTATGTAATACCCGGTTGTAATTCATTCATTTTCATTCAGTAATTATCAGTCTGTAATTGTCACTCAGTGTATTTTCACTCAATTATAATCATTCATCAATCATGTTCTTTCACCGTGTTCACCGTTCGGAAAAACTTCGAGTTGTGTATCGTTATTGTTCATTGTTTCAACTTTCCTCATATGAGTTCGACTTTGTTAGATCACCTTTAATTTTTGGTAACTCCAAAAATTCTAAATCTTTGCAATATTATAGAGCATCGAGTTATCTTTCCAATGGTTCAAACGGTGAGTGAATCGGAGTCCGGACGAGAGAGTTATGGTCGTTTTAGCTCAACCGCTCATTTTTCAGTTATTGGCCGATCACTGCCGAACGAACTCGGCCGTGTCGTCCGACACGGCCCGTGCCGTACTCGTCCGGAAAATGCCGAGGTGTACGCCTCGAGGACCCGACCGTGTCGTGCAGCACGGCCGAGTCGAAGCCTTCCGGATAAGCGAGATCGTCGTGCGCCCGGCACGCGGCCGTGTCGTGCAGCGCGGTCGAGTCATGCCGAAGTCATTTGTCGGACGGGTCAGCGTCGGAAGGCCCTCGCGCCGCGACCGTGTCAAGCGATGCAGTCGAGTCCTGTCGGCCAGGTATGCGACACGACCGTGCCGATCGGCACGGGCCGTGTCGGCAGGTAGTCAACCCCTATAAATTCATTTTTTCAGCATTTCAGCCCATTTTTCTTCCTTTTCTTCACCTTAAACCGAGAGAGAAGGCTTGAGGGAGGGTTTTTCCTTCACAAATCATTTGGGTGTTTGATTTTCTTCATCTCCTTTCGATCGTGAAGCCCGGATAATCAATCTAACGCGTGTTCTTCAGATTAAAGTACTTGTATCTTCAAGAGGTAATTCTTTCAACACTTTGGACTTCGATTTTGTGTTGAGATATGATGTTTTGGACATTATAATCATGTTATATGAAGGGATATGTATATGATTATGAGTTTGTATAAGGATTCATTGGATTATTGAGGGATTATTTAAGAACACCTTGAATATCGAGTTGGAATTGGGGATTTTCGACTAATTGTTGTTATAATCACATTTTTGGATATTCATAACGGATTATTGATCGTATTGGAGATGTTTTGTTGGTTTGAAACACTTCTTGGGGGATTTGATATTGGTATATTGAAGTTTGATTGTAAACAATCGGAGTTTGGACGCAACGTGTTTGTTTTAATGCCTCAATGGACTTAGTTTTATCGTATCGACGTTTTGAGTTCGTTATATTCGTGTTTGATTCGTATATTGATCGGATTGTCGGTAATTGTATTGAATTAAGGTTGTTCGTGCGACCGACACTTCATTTAGGACATTTGTTCGTGGAAGGACTTTCTTCATCGGTATTTAGTAAGTTAATTCTTACTCGGTTAAAAGGATATTCATGCCTTTTGTTGTTGATCATTCATAATCATAACTCATTCCTCATTGTATTAATCATATTAAAACTTGTTAATGTCAATTAATCACTTCAGTCATAAGGAACGACGGTTCCAATCTTTTCGTTGAGCTATCATTCATTTCATTATTACCCTCATCTCGGTGAGTCATTCTTGACTTTGTCAGATTATTATTTATTCATTGATATTCATTACGGTCATTCTCGTTCATATGACCTTCTGGGTTCATATTGCGTGGCCGGGTGTGGCTGTGTGGAATTTTTAGTCGGGCACACGATGGTTATTGTATTGGGTTCACCGATACATTAGACCGTGCACACGGGAAAGCGTTACACCGTGAGACTAATTAGGTACACGGACGGGTGTTGTACACTTACACATAACATTACGGGCGTACTATGATACTCCTCTTCAGCGTAATTCATAACTAAGAATATTTCATAACTTGATTAATCATAATTGTGTATTTTCAACCCTTGAGGATTGTTGTTCTTTATGTGACCCGTTTGGGGATTTTGTTTTTCAGGTCATGGCAAGGCAAACGCACGGGAATGGCATGTTGATGTCGAGGAGTCCTAGTGATACTAGTAGGGGGCCCCGATCTTTCAGTTATTCATGTTATTGTCCTTTATTTTCCGCTGCAGACTTTCATTTGAATACTCCGTTTCATTCAGTGTTGTGTATTTTATCTTCATATAAAATATACTAGTATTCGGTATTATCCTGATGTGTTGTAACTAAACTCCTCATCGGAGTAATTATTGTTGTAATGTAGTTCGGTACTACATTTATCTTGTGTAATTCATTCATTTTCATTTGCCTGGTGGGTCCCAGTTGGGGATCTACGGCACTGTAATATCCGCTTAGTTTGCGGTGTTACAGATTAAGCCTCTACTTCTTGATTAAGTCTTGTTAATAGGAGATATAACCACTCTACAATAACTCGGGCTCATTAATTAGATTCGAGCCTTTTGTACTCATAATTGGCTATAAAGGATCCAATTAATCTTTTACTTCTTGATTAAGTCTTCTTTTAGCAAGGATTCAGTATAATAGCTTTGATTAAGTCCCTAATTCTTGATAAGTTTTCTTAATTGGAGATAAAACCACGTTACATTTATTCGAGGCGGAACTCTATGAAAACTCGGGTTTATTGATTAGGTTCCAGTATTTTATATTGAAAAATTGGCTATAATGGCTCCGATTAAGCCTTTACTTCTTGATTAAGTCTGTTAATAGGAGTTCTAACCACATTACATGTATTCGAGTCAGAGCTCTACGAAAACTCGGGCTTATTAGTTAAATTCTTCCTTTTGTACTCAGAATTGGCTATAACCACATTACATGTATTCGAGTCGGAGCTCTACTTCTTGATTAAGTCTTTTTGTAGCAAGGATTCGAAATAATAGATTAAGGATTTACTTCTCAATAAGTCTTGTTAATAGGACATAAAACCACGTTACATGTATTATCGGCACTCTACGAAAACTCGGATTTATTGATTAGTTTCTAGTATTTTAGATTGAGAAATGGATATAATATCTTAGACTAAATATTTACTTCTTGATTAAGACTTGTTAATAGAACATAAGACGTTACATGCATTTGAGTTAGAACTGTATTAAAACTCGTGTTTATTGATTAGATTCGAGCCTTTTGTACTCAGGATTGGCTATAACATCTTCGATTAATCTTTTACTTCTTGATTAAGTCTTGTGTAGCAAGTATTAGATATAATAGCTCATATTATCCCTTTACTTCTTGATTAAGTCTTGTTAATAGGATATACGACCACGTTACATGCATTCGAGTCGGAACTCTTTGAAAACTAGAGTTTATTGATTAGACTCGATCCTTTTGTACTCAGAGTTGGCTATAACAACTCCGATTAATCTTTAACTTCTTGACTAAGTCATGTTGTAGCAAGTATTCTCTATAAGATTAAGCCTTTACTTCTTGATAAGTCTTGTTAATAGGAGATAAAACCACGTTACATGTATTCGAGTTGGAACTCTATGAAAACTCGGGTTTATTTATTAGATTCGAGTATTTTATATTGAAGAATTGGCTATAATGGCTACGATTAAGCCTTTACTTCTTTATTAAGTCCTGTTAATAGGTGATATAATCACATTACATGTATTCGAGTCGGAGCTCTACGACTCGAGCTCATTATTTAGATGCGAGCCCTTTGTACTCATAATTGGCAATAACAGCTCCAATTTATCTTTTACGTCTTGATTAAGTCTTGTTGTAGCAAGATACGCTATAATAGATTCCATTAGGCCGTTACTTCCTGATAAGTCTTGCTAATATGAGATAAAACCACATTATATGTATTCGAGCCAGAACTCTACGAAAACTCGGGTTAATTGATTAGATTCGAGTGTTTTATGTTGAAGATTTGGCTATAATGGCTCCGATTAAGCCTTTACTTCTTCATTAGGTCCTGTTGATAGGAGATATAACCATGTTACATGTATTCGAGTCGGAGCTCTACAAAAACTTGGGCTCATTAGTTAGATTCGAGCCTTTTGTACTCAGAATTGGCTATAACGGATCCAATTAATCTTTTACTTCCTGATTACGTCTTGTTGTAGCAAGGATTCACTATAATAGCTTCGATTAAGCCGTTACTTCTTGATAAGTCTTGTGAATAAGAGATAAAACGACGTTATATGTATTCGAGTTAAAACTCTACGAAAACTAGGGTTTATTGATTAGATTCGAGTATTTTGAATTGAAGAATTGGTTATTATTACTCCGATTAAGCCTTTACTTCTTGATTAAGTCTTGTTAATAGAAGATATAACCACTCTACGAAAACTCGGACTCATTAATTAGATTCGAGCCTTTTGCACTCATAATTAGCCACAAAGGATCCAATTAATCTTTTACTTCTTGATTAAGTTTTGTTGTAGCAAGGATTCAGTATAATAGCTCCGATTAAGCCCCTAATTCTTGATAAGTATTCTTAATTGGAGATAAAACCACGTTACATGTATTCGAGGCGGAACTCTATGAAAACTCGGGTTTATTGATTAGGTTCCAGTATTTTATATTGAAAAATTGGCTATAATGGCTCTGATTAAGCCTTTACTTCTTGATTAAGTCTGTTAATAGGAGTTCTAACCACATTACATGTATTCGAGTCGGAGCTCTATGAAAACTCGGGCTTATTAGTTAGATTCTACCTTTTGTACTCAGAATTGGCTATAACCACATTACATGTATTCGAGTCGGAGCTCTACTTCTTGATTAAGTCTTTTTGTAGCAAGGATTCGCAATAATAGATTAAGGATTTACTTCTCGATAAGTCTTGTTAATAGGACATAAAACCACGTTACATGTATTATCGGCACTCTCTGGAAAACTTCGGATTTATTGATTAGATTCTAGTATTTTAGATTGAGAATTGGATATAATATCTTAGACTAAATATTTACTTCTTGATTAAGACTTATTAATAGGACATAAGACGTTACATTCATTCGAGTTGGAACTCTATTAAAACTCGTGTTTATTGATTAGATTCGATCCTTTTGTACTCAGGATTGGCTATAACATCTTCGATTAATCTTTTACTTCTTGATTAAGTCTTGTTGTAGCAAGTATTGGATATAATAGCTCATATTAAGCCTTTACTTCTTGATTAAGTCTTGTTAATAGGATATACGACCACATTACATGCATTCGAGTCGGAACTCTTTGAAAACTGGAGTTTATTGATTAGACTCGATCCTTTTGTACTCAGAGTTGGCTATAACAACTCCGATTAATCTTTAACTTCTTGACTAAGTCATGTTGTAGAAAGGATTCGCTATAAGATTAAGCCGTTACTTCTTGATAAGTCTTGTTAATAGGAGATAAAACCACGTTACATGTATTCGAGTTGGAACTCTATGAAAACTTGGGTTTATTGATTAGATTCGAGTATTTTATATTGAAGAATTGGCTATAATGGCTACGATTAAGCCTTTACTTCTTTATTAAGTCCTGTTAATAGGTGATATACTCACATTATATGTATTCGAGTCGGAGCTCTACGACTCTAGGCCATTATTTAGATGCGAGCCCTTTGTACTCATAATTGGCAATAACAGCTCCAATTTATCTTTTACTTCTTGATTAAGTCTTGTTGTAGCAAGATTCGCTATAATAGATTCCATTAATCCGTTACTTCTTGATAAGTCTTACTAATATGAGATAAAACCACATTATATGTATTCGAGCCAGAACTCTACGAAAACTCGGGTTAATTGATTAGATTCGAGTATTTTATATTGAAGAATTGTCTATAATGGCTCCGATTAAGCCTTTACTTCTTCATTAGGTCCTGTTGATAGGAGATATAACCACGTTACATGTATTAGAGTCGGAGCTCTACAAAAACTTGGGCTCATTAGTTAGATTTGATCCTTTTGTACTCAGGATTGGCTATAACGGATCCAATTAATCTTTTACTTCCTGATTACGTCTTGTTGTAGCAAGGATTCACTATAATAGCTTCGATTAAGCCGTTACTTCTTGATAAGTCTTGTGAATAAGAGATAAAACGACGTTATATGTATTCGAGTTAAAACTCTACGAAAACTAGGGTTTATTGATTAGATTCGAGTATTTTGAATTGAAGAATTGGTTATTATTACTCCGATTAAGCCTTTACTTCTTGATTAAGTCTTGTTAATAGAAGATATAACCACTCTACGAAAACTCGGACTCATTAATTAGATTCGAGCCTTTTGCACTCATAATTAGCCACAAAGGATCCAATTAATCTTTTACTTCTTGATTAAGTTTTGTTGTAGCAAGGATTCAGTATAATAGCTCTGATTAAGTCCCTAATTCTTGATAAGTTTTCTTAATTGGAGATAAAACCACGTTACATGTATTCGAGGCGGAACTCTATGAAAACTCGGTTTTATTGATTAGGTTTCAGTATTTTATATTGAAAAATTGGCTATAATGGCTCCGATTAAGCCTTTACTTCTTGATTAAGTCTGTTAATAGGAGTTCTAACCACATTACATGTATTCGAGTCAGAGCTCTACGAAAACTCGGGCTTATTAGTTAAATTCTTCCTTTTGTACTCAGAATTGGCTATAACCACATTACATGTATTCGAGTCGGAGCTCTACTTCTTGATTAAGTCTTTTTGTAGCAAGGATTCGAAATAATAGATTAAGGATTTACTTCTCAATAAGTCTTGTTAATAGGACATAAAACCACGTTACATGTATTATCGGCACTCTACGAAAACTCGGATTTATTGATTAGATTCTAGTATTTTAGATTGAGAATTGTATATAATATCTTAGACTAAATATTTACTTCTTGATTAAGACTTGTTAATAGAACATAAGACATTACATGCATTTGAGTTAGAACTCTATTAAAACTCGTGTTTATTGATTAGATTCGAGCCTTTTGTACTCAGGATTGGCTATAACATCTTCAATTAATCTTTTACTTCTTGATTAAGTCTTGTGTAACAAGTATTGGATATAATAGCTCATATTAACCCTTTACTTCTTGATTAAGTCTTGTTAATAGGATATACGACCACGTTACATGCATTCGAGTCGGAGCTCTTTGAAAACTAGAGTTTATTGATTAGACTCGATCCTTTTGTACTCAGAGTTGGCTATAACAACTCCGATTAATCTTTAACTTCTTGACTAAGTCATGTTGTAGCAAGGATTCTCTATAAGATTAAGCCTTTACTTCTTGATAAGTCTTGTTAATAGGAGATAAAACCACGTTACATGTATTCGAGTTGGAACTCTATGAAAACTCGGGTTTATTTATTAGATTCGAGTATTTTATATTGAAGAATTCGATATAATGGCTACGATTAAGCCTTTACTTCTTTATTAAGTCCTGTTAATAGGTGATATAATCACATTACATGTATTCGAGTCGGAGCTCTACGACTCGAGCTCATTATTTAGATGCGAGCCCTTTGTACTCATAATTGGCAATAACAGCTCCAATTTATCTTTTACGTCTTGATTAAGTCTTGTTGTAGCAAGATACGCTATAATAGATTCCATTAAGCCGTTACTTCCTGATAAGTCT
Source organism: Orobanche coerulescens (assembly GCA_033398695.1). NCBI lineage: Eukaryota > Viridiplantae > Streptophyta > Magnoliopsida > Lamiales > Orobanchaceae > Orobanche > Orobanche coerulescens. The sequence continues at coordinate 131,633,593 of CM065806.1, read as the reverse complement.
TGCTAATATGAGATAAAACCACATTATATGTATTCGAGCCAGAACTCTACGAAAACTCGGGTTAATTGATTAGATTCGAGTGTTTTATGTTGAAGAATTGGCTATAATAGCTCCGATTAAGCCTTTACTTCTTCATTAGGTCCTGTTGATAGGAGATATAACCACGTTACATGTATTCGAGTCGGAGCTCTACAAAAACTTGGGCTCATTAGTTAGATTCGAGCCTTTTGTACTCAGAATTGGCTATAACGGATCCAATTAATCTTTTACTTCCTGATTACGTCTTGTTGTAGCAAGGATTCACTATAATAGCTTCGATTAAGCCGTTACTTCTTGATAAGTTTTGTGAATAAGAGATAAAACGACGTTATATGTATTCGAGTCAAAACTCTACGAAAACTAGGGTTTATTGATTAGATTCGAGTATTTTGAATTGAAGAATTGGTTATTATTACTCCGATTAAGCCTTTACTTCTTGATTAAGTCTTGTTAATAGAAGATATAACCACTCTACGAAAACTCGGACTCATTAATTAGATTCGAGCCTTTTGTACTCATAATTAGCCATAAAGGATCCAATTAATCTTTTACTTCTTGATTAAGTTTTGTTGTAGCAAGGATTCAGTATAATAGCTCCGATTAAGCCCCTAATTCTTGATAAGTATTCTTAATTGGAGATAAAACCACGTTACATGTATTCGAGGCGGAACTCTATGAAAACTCGGGTTTATTGATTAGGTTCCAGTATTTTATATTGAAAAATTGGCTATAATGGCTCTGATTAAGCCTTTACTTCTTGATTAAGTCTGTTAATAGGAGTTCTAACCACATTACATGTATTCGAGTCGGAGCTCTATGAAAACTCGGGCTTATTAGTTAGATTCTACCTTTTGTACTCAGAATTGGCTATAACCACATTACATGTATTCGAGTCGGAGCTCTACTTCTTGATTAAGTCTTTTTGTAGCAAGGATTCACAATAATAGATTAAGGATTTACTTCTCGATAAGTCTTGTTAATAGGACATAAAACCACGTTACATGTATTATCGGCACTCTACGAAAACTCGGATTTATTGATTAGATTCTAGTATTTTAGATTGAGAATTGGATATAATATCTTAGACTAAATATTTACTTCTTGATTAAGACTTATTAATAGGACATAAGACGTTACATGCATTCGAGTTGGAACTCTATTAAAACTCGTGTTTATTTATTAGATTCGAGCCTTTTGTACTCAGGATTGGCTATAACATCTCCGATTAATCTTTTACTTCTCGATTAAGTCTTGTTGTAGCAAGTATTGGATATAATAGCTCATATTAAGCCTTTAATTCTTGATTATGTCTTGTTAATAGGATATACGACCACATTACATGCATTCGAGTCGGAACTCTTTGAAAACTGGAGTTTATTGATTAGACTTGATCCTTTTGTACTCAGAGTTGGCTATAACAACTCCGATTAATCTTTAACTTATTGACTAAGTCATGTTGTAGCAAGGATTTCCTATAAGATTAAGCCGTTACTTCTTGATAAGTCTTGTTAATAGGAGATAAAACCACGTTACATGTATTCGAGTTGGAACTCTATGAAAACTCGGGTTTATTGATTAGATTCGAGTATTTTATATTGAAGATTGGCTATAATGGCTACGATTAAGCCTTTACTTCTTTATTAAGTCCTGTTAATAGGTGATATAATCACATTACATATATTCGAGTCGAAGCTCTACGACTCGAGCTCATTATTTAGATGCGAGCCCTTTGTACTCATAATTGTCAATAACGGCTCTAATTTATCTTTTACTTCTTGATTAAGTCTTGTTGTAGCAAGATTCGCTATAATAGATTCCAATAAGCCGTTACTTCTTGATAAGTCTTGCTAATATGAGATAAAACCATGTTATATGTATTCGAGCCTCTACGAAAACTCGGGTTAATTGATTAGATTCGAGTATTTTATATTGAAGAATTGGCTATAATGGCTCCGATTAAGCCTTTACTTCTTCAGTAGGTCCTGTTGATAGGAGATATAACCATGTTACATGTATTAGCGTCGGAGCTCTACATAAACTTGGGCTCATTACTTAGATTCGAGCCTTTTGTACTCAGAATTGGCTATAACGGATCCAATTAATCTTTTACTTCCTGATTAAGTCTTGTTGTAGCAAGGATTCACTATAATAGCTTCGATTAAGCCGTTACTTCTTGATAAGTCTTGTTAATAAGAGATAAAACGAATTTATATGTATTCGAGTCGGAAATCTACGAAAACTAGGGTTTATTGATTAGATTCGAGTATTTTGGATTGAAAAATTAGTTATAATTACTCCAATTAAGCCTTTACCTCTTGATCAAGTCCTGTTAATAGGAGATATAACCACGTTACATGTATTCGAGTTGAAGCTCTATGAAAACTCGGGCTCGTTAGTTAGACTCGAGCCTTTTGTACTCAGAGTTGGCTATAACAACTCCGATTAATCTTTAACTTCTTGACTAAGTCATGTTGTAGCAAGGATTCGCTATAAGATTAAGCCTTTACTTCTAGATAAGTCTTGTTAATAGGAGATATAACCACGTTACATGTATTCAAGTCGAAGCTCTATGAAAACTCGGGCTCGTTAGTTAGATTCGAGCCTTTTCTACTCAGAATTGGCTATAACAGCTCCAATTAATCTTTTACTTCTTGATTAAGTCTTCTTGTAGCAAGGATTCACTATAATAGCCCTGATTAAACCTATGCTTCTTGATAAGTCTTGTTAATTAGATATAAAACCACGTTACATGTATTCGAGTTGGAACTCTATGAAAACTCGGGTTTATTAATTAGATTCGAGTATTTTATATTGAAGAATTGGCTATAATGGCTCCGATTAAGCCTTTACTTCTTCATTAAGTCCTATTAATAGGAACTTCTCTCTCTATGATTTTTTCTCTCCCTTCTCTCTACAATCTTCATCCGTTTTCTTCACCAGTTTTTGAATTTTGTGTACGTTATTAGCACATTCATCTGATAACGTCTTCTTTATTTGGGTTTTCCGCCACCTAGTGCGGCGGTCCACGTTAATTTTTTTTCTGGATTACTAAACACCGCCCTTAATTACTAGACACCACCCTAGAATATTACCTTTTTGCCCTTAATTCATATTAATCAGATTTAGGATCCTAATTTGACAATACTTTTCTCTCTAAACAACCCACCCGACTCAGCCGCACCGCCGCCAAACCACCGCCGCAAAGCCGCCGTCCGCCGCCATATCACCGCCGCAAATCCGCCGTCTGCCGCCGCACCGCAGTCGTTTGCCGCCATGACCGGAAAAGGAAAAGCTCCGTTAACTATTTTTTTCTGTTTTACTGTTTCATTGGCTGCGGCTGCCGTGCCGGAGGCTGCGGCTGCCGTGCCGGAGGCTGCGGCCGTTATTTTGTGGCAGGCATCCGACGATGACGCCTGGCCATGGCACAGGAGTCCGCCGATTCCGCCTATCCATGGCGTAGGCGTCCACGGCAGATGCTTAGCCTGTGGTACAGACGTCCACAACGGACGTTCAAACCGTGCATAGGCTGAAATACCCGGCTGTAATTCATTCTTTACCACTGAGTAATTATCAGTCTGTAATTATCACTCAGTAATTTTCACTCATTAATGATCGCTCATCATTCATGATTCATTCATTTGCGTTCATTTGGTATGTTGTAAACGTGTATCAGTTACCGATCGTCATTTCATCTCCGTTTGAGTGACAGAGCGGGAATATTATCATTATCATCGTGATTGGTAGTCTTGTGCTGGAAGTATCATTTCTGACATGTGTTGGACTTGTTCGCTTTCACATTCGTATGGTATGTCGGATCATTCATCAGTCGTAGCGAGGCATCGGAGTTATCGGATTTATTAACCGTGGCCAACATTGGGTTACGGCCGTAAGGTTCTGGGATACGGCCGTAAGTTCAGCGGGTACGGCCGTAAGGCTGGCCGGTTACGGCCGTACGTGGTCCAGCAGGCTGCACAGGCATTTTGGCCGAAGGCGAGTTATGGCCGTAAGGAGGGTTGGATACGGCCGTAAGTGGTGTTCGTAAGTTTCAGGTGTTGTCGACCAAGGGTGACTTATGGCCGTAATGGTTGCGGCATACGGCCGTAAGTCGAGGAAGGTACGGCCGTAAGGCTTGGCCGGATACGGCCGTACGCTGCAGGCAAGGTGCCTGGTCATTTTCGACGAAGAGGGCTTACGCCCGTAAGTTTGGCCGGATACGGCTGTATCATCCGAGTTACGGCCGTAAGTTGTGCGGGTACGGCCGTAAGGATGTCGGCAGATGTTTTGACGAAGGTGGGTTACGCCCGTAACTCGGGAGCGGTTACGGCCATAAGTCTGTCGCCAGGCTTTCGGACGAAGCCGAGTTACGGCCATACGAGTTGGCCGGTTACGGCCGTAAGGCCATTGACTTGGAATGTTACGGCCGTAAGAGGGCCGAGTTACGGCCGTAACTTCCGGCAGTATTTAAGAACTCGGCCGGGACATTTTTCACCATTTTCATTCTTTCTTCATTTTGTTCCGAGAGAGAGACTTGAGAGAGGGATTTTTCCATCCTCAATCACTTGAGTGTTAGACTTTCATCATCCTCATTCATTTGGGAAGCTTGGATACTCGTTTTAACTCGTGTTCATCGGATCGAAGTGGTTAGATCTTCAAGAGGTAATTTCTTCAACACCTTGGACTTCGATTTTGTGTTGAGATATGATGTTTTGGACGTTATAATCATGTTATATGAAGGGATATGTATATGATTATGAGTTTGTATAAGGATTCATTGGATTATTGAGGAATTATTCAAGAACACCTTGAATATCGGGTTGAAATTGGGGTTTTCGATTAATTGTCGTTATAATCACGTTTTTGGATATTCGTTTTGGATTATTAATCGTATTGAATATGTTTTGTTGGTTTGAAACACTTCTTGGGGGATTTGATTTGGTTATTGAGATTTGATTGTAAACAATCGGAGTTTGGCCACAATGTATTCGATATAATGCCCCAATGAATTTAGTTTAATTGTATCGACGTTTTGAGTTTGTTATATTCGTGTTTGATTCGTGTATTGAACGGGTTGTTGGATATTGTATAATTCAAGGTTGTTCGAGCGATCGATATCTAAATTAGGACGTTGTTCGTGGAAGGATAATTGTCACCGGTATTGTAAGTTAATTCTTACTCGGTTAAAAGGATATTCATCCATTTTGTTGTTGTTCATTCATAATCATAACTCATTCACCATTGTATTAACCGTAAAAAAACTTGTTATTGTCAATTAATCACTTCAGTCATAAGGAACGACGGTTCCAATCATTTCATTGAGCTGTCATTTACTTCACTATCATTCCATCTCGGTGAGTCATTATTCATTTTCGATGTCACTTTTGTTATATCGTGGCATTCCGGGTCATACTGGCGTGCCGGTTGGTATGTGTAGGATTTTCATGTCGGGCACATTTATGTCGTGTGTTGGTTGTTGGCCTCACATTGGACTGTGCACACGAGTCGATTGCTTCGTGAGACTGATTAGGCACAAGACCACGCGTTCGATCAATACTCGTTGGTGGCTTGTGCACGGACACATTTCCATCCCAGGCGTAGTGTGGCGCCACCCTTTGAGTCGTACTGTTAGTTGATTCATATAGCATGTTTGATTGCGTATGTTTTCAACAAGATTGGGTTATAATCTAACCGTTTCATTTTGATCGAACTTGTGGTTTATACTACATATTATATGATTGTGTTTATTCAACTCGGGAGGATTGTTGTTTTGTTTAACTGACCCTGTTTGGGGATATTTTGTTTTCAGGTCTTGGAAAGGCAAAAGCACGGGAATAGCATGTTGATGTCGAGGAGTCCCAGTGATACTAGTAGGGGGCCCCGATCTTTCAGTTATTCATGTTATTGTCCTTTATTTTCCGCTGCAGACTTTCATTTGAATACTCCGTTTCATTCAGTGTTGTGTATTTTATCTTCATATAAAATACACTAGTATTCGGTATTGTCCTGGTGTGTTGTAACTAAACTCCTCATCGGAGTAATTATTGTTGTAATGTAGTTCGGTACTACATTTATCCTGTGTAATTCATTCATTTTCATTTGCCTGGTGGTCCCAGTTGGGGATCTACGGCACTGTAATATCCGCCTAGTTGGGGTGTTACAGAGTTGGTATCGGAGCGTGGTTTTGAATACTACCTTCCGAGTCATGTCTCATTTGAAATCATCGTCATCAGACTAGTATCATTGGACTTTCGCGTCACGTGTGACCTGTGCAAATGCCGAGCCAATCAGACCGGAAGAACTGTAAGATTTCTAACGCCATGGTATAATTTCTGGCAATAGTCATTCATTCATCATTCATCAATTAGCAATCCTCAAACATCATCATTTATTGTGATTAGGATGATCATGTTAACTCATTAATCACTTAATTCATTTCATTACTCAGTTAATGATCAGGATGATCATGTTAATTCATTAATTACTCAATTCATTTCATTACTCAGTTGCCGATCTGGATGATCATATTATTAATCTTGTTAAGTTATTCAAGATAATCATTTCAAGAATTTCATCAGATAATCATGTCACTCCAGTAAATCATTCATATAATCACGAAGTAGAGCATGTATACTCATTTTCATCATCTCATGATATAATCATAACGTGATAATCATGCGGGAAATATAATCATTATGCGACCTTCCTACTTCAGTATGGAGAGAGCTGTCAGGGGATGCACGGGAAGAGGCCGTGGTGCGGGCCGAAACCCGAGAAATAATCACTCGCTGTCGGGAAATCGTGCCCAGGACTCGGCTCGATCAGAAGATGTTCGGGTTAATCCACTCACTTTTATGCAGGCCATGTTGACCCATGTGCAGTTGCTCAATCATCATTGCGCCACTCTGGCCGAATTAATCGAGAGAACTCTCCCGTATGAGCCAACTGCTAAGGAAAGTACTGAACAACAACCTTCATCTGTCAGCAAGAAATCAATGAAGCGTAATCAATCTGAAGGCGGTCAGTCAACCTTCAAGAAGCCTCGTGTGAGTCCTATCATTTATGATCGACCTCCTATGGTGCATAATCGTGCGGGATCTCAATCTCGAGCGGCCAGTTCGGCCATCATCTGTTTTAATTGTGGAGAACCGGGCCATGTCAGCACCAAGTGCCCGAGGCAGTCTGTCACGTGCCATAACTGTGGAATTGCTGGGCATAGGGCCCGTTTTTTCCGAAGGGACTCTAAACCCACTCCGGCGTTATCTCAGGCCCCAGGACATTCTAAGGTGCAGACTCAGGCCACTCAGTCAGCGTCGTTTAAGACGACAGGAGCTAACAAAGGCGGAGCCAAGAGCTATCAGACGGGAGCGTCTGGTTCGGGGGCCGGCAAGCCCCGAATTTACGAGATGAAGAAGACCGATGATCCAGAGGCCCGAATGATCTCAGGTATACTCGTAATTTTATTTCTACTTTTGTGTACCTTTTGATGCTGGTACACCACATTCATTCATTTTCGAATCATGCTTGAATAGACTTATTTCGGGATAGTCCTGTTGCTTGTGGACCTCATACCATCGGTCTACCTGACGATGGAAGAATTTTCGGAATCATACCGAATTAAGCTTAATGACCGCGATTGGTTGATGGATCTAATCATGGTGAATTTATCTTAGGACGATGTAATTTTCGGTATTAGTTGGTTTGATCGTCTTGATACTATCCTTAGTGTTTGTTAGCGTTTGGTCGCTATCTTTCCGTCGTTGGTTGTCGAATGTGTGCTTCAGGGAAGTAATCCCCGTTGTTCCAGAAGAAGCATTATTATGACGAAAGCAGAGAAATTCCGCAATCGAACTATTCAATCATTCATTGTATCATTTTCATCGATTGGCCTTTCTAAGGAAATCGAGTTATTCAATCATTCCTTGTATCATTTCCATCGATTGGCCTTTCTAAGGCAATCGAGTTATTCAATCATTCCTTGTATCATTTCCATCGATTGGCCTTTCTAATGCAATCGAGTTATTCAATCATTCATTGTATCATTTTCATCGATTGGCCTTTCTAGGGCAATCGAGTTATTCAAACATTCATTGTATCATCTTCATCGATTGGCCTTTCTAAGGCAATCGAGTTGTTCAATCATTATTGTTATCTCTTTTTATCGATTAACCATTCTAGGTCAATCGAAATGTTCAATCATTCGTGGTATCATTATCATCGATTGACGATGTATTTCCAGACGAGTTATCTGGTTGCCTTCACATAGAGTAAGGGAATTCAGGGGTGAGTTGGAGTCGGTACGTCCCCTTTATCGAAGGCACCGTATCGGATGGCCCCGACCAGAATGCAGGAGTTGAAGATTCAACTTAAGGAGTAGTTCGAGAAAGGTTATCTCCGACCGATTGCGTCCCCGTGAGGAGCACCAGTGTGATCTGTCAAGGAGAAGGATGGCTCGTCTCGTGTATGTATTAATTACCAGGAGTTGAACAGGGTGATGATCCAGAGTAGTATCCCTTACCCCGTATTGATGATCTTTTAGATCAACTTCAGGGAGCCTCAGTATTTTCCAGGATCGACTTAAGATCTGGATATCACCAGTTGCGGATTCGAGAGTCGGATATCGCGAGGACAGCATTTCGTACACGCTATGGTCATTATGAGTTCGTAGTTATGCCATTCGGGCTAACTATTGCACCTGCGGTATTCATGGAGTTAATGAATCGGGTTTTCATCAACCTTTTAGATCAGTTTGTTGTTGTCTTCTTCGATGACATTTTGATTTATTCTCGTAGCCGAGAGGAACACGAGGTTCATCTTCATCAGGTTCTCGACGTGTCGAGACGAGAGCAACTTTATGGAAAGTTTTCCAAATGTGAGTTCTGGATGTCCGAAGTGACTTTTCTCGGGCATGTAATTTCATCTGACAGAGTTCGTGTCGACCCTCGGAAGACGGAGGCTATCCTAGATTGGCAACCTCCGAAAGATGTTAAGTAAATCCGATGTTTCCTCGGATTAGCTGGTTAATTATCCAACCCATGGCCGGAGCTAGCAACCGTGGTTTTCGCGTTGGAAATTTGGCGTCGTTACCTTTATGGCATCACCTGTCAGATCTTCACCAATCACAAGAGTTGAAGTATATATTTACTCACAAGGAGTTAAATATGCGACAGAGGCGGTGGTTGGAACTAATCAAAGATTTTGATATCGCGATCCTTTACCACCCGGGCAAGGCGAACGTTGTCGCCGACGCCTTGAGTCGTAAGTCCGTTCAGGAGCAGATGCTTGCTCGTTTAACAGTTCAGAAGGAGCTTCAGCAGGAATTCCTTAGACCCGAGATCGAGGTCTGGCTTCAGCGAGTTCAGGGACAGCTTTGTATGTTAGAGATTTCATCGTCACTTGAGGAGGTAATCAGAGAGAATCAGAGTTCAGACCCTTCATTGTTGCGCATCCGTGAAGATGTGGCTCAGGAGAAAGCCCCTGGATTCGTGATCCACGAGGATGGACTTTTGAGATTTAAGAATCGGATGTGTGTACCGGCGAATGATGAGTTGAAAAACTCGATTTTGAGAAAAGCTCATGCTACCCCTTATTCTGTTCATCCGGGGTCTAGCAAGATGTATAAGGACTTGAAACAAAATTATTGGTGGAGTAATATGAAGCGAGAAGTCGCAGAATTTGTTGCGAGATGCTTAACCTGTCAACAAGTCAAGATGGAACATCAGCGACCGGAGAGTATGCTGATACCGCTCCCTATTCCAGAATGTAAGTGGGAAGACATTTCTATGGAATTCATCACGAATTTCCGACGAGTCGTCCTGGCATGAATACGATCTGAGCGATCGCGGACTGCTTTACTAATTTAGCTCATTTCCTTGAAATCAAGGATATGTGGAGTCCCAAGAGACTGGGACTAAGGCAGATGATCATTCGTATGAGAAGCGTCCCATACGAGTGTTAGAGCGGCAAATCAAACAGTTGAGGAATAAGGCGATTCCTTTAGTTAAGTTTCAGTGGTCTAGACACGGAGTCGAAGAGGCCACTTGGGAAACCGAGGAGAGTATGCGGGGGAGTTATCCCGAGTTGTTTGACCCTTAGTTTCAGGGACGAAACTCTTTTTAAGGGGGGGAGTATGTAATACCCGGCTGTAATTCATTCTTTACCACTCAGTAATTATCAGTCTGTAATTATCACTCAGTAATTTTCACTCATTAATGATCGCTCATCATTCATGATTCATTCATTTGCGTTCATTTGGTATGTTGTAACCGTGTATCAGTTACCAATCGTCATTTCATCTCCGTTTGAGTGTCAGAGCGGGAATATTATCATTATCATCGTGATTGGTAGTCTTGTGCTGGAAGTATCATTTCTGACATGTGTTGGACTTGTTCGCTTTCACATTCGTATGGTATGTCGGATCATTCATCAGTCGTAGCGAGGCATCGGAGTTATCGGATTTATTAACCGTGGCCAACATTGAGTTACGGCCATAAGGTTCTGGGATACGGCCGTAAGTTCGGTAGTGCCGTAAGGCCGCCGATTACGGCCAGACGTGGTCTGAGGCCGCCTGCATTTTGTCCGAAGGCGAGTTACGGCCGTAAGGAGGGTTGGATACGGCCGTAAGTGGTGTTCGTAAGTTTCAGGTGTTGTCGACCAAGGGTGACTTACGGCCGTAAGGGTTGCGGCATACGGCCGTAAGTCGAGGAAGGTACGGCCGTAAGGCTTGGCCAGATACGGCCGTACGCTGCAGGCAAGGTGCCTGGTCATTTTCGACGAAGAGGGCTTACGCCCGTAAGTTTGGCCGGATACGGCCGTAAGTTGTGCGGGTACGGCCGTAAGGATGTCGGCGGATGTTTTGACGAAGGCGGGTTACGCCCGTAACTCGGGAGCGGTTACGGCCATAAGTCTGTCGGCAGGCTTTCGGACGAAGCCGAGTTACGGCCATACGAGTTGGCCGGTTACGGCCGTAAGGCCGTTGACTTGGAATGTTACGGCCGTAAGAGGGCCGAGTTACGGCCGTAACTTCCGGCAGTATTTAAGAACTCGGCCGGGACATTTTTCACCATTTTCATTCTTTCTTCATTTTGTTCCGAGAGAGAGACTTGAGAGAGGGATTTTTCCATCCTCAATCACTTGAGTGTTAGACTTTCATCATCCTCATTCATTTGGGAAGCTTGGATACTCGTTTTAACTCGTGTTCATCGGATCGAAGTGGTTGGATCTTCAAGAGGTAATTTCTTCAGCACCTTGGACTTCGATTTTGTGTTGAGATATGATGTTTTGGACGTTATAATCAAGTTATATGAAGGGATATGTATATGATTATGAGTTTGTATAAGGATTCATTGGATTATTGAGGAATTATTCAAGAACACCTTGAATATCGGGTTGAAATTATGGGTTTTCGATTAATTGTCGTTATAATCACGTTTTTGGATATTCGTTTTGGATTATTAATCGTATTGAAGATGTTTTGTTGGTTTGAAACACTTCTTGGGGGATTTGATTTGGTTATTGAGATTTGATTGTAAACAATCGGAGTTTGGCCACAACGTATTCGATATAATGCCCCAATGAATTTAGTTTAATCGTATCGACGTTTTGAGTTCGTTATATTCGTGTTTGATTCGTGTATTGAACGGGTTGTTGGATATTGTATAATTCAAGGTTGTTCGAGCGATCGATATCTCAATTAGGACGTTGTTCGTGGAAGGATAATTGTCACCGGTATTGTAAGTTAATTCTTACTCGGTTAAAAGGATATTCATCCCTTTTGTTGTTGTTCATTCATAATCATAACTCATTCATCATTGTATTAACCGTATCAAAACTTGTTATTGTCAATTAATCACTTCAGTCATAAGGAACGACGGTTCCAATCTTTTCATTGAGCTGTCATTTACTTCACTATCATTCCATCTCGGTGAGTCATTATTCATTTTCGATGTCACTTTTGTTATATCGTGGCATTCCGGGTCATACTGGCGTACCGGTTGGTATGTGTAGGATTTTCATGTCGGGCACATTTATGTCGTGTGTTGGTTGTTGGCCTCACATTGGACTGTGCACACGAGTCGATTGCTTCGTGAGACTGATTAGGCACAAGACCACGCGTGTATTCGATCAATACTCGTTGGTGGCTTGTGCACGGACACATTTCCATCCCGGGCATAGTGTGGCGCCACCCTTTGAGCCGTACTGTTAGTTGATTCATATAGCATGTTTGATTGCGTATGTTTTCAACAAGATTGGGTTATAATATAACCGTTTCATTTTGATCGAACTTGTGGTTTATACTACATATTATATGATTGTGTTTATTCAACTCGGGAGGATTGTTGTTCTGTTTAACTGACCCCGTTTTGGGGATATTTTGTTTTCAGGTCATGGCAAGGCAAAAGCACGGGAATAGCATGTTGATGTCGAGGAGTCCCAGTGATACTAGTAGGGGGCCCCGATCTTTCAGTTATTCATGTTATTGTCCTTTATTTTCCGCTGCAGACTTTCATTTGAATACTCCGTTTCATTCAGTGTTGTGTATTTTATCTTCATATAAAATACACTAGTATTCGGTATTGTCCTGGTGTGTTGTAACTAAACTCCTCATCGGAGTAATTATTGTTGTAATTTAGTTCGGTACTACATTTATCCTGTGTAATTCATTCATTTTCATTTGCCTGGTGGGTCCCAGTTGGGGATCTACGGCACTGTAATATCCGCCTAGTTGGGGTGTTACACAGGCGTCCAGATCGGACGCCTAGCTGCTGGATAAGCGTCTGTTTCGGACGCTTGAACCATGGAAGTAGCGTCCAGACCAGACGCCTGTGCCATGGTTCAAGCGTCCGTTCCGGACGCCCCAGTCATTTTTTTGGAAAAAAATAAAATTTTCAATTAATAATTAATATTGTGTATTCCTTGTATGATTATTACTTATTAGTTGTATTGTTTGCTAAATGCAGATGAGAGGAGGAGCGTGCAAATCTATGCCGCTAGTCACAGAGTTGATGGGTTCTGGAGCGCGTCACACCAGAGCTCGTGGTGTTGATGCTTTCATTCGTAGACAGCGGGAGGCAGAGCGTAGGGGATTCGAGGACGTACCTTATACTGATTTTGGTATTGAGGATTCGAGTGAGTATTATTCGCACGATGAGGCCGAAGATCAGGAGGGCGGTGATGATTCTTCTTCTGTTTCGTGCCGGGTTCGGAAGGGGAGAGGGGGGAGGTTTGTGACTTCTGGGTCTACCAGTAGTAAACGGCGTAGGGCAGAGGATGAGACATCTTGGATGGTTTCTGAGGAGATGCCTGGTGGCCCTATCGACGGCAGCGTTATCCCGAGTTTCAGTGGGAATGTCGCCGCGCGTATCTGGACTGGAGACTCCTCTAGCTGCAAAGGATTCTAAGCCGCCCTGACCGAAGGGCGATCAGCAGTCGGCCCCCGGTTTGCTAAAGTGTCACACCAGGACTGCTGCTTGTCAGAGCTTGAGTCAGTGGCGCTCAGTGATGTCACCCTCTTTAGTGAGTCGGATCAGTGGGACTGGGTTATCCCACCTGACGGACGCCATGTTCAGACATATTGACTCTACGTTGATTTCTGCGTTCGTTGAGCGGTGGCAGCCCGATACGAACTCTTTTCACATGCCGTTCGGAGAGATGACCATCATGTTACATGATGTGTGGCAGATCCTTCGCGTTCCTGTCGAGGGGCGATTGGTTGATGCCGATAGCATATCTACACAGTTGCAGGTGGATGTGATGGAGGTTCTTGGAGTATCGCGGTTGGAGCTACTGAGTACTCACTGGGGGGGTGGCGGCGTACTTATGGACTCGATTTTCAGGTCATGTCGCGATGGAAGTCGAGTGGAGGGCACCCAGGCCGTAGCTTGGATGTGGTTGTTATTTGGATACACCTTGTTTGTTGACAAGAGTGGTAACCGGATTAGGCCTTCCGGTATATTGGAGGTGAGGGACGGTATGGATACTACCGGTCAATATTCATGGGGTTCGGACGCATTGGCTTTCATGTACCGTCAGCTCGGTATCGCTAGTCGCGGCGACTCCATGGGGATTTGTGGATGCCTTACCCTTGTTCAGGCTTAGATTTATGAGTATTTTCCCTGCTTTCGACCTCATCGAGAGCGTATGATTGTTGACTCCACGCAGCCTCGAGCTTCTACATGGAGTGTCCAGCCCAAGGGTAAGGACGAGCACCGACTCTAGTCTTTGCGTCGCCGCATTGATCAGTTGACAGCCGCAGAGGTATAACGATTCCTTCTAACAATCTCACAATTCATTTAAAAATAACTTGTATAATTTGTTGATTACATGTACGCAGACACAGTGGTTGCCTTATGGCCCTGATCCGGTGAGGGATGTCCTGAGGACCACATTCATTGGATGGCTACGATATCGGGATATTATCGAGCCATACATGTCTGGTCGGGCATTACGGCAGCTCGGTTATGTGCAGACCATCCCTTTCCCGATCACCAGACCGGAGAAAGCGGTTCGGGCATGGTCGAGCAGATTGTACCGAGTTGACTATCCCATTCGGATGTCATCTGATGCTTGGATGATGTTTTCGGGGGCATACAGGCTTCCTCTCGCTGACTATCAGGCTGCTACTCATGATCAGGCTGCTTGCGCCGATGATTACATTGAGTGGTATTATCGGTATTTGCACCCTCAACTACTGAACGACGGTGCAGCACCTGGATCAGTGATCCCTTCTCGTTCCAGCAGTGATTACGTATGTTCTTTAACTCTGCACTTTGTTTGATTTCATCATACATTACTCATTGTATTATATTGTCTATATTTTTTACAGTGGGTGAGTCGATTGGCCGGTATTACCCAGCACTGTATCAGACACCTTCCCCCAGACCAGGCGGAAGAAGCGAAGACGATGCTCGAGCAGTACATGAGGGATTGGCATTTGGCCAACTGATTTTGTATTTTATATTTTGTTTGTTTTGTGTAAGACGGTATTTTGTTTGGCATTTTCGTTTTTTTTTTGTATTTTGTATATTGATTGGCACTTTCGTTTTGCATTTGGCACTGTACTTTTGTTTGTTTTTTTCTCTTCTGCTTACAAAAACGAAAAATTTTCTGTCAACTATCAAGATCAACATAAAAGAAAATCAACTATCAACTATAAAGATCAACAAAAACGAAAATTTTATTAATTAAGGAACGTACAACAAATTTATTTTTACATCATACCGACTAATCTATTCCATTTTTCTCTCCTGCTCGTAAACAAATTCTCGCAGCCACCAACACTACTATCATGGAATCTAAAACAGTTAGTCGCTATGGGCGGTACAGGAAAATTAGGCATTAAATCTAGACGAATAAAATGTGCGTACGTATCTCCTAAATGACAAATGACAATCTCTTGGCTAGGCCGTGTTGCCATTGAGGGTGCTTTCAATGGCAGCACAGTGAGACATGCAAATAAAGATCTACCTTATCCGAATCCGAATAGTATGACAGCGGCATTGAAAATAGTAGCAATAGGGAATAAATGTAACACCCCAAACTAGGCGGATATTACAGTGCCGTGAATCCCCGACTGGGACCCACCACGCAATGAAAATGATGAATTAAATAATATAATTGTAGTACCGAACCACATTATATTACCAAGTACTCCGATGAGGAGTTTAAGTACAACACACCAGGACAATACCGAATACTAGTATATTTTATATGAAGATAAAATACACCACCCTGAATAAATAAACATCTCATACGGAATTTTGCAGCGGAAAATACAAATGATGGAATAACTAAAATGACTGAAGATGACTGAACAAACGGAATGACTGGGCCCCCTACTAGTATCACTGGGACTCGCCGCCGTCAACATGCTCTTCCCGTGCCTTTGCCTTGCCGTGAACTGAAAACAAAATCCCCCAACGGGGTCAGTTACACAGAACAACAATCCTCAAGAGTTGAAATTACACAATCATGGATTAACTGAAGTTATGAAATATTCTTAATTATGAATTACGCTAAAGAGGAGTATCATAGTACGCCCGTAATGTCCTGTGCAAGTGTACAAGACGAATGACCGGACACACCCGTCCTTGTACCTAATTAGTCTCACGGAGGTAAGCGTTACTGTGTGCACGGTCCGATGTATCGGTGAACCCAATACATGACCATTGTGTGCCCGACTAAAAATTCCACACAGCCACACCCGGCCACGCAATATGAACCCAGAAGGTCACATGAACAAGAATGACCATAATGAATATCAATGAATAATAATTAGACAAGACCAAGATGACTCACCGATATGAAAGTAATAGTGACGTGATTGATAACCCAATGAAATGATTTGGAACCGTCGTTCCTCGTGAATGAAATGATTATTCGACAATTACAAGTCTCAAAATGATTAATATTATGATGAATGAATTATAATTATGAGCAATCAACAACAAAAGGAATGAGTATCCTTTTAACCGAGTAAGAATTAACTTACACAACAACGATGGAGAATGTCCGTCCACGAACAACGTCCTAACCAAGATACCGGTCGCTCGAACAACCTTGAATAACAATAATTACCAACAATCGTTCAATACACGTATCAAGCAACAAAACACGACTAACCCAAAGGTCGAAACAACGATAATCAAACTCATAGGGCATTCCAACGAATACATAACCAACCACGCAACTTCGGAAATATCCAATCCCGAATATGTCGAAACCAACACCAAATTGAGTATTTCGAACTAACAAAACACTTCAATGATATCAATAATCCATTAGGAATCCATAATTCATGATTACAACAACATCAATCGGAAAATCCCCAATTAACCGAAGTCAACCCCAAGGGTTCTTGAAAAAAATTCCGAAAATAACCATTAAATCCGTAGGAATATATTTATCCAAGGTAGAAAATCCATATCTAACATATTCCAATGATAATCCAATCTTAAACGAAGAAATCGGAAGGAAAACCCAAAAATCCGAAATTCTAGATCCAAGAAATTAATACCTTTGATTTGATGTTAAGGAGATGATAAAGTGATGATAATCCAACTCAAAGCCTTGAATATGATGATGGATGATAGAAGCTCGAAGAGAACACTCCATGTCGCCCAAAATCGCCCGAAGTCGCACCAAAAACGAAAGGAAGTGAGAAATGACGAAACTCAGGCCAACTGTCCATTATATAGTCGCTCCAGGTTAGCGTGCGCTAGCCCTAATGCGTAGCGTGCGCTAACGGGAAATTTGGGTATTCCAGTACCCACTGTCCGAAAACGGTAGCGCGCGCTACGTACCTTTTTGTAGTGTGCGCTACGGCCATATCATTAGCGTGCGTTAATACTCATAGTTAGCGTGCGCTAACGAATAATTTGATGCCCAGTACTGGAATCCAGAAACTGCCTGTCCTCTGATCTGACCTCGATAGCGTGCGCTACAACCATTATTTAGCGTGCGCTATAATATCGATTGCGTGCGCTATAATATCGATTGCGTACGCTAAAAACAACACATAGCGTGCGCTAAGAATTAATCCAGTGCAGTCCAATAGCCAATGGACTCAACCTGATCTGTCCTTAGCGCGCGCTACACCACATATTAGCGTGCGCTACTATAACTCACTAGGGCGCGCTACTTACCATTCGTAGCGTGCGCTACTTATAACTCACCTGCAGTCCAGTACCTTTTGCACTGCAGCTAGGGCAACCTTAGCGTGCGCTAAAGCTGAGTGGTAGCGTGCGCTACCTATACCCAATTAGCGTACGCTAAAAGGAGTACGTAGCGTGCGCTACCCCTCACGCACAGCTCGCAACGAAAATGACAATGATGATAAACACGGCACGAAACTCCAATCAGATTAGTGATGAATGACGATTGATACACGATACAATTACTCTGAATGATGAATACCATGACTGAATCTGAGTGACAAATGATTAATAATGAGTGAAAATTACTGAGTATCAATTACTGAATGATAAATACTGAATGATAATTACTGAATTACAACAGGGTATTACAATAAATCTTCAGCAACAGCCATCCAATGATCCGATCCACACGCACCACCATCCCATGTAATACGTCGAACCTCAGGTTCAATCCCATCATAGTAGATCGATCGGTAGAGTGTACAGTTAGCCATAATTTCATTTGCAATGCATACACATACAATACGCCATTTATCTTGGTCGCCAAATATGTAGTCGGCGATAACACGAAATCCACAATTACCGTCTCCGGGGACATCGAGATAACCTTCAACAAACGGAAAAATAATTCCCGGTATCTTGTCGATATGGTGATAGTTACCAATCTCCACTCAGTGGTGTGCATCTGCAAACACATATTCAATATATTGCATATTATCGAAATAATATCAAACTTAAAAAGATAGAACGCATTGAAAACTTCAAAAAATAATACATCTACAAAAAAATTTCTCATAAATTGACGGAATTATTATATATCGGCAATATATTAAAATAAATATAAAAATTCAAAAGTCAATTTACATACTGGATTTTTTTATTTTTATTCGTAACGTTTTTTATTTAACTTGTAACATATAAATATAAAAAATTAGTCAAGAAGACTATTTTTATTTTTGTTTCTAATAAAAATTATCTTTTTTGGACATAAGTATCCTAGTCCAATATAAAAAAGACACAGTATTAATAAATTTGTTCATACCTGATGAAGAGGCATTGTGGACTGATGCAGAAGAGCTGCGGCCACGACCACTGGATGAGCGGGAACGACCACGACCCCTTTGGCTATACTCCTAACCACTAGGATCGCGTCTAGTCGATGAACTTCCTCTTGGTCGACCCTTAACTTCCGTATTCACTTGTGGTTCAACGTAACGCGTTTGATCAGGGTGAAGATGATCGTGGATTATAAGTGATACGTTACGGACAACTGCAGGATCGCTCTGTCTGACCTCATCGACAAGGCCCTAAAAGTACCGCTGGTCCTCCGATTCAGCACCGGTAGAAGGATCGACAAATTCGGTCGTGTCCACACCATCACTAATAATAAGTGTTTGCCAAAATATGTGAAGACGACTAACACTGCATGGGGTCTGCGATTCCATAAGTCTCTTGAGCTCACATGCACAAGGAATCTGATGGGTGGTTTGGAGTGAACAACCGCAATGATGGTACACTTGATCACTTAATTCTCTCATACGTGTCAATTCATTAGACAGTAATCGCAGACAATGATGGGAAACACGACAGCGCAAGTAGTTGAACGGAAAACCAGAATACACCATGCCTGTACGACACCTAGACTGTTCAAGTGTGTATCTGATCTGCGTAAGTTGTGATTCAATCTCCTGGTTCACTTTGGTCCAGACGGTATCGAGGGCTCCAGTGGAAGAATTAAGCCATTGCTTTAACTCGGCATGTGCACTATCAACTCTACAAGTGGTTGCGTTTCCAAAATAAAGCACTTTATTCGTCCACACAACAACGAACATCTCCTTGTATTTTAGCCATGTACCCTCAACGTAGGATATCACCTTAGGATTCCATCTCCATGTATCCTTCATGAGTTGCACCGCTTGATCGTATTCCTCTTCGGTCGCCGCTTCCATGATTTTCTTCTATTTCCCATTTTTAAACCTTTGGCCCATTTCTTTATCTTTTCCACAAATTCTGTAGACCTTGTCTTCAACATCCTTATTAATATGCCATTAGCAAAGCAAGTGGGAACTGTAATACCCGGTTGTAATTCAGTCATTATCATTCAGTACTTTCATTCGGTAATTGTCACTATGTAATTTTTCACTTGTTAATAATCATTCATCCGTGTTCACCGTTCGGAATAACTTCGGGTTGTGTATCGATATTGTTCATTGTTTCAACTTTACTCGGGAAACGAGACAAGAGTATTATCTCGATTGTTGTAATTGATTCATTAGCCGATGTTGACGTTGGAGTTCATGTCATTTCTAATCTCCTCATTGTTCAAATTGTGTTTTGTTGGGCGAACCCTTGTAATCATTGCTTAGAACCACCGTTTTGGGGTTTCCGTACTTCCATTTCGTGTTATTGTTTCCCAAATATTGATTCTTATTGCTTTTATTCTCTTCCCGGATCATTTTTCATCATTTGAGGACCCTAGGGGGGTGTGGGCCGTGGCACAAGGAGTGTGCGACGCGGCACACACATTTTCCAGTTTTGGCCGAGCAGCTTGTACCGTGGGCCGCGGCACATGCCGGCAGGGCCACGGCACACTGCCGTGTCACTGCCGCGGTACACCCGTCCGGGCTGCGGCACACTCATGTTGCAACTTATCGGCCAAACTGTCTGTACCGTGGGCCGCGGCTCATGCCGACAGGGCCGCAGCACACTGCCGAGTCACTGCCGCGGCACACTTGTCCGGGCCGCGGCACGTTGTCGATCACTGGGGGCAGTTTTGGCCCTGTGCCGCGGCACACTTTGGCTGGGCCGCGGCACACAGTGCAGTCAGCACTATAATTGCATTTTTTGAGCGAGATCAACTCATTTTTTCCATTTTCTTCAACTCATCCGAGAGAGAGGGCTTGAGGGGGAAGATATTCATCATCAATCACTTGAGTATTCGTTTTTCATCATTTTCATTCAGTTGTGGAGCTCGGATTGTCGATCTAACGCGATTTCATCGAATTAAAGTACTTGGATCTTCAAAGGTAATATTCATCAAACCTATTGGATTTTGATTTGTGTTGAGATATGATATTTTGGATGTTAAGATCATGTTGTATGAAGTGATATACGCATGATTATGGATATGCTTGATTATTCATTGGATTATTGAAGGATTATTCAAGAACACTTTGAATATTGAGTTGGATTTGGGTGTTTTCGATTAATCGTTGTTATATTAACGAATTTGTATATTCATATTAGATTATTGATCGTATTGAAGATCTTTTGTTGGATTGAAACACTTATTGGGGATTTGATGTTGGTACTATTGAGGTTTGGTTGTAAATAATCGATGTTTGGCTACACAGTGTTCGATATAATGCCCCAATGAACTTGGTTTAATCATATCGACATTTTGAGTTCGTTATATTCTTGTTTCATTCGTATGTTGAATGTATTGTTGGTAATTATGTTATTCAAGGTTGTTCGAGCGACCGATATCTCAATTAGGACGTTGCTCGTGGAAGGACAATTGTCACCGGTGTTGAGTAAGTTGATTCTTACTCAGTTAAAAGGATATTCATTCCTTTTGTTGTTGTTCATTCATAATCATACTTATTCATCATTGTATTAACCGTATTGAGACTTGTAATTGTCGAATAATCACTTCATTCATGAGGAACGATGGTTCCAATCATTTCATTGAGCTATCAATGACGTCACTATTATTTTCATCTCGGTGAGTCATTCTTGGCCTTGTCGAATTATTATTCATTGATATTCATTGTGGTCATTCTCGTTCATATGACCTTCTGGGTTCATATTGCGTGGCCGGGTGTGGTTGTGTGGAATTTTTAGTCGGACACACGATGGTCATGTATTGGGTTCACCGATACATTGGACCGTGCACACGGTAAAGCTTAACTCCGTGAGACTAATTAGGTACAAGGACGGGTGTGTCCGGTCATTCGTCTTGTACACTTACACATAACATTACGGGCGTATTATGATACTCCTCTTCAGCGTAATTCATAACTAAGGATATTTCATAACTTCAAATATATCATGATTGTGTGTTTTCAACCCTTGAGGATTGTTGTTCTGTGTAACTGACCCCGTTGGGGGATTTTGTTTTCAGGTCACGGCAAGGCAAAGGCACGGGAAGAGCATGTTGACAGCGAGGAGTCCCAGTGATACTAGTAGGGGGCTCCAGTCATTCCGGTTATTTCAGTCATTTCAGTCATTTCCGTCATTTGTATTTCCGCTGCAAATTCCGTTTGAGATGTTTATTTATTCAGGGTGGTGTATTTTATCTTTATATAAAATATAATAGTATCCTGTATTGTCCTGGTGTATTGTATTTAAACTCCTCATCGGAGTATTTGGTAATATAATCTAGTTCGGTACTACAATTATGTTATTTAATTCATCAGTTTTCATTCGCCTGGTGGGTCCCAGTCGGGCGTCCACGGCACTGTAATATCCGCCTAGTTTGGGGTGTTACAGAGTTGGTATCGGAGTGTGGTTTTTAATACTACCTTCCGAGTCATGTCTCATTTGAAATCATCGTAATCGGACTAGTATCATTAGACTTTCGCGTCACGTGTGACCTGTGCAGATGCCGAGCCAATAAGACCGAAAGAACTGTAAGACTTCTAACGCCATGGTATAATTTCTGGCAATAATCATTCATTCATAATTCATCAGTTAACAATCCTCAGTCATCATTTTCATTTTGACCAGGACGGTCATGTTAATTCATTAATCACTCAATTCCTTTCATTACTCAGTTGTTGATCTGGAAGACCATATCATTAATCTTGTTAACTTGTTCAAGATAATCGTTTCAAGAATTTCATTAGATAATCATGTCACCTCAGTTAATCATTCATGTAATCACTTTGTTAGAGCGCATATGCTCATTTTCATCATTTCATGACGTAAATCATAATGCGGTACTCATACGAGATCTATGATTATCATGCGACCTTCCTACTTCAGTATGGAGAGAGCTGTCAGGGGATGCACGGGGAGAGGCCGCGGTGCGGGCCGGAACCCGGGGAATAATCACTCACTACCAGGAAGTCGTACCCAGGACTCAACTTGATCGGAAGATGTTCGGGTTGATCCACTCACTTTTATGCAGGTCATGATGACCCATATACAATTGCTTAATCATCATTGCGCCACTCTGGCCGAATTAATCGACAAGACTCTCACGTACAAGCCTGCTGCTAAGGAAATTGCTGAGCAACAACCTTCATCTGGCAGCAAGAAATCAACGAAGCGTAATCAGTCCGAAGGCAGTCAGTCAACCTTCAAGAAGCCTCGTGCGGGCCCTATCATTTCTGAGCGACTTCCTACGGTGCATAATCGTGCGGGATCTCATTCCCGAGCGGCCGGTGCGACCATCACCTGTTTCAACTGCAGAGGGCAGGGCCATTTCAGCACTAGGTGTACGACACCGTCTATCACATGCCATAACTGTGGAATTGTTGGGCATAAGGCCCGTTTTTGCCTAAGGGACTCCAAGCCGACTTCGGTGGCATCTCAGGTCCCAAAGCGATCGGCGATTCGAATCGATCGCTCTATCGGCGTCGTTTAAGACGATGGAATCAAATAAAGTCGGAGGTCATATTTATCGACGGGAGAGTCGGTTCGGGGGCCGGAAAGTCCCGGATTCATGTGATGAAGAGGACCGATGATCAGTTTACTGAATGATCTCAGGTATACTCGTAATTTTAATTCAACCTGTGTGTACCTTTTGATACTGGTGCACCGCATTCATTCATTTTCGAATCATGTTTGAATATACTTAATTTGGATAGTCCTATTGCTTGTGGACCTCATACCATCGGTCTATCTAATGATGGAAGAATTTCGGAAATCATACCGAATTAAGTTTAATGACCGCGATTGGTTGGTGGACCTAATCGTGGTGGACTTACCTAAGGACGATGTAATATTGGGTGTTAACTAGATGGATCGTCATGATACCATCCTCAGTGATTGTAAGCGTTTGATCACTATCATTTCAGTCATTGGAGCCGAGTGTGTATCTCAGGGAGGGAATCCCCGTTGCTCCAGATGAATTATTAATATGAGGGAGACAGTGTAATTACTCAATCGGGGTGTTCAATCATTCATTGTATCATTTTCATCGATTAACCGTTCTTGGGCAATCGAGGTGTTCAATCATTCATAGTACCCTTTTCATCGATTGGCCGTTATAAGGCAATCGATGTGTTCAATCATTCATCATATCATTTTCATCGATTGGCCGTTCTAAGGCGATCGAGTTGCTCAATCATTCATTGTATCATTGTCATTGATTGGCCGTTCTAAGGCAATCGAGGTGTTCAGTCATTCACTGTATCATTGTCATCGATTGACCGTTTGAGGGCAATCGAGATGTTCAATCATTCGTGGTATCATTGTCATCGATTGACGATGTAGATCCAATTTGAATACTTCTACAGGAGACGAGTTACCTGGTTTGCCTCCACAGAGAGATGTGGAATTCATGAGTGAGTTGGAGCCCGGTACGTCCCCGTTATCGAAGGCACCGTATCGGATGGCCCCGACCGAAATGCAGGAGTTGAAGATTCAACTTGAGGAATAGTTCGAGAAAGGTTATATCCGACCGAGTGCGTCCCCGTGGGGAGCACCAGTGTTGTTTGTCAAGGAGAAGGGTGTTTTGTTTCGTGTGTGTATTTATTATCGGGAGTTGAACAGGATGGCGATCAAGATTAAGTATCCTTTACCCTGTATTGATGATCTCTTAGATCAACTTCAGGGAGCTTCAATATTTTCCAAGATCGACCTAAGGTCTGGATATCATCGATTCTCGAATTCGAGAGTCGGACATTGCAAGGACAGCATTTCGTACACGCTATGGTCAATATGAGTTCGTAGTTATGTCGTTCGGGCTAACTAATGCACCTGCGGTATTCATGGAGTTAATGAATCGGATTTTCATTGACTTTTTGGATCAGTTTGTTGTTGTCTTCATCGATGACATTTTGATTTATTCTCGTGACCGAGAGGAACACGAGGTTCATCTTCATCAGGTTCTCGACGCGTTGAGAAGAGAGCAACTCTATGGAAAGTTTTCCAAGTGTGAGTTCGAAATGTTCGAAGTGAATTTTCTCGGGCATGTAATTTCATCAGATGGAGTGCGTGTTGATCCTCAGAAGACGGAGGCTATCCAAGATTGGTTACCTCCGAAGAATGTTAAGGAAATCCAAAGCTTTCTCAGATTAGCCGGTTATTATCGGCGGTTTGTGGAAGGATTTTAAAAAATCGCTCAACCAACGATGAACCTTTTGCGAAAGGATAAGAAATACACGTGGTCCGAAGCGTGTCAACGGAGTTTTGAGGAACTCAAGAGACGGTTAATTTCAGCACATGTACTTTCCTTGCCGCAAGGGACGGAAGGATTTGTGGTTTATAGTGATGCGTCCGGGCAAGGTCTCGGATGTGTACTCATGCAGAATGGGAAGGTCATTGCATATGCTTCACGGCAATTGAGACCTTACGAGGTTAATTATCCGACCCACGACCTGGAGTTAGCAGCCATGGTTTTCACGTTGAAGATTTGGCGTCATTACCTTTAAGGCGTCACCTGTCAGATTTTCACCGATCACAAGAGCTTGAAGTATATATTTACTCAGAAAGAGTTAAATATGCGACAGATACGGTGGTTGGAACTAATCAAAGATTATGACATCGAGATCCTTTACAACCCGGGCAAGGTGAACGTTGTCGCCGACGCCTTGAGTCGTAAGTCCATTCAGGAGAAGATGCTTACTCGTTTAACAGTTCAGAAAGAGCTTCAACAGGAATTCCTTAGACCCGAGATCGAGTGTCAGCCGGCCAGTGCAAGGGCAACTTTACATGTTAGAGATTTCATCACCACTTGAGGAGGCAATCAGAGAGAATCAGGGTTCAGACCCATCTTTGTTGCGCATTCAAGAGGATGTGACTCAGGGGAAAGTCCCCGGGTTTGTGGTCCACGAGGATGGACTTTTGTGTTTTAAGAATCGGTTGTGCGTACCAGCGAATGCCGAGTTGAAAAACTCGATTTTGAGAGAAGCTCATGCTACCCCTTATTCCGTTCATCAGGGATCTAGCAAGATGTACAAGGACTTGAAACAAAATTACTGGTGAAGTAATATGAAGCGAGAAGTCGCGGAATTTGTTTCGAAATGTTTAACCTGTCAGCAAGTCACGATTGAACATCAGCGACCGGCGGGTATGCTGAAACCTCTCCCTATTCCAGAATGGAAGTGGGAAGACATTTCAATGGACTTCATCACGAGTTTGCCGATGAGTCGTCGTAGCATGAGTACAATCTGGGTGATTGTGGACCGCTTAACTAAGTCAGCTCATTTCCTTGAGATTAAGGATACATGGGGTCCCGAGGGACTTGCCCAGTTATTCATCAAAGAGATAGTGAGACTGCATGGTACTTCTAAAAGTATCGTTTCTGATCGTGACGGACGGTTTGTGTCTCATTTTTGGAAATCAGTTCATCGTGCTATGGGAACTCAGCTTAATCTCAGTAAATCTTTTCATCCTCGGTCCGACGAACAATCAAAGAGGACTATTCAGACTTTGAAGGACATGCTGAGGGCATGTGTCTTCGATTGGAAAGATGATTGGGGAGCCCAACTACCGTTGATCGAGTTCACGTATAATAATAGTTGGCATGCTTCGATTTGATGGCACCTTACGAGGCCTTGTACGGCCGTCGTTGTCAATCTCCTTTGTGTTGGGATGACTTGTCAGAATCAATCGGCACCGAGTCCGATATGCTTATAGCCGCCCGTGAGAAGGTAGCTTTGATCAGGAGTCGTTTGTTGACCGCTCAGAGTCGACAGAAATCATATGCAAATAATCGTCGTCGACCACTAAAGTTCGAGATGGATGACCACGTGTTGGTCAAGGTATTCCCGAGACGAGGTATTTTTCCATTTCGGAAAACGGGGGAAGTTGAGTCCGAGATTCATTGGACCGTTTGAGATTTTGGATCGAGTAGGCGAGTAAGCTTACCGTTTGGCCTTACCTCTGGCGTTGAGCCGAATTCATAATGTGTTTCACGTCTCTCAGCTACGGAAATATGTTGCCGACCCGAGTCACATACTTCAGTACGACGAAATCGAGATCGCAGATGATCTTTCGTATGAAGAGCATCCCATACGAGTCTTAGAGCGGCGAATCAAACAGTTGAGGAATAAGGCGATTCCTTTGGTTAAAATTCAGTGGTCTAGACATGGAGTCGAAGAGGCTACTTGGGAAACCAAGGATAATATGCGGGAGAGTTATCCCGAGTTGTTTGACCCTTAGTTTCGGGGACAAAACTCTTTTAAGGGGGGGTGTATGTAATACCCGGCTGTAATTCAGCCATTATCATTCAGTAATTTCATTCGGTAATTGTCACTATGTAATTTTTCACTTGTTAATAATCATTCATCCGTGTTCACCGTTTGGAATAACTTCGGGTTGTGTATCGATATTGTTCATTGTTTCAACATTACTCGGGAAATGAGACATGAGTATTATCTCGATTGTTGTAATTGATTCATTAGCCGATGTTGACGTTGGAGTTCATGTCATTTCTAATCTCCTCATTGTTTAAATTGTGTTTTGTTGGGCGAACCCTTGTAATCATTGCTTAGAACCACCGTTTTGGGGTTTCCGTACTTCCATTTCGTGTTATTGTTTCCCAAATATTGATTCATATTGCTTTTATTCTCTTCCCGGATCATTTTTCATCATTTTTCATCATTTGAGGACACTGCCGAGTCACTGCCGCGGCACACTCGTCCGGGCCGCGGCACGCTGCCGATCACTGGGGGCAGTTTTGGCCCTGTGCCGCGGCACACTTCGGCTGGGCCGCGGCACACAGTGCAGTCAGCACTATAATTGCGTTTTTTGAGCGAGATCAACTCATTTTTTCCATTTTCTTCAACTCATCCGAGAGAGAGGGCTTGAGGGGGAAGATCTTCATCATCAATCACTTGAGTATTCGTTTTTCATCATTTTCATTCGGTTGTGGAGCTCGGATTGTCGATCTAACGCAACTTCATCGGATTAAAGCACTTGGATCTTCAAAGGTAATATTCATCAAATCTCTTGGATTTCGATTTGTGTTGAGATATGATGTTTTGGATGTTAAGATCATGTTGTATGAAGTGATATACGCATGATTATGGATATGTTTGATTATTTATTGGATTATTGAAGGATTATTCAAGAACACTTTGAATATTGAGTTGGATTTGGGGGTTTTCGATTAATCGTTGTTGTAATCACGAATTTGTATATTCATATTAGATTATTGATCGTATTGAAGATGTTTTGTTGGTTTGAAACACTTCTTGGGGATTTGATGTTGGTATTATTGAGGTTTGGTTGTAAACAATCGAAGTTTGGCTACAAAGTGTTCGATATAATGCCCCAATGAACTTGGTTTAATCGTATCGACGTTTTGAGTTCGTTATATTCGTGTTTGATTCGTATGTTGAAAGGATTGTTGGTAATTGTGTTATTCAAGGTTGTTCGAGCGACCGATATCTCAATTAGGACGTTGTTCGTGGAACGATAATTGTCACCGGTGTTGAGTAAGTTGATTCTTACTCGGTTAAAAGGATATTCATTCCTTTTGTTGTTGTTCATTCATAATCATACTCATTCATCATTTTATTGACCATATTGAGACTTGTAATTGTCGAATAATCACTTCATTCACGAGGAACGACGGTTCCAATCATTTCATTGAGTTATTAATCACGTCACTATTATTTTCATCTCGGTGAGTCATTCTTAGCCTTGTCGAATTATTATTCATTGATATTCATTGTGGTAATTCTCGTTCATATGACCTTCTGAGTTCATATTGCGTGGCCGGGTGTGGTTGTGTGGAATTTTTAGTCGGGCACACGATGGTTATGTATTGGGTTCACCGATACATTGGACCGTGCACACGGTAAAGCTTAACTCCGTGAGACTAATTAGGTACAAGGACGGGTGTGTCCGGTCATTCGTCTTGTACACTTACACATAACATTACGGGCGTATTATGATACTCCTCTTCAGCGTAATTCATAACTAAGGATATTTCATAACTTCAAATATATCATGATTGTGTGTTTTCAACCCTTGAGGATTGTTGTTCTGTGTAACTGACCCCGTTGGGGGATTTTGTTTTCAGGTCACGGCAAGGCAAAGGCACGGGAAGAGCATGTTGACAATGAGAGTCCCAGTGATACTAGTAGGGGGCTCCAGTCATTCCGGTTATTTCAGTCATTTCAGTCATTTCCGTCATTTGTATTTCCGCTGCAAATTCCGTTTGAGATGTTTATTTATTCAGGGTGGTGTATTTTATCTTTATATAAAATATAATAGTATCCTGTATTGTCCTGGTGTATTGTATTTAAACTCCTCATCGGAGTATTTGGTAATATAATCTAGTTTGGTACTACAATTATGTTATTTAATTCATCAGTTTTCATTCGCCTGGTGGGTCCCAGTCGGGCGTCCACGGCACTGTAATATCCGCCTAGTTTGGGGTGTTACAGAGTTGGTATCGGAGTGTGGTTTTTAATACTACCTTCCGAGTCATGTCTCATTTGAAATCATCGTAATCGGACTAGTATCATTAGACTTTCGCGTCACGTGTGACCTGTGCAGATGCCGAGCCAATAAGACCGAAAGAACTGTAAGACTTCTAACGCCATGGTATAATTTCTGGCAATAATCATTCATTCATAATTCATCAGTTAACAATCCTCAGTCATCATTTTCATTTTGACCAGGACGGTCATGTTAATTCATTAATCACTCAATTCCTTTCATTACTCAGTTGTTGATCCGAAGACCATATCATTAATCTTGTTAACTTGTTCAAGATAATCGTTTCAAGAATTTCATTAGATAATCATGTCACCTCAGTTAATCATTCATGTAATCACTTTGTTAGAGCGCATATGCTCATTTTCATCATTTCATGACGTAAATCATAATGCGGTACTCATACGAGATCTATGATTATCATGCGACCTTCCTACTTCAGTATGGAGAGAGCTGTCAGGGGATGCACGGGGAGAGGCCGCGGTGCGGGCCGGAACCCGGGGAATAATCACTCACTACCAGGAAGTCGTACCCAGGACTCAACTTGATCGGAAGATGTTCGGGTTGATCCACTCACTTTTATGCAGGTCATGATGACCCATATACAATTGCTTAATCATCATTGCGCCACTCTGGCCGAATTAATCGACAAGACTCTCACGTACAAGCCTGCTGCTAAGGAAATTGCTGAGCAACAACCTTCATCTGGCAGCAAGAAATCAACGAAGCGTAATCAGTCCGAAGGCAGTCAGTCAACCTTCAAGAAGCCTCGTGCGGGCCCTATCATTTCTGAGCGACTTCCTACGGTGCATAATCGTGCGGGATCTCATTCCCGAGCGGCCGGTGCGACCATCACCTGTTTCAACTGCAGAGGGCAGGGCCATTTCAGCACTAGGTGTACGACACCGTCTATCACATGCCATAACTGTGGAATTGTTGGGCATAAGGCCCGTTTTTGCCTAAGGGACTCCAAGCCGACTTCGGTGGCATCTCAGGTCCCAAAGCGATCAGCGATTCAGAATCAGACTGCTCTATCAGCGTCGTTTAAGACGATGGAATCAAATAAAGTCGGAGCTCATATTTATCAGACGGGAGAGTCCGGTTCGGGGGCCGGAAAGTCCCGGATTCATGTGATGAAGAGGACCGATGATCTGGTTGCCTGAATGATCTCAGGTATACTCGTAATTTTAATTCAACCTGTGTGTACCTTTTGATACTGGTGCACCGCATTCATTCATTTTCGAATCATGTTTGAATATACTTAATTTGGATAGTCCTATTGCTTGTGGACCTCATACCATCGGTCTATCTAATGATGGAAGAATTTCGGAAATCATACCGAATTAAGTTTAATGACCGCGATTGGTTGGTGGACCTAATCGTGGTGGACTTACCTAAGGATGATGTAATTTTGGGTGTTAACTAGATGGATCGTCATGATACCATCCTCAGTGATTGTAAGCGTTTGATCACTATCATTTCAGTCATTGGAGCCGAGTGTGTATCTCAGGGAGGGAATCCCCGTTGCTCCAGATGAATTATTAATATGAGGGAGACAGTGTAATTACTCAATCGGGGTGTTCAATCATTCATTGTATCATTTTCATCGATTAACCGTTCTTGGGCAATCGAGGTGTTCAATCATTCATAGTACCCTTTTCATCGATTGGCCGTTATAAGGCAATCGATGTGTTCAATCATTCATCATATCATTTTCATCGATTGGCCGTTCTAAGGCGATCGAGTTGCTCAATCATTCATTGTATCATTGTCATTGATTGGCCGTTCTAAGGCAATCGAGGTGTTCAGTCATTCACTGTATCATTGTCATCGATTGACCGTTTGAGGGCAATCGAGATGTTCAATCATTCGTGGTATCATTGTCATCGATTGACGATGTAGATCCAATTTGAATACTTCTACAGGAGACGAGTTACCTGGTTTGCCTCCACAGAGAGATGTGGAATTCATGAGTGAGTTGGAGCCCGGTACGTCCCCGTTATCGAAGGCACCGTATCGGATGGCCCCGACCGAAATGCAGGAGTTGAAGATTCAACTTGAGGAATAGTTCGAGAAAGGTTATATCCGACCGAGTGCGTCCCCGTGGGGAGCACCAGTGTTGTTTGTCAAGGAGAAGGGTGTTTCGTTTCGTGTGTGTATTTATTATCGGGAGTTGAACAGGATGGCGATCAAGATTAAGTATCCTTTACCCTGTATTGATGATCTCTTAGATCAACTTCAGGGAGCTTCAATATTTTCCAAGATCGACCTAAGGTCTGGATATCATCAGTTGCGAATTCGAGAGTCGGACATTGCAAGGACAGCATTTCGTACACGCTATGGTCAATATGAGTTCGTAGTTATGTCGTTCGGGCTAACTAATGCACCTGCGGTATTCATGGAGTTAATGAATCGGATTTTCATCGACTTTTTGGATCAGTTTGTTGTTGTCTTCATCGATGACATTTTGATTTATTCTCGTGACCGAGAGGAACACGAGGTTCATCTTCATCAGGTTCTCGACGCGTTGAGAAGAGAGCAACTCTATGGAAAGTTTTCCAAGTGTGAGTTCGAAATGTTCGAAGTGAATTTTCTCGGGCATGTAATTTCATCAGATGGAGTGCGTGTTGATCCTCAGAAGACGGAGGCTATCCAAGATTGGTTACCTCCGAAGAATGTTAAGGAAATCCAAAGCTTTCTCAGATTAGCCGGTTATTATCGGCGGTTTGTGGAAGGATTTTCAAAAATCGCTCAACCAACGATGAACCTTTTGCGAAAGGATAAGAAATACACGTGGTCCGAAGCGTGTCAACGGAGTTTTGAGGAACTCAAGAGACGGTTAATTTCAGCACATGTACTTTCCTTGCCGCAAGGGACGGAAGGATTTGTGGTTTATAGTGATGCGTCCGGGCAAGGTCTCGGATGTGTACTCATGCAGAATGGGAAGGTCATTGCATATGCTTCACGGCAATTGAGACCTTACGAGGTTAATTATCCGACCCACGACCTGGAGTTAGCGACCATGGTTTTCACGTTGAAGATTTGGCGTCATTACCTTTAAGGCGTCACTGTCGATTTTCACCGATCACAAGAGCTTGAAGTATATATTTACTCAGAAAGAGTTAAATATGCGACAGATACGGTGGTTGGAACTAATCAAAGATTATGACATCGAGATCCTTTACAACCCGGGCAAGGTGAACGTTGTCGCCGACGCCTTGAGTCGTAAGTCCATTCAGGAGAAGATGCTTACTCGTTTAACAGTTCAGAAAGAGCTTCAACAGGAATTCCTTAGACCCGAGATCGAGTGCAGCCCGGCCAGTGCAAGGGCAACTTTACATGTTAGAGATTTCATCACCACTTGAGGAGGCAATCAGAGAGAATCAGGGTTCAGACCCATCTTTGTTGCGCATTCAAGAGGATGTGACTCAGGGGAAAGTCCCCGGGTTTGTGGTCCACGAGGATGGACTTTTGTGTTTTAAGAATCGGTTGTGCGTACCAGCGAATGCCGAGTTGAAAAACTCGATTTTGAGAGAAGCTCATGCTACCCCTTATTCCGTTCATCAGGGATCTAGCAAGATGTACAAGGACTTGAAACAAAATTACTGGTGAAGTAATATGAAGCGAGAAGTCGCGGAATTTGTTTCGAAATGTTTAACTCACAATCGGCCAAGTCACGATTGAACATCGGCCGTGGGTATGCTGAAACCTCTCCCTATTCCAGAATGGAAGTGGGAAGACATTTCAATGGACTTCATCACGAGTTTGCCGATGAGTCGTCGTAGCATGAGTACAATCTGGGTGATTGTGGACCGCTTAACTAAGTCAGCTCATTTCCTTGAGATTAAGGATACATGGGGTCCCGAGGGACTTGCCCAGTTATTCATCAAAGAGATAGTGAGACTGCATGGTACTTCTAAAAGTATCGTTTCTGATCGTGACGGACGGTTTGTGTCTCATTTTTGGAAATCAGTTCATCGTGCTATGGGAACTCAGCTTAATCTCAGTAAATCTTTTCATCCTCGGTCCGACGAACAATCAGAGAGGACTATTCAGACTTTGAAGGACATGCTGAGGGCATGTGTCTTCGATTGGAAAGATGATTGGGGAGCCCAACTACCGTTGATCGAGTTCACGTATAATAATAGTTGGCATGCTTCGATTTGATGGCACCTTACGAGGCCTTGTACGGCCGTCGTTGTCAATCTCCTTTGTGTTGGTATGACTTGTCAGAATCAATCGGCACCGAGTCCGATATGCTTATAGCCGCCCGTGAGAAGGTAGCTTTGATCAGGAGTCGTTTGTTGACCGCTCAGAGTCGACAGAAATCATATGCAGATAATCGTCGTCGACCACTAAAGTTCGAGATGGATGACCACGTGTTGGTCAAGGTATTCCCGAGACGAGGTATTTTTCCATTTCGGAAAACGGGGGAAGTTGAGTCCGAGATTCATTGGACCGTTTGAGATTTTGGATCGAGTAGGCGAGTAAGCTTACCGTTTGGCCTTACCTCTGGCGTTGAGCCGAATTCATAATGTGTTTCACGTCTCTCAGCTACGGAAATATGTTGCCGACCCGAGTCACATACTTCAGTACGAAGAAATCGAGATCGCAGATGATCTTTCGTATGAAGAGCATCCCATACGAGTCTTAGAGCGGCGAATCAAACAGTTGAGGAATAAGGCGATTCCTTTGGTTAAAATTCAGTGGTCTAGACATGGAGTCGAAGAGGCTACTTGGGAAACCAAGGATAATATGCGGGAGAGTTATCCCGAGTTGTTTGACCCTTAGTTTCGGGGACAAAACTCTTTTAAGGGGGGGTGTATGTAATACCCGGTTGTAATTCAGTCATTATCATTCAGTAATTTCATTCGGTAATTGTCACTATGTAATTTTTCACTTGTTAATAATCATTCATCCGTGTTCACCGTTTGGAATAACTTCGGGTTGTGTATCGATATTGTTCATTGTTTCAACATTACTCGGGAAATGAGACATGAGTATTATCTCGATTGTTGTAATTGATTCATTAGCCGATGTTGACGTTGGAATTCATGTCATTTCTAATCTCCTCATTGTTTAAATTGTGTTTTGTTGGGCGAACCCTTGTAATCATTGCTTAGAACCACCGTTTTGGGGTTTCCGTACTTCCATTTCGTGTTATTGTTTCCCAAATATTGATTCATATTGCTTTTATTCTCTTCCGGATCATTTTTCATCATTTTTCATCATTTGAGGACAACTGCCAGTCATCGCCGCGGCACACTCGTCGGGCAGCGACCTGTGCCGATCAGGGCGATTTGGCCTGTGCCGCGGCACACTTGCCGTGGCCGCGGCACAAATGCGATCAAGACTATAATTGCGTTTTTTGAGCGAGATCAACTCATTTTTTCCATTTTCTTCAACTCATCCGAGAGAGAGGGCTTGAGGGGGAAGATCTTCATCATCAATCACTTGAGTATTCGTTTTTCATCATTTTCATTCGGTTGTGGAGCTCGGATTGTCGATCTAACGCAACTTCATCGGATTAAAGCACTTGGATCTTCAAAGGTAATATTCATCAAATCTCTTGGATTTCGATTTGTGTTGAGATATGATGTTTTGGATGTTAAGATCATGTTGTATGAAGTGATATACGCATGATTATGGATATGTTTGATTATTTATTGGATTATTGAAGGATTATTCAAGAACACTTTGAATATTGAGTTGGATTTGGGGGTTTTCGATTAATCGTTGTTGTAATCACGAATTTGTATATTCATATTAGATTATTGATCGTATTGAAGATGTTTTGTTGGTTTGAAACACTTCTTGGGGATTTGATGTTGGTATTATTGAGGTTTGGTTGTAAACAATCGAAGTTTGGCTACAAAGTGTTCGATATAATGCCCCAATGAACTTGGTTTAATCGTATCGACGTTTTGAGTTCGTTATATTCGTGTTTGATTCGTATGTTGAAAGGATTGTTGGTAATTGTGTTATTCAAGGTTGTTCGAGCGACCGATATCTCAATTAGGACGTTGTTCGTGGAACGATAATTGTCACCGGTGTTGAGTAAGTTGATTCTTACTCGGTTAAAAGGATATTCATTCCTTTTGTTGTTGTTCATTCATAATCATACTCATTCATCATTTTATTGACCATATTGAGACTTGTAATTGTCGAATAATCACTTCATTCACGAGGAGCAGCGGTTCCAATCATTTCATTGAGTTATTAATCACGTCACTATTATTTTCATCTCGGTGAGTCATTCTTAGCCTTGTCGAATTATTATTCATTGATATTCATTGTGGTCATTCTCGTTCATATGACCTTCTGAGTTCATATTGCGTGGCCGGGTGTGGTTGTGTGGAATTTTTAGTCGGGCACACGATGGTTATGTATTGGGTTCACCGATACATTGGACCGTGCACACGGTAAAGCTTAACTCCATGAGACTAATTAGGTACAAGGACGTGTGTGTCCGGTCATTCGTCTTGTACACTTACACAGAACATTACGGGCGTATTATGATACTCCTCTTCAGCGTAATTCATAACTAAGGATATTTCATAACTTCAAATATATCATGATTGTGTATTTTCAACCCTTGAGGATTGTTGTTACGTATGGCCCGACCCGTTGGGGGATTTTGTTTTCAGGTCACGGCAAGGCAAAGGCACGGGAAGAGCATGTTGACAGCGAGGAGTCCCAGTGATACTAGTAGGGGGCTCCAGTCATTCCGGTTATTTCAGTCATTTCAGTCATTTCAGTCATTTACGTCATTTGTATTTCCGCTGCAAATTCCGTTTGAGATGTTTATTTATTCAGGGTGGTGTATTTTATCTTTATATAAAATATAATAGTATTCTGTATTGTCCTGGTGTATTGTATTTAAACTCCTCATCGGAGTATTTGGTAATATAATCTAGTTCGGTACTACAATTATGTTATTTAATTCATCAGTTTTCATTCGCCTGGTGGGTCCCAGTCGGGCGTCCACGGCACTGTAATATCCGCCTAGTTTGGGGTGTTACAGAGTTGGTATCGGAGTGTGGTTTTTAATACTACCTTCCGAGTCATGTCTCATTTGAAATCATCGTAATCGGACTAGTATCATTGGACTTTCGCGTCACGTGTGACCTGTGCAGATGCCGAGCCAATAAGACCGAAAGAACTGTAAGACTTCTAACGCCATGGTATAATTTCTGGCAATAATCATTCATTCATAATTCATCAGTTAACAATCCTCAGTCATCATTTTCATTTTGACCAGGACGGTCATGTTAATTCATTAATCACTCAATTCATTTCATTACTCAGTTGTTGATCTGGAAGACCATATCATTAATCTTGTTAACTTGTTCAAGATAATCGTTTCAAGAATTTCATTATATAATCATGTCACCTCAGTTAATCATTCATGTAATCACTTTGTTAGAGCGCATATGCTCATTTTCATCATTTCATGACGTAAATCATAATGCGGTACTCATACGAGATCTATGATTATCATGCGACCTTCCTACTTCAGTATGGAGAGAGCTGTTAGGGGATGCACGGGGAGAGGCCGCGGTGCGGGCCGGAACCCGGGGAATAATCACTCACTACCAGGAAGTCGTACCCAGGACTCAGCTTGATCGGAAGATGTTCAGGTTGATCCACTCACTTTTATGCAGGTCATGATGACCCATATACAATTGCTTAATCATCATTGCGCCACTCTGGCCGAATTAATCGACAAGACTCTCACGTACAAGCCTGCTGCTAAGGAAATTGCTGAGCAACAACCTTCATCCGGGCAAGAAATCAACGGCGTAATCGGTCCAAGGCGATCGGTCAACCTTCAAGAAGCCTCGTGCGGGCCCTATCATTTCGGCGACTTCCTACGGTGCATAATCGTGCGGGATCTCATTCCCGGCGGCCGGTGCGACCATCACCTGTTTCAGCTGCAGAGGCGGGGCCATTTCAGCACTAGGTGTACGACACCGTCTATCACATGCCATAACTGAGGACTTGTAGGGCATAAGGCCCGTTTTGCCTAAGGGACTCCAAGCCGACTTCGGTGGCATCTCGAGTCCCAAAGCGATCGGCGATTCGAATCGATCGCTCTATCGGCGTCGTTTAAGACGATGGAATCAAATAAAGTCGGAGCTCATATTTATCAGACGGGAGAGTCCGGTTCGGGGGCCGGAAAGTCCCGGATTCATGTGATGAAGAGGACCGATGATCTGGTTGCCTGAATGATCTCAGGTATACTCGTAATTTTAATTCAACCTGTGTGTACCTTTTGATACTGGTGCACCGCATTCATTCATTTTCGAATCATGTTTGAATATACTTAATTTGGATAGTCCTATTGCTTGTGGACCTCATACCATCGGTCTATCTAATGATGGAAGAATTTCGGAAATCATACCGAATTAAGTTTAATGACCGCGATTGGTTGGTGGACCTAATCGTGGTGGACTTACCTAAGGACGATGTAATATTGGGTGTTAACTAGATGGATCGTCATGATACCATCCTCAGTGATTGTAAGCGTTTTATCACTATCATTTCAGTCATTAGAGCCGAGTGTGTATCTCAGGGAGGGAATCCCCGTTGCTCCAGATGAATTATTAATATGAGGGAGACAGTGTAATTACTCAATCGGGGTGTTCAATCATTCATTGTATCATTTTCATCGATTAACCGTTCTTGGGCAATCGAGGTGTTCAATCATTCATAGTACCCTTTTCATCGATTGGCCGTTATAAGGCAATCGAGGTGTTCAATCATTCATCATATCATTTTCATCGATTGGCCGTTCTAAGGCGATCGAGTTGCTCAATCATTCATTGTATCATTGTCATTGATTGGCCGTTCTAAGGCAATCGAGGTGTTCAGTCATTCACTGTATCATTGTCATCGATTGACCGTTTGAGGGCAATCGAGATGTTCAATCATTCGTGGTATCATTGTCATCGATTGACGATGTAGATCCAATTTGAATACTTCTACACGAGACGAGTTACCTGGTTTGCCTCCACAGAGAGATGTGGAATTCATGAGTGAGTTGGAGCCCGGTACGTCCCCGTTATCGAAGGCACCGTATCGGATGGCCCCGACCGAAATGCAGGAGTTGAAGATTCAACTTGAGGAATAGTTCGAGAAAGGTTATATCCGACCGAGTGCGTCCCCGTGGGGAGCACCAGTGTTGTTTGTCAAGGAGAAGGGTGTTTCGTTTCGTGTGTGTATTTATTATCGGGAGTTGAACAGGATGGCGATCAAGATTAAGTATCCTTTACCCTGTATTGATGATCTCTTAGATCAACTTCAGGGAGCTTCAATATTTTCCAAGATCGACCTAAGGTCTGGATATCATCAGTTGCGAATTCGAGAGTCGGACATTGCAAGGACGGATTTCGTACACGCTATGGTCAATATGAGTTCGTAGTTATGTCGTTCGGGCTAACTAATGCACCTGCGGTATTCATGGAGTTAATGAATCGGATTTTCATCGACTTTTTGGATCAGTTTGTTGTTGTCTTCATCGATGACATTTTGATTTATTCTCGTGACCGAGAGGAACACGAGGTTCATCTTCATCAGGTTCTCGACGCGTTGAGAAGAGAGCAACTCTATGGAAAGTTTTCCAAGTGTGAGTTCGAAATGTTCGAAGTGAATTTTCTCGGGCATGTAATTTCATCAGATGGACTGCGTGTTGATCCTCAGAAGACGGAGGCTATCCAAGATTGGTTACCTCCGAAGAATGTTAAGGAAATCCAAAGCTTTCTCAGATTAGCCGGTTATTATCGGCGGTTTGTGGAAGGATTTTCAAAAATCGCTCAACCAACGATGAACCTGTTGCGAAAGGATAAGAAATACACGTGGTCCGAAGCGTGTCAACGGAGTTTTGAGGAACTCAAGAGACGGTTAATTTCAGCACATGTACTTTCCTTGCCGCAAGGGACGGAAGGATTTGTGGTTATAGTGATGCGTCCGGGCAAGGTCTCGGATGTGTACTCATGCAGAATGGGAAGGTCATTGCATATGCTTCACGGCAATTGAGACCTTACGAGGTTAATTATCCGACCCACGACCTGGAGTTAGCAGCCATGGTTTTCACGTTGAAGATTTGGCATCATTACCTTTAAGGCGTCACCTGTCAGATTTTCACCGATCACAAGAGCTTGAAGTATATATTTACTCAGAAAGAGTTAAATATGCGACAGATACGGTGGTTGGAACTAATCAAAGATTATGACATCGAGATCCTTTACAACCCGGGCAAGGTGAACGTTGTCGCCGACGCCTTGAGTCGTAAGTCCATTCAGGAGAAGATGCTTACTCGTTTAACAGTTCAGAAAGAGCTTCAACAGGAATTCCTTAGACCCGAGATCGAGGTCTGGCTTCAGCCAGTGCAAGGGCAACTTTACATGTTAGAGATTTCATCACCACTTGAGGAGGCAATCAGAGAGAATCAGGGTTCAGACCCATCTTTGTTGCGCATTCAAGAGGATGTGACTCAGGGGAAAGTCCCCGGGTTTGTGGTCCACGAGGATGGACTTTTGTGTTTTAAGAATCGGTTGTGCGTACCAGCGAATGCCGAGTTGAAAAACTCGATTTTGAGAGAAGCTCATGCTACCCCTTATTCCGTTCATCAAGGATCTAGCAAGATGTACAAGGACTTGAAACAAAATTACTGGTGAAGTAATATGAAGCGAGAAGTCGCGGAATTTGTTTCGAAATGTTTAACCTTTCAGCAAGTCACGATTGAACATCGGCGGCCAAGGGTATCTTTGAAACCTCTCCTATTCCGAATGGAAGTGGGAAGACATTTCAATGGACTTCATCACGAGTTTGCCGATGAGTCGTCGTAGCATGAGTACAATCTGGGTGATTGTGGACCGCTTAACTAAGTCAGCTCATTTCCTTGAGATTAAGGATACATGGGGTCCCGAGGGACTTGCCCAGTTATTCATCAAAGAGATAGTGAGACTGCATGGTACTTCTAAAAGTATCGTTTCTGGTCGTGACGGACGGTTTGTGTCTCATTTTTGGAAATCAGTTCATCGTGCTATGGGAACTCAGCTTAATCTCAGTAAATCTTTTCATCCTCGGTCCGACGAACAATCAGAGAGGACTATTCAGACTTTGAAGGACATGCTGAGGGCATGTGTCCTCGATTGGAAAGATGATTGGGGAGCCCAACTACCGTTGATCGAGTTCACGTATAATAATAGTTGGCATGCTTCGATTTGATGGCACCTTACGAGGCCTTGTACGGCCGTCGTTGTCAATCTCCTTTGTGTTGGGATGACTTGTCAGAATCAATCGGCACCGAGTCCGATATGCTTATAGCCGCCCGTGAGAAGGTAGCTTTGATCAGGAGTCGTTTGTTGACCGCTCAGAGTCGACAGAAATCATATGCAGATAATCGTCGTCGACCACTAAAGTTCGAGATGGATGACCACGTGTTGGTCAAGGTATTCCCGAGACGAGGTATTTTTCCATTTCGGAAAACGGGGGAAGTTGAGTCCGAGATTCATTGGACCGTTTGAGATTTTGGATCGAGTAGGCGAGTAAGCTTACCGTTTGGCCTTACCTCTGGCGTTGAGCCGAATTCATAATGTGTTTCACGTCTCTCAGCTACGGAAATATGTTGCCGACCCGAGTCACATACTTCAGTACGACGAAATCGAGATCGCAGATGATCTTTCGTATGAAGAGCATCCCATACGAGTCTTAGAGCGGCGAATCAAACAGTTGAGGAATAAGGCGATTCCTTTGGTTAAAATTCAGTGGTCTAGACATGGAGTCGAAGAGGCTACTTGGGAAACCAAGGATAATATGCGGGAGAGTTATCCCGAGTTGTTTGACCCTTAGTTTCGGGGACGAAACTCTTTTAAGGGGGTGTATATGTAATACCCGGTTGTAATTCAGTCATTATCATTCAGTAATTTCATTCGGTAATTGTCACTATGTAATTTTTCACTTGTTAATAATCATTCATCCGTGTTCACCGTTTGGAATAACTTCGGGTTGTGTATCGATATTGTTCATTGTTTCAACATTACTCGGGAAATGAGACATGAGTATTATCTCGATTGTTGTAATTGATTCATTAGCCGATGTTGACGTTGGAGTTCATGTCATTTCTAATCTCCTCATTGTTTAAATTGTGTTTTGTTGGGCGAACCCTTGTAATCATTGCTTAGAACCACCGTTTTGGGGTTTCCGTACTTCCATTTCGTGTTATTGTTTCCCAAATATTGATTCATATTGCTTTTATTCTCTTCCCGGATCATTTTTCATCATTTTTCATCATATGAGGACACTGCGAAGTCCGCCAGGCACACTCGTCCGCCGCGGCACGCCGCGATCATCAAAGCGATTTTGGCCGTGCCGGCACACTTCGGCCGGCTGCACACAAAGGCGATCAGCACTATAATTGCGTTTTTTGAGCGAGATCAACTCATTTTTTCCATTTTCTTCAACTCATCCGAGAGAGAGGGCTTGAGGGGGAAGATCTTCATCATCAATCACTTGAGTATTCGTTTTTCATCATTTTCATTCGGTTGTGGAGCTCAGATTGTCGATCTAACGCAACTTCATCGGATTAA
Source organism: Orobanche coerulescens (assembly GCA_033398695.1). Lineage (NCBI taxonomy): Eukaryota > Viridiplantae > Streptophyta > Magnoliopsida > Lamiales > Orobanchaceae > Orobanche > Orobanche coerulescens. The sequence continues at coordinate 131,591,694 of CM065806.1, read as the reverse complement.
AGCACTTGGATCTTCAAAGGTAATATTCATCAAATCTCTTGGATTTCGATTTGTGTTGAGATATGATGTTTTGGATGTTAAGATCATGTTGTATGAAGTGATATATGCATGATTATGGATATGTTTGATTATTTATTGGATTATTGAAGGATTATTCAAGAACACTTTGAATATTGAGTTGGATTTGGGGGTTTTCGATTAATCGTTGTTGTAATCACGAATTTGTATATTCATATTAGATTATTGATCGTATTTAAGATGTTTTGTTGGTTTGAAACACTTCTTGGGGATTTGATGTTGGTATTATTGAGGTTTGGTTGTAAACAATCGAAGTTTGGCTACAAAGTGTTCGATATAATGCCCCAATGAACTTGGTTTAATCGTATCGACGTTTTGAGTTCGTTATATTCGTGTTTGATTCGTATGTTGAAAGGATTGTTGGTAATTGTGTTATTCAAGGTTGTTCGAGCGACCGATATCTCAATTAGGACATTGTTCGTGGAACGATAATTGTCACCGGTGTTGAGTAAGTTGATTCTTACTCGGTTAAAAGGATATTCATTCCTTTTGTTGTTGTTCATTCATAATCATACTCATTCATCATTTTATTGACCGTATTGAGACTTGTAATTGTCGAATAATCACTTCATTCACGAGGAACGACGGTTCCAATCATTTCATTGAGTTATTAATCACGTCACTATTATTTTCATCTCGGTGAGTCATTCTTAGCCTTGTCGAATTATTATTCATTGATATTCATTGTGGTCATTCTCGTTCATATGACCTTCTGAGTTCATATTGCGTGGCCGGGTGTGGTTGTGTGGAATTTTTAGTCGGGCACACGATGGTTATGTATTGGGTTCACCGATACATTGGACCGTGCACACGGTAAAGCTTAACTCCATGAGACTAATTAGGTACAAGGACGTGTGTGTCCGGTCATTCGTCTTGTACACTTACACAGAACATTACGGGCGTATTATGATACTCCTCTTCAGCGTAATTCATAACTAAGGATATTTCATAACTTCAAATATATCATGATTGTGTATTTTCAACCCTTGAGGATTGTTGTTCTGTGTAACTGACCCCGTTGGGGGATTTTGTTTTTAGGTCACGGCAAGGCAAAGGCACGGAAAGAGCATGTTGACGGCGAGGAGTCCCAGTGATACTAGTAGGGGCCCCCAGTCATTCCGGTTATTTCAGTCATTTCAGTCATTTCAGTCATTTCCGTCATTTGTATTTCCGCTGCAAATTCCGTTTGAGATGTTTATTTATTCAGGGTGGTGTATTTTATCTTCATATAAAATATACTAGTATTCTGTATTGTCCTGGTGTATTGTATTTAAACTCCTCATCAGAGTATTTGGTAATATAATGTGGTTCGGTACTACAATTATATTATTTAATTCATCAGTTTTCATTCGCCTGGTGGGTCCCAATCGGGGGTCCACGGCACTGTAATATCCACCTAGTTTGGGGTGTTACAGGCACTCTGTGGAAATATCTCTTCAATAGGACGCATCAATCCCAACTCGCGATCCGTAACAATAGCCGTCGGATGAACATCAAACCCAAGCAAAATTTTCAACTTCTGTAACACCCACGCATAGCTCGATACGGTCTCATATTTCATAATTGCATAGGCGATTAGGAAGTTCTTGTTACATGGAGTCATCCCGACTATCTCGAGAAATGGCAACTTATACTTATTCGTTTTGTAGGTGGAATCCATGCCAATGAACCATCTGTAGGTCCGGATTAAGTTGATTGATGTTGGATGTGCCATGAACACGTGGGTAACAACATTTGTATCCAGGTCGGCCTGCGTCCAATGTACGTAGTTATACGTCACAGCCAAATGGTGAAACTGACCGACGACATCTCTTTCTTCAAAATCATGCTTCCTCAAGTGGTCTCTATAATTATAGATATGTCGTCTAGTCGGTTTGTCCTCGGGAAATTTATTCTGAATGGCCGCCAAGATGGCACACGGCTTGGCTTGAGCAGCACTCATCTCACGAACAACTTGTTTGGCCGATTTACTCAGTCCACTCATTTGACGATGCCCCTCCGGATAAACAATAAATGAGTGATTGTGCATACCCTTACTCCCAGAGATCGGTCTGATTATCCAACCACTCAAGTCATGCAATTGTTCGGCCTTTATCTGAAATGTACACTTGCATGCTTTCGTCTTTGTGTCCTTTCGAACAGCGACATCCAAATCTCTTAATACCCCTCTGTACCGTTCACCACGGTTACATCTCAATAGCTTTGTCTTTCCTTTATTCTTGTACGATGAAATGATCAACTCGAAACCAATTTGAAGAGAGATTTTTTTCGCCCAACCAATTGCATCACAATCACTAGCGAATATTTCGTCATTAACGAAATAACCACTATAATCAACGCCGTCGCCTTCAAATTCTTCCAATATAACCTGAAATTTTTAATTGACAGAATGTTAATAATAATACCAATAATATTATTATTAATATTTAAAATCAAGCAAAAAAAAGTGTCCAGGCGTCCAAAAATTGTGCCTAGACCATGTCCGAGGCGTCTGGCTTGGACGTCTGGCCACGGTACAAGCGTCTGAATCGGACGCCTAGCCATGGCACAGGCGTCTGTATCAGACGTCCCGACCATGGTTCAGGCGTCTGGTATAGATGCCTAGACCTAGGAGGGAGCGTCCGCACCAGACGCCTGTACCATGGTCAGGCGGAATCTGGGGACGCCTGTACCATGGAACAGGCGGAATATTCAGACGCCTGTGTTATTTTCTCCGAAAAATTACCTCCAGATGCGAATTCTCGTCCATTTTCGTAGTTGTCGATAATATTGACGATATATATTTGATTGTGTGTTCTGTAGAATAAATGAAAAATTGTTTCTAGATTTTAATTCGAAAAAATTGAGCTTGAAAGATTTTGGTGTGGTGTGGTGTTTAGAAATAATGAAAGACTTGAAATGGACAAAAAAGTAATCTTATAGGGCGGTGTCTAGTAATTTTGGGCGGTGTTTAGTAATACCTTTTTTTTTTCTTTCTTCTGCATTTGAATGGCAGATAGAACAAATACATATGGGGATATTCCCCAGATGTCAAATTGGAATCCCACGAGAAACGGGACGGCTACCCATAGCACATGTGAGGCGCTACCCCACTGCTCACATTCAGAATCGTCCCTTTTTTTTGGGTTACAAAAAGGAGGCCTAGGCCAAACGGTGCTTAGTGACTATGACTTCTAGCGCCAGTTTTATCTGCTATCATGAGAGGTATGATCTCCACGGGTGGATGGTCCCAGTAGCGTAGCCGATCCAATTCTTATACTCCAAGTTTTACTAATGCGTCTGTGACAGCATTGCCTGTTCTTCTAGTGAAACGCAACTGAATGCTCCAGTCTCTATCTAGGAATGAATGAATTCGATTAATTATCGGGTCAGTCAAAACAATATCACATGGGGCGGCCATCCCCACAGATCTACACTTGGTGTCTACTGACACCAGGGTTAAAAATTCCACAAAAAAGATTCAGCCAAAGGGAGATCACGTGGCTACTCTGGAAAATAAAAATAAAAAACCAACTAATAGTTGGATTAAGGAATCTTTCAACGGTTCACCACTTCAAAGTCTCCTCACCTCACATGGAGCGTCTTCTCCTACCCCAGACTTCTCTCTCTGTGAAACATCTCATGGTGGTCATTCTCACTCTCATATCGGCGCCGTCGATAGGTCTGTTTTTCCCTGTGTTCATGTCGGAAAAAATCTTGCTCCCATTCCTGCGGCCCTGGTTCTTGGATCTCCGGCGGTAGGAGGTTCCCCAGCTTCTCCGGCGGTCGGTTTTGCTGAGTCCTTAGCGTTTGAATCTGCTGCGGTAGCGGTTGGGGGCCTTGGTCTGTCGGTTGCGCCTCTTTCTTCGGTTGTGGTCGCGGTTTGTGGTCCTCATGGTGGCGGTTTGCCCGTGTCTGGTCTAGCGGCGGGTTTGATCCGAAAAAACCCCAGCCCTGCTATCCCTTCCCCTGCAAATCCAGCGGAGTGTGCTGCCCCAGCTCCGGTCGGTGTCTAGGAAGCTCTGCGGGAGAAAGTGGCGGTCATCGCTGAGAGTGTTATCAAATACCTGCTACTTCTGTCCCGCCCGTCGCGGAGGGTCTTTAAGAAGGTGAGATTTTTTTGCTTCGGAATTCTGCTGATTTTGCTATTCCTTCTTCCTCCAGGTCTATCATCACCGCTCTGGGGCCTGCCTCATTTGCCGATGCCGTGAATAGAGGTCCTTCCTCGAGCGTTCGGCTTGGTCAGGTGGACCTCTCCGGTGCCATCCCGACCGCTGTTTTCTCGACCGAGGAATGTGAACAGGTATCGGGTATCTATAAAAATGCACTCATCGGCAAGTTTTCCTTTGGGAAACCAACTAATGATGCCATATCTAAACACTTGCAACAATCTGGATTTGGTCCCTGCAGAGTTCAGTTTTTAAGCTTCAAACATGTCCTTATTAATCTCCAAAACGATAATTTATGTGCTAAATTATGGCTGAAGCGGGAGTTGAACATCTTCGGATATCCTATGCGATTATTCAAATGGGATCCTTTTTTTGACTTTAAACATGAACTAGATATAGTTCCGATTTGGGTTAAAATTCATGCCTTACCAATCCATTGGTTTGATTTACGCGCTCTTCATACTGTTGGTTCCCTTATTGGCACGTTTGTTAAAGCGGATGATAACACTTTAAATAGGAACATCAATTTGCCCGAATTTGTGTTGAAATTAGTCTCACAGATGTGTTGCCTAACTCGGTTGCCATCAAGTGTAATGGTGTTTTAACTGAGTTAGAAGTCAAGTATGAAAAATTACCCTGGTATTGTCGGCATTGTCGACATGTTGGTCATGACATTGACGATTGTTACATTAAAAACCCATCCTTAAAACCCAAAACGTTTGAGAATAAATTTCAACACAAAACCAATTTGGAGAAGGGTAATGAAATAGAAAAAGAAAAAGGGGTGCCCGTTGGCCAGACTAATGTAAAGTCCCCTTCGAAAAATAACAGTCTAAAGAATATGATAATTACTATTCACGATAAAGAACCAAGCTGTTGGCCACTTAAGTATACTGGATACAGTTTGGAAAATCGTTTAAACAACAAACTGTACGGAATCTAAATCTGAGTGCGTAGCGGAAGTCTTGGATACAGTTAGTTGCCGTGGATACAGCAACGACGTATTTGGTGTATACTTAATATATCACAGTTATTTCAAACAAGAAAAGCGAAGGTAAATGACACAGTAATTTAAGTGGTTCGAGGTAAACCCCTCTACGTCCACTGGTCCTCCACACAGGAGTAAAAAGTTTATTATAATTACTGCGTACACAACTACGTAATTATAAACAAACCTATCCTTGTATCGATCACACAGATTGATACAAAGAACGTCACTTTCAACCGTTCACACAGATTGGTTAAAGCTTCCTTCTTGACTAGCTTCTTCACACACAGTTCCAAAGCTTCGTCCTTATTCATCCCACACAGGTCAGAATAACTTGTTGAGTTCACACAGAGCTCGGTTTTTACACAGAGGTAAAAGGTAGGTAACCAGGTAAGAACAACAGCTTTGAATATCAAGTTCTTGAGCTGATGATGGCTGTTCTTGAAGTTGAGCACTGTATATCTCTTTCGTTCTAACTTGCAGTATGCTTTGGAGATACGTTTGCTCTGATGATAACTTTGATAGCTTGAGTATTAGGTTACTTGGGTTGGTAGGTGACTGATCTTCAATGTCTTCAAGGATATATATAGTCTCTGGAGAAAGTATCCGTTGAGATATATCCGTTTGAATAAGATGTCCTTCAACGGGAATATGACATGATCCGGATTTCGCGGGATTCTGAAGATCTGAAGACTGGCAGTATTTAAATACTTTATCCTAGAGTATTTAAATACTTCTTTGTTCAACGGGACTTGAGTTGTGTTCTTTCTTGTCCTTTTGTGAACTGTATGGAAGATGACTGTATTTAGGGCATCGAGACAGTTTCCATACTTGGTCTTTTTACAAGTCTTCTTGCTGTACTGATGAGCTTCACTTATGCTGATTCGAGGCAGGTCTTCGATATAGGATAAGTCCTTAAAGCCTCGATACAGTTTCCTTACTGTATATTTGGCATATATGTCAAAACCTTCTTTATGACATTCGATACAGGGATCGGGTATCCCGGCTGTTTCGATACAGGGTGTTTGTTTTTCCCAACAATTTCCCCCTTTTGGACAATTTGCCAAGACCTTCTTACTTAACTCTTCGAGTCTTCTTGATGATGCCAAAACCTTCTTTATGAGGCATTCTTCTTCGATGACTTCTGGCAGAGATCTTGGTCTTTTGTCAATAGGTCTGACTTTGTGACTTAGTCTACAATAATGAACTGCTCGCAGGCATGTTCGATACAGTTTGAGATTTATTGATTTGCGCGCAGGCACAATCTTACAATGTATTTCTAAGTTTTACAACTGAAATTATGAACTGTTCGTAGACTAGTTCGTACAGCTTATTTTTCAATCAAGTTTATCTCACTTGAGATTCCTATCAAACAATTTAAGTAATCATACATTAACACAGTAGATTACGAGTTGTAATCTTTCAAGACAAACAAACTATTTTATTGATATTCAAAATGATTGAGTACAAAGTTTGCTGTTTTGAATAGAAATTACAAAAACAAAAATAATTTACATAAATTTCAGCTCTTCATCTATAATCCGCATGCCTCCATGGTCTTTTTCCTTGCTCGTTCTCGGTGCCGCGCCACCAGTTTTGAAGTGAATCATTGCCTCGATCCTGGTATATCGCTCTTCCTTCATATGAACGATCAAAGGCAAGTATCCAATCTTCTGTATGGGTGACCCGATCTCCTCTTCTATGTTTTGATTTCATTTCGATTTGGAGAGGGAGTTCACCTTCTTCTAGCATCTTTGAAAATTTATCTGCCGCTTCCGCTAACGTTTTATAATTTTTGAAGATGGCGGATTCCCTGATGAGTCTGACAAAATATCTCATCAGTTCATTCTTCCTCCAGTGCTTCACTTCGTCGGCAGTTGGGTTGCGGTTGGTCGGCAGACGTATTTCCGAAGGTCTTTAGATGAGAGTTTGCCAAGGGACATTTGGGTCATGGAATTCCGGTCTGGAGCCTGAAATTTTAAAGCTTTGGGGTTGAGGTGCTAGCTTGTTCAATTCGGCGGTGATATTGTTCTGAGCAGCCTCAAATTCCCTTTCTTGTTGTAGTCTTATTCTCCTTGCATCTTCTCGTGCCTCTTCCCCCTTTTTGGCTTCATCAAGACTTTGCAGGATTTCAAGAGCGGCGTCCTGTTTGGTCTCGATGCTGGTTATTCTTTCAACAAGGGAGGAAAGAGTCTGCGACATTTCTTGAATGCATTTGTCGTGAGCACGCAGTTGAGAGCTGTTCTCGATCATTGCACAGGCGGTCTTGGCTTCAGCAATCCTTGTCTTTGTAGATTCCTCCTTCAGCAGTTGCTCTTGTTTATCTTCCATGATCTTCAAGGCTTGCTTGAAAACTTCTGGCAAAAGGATGAATGCGTCAACAACTCGAGATACTTCGTGTTGAAGAGTTGTCATTTCTTCTACGGCAGTGGTGTGCATCCAATTCAGTGCCTTTTCAACAGAAGATAGAGCGTTTACTGCATCTTGGATAAATAGTCTGAAGGCCAAGAGCTCGCAGGCGCTCTTTACGTGCAGCAGAGATAGGAGAGTCAGGCTGGGCGAAGTCTGCAGCGCCGTTCAATCTTCTTACATTCACGGATGGACGTGAAGTAAGTTGGATATCCTCAGGTTCGTTACCGTCCTCGGATTCCAAGGTTGCAGGGGCGGGAGCAGCTTCTTGTGGTACGGCGACAGTTGGTTCAGAAGCGTCCTGTGGCGAAGGTTCTTCGGCAGATATGGATGCAGGAATGGCTTCTTCGGTCGCAGCAGGCTCGGGTGCTTGTTCCAAAATTTCTTGAAGTTCCTCGACTGGAGGGACTGATTCCTCCTGGTCGGGAATGTTCTCCGGCTGTGGCGAAGGGGGATTGGCTTGAGTAGAAGGCCCTTCGTCTTTTCTGGGTGGAGAGGCGTCTCGTGCTTCAGCCTCTTCACGGCTCATTCTCTGACCTGCTTGTAGAGCATCGTCGTCATCGTCTGAGTCATGATCGTCGTCATCTTTTGGATTGACGGGAGAATCCTCTGACTTCTTCTTTCCTTTTCTTCTGGCGTCAGATTTATGCAGCAGGTGGCTTTCTATTAGATCTTTGCAAGAGGCGTTGTCCCAACGAAGCAGGGCCTCAATTTCAGTTGAGTCTGTTACTTCGGAGACGAACCTCTCTTCGTGGCTCCATTCGCTCCAGTTGTACAGTGTATCGTACGGAGCTAGCATATAGCCTTTCCATTGCAGAAATCTTTCGTACGCGTGGTCAATTTGAACCGAAAGAAGTGTTTGATTTATGATCGAGTCAGGGGAGGGACTTCGAATAACGTGCAGAGGCTGCTGTTTGAGGATTCTGTACAGTATGGGATCACATGCGGAAGATGGACTCCTTGCGAGGATGGTGCCCAAGGAAATTGGATCTGCGGGTGTGGGATCCGCAGAGGAGAAGTAGCTTTTGGCTCGAATGGGCGTAGACTCGCTAAAGTCTTGAATGTTGGCAGATGTCTCTATATCCGTCGTAGCCGCCAAAGGCTCGGGATCTACTGTCGATGCAGTAGGAGACACCTCTTCCATAGGGGTTGGGCCCTGGGTTTCTTCATCAGTGGGTTGCGCCACGGGCGAGACATCCTCGGAGTGCTTGGTTTTGATTTTTGAGAGCCTCCTTAGTCTCTTCTTGGACTTCTCACCAGCAGAGTGTTTCTTGCTGTGAGAACGCTTTCGCTTCTTCTTTGAAGATTCCATTTCTGGGACCTTCACGGTTTCATCTCTTGGGTTGTCAGAAATAGGCATGTGCATGGTTCTCGGGTGATTGGCATGCATGGTGCTCTGGTTATACGCAGAGGGTTTGACACCTCCTAAGTATATCCTCGAGCTATTTTTCTTGGCGTCGGCGGATTGCATCACTCCGCACCTCGTCAGAATGTAGTTCAGCATTAAACCAAAGGATTTCTTTTGGGTGGCAGGTTTGCACACCTCTTCTTGAAGACGTTTCAGAATGATTTGGCACCAATTGACCTTTTCACAGGTCAAAATAGCTACCATCATCCTGAACCTTAAATTCGTGCACATCTCGAACGCACCGGTTCGATTTTCAATGATCCTGGAACAAAAGTCATGCAGATAAACGAAATGAAGAAGAAAATTTTTCTTGTGACAAGTGGTTGTCACCATATCAACCACTTTGGACCCTGTAAATAGTCCATAAAACTTGGTAATAAGCTCTTGAGACCCGAACGTCTCAAGTTGGTCCATGGTCAGGCCGTCGGCGGGCAGCCTGTAGATTTTCTGAAGTAGATCGCGATTGATACATATTTGCACTCCTTGGACTGTTGCAGTGATGTCAGAAACATGTCCTCCCTGGGCTAGTGACAGAAAACGGACGGCGGCGTTGAGGTAGAATTCCTCAACCAGATTGGCGTCGTATTTGTCGGCGGTTTTGCTTCCGAAGCGATAGAGACCTTGTTGTTCAAGACGAGTAATAATATACTCCATTGGTTCGGTGTCGTTGATTTCCGAGATGATACGCTCGATGATGACAGGTTTGGAGAAGATCCGGCCATCAATGATGTTGGAGGTTTTCTTCAGAACAGGGGAAGAAGATTGACTAGCCATTGATGTTTTCTTAAAACACAGGTGGAAGAAAACAGTCGAAATTTGCAGTGAATATGCAGAAAATATGTAGGCTGTTTGCTTGAGAACTCTTGTAATTGCAGAAAGCGTAAAGAGTCTCCAATGGCGAGATCTGATCCTTTTATACTTGGGCGGCGAAATAGGGTTTTGCAGTACGAATGGTCGATTTTAAGGGATGGGAACCGGTTTTGAAATCAACGGTCAAGATGGATTGAGTGTAAGCTGTACGCTAATCCATTAAAAGATTTTAAAATACAATGGGTCCCACTTGACATAGGTTGATACCTAAATGCCTAAAACGGCGGTTTAAAAATAATAAACAATTTAAAAACATCGCGGCTTTTGAGATTGATTGTCGGATGTCGTGTAAGGCATTTAATGAACATGACGTTTGACATAAAAACAGGGCACGTGGACAAAAATTATTTTAAAAGGAAATAATATTATATTATATACTGAATCGAAATCCTATAGCATGTGCTGTTCTCCGCGTCGATACAGCGTTCCCCCTTAAAAAGGTACTAATAGGTTTTAAATTCCATACAGCAATATTTGGATTAATGCTGTATTCATGGGTCCTACAGTATTCCCCCTTAATTATTGCACACACCAGCTGTAGGATTCGTATGCCTTCGTTCGCTACAGTACTGTATTGATGATTCTGAGTGTACAGATAATTAATGTTGGATACTGTATTCACGGGTCTTACAGCATTCCCCCTCAATTGTTGAGTAAAAACAGTAAATTTACTTACAGGGAGTCTGGCTGTAGTATTCCCAATTCTGTTCTTAGCATGTTGAATCTTGCTGTGTCGAGAGGCTTGGTGAAAATGTCGGCCAGCTGAACGTCTGTATGGACTTTTTCCAGGCGAACATCCTTGTTCTCGACATGATTCCTGATAAAATGATGCTTCATGTTGATATGCTTAGTGCGCGAGTGAAAAACAGGATTGTGCGTGATTGCGATTGCACTCGTGCTATCACACATGATTGGAGTCTCTCTAGCATCGATTCCATAATCTGACAGTTGTTGCTGCATCCAAAGGATCTGCATACAGCAGCTACCAACAAAGATAGTACTGATTCACCGTGGAAAGAGAGTTAGCCAATTGCTTCTTCTTGAACCAAGAAACGAGTCTAGGTCCGAGAAAGTGACTAGTCCCACTTGTACTCTTCCTATCTAGCTTGCACCTCCGAGATCCGAGTCGTCAGATCCAACTAAATCGAATCCGCCTTCCTTAGGATACCACGATCCCGCATCGACTGTTCCTTTAATGTACTTCGTGATTCGTTAGCCGTATTGAAGTGTGATTCCTTAGGTGCAACTTGGTATCTCGCACACACTCCAACAAAGAAATCGGATATCGTGCCTGCTAGTCGTTAGGTACAGGAGCGAACCAATGAGCTTCTGTAGAGTGATTGGTCAAACGACTTTCCGGCTTCATCAAGACTAATTTGCACGGAAGTGCTCAAGGGGTTAGCGAGGATTTGGAATTGTTCATTCCAAATTTGTTGAGAAGCTCCTTCGTATTTCTCTGGTTGATGAATATACCATAGGCAAATCGCTTTACTGCAAACCTAGGAAATAACTAAGTTCCCCATCATACTCATTTCAAATTTGCTTTGCATGAGATGTGAGAACCTTTGACATAGAGCAAGGTTAGTTGAACCAAAAATAATATCATCGACATAGATTTGTACCATTAGAAGGTCATCACTTTCTGTATCTTGAACAAGGTTTTGTCGACACCCTTCTCAAATCCGTTGTTGGTTAGATATCGGGACGGGGTTTCATACCGTGCTCTAGGGGCTTGTTTAAGTCCGTGCAGCGCTTTCCTTAGCCTCGTAAACTAGATCGATACCGTCTGTGTTGGCAAACCTGGTGGTTGTTCAACATAAACTTCTTCCGCAAGCTCTCCATTCAGAAAGCACTCTTGACGTCCATTTGGTATACGATAAAACTCTTATGGGCGGCAAAGGCTAAAAATATCCTAATGGCTTCTAGTCTCGCTACAGGCGAAGGTTTCATCATAGTCGATTCCTTCTTCCCGACAATAGCCTTGTGCTACTAGTCCTGGATTTGTTCCTTATGATAAGTCCATTTCGATCCTTTTTGTTTGAAATACCCATTTGGTTCCTATAACCGATTGGTGTGTCGGTTTGGGTACAAGATACCATACATTGTTTCTTTCAAACCGTTAAGCTCTTCTTCCATAGATGTTATCCAATGAGAATTGTTAAGAGCGTCTATGGTCGAAACAGTTCGATCGGGCTAAGAATACAGCGATAGTGCACATATTGAGTCTCCTAAGTTCGGATTGAGATTTCCATTCAGAAACCGTGAGACTTCAGACATTAGATTCTTCTTGTGCACAAAGTACATTTCCTTGTGTACTGTATTCTCCTACGAGTAGAAACACTGCATTAATGTTTCCAATGATCAGCTCTTGCAGTGATCTCTCAACCATCTTCGGTCGGGTTCTAGTTCAGATCCCGCATCAGATCGAAAGTTTCTGTGGGTACGGCTTCACATGCAGTACGGCTTCATCCACATCGATTCTTACAGCTGCGGGGTTGATTTCTAAATCAACTACAGGTTCTATGGGTGTTGGTGGATCCAAGATAGAAAGATGGTGAATGTCCTGAGTGATATCATCTACTCCTGTAGGGTCATGGTGTGGTTCGTCGAACACTACATGAACTGATTCCTCGATCGTCAGCTTCCTTTTATTAAAGATTCTGAAAGCTTTGCTGACGGAAGAGTATCCTACGAATATTCCTTCATCTGATTTTTCATCAAAGGTTCTAAGTTGGCCCTTCCCATTGTTCAATACATAACACCTGCATCCAAAAATGTAAAAATACGAAACTAATGGAGTTTTATTATTCCATACCTCGTAAGCTGTTTTGTTGTGGTGTTTGTTGACGATACAGCGGTTTTGAGTGTAGCACGCTGTAGTTGCTTCACCCCAGAAACGCTGTGGCAATTTGCTTGCGGCAATCATTGTCCTTGTTGCTTCTTTCAACGTCCTATTCTTTCGCTCGGCAACACCATTTTGTTGAGGTGTACGGGCAGCTGATTATTCGTGCTGTATTCCATTCTCCGAACAGTATTGCTCTATAAAGCGGTTAGTAAATTCAGTACCTCTGTCGGAACGAATGCACACGATACTTGACGCTTTTTCATTTTGCAACTTCCTCAGGAGCTCGGGCAGCCTTGATGTTGTTTCCTTCTTCTTGCTAAGAAAGATCGTCCAAGCATACCTGGAATAATCATCAACAACAACCATGCAATATTTCTTACCTCCCAAACTTATCGGGTCTACAGACCGTAGAGATCCATGTGTAGCATTTCCAACACTCTTTGGGTTGAAAGGTAGGATTTGCTTTTCGTGGTTGACTTGATTTGCTTGCCTTTCTGGCATGGTCCGCAGACGCTGTCCTTCTTGAATGACACATCTGGCAAACCTCTAACCATACCCTGTCTTGAAAGCTTGTTGATCGTCTTGAAGTTGACGTGAGACATCCTCTTGTGCCATAGCCAGCTAAGATCTGCAGTTCCTTTGGCAACTAAACATGGAATTGAGGAGCTCATAGGCTTCCAGTCAGCAATGTACATATTACTCGATCTCGCTTCTGTAAGCACAACTTCCTTGGTTTGGGTGTTCTTGACTCTACAAATGATCTATATAGAACTTCACCGAGAACCGTTTATCACGTAATCGGCTAATACTAAGTAGATTATACTGCAAGCCTTCAACATATGCAACATCGGTGACCTTGAATTTCCCGACAAGTAGGTTTCCTTTCCTCTTGTTCTTCCTTTAGACTTATCACCGGCGAACTTTTGGACCGCGACCTTCTACAAAATCGAGATAGCTTGCTCTGTCTCCGATCATGTGACGAGAGCATCCACTATCGAAGTACTGTATCTTCCTCTAGAATGTCCCTGTAACAAAGAAATTAGGTAGATTTAGGTCCCCTTTGATTTTGGGTCCATATATGTTAGTTTCTTTAGGTACCCATATTTTCCCTGACAAGAATTGGTTTACTGTAGGATGTACTCTGCAGATGTTGTGATATCTACGGGGTTATCCGTAGTTGTTATAATCATGATAATTACTATGCATGTAAAATTCAGGGTTATTATTATTATTCCAGTACGAGTGCCGTCTAGGAGGTGGAGCCATTTTCCTGGGCCTAACAGCTTGTCTTCTGGGTCTCCAGTTGGATTCCCAATGCTGTTGTTGATACTGAACTGGCATCTGCTGTCTTGAGGGATAACGGGGCTCCTGTATCCAATACCTAGGCGCACTGTACTGAGTGTACTGCTGTGCGGGCCTTTGGTGGTTAGATACCGTCTTCTTTCTGAATGACTGCCGGCTTTGATGATATGCTTGTGGAGCATGCTTTAGATTACGCCTTCTGAGTGGCTGTTGGTTCCACTGTCTTGAATAGTAGAGTTGTGGAGGCGGAATGGCAGCCTTCGGTTTTCTCGGTACAGCAGGTTCCTTTATGGGACTAGGAGCATCTTCCGTTTCTGGAATGTGTTCCACACTCTTGATGAACACAGTACTAGTTTTACCTCTATTCGAACATGAGCTGTATCCTAAGCCACTTTTATCATGAGCATGTTGCCCAGTGCTCAGAATTTCTTCCATTCTTTTGGACGATTTTTCAAAAGACTTCAGAATGGTCTCAAGTTCAGTTTCTCGCTTCTCGAGAGTTGTAATTTTGGTTTGTAGTAGAACCAAATCATTTGTCTTGCTCTCATTATGGGTTTTAACCTCATTTAGTTCATGAGCAAGTTGATGATTGCTCTCCATGAGTTTTTCAAAATCGACCTTGCTGGTTTCACAATCAAGAGACATATTTTCATAGTTTATTTTCAGCAAGTCATTTTCATCTTTCAGCTCTAAATTTGTTAATTGAAGCTGTATATTCTCAGTTTTTAGAGTCTCATGGGCCTTTTGAATGTTTTTGAATTCATTCATCATATTTTCGAAAGTATGAGATGCATTAGGTGGAATAACTGAGGTTGAACTTACCTCATCGTCGCTGTCTTCACCTTCTGGAACATCTTTGGCCATAAAGCACATATATGCTTTATCATAGAACTCATCGTCAGATGAATCACTTTCAGTGACCACCTGAAGACATTCTGCTGATTTGGATGGTGTGGGGGAGGCTTCTGATTCTCCGATCAGGGCCTTGAGCTTGTCTTTCCAAGCACGTCTTCTTTCATCTCTCTCTTGTTGCTCGGCCTCAGGCAATCTTTGGACTTTGGGATGAGGACATTTGTTTGCATAATGGCCTGGTTTCGCAGCTTATAGCACAAAGTTAGCATCACCGGATGATGTTTCGTACTTACCTTGTTGATGTGTTTGGGCTCGTAGGAGTCTTTCCAGATCGTTTGATGAACTTTTCGAATTTATGCATTAGAAGCGCCATTTCATCTTGTGACAGGATGTCGTGCCATGTCGGCATTCTTGTGACCGGCAAGCCGAGCTAGGCATGCTGTGTCGACAGTTCGATACAGCAGCGAGAGCTGTGACGTTTGAAGGAGATTCTTCAGCTTTCTCTCTTCTGTCAATATCATACTCAAAAGCTTTGAGGTCAGAGAAGAGATCAAAAGTGGATATTTCATTAAGATTACGGGATACACGCATAGCTGTGGTCTTAATGTCCCATCGGGCCGAGAGATACGAAAATTTTTAAGTTCTTCTCCTTTTGGGTGTAAATCTTGCCCAACGCTTCAAGTTCAACAACAATACCAAGAACTGAGGTCAAGTTCCTCAAGTGTTTCGTTGGTTTTATTTCAAAAGATTCAAATTGTTGAGTAAGTTTTGAAATATTGTTTTCTTTTGAGAGCTCGGTTCCTCACAAATTAACTTGAGTTTATCCTGCATTTCTTTGTCGCTTTTGCGACTCTTTACCTTTGAGAACGTGCCTTTGTCAAGAGTGACAAATAACGCGTTCTTAGCCACGTTGTCGAGATTGGCTCGCTTCCTTTCATCGGTTGTCCATTGCTCGCGTTCTTTCTCGAGCATTTCAGATGGGCTTGGCCCTCAATCCTTGCGGCCGGATTGACCTTCATGATCTTGATCGGATCATCTGTATAACAAAAATCATCTCTTCGTGCATTGCCGCAAGATGAGCTTCCATTTTAAATCTCCAATGTCAAATTCGTTAATAGAGAACATAGGGACTTTGTTAATCATAGAAGTATCCATACCGATAATATAGGAATGAAAGAAAGTCTTGAAAATAAGTGATTTGAATCGATTCGGTTAAAAAGAAATACGATCGATTCTTTTTAGAATCAACCGCCCGATACCACTTGTTGGCCACTTAAGTATACTGGATACGATTTGGAAAATCGTTTAAACAACAAACCGTACGGAATCTAAATCGAAAGTAGCGTAAGTCTTGAATACGATTAGTTGCCGTGGATACAAAGAACGACGTATTTGGTGTATACTTAATATATCAGCTTATTCAAACAAGAAAAGGTAAGGTAAATGACACAGTAATTTAAGTGGTTCGAGGTAAACCCCTCTACGTCCACTGGTCCTCCACACAGGAGTAAAAAGTTTATTATAATTACTGCGTACACAACTACGTAATTATAAACAAACCTATCCTTGTATCGTTCACACAGATTGATACAAAGAACGTCACTTTCAACCGTTCACACAGATTGGTTAAACCTCTGCTTCTTGATAAGTCTTGTTAATTAGACATAAAACCACGTTACATGTATTCGAGTTGGAACTCTACGAAAACTCGGGTTTATTAGGATTCGAGTATTTTATATTGAAGAATTGGCTATAATGGCTCCGATTAAGCCTTTACTTCTTCATTAAGTCCTGTTAATAGGAGATATAACCACGTTACATGTATTCGAGTAGGAGCTCAATGAAAACTCTGGCTCATTAGTTATATTCGAGCCTTTTGTACTCGGAATTGGCTATAACGGCTCCAATTAGTCTTTTACATCTTGATTAAGTCTTGTTGTAGAAGGATTCACGATAATAGTTTCTATTAATCCATTACTATTTGATAAGTCTTGTTAATATGACATAAAACCACATTACATGTATTCGAGTCGGAACTCTACGAAAGTTCGGGTTTATTGATTCGATCGAGTATTTTATATTGAAAAATTGGCTATAATGGATCTAATTAAGCTTTTACTTCTTGATTAAGTCCGTTAATAGGAGATATAACCACATTACATGTATTCGAGTCGGAGTTCTACGAAAACTCGGGATTATTAGTTAGATTCGAGCTTTTTGTACTCAGGATTGTCTATAACAGCTCCAATTAATCATCTACTTCTTGATTAAGTCTTGTTCTAGAAAGGATTCACTAAATAGCTTCAATTAAACCGTTACTTTTTGATAAATCTTGTTAATAGGAGATAAAACCACATTACATGTATTCGAGTCGGAACTCTATAAAAACTCGGGTTTATTGATTAGATTCGAGTATTTTGGATTGAAGAATTGGTTATTATTACTCCGATTAAGCCTTTACTTCTTGATTAAGTCTTGTTAATATGATATATGACCATGTTAGATGTATTCGAGTCGGAGCTCTACGAAAACTCGGGCTTATTAATTAGATTTGAGCCTTTTGTACTCATAATTGGCTATAACGGATCCAATTAATCTTTTACTTCTTGATTAAGTCTTGTTGTAGCAAGGATTCACTATAATAGCTCCGATTAAGCCCCTAATTCTTGATAAGTATTCTTAATTGGAGATAAAACCACGTTACATGTATTCGAGGCGGAACTCTATGAAAACTCGGGTTTATTGATTAGGTTCCAGTATTTTATATTGAAAAATTGGCTATAATGGCTCCAATTAAGCCTTTGCTTATTGATTAAGTCTATTAATAGGAGTTCTAACCACATTACATGTATTCGAGTCGGAGCTCTACGAAAAATTGGGCTTATTAGTTAGATTCTACCTTTTGTACTCAGAATTGGCTATAACCACATTACATGTATTCAAGTCGAAGCTCTACTTCTTGACTAAGTCTGTTTGTAGCAAGGATTCGCAATAATACATTAAGGATTTACTTCTCGATAAGTCTTGTTAATAGGACATAAAACCACGTTACATGTATTATCGGCACTCTACGAAAACTCGGATTTATTGATTAGATTCTAGTATTTTATATTGAGAATTGGCTATAATATATTAGATTAAATATTTACTTCTTGATTAAGACTTGTTAATATTACATAAGACGTTACATGCATTCGAGTTGGAACTCTATTAAAACTCGTGTTTATTGATTAGATTCGAGCCTTTTGTACTCAAGATTGGCTATAACATCTTCGATTAATCTTTTACTTCTTGATTATGTCTTATTGTAGCAAGTATTGGATATAATAGCTCATATCAATCCTTTACTTCTTGATTAAGTCTTGTTAATATGATATACGACCATGTTACATGCATTCGAGTCGGAACTCTTTGCAAACTGGAGTTTATTGATTACACTCGAGCCTTTTGTACTCAGAGTTGGCTATAACAACTCCGATTAATCTTTAACTTCTTGACTAAGTCATGTTGTAGCAAGGATTCACTATAAGATTAAGCCTTTACTTCTTGATAAGTCTTGTTAATAGGAGATAAAACCACGTTACATGTATTCGAGTTGGAACTCTATGAAAACTTGGGTTTATTGATTAGATTCGAGTATTTTATATTGAAGAATTGGCTATATTGGCTACGATTAAGCCTTTACTTCTTTATTAAGTCGTGTTAATAGGAGATATAATCACATTACATGTATTCGTGTCGGAGCTCTACGACTCAAGCTCATTATTTAGATGCGAGCCCTTTGTACTCATAATTGGAAATAACGGCTCCAATTTATCTTTTACTTCTTGATTAAGTCTTGTTGTAGCAAGATTCGCTATAATAGATTCCATTAAGCCGTTACTTCTTGATAAGTCTTTTTAATATGAGATAAAACCACATTACATGTATTCGAGCCAGAACTCTATGAAAACTCGGGTTAATTGATTAGATTCGAGTATTTTATATTGAAGAATTGGCTATAATGGCTCCGATGAAGCCTTTACTTCTTCATTAGGTCCTGTTGCTAGGAGATATAACCACGTTACACGTATTCGAGTCGGATCTCTACAAAAACTTGGGCTCATTAGTTAGATTCGAGCCTTTTGTACTCAGAATTGGCTATAACGGATCCAATTAATCTTTTACTTCTTGATTAAGTCTTGTTGTAGCAAGGATTCACTATAATAGCTTCGATTAAGCCATTACTTCTTCATAAGTCTTGTTAATAAAAGATAAAACGACGTTATATGTATTCGAGTCGGAACTCTACGAAAACTAGGGTTTATTGATTAGGTTCGAGTATTTTGGATTGAAAAAATGGTTATAATTACTTCTTGATCAAGTACTGTTAATAGGAGATATAACCACGTTACATGTATTCAAGTCGAAGCTCTATGAAAACTCGGGCTTGTTAGTTAGATTCGAGCCTTTTCTACTCATAATTGGCTATAACAGCTCCAATTAATCTTTTACTTCTTGATTAAGTCTTCTTGTAGCAAGAATTCACTATAATAGCTCCGATTAAACCCCTGCTTCTTGATAAGTCTTGTTAATTAGACATAAAACTACGTTACATGTATTCGAGGCGTAACTCTATGAAAACTCGGGTTTATTGATTAGCTTCTAGTATTTCATATTGAAAAATTGGCTATAATGGCTCCGATTAAGCCTTTTCTTCTTGATTAAGTCTGTTAATAGGAGTTCTAACCACATTACATGTATTCGAGTCGGAGCTCTACGAAAACTCGGGCTTATTAGTTAGATTCTACCTTTTGTACTCAGAATTGGCTATAACCACATTACATGTATTCGAGTCGGATCTCTACTACTTGATTTAGTCTTTTTGTAGCAAGGATTCGCAATAATAGATTAAGGATTTACTTCTCGATAAGTCTTGTTAATAGGACATAAAACCACGTTACATGTATTATCGGCACTCTACGAAAACTTGGATTTATTGATTAGATTCTAGTATTTTAGATTGAGAATTGGCTATAATATCTTAGATTAAATATTTACTTCTCGATTAAGACTTGTTAATAAGACATAAGATGTTACATGCATTCGAGTTGGAACTCTATCAAAACTCGTGTTTATTGATTAGATTCGAGCCTTTTGTACTCAAGATTGGCTATAACATCTTCAATTAATCTTTTACTTTTTGATTAAGTCTTGTTGTAGCAAGTATTGGATATAATAGCTCATATTAAGCTATTAATTCTTGATTAAGTCTTGTTAATAGGATATACGACCACGTTACATGCATTCGAGTCGGAACTCTTTGAAAATTGGAGTTTATTGATTAGACTCGAGCCTTTTGTACTCGTGGTTGGCTATAACAACTCCGATTAATCTTTAACTTCTTGACTAAGTCATGTTGTAGAAAGGATTCACTATAAGATTAAGCCTTTACTTCTTGATAAGTCTTGTTAATAGGAGATAAAACCACGTTACATGTATTCGAGTTGGAACTCTATGAAAACTCGTGTTTATTGATTAGATTCGAGTATTTTATACTGAAGAATTGGCTATAATGGCTACGATTAAGCCTTTAGTTCATTATTAAGTCCTGTTAATAGGAGATATAATCACATTACATGTATTCGAGTCGGAGCTCTACGACTCGAGCTCATTATTAAGTCTTGTTGTAGCAAGATTCGCTATAATTGATTCCATTAAGTCGTTACTTCTTTATAAGTCTTGTTAATATGAGATAAAACCATGTTACATGTATTCGATCCAGAATTATACGAAAACTCGGGTTAATTGATTAGATTCGAGTATTTTATATTGAAGAATTGGCTATAATGGCTCTGATTAAGCCTTTACTTCTTCATTAGGTCATGTTGATAGGAGATATAACCACGTTACATGTATTCGAGTCGGAGCTCTACAAAACTTGGGCTCAT
This sequence comes from Orobanche coerulescens, assembly GCA_033398695.1. NCBI lineage: Eukaryota > Viridiplantae > Streptophyta > Magnoliopsida > Lamiales > Orobanchaceae > Orobanche > Orobanche coerulescens. Next base: position 131,570,864 of record CM065806.1, on the reverse strand, counting down.
TAGTTAGATTCGAGCCTTTTGTACTCAGAATTGGCTATAATGGATCCAATTAATCTTTTACTTCTTGATTAAGTCTTGTTGTAGAAATGATTCACTATAGTAGCTTTGATTAAGCCGTTACTACTTGATAAGTCTTGTTAATAAGACATAAAACGACGTTATATGTATTCGAGTCGGAACTCTACGAAAACTAGGGTTTATTGATTAGGTTCGAGTATTTTGGATTGAAAAATTGGTTATAATTACTCCAATTAAGCCTTTACTTCTTGATCAAGTCCTGTTAATAGGAGATATAAGCACGTTACATGTATTCGAGTCGAATCTCTATGAAAACCCGGGCTCGTTAGTTAGATTCGAGCCTTTTCTACCCAGAATTGGCTATAACAGCTCCAATTAATCTTTTACTTCTTGATTAAGTCTTCTTGTAGCAAGGATTCACTATAATAGCTCCGTTTAAACCTCTGCTTCTCGATAATTCTTGTTAATTAGGCATAAAACCACGTTACATGTATTCGAGTTGGAACTCTATGAAAACTCGGGTTTATTAATTAGATTCGAGTATTTTATATTGAAGAATTGGCTATAATGGCTCCGATTAAGCCTTTACTTCCTCATTAAGTCCTGTTAATGAGAGATATAACCACGTTACATGTATTCGAGTTGGAGCTCTATGAAAACTCGAGCTCATTAGTTAGATTCGAGCCTTTTGTACTCAGAATTGGCTATAACGGCTCCAATTAGTCTTTTACATCTTGATTAAGTCATGTTGTAGCTAGGATTCACTATAATAGTTTCTATTAATCCGTTACTTTTTTATAAGTCTTGTTAATAGGAGATAAAACCATGTTACATGTATTTGAGTCGGAACTATACGAAAGCTCGGGTTTATTGATTCGATCGAGTATTTTATATTGAAAAATTAGCTATAATGGATCTAATTAAGCCTTTACTTCTTGATTAAGTCCATTAATAGGAGATATAACCACATTACATGTATTCGAGTCGGAGCTCTACGAAAACTCAGGATTATTAGTTAGATTCGAGCGTTTTGTACTCAGAATTGGCTATAACAGCTCCAATTAATCATTTACCTCATGATTAAGTCTTGTTATAGCAAGGATTCATTAAATAACTTCGATTAAACCGTTACTTTTTGATAAGTCTTGTTAATAGGAGATAAAACCACGTTACATGTATTCGAGTCGGAACTCTACGAAAACTCGGGTTTATTGATTAGATTCGAGTATTTTGGATTGAGGAATTGGTTAATATTACTCCGATGAAGCATTTACTTCTTGATTAAGTCTTGTTAATAGGAGATATAACCACGTTACATGTGTTCGAGTCGGAGCTCTATGAAAACTCGGGCTCATTAATTAGATTCGAGCCTTTTACTTCTTGATTAAGTCTTGTTGTAGCAAGGATTTACTATAATAGCTCCGATTAAGCCCCTAATTCTTGATAAGTATTCTTAATTGGAGATAAAACCACGTTACATGTATTCGAGGCGGAACTCTATGAAAACTCAGGTTTATTGATTAGGTTCCAGTATTTTATATTGAAAAATTGGCTATAATGGCTCCGATTAAGCCTTTACTTCTTGATTAAATCTGTTAATAGGAGTTCTAACCACATTACATGTATTCGAGTCAGAGCTCTACGAAAACTCGGGCTTATTAGTTAGATTCTACCTTTTGTACTCATAATTGGCTATAACCACATTACATGTATTCGAGTCGGAGCTCTACTTCTTGATTAAGTCTTTTTGTAGCAAGGATTCACAATAATAGATTAAGGATTTACTTCTCGATAAGTCTTGTTAATAGGACATAAAACCACGTTACATGTATTATCGGCACTCTACGAAAACTCGGATTTATTGATTAGATTCTAGTATTTTATATTGAGAATTGGCTATAATATCTTAGATGAAATATTTACTTCTTGATAAAGACTTGTTAATAGGACATACGACGTTACATGCATTCGAGATGGAACTCTATTAAAACTCGTGTTTATTGATTAGATTCGAGCCTTTTGTACTCAGGATTGGCTATAACATCTTCGATTAATCTTTTACTTCTTGATTAAGTCTTGTTGTAGGAAGTATTGGATATAATAGCTCATATTAAGCCTTTACTTCTTGATTAAGTCTTGTTAATAGGATATACGACCACGTTACATGCATTCGAGTCGGAACTCTTTGAAAATTGGAGTTTATTGATTAGACTCGAGCCTTTTGATGTAATACCCGGTTGTATTTCATTCGTTTTCATTCAGTAATTATCAGTCTGTAATTGTCACTCAGTGATTCTCACTCGTTAATAATCACTCATCATTCTTGTTTCATTCATTTGTGTTCACTGTTGGCATGTTATAATCGTATGTCAGTTACCGATCGGCATGTCATCTCCGTTTACTGATCGACGGGAGTATTATTATTATTTTCATCATGATTGGTAGTCGTATACTGGGAGCATCATCTGTGGCTTGTTTTAGACTTGTTCATTTTCATATTCGTATGTTATGTCGGATCATTCATCAGTCGTAGCGAGGAATCGGAGTTCTCAGAATTTTCAACTTGGCCAGCATCGAGTTACGGCCGTAAGGACCTTGGGTTACGGCCGTAACAAGGGTTCGTGTTTTCGTGCCTTTTGGACGAAAGGGGCTTACGGCCGTAAGGTCTTGAGAATGCAGCCGTAAGTTGAGCGATGCAGGCCGTAAAGGCTGGTCGATTCTGGCCGTCTGCGTCAGCCGAGCTCTGAGACATCTTTGGCGAGGTGATTTACGGCCGTAAGGAAGGTGAGATACGGCCGTAAGTGGTGTTCGTAAGTTTTGGGTGTTGTCGACCAAGGGTGACTTACGGCCGTAAGGGTTGCGGCATACGGCCGTAAGTCGAGGCGAGTCTGGCCGTCTGAGTTGGCGATTCTGGCCGTCTGCGCGTGCAAGGTGCACAGCCGTTTTGACGAAGAGGGCTTACGCCCGTATGATTGGCGGATACGGCCGTATCATCGAGTTACGGCCGTAAGGTGTGCGATTCTACGGCCGTAAGGGTGTCGACGGATGTTTTTGGCGAAGGCGGGTTACGCCCGTAACTCAAGATCGGTTACGCCGTAAGTCTGTCGGCGAGCTTTCGGACGAAGCCGAGTTACGGCCGTCTGAGTTGGCGGCTACGGCCGTAAGGCCGTTGACTTGGAAAGTTACGGCCGTAAGAGGGCCGAGTTACGGCCGTAACTTCCGGCAGCATTTAATGACTTGGCCGGGTCATTTCACCTCACTTTTTCATTTTTTCCTTCTTCATCCGAGAGAGAGTGTTGAGAGAGTGATTTCATCATCATCAATCACTTGAGTGTGTAATCTTCATCATCTTCATTCCTTTGGGAAGCTAGGATACTCGTTATAACTCGTGTTCATCGGATCGAAGTGGTTGGATCTTCAAGAGGTAATTTCTTCAACACCTTGGATTTCGATTTTGTGTCGAGATATAATGTTTTGGACGTTATAATCATGTTATATGAAGGGATATGTTTATGATTATGAGTTTGTATAAGGATTCATTGGATTATTGAGAGATTTATTCAAGAACACTTTGAATATCGAGTTGGATTTGGGGATTCCCGATTAATAGTTGTTATAATCACGTTTTTGGATATTCTTAACGGACTATTGATCGTATGGGAGATGTTTTATTGATTTGAAGCACTTCTTGGGGATTTGAGATTGGTATTGTCGAGGTTTAGTTGTAATCAATCGAAGTTGGACTCAAAGTGTTCGATATAATGCCCCTATGAACTTGGTTTAATCGTATCGACGTCTTGAGTTCGTTATATTCGTGTTTAATTCGTTATTGATCGGATTGTTGGTAATTGTATTGAATTAAGGTTGTTCGAGCGAGCAGTATGTTGGTTAGGACGTTGTTCGTGGACGGACATTCTTCATCGTTGTTGTGTAAGTTGATTCTTACTCGGTTAAAAGGATATTCATTCCTTTTGTTGTTGATCATTCATAATCATAACTCACTCATCATTGTATTAATCATATTGAGACTTGTAATTGTCGAATAATCATTTCATTCACGAGGAACGACGGTTCCAAATCATTTCATTGGGTTATCAATCACGTCACTATTACTTTCATATCGGTGAGTCATCTTGGCCTTGTCTAATTATTATTCATTAATATTCATCATGGTCATTCTCGTTCATGTGACCTTAGGGTTCATATTGCGTGGCGGGTGTGGTGTGGAATTTTTAGTCGGGCACACGATGGTCATGTATTGGGTTCACCGATACATCGGACCGTGCACACGGTAACGCTTACCTCCGTGAGACTAATTAGGTACAAGGACGGGTGTGTCCGGTCATTCGTCTTGTACACTTGCACAGAACATTACGGGCGTACTATGATACTCCTCTTCAGCGTAATTCATAATTAAAATAATTCATAACTTCAGTTAATTCCTGATTGTGTAATTTCAACTCTTGAGGATTGTTGTTCAGATAATCCGGCCCGTTTGGGGATATTGTTTTTCATGTCATGGCAAGGCAAAGGCGCAGGGAGAGCACGTTGACGGCGGAGAGTCCCAGTGATACTAGAAGGGGGCCCCAGTCCTTTCAGTCATTTATTCAGTCATTCATGTTTTCTTTATTTATTCCGCTGCAGACATTCCGTTCGAATACTCATTTCATTCAGTGTCGTGTATTTTATCGTCACATAAGATACACATGTATTCTATCATCCCGGGTGTGTTGTATGAAACTCCTACTCGGAGTAATTGATGTTATAATGTGGTTCGGTACTACATTTACCCTGTGTAATTCATCCTTTTTCATTCGCCTGGTGGGTCCCAGTCGGGGGTCCACGGCACTGTAATATCCGCCTAGTTTGGGGTGTTACAGAGTTGGTATCAGAGCGTGGTTTTGAATACTACCCTCCAAGTCATGTCTCATTTGAAATCATCGTCATCGGACTAGTATCATTGGACTTTCGCGTCACGTGTGACCTGTGCAAATGCCGAGCCGATCAGACCAAGAACTGTAAGATTTCTAATGCCATGGTATAATTTCTGGCATTAATCATTCATTCATAATTCATCAGTTAACAATCCTCAATCTTCATTGTCATGTTGACCGGGACGGTCAGGTTAACTCATTAATCAGTCAAATCATTTCATTATTCAGTTGTTGATCAGGAAGATCAAATCATTAACCTCGTTAACTCATTCAAGATAATCATTTCAGTAACTTCATCAGATAATCACGTCACGACAATTAAGCATTCATGTAATCGCTGTATTTAAGCGTGTATGTTCATTTTCATCACCTCATATCATAATCATAACGTGTTATTCATGCGGGAAATATAATCATCATGTGACTTTCCTACTTGATATGGAAAGAGTGGCGAGAGGACGAGGAGGACGAGGCCGTGGAGCGGGCCGAATCCAGGAACTCGTGCGAATACACGCGCAAATGCCAGAATAATGCTAACTCATCGAGTAGTGACGCCGCCACTCATTCACCGACGCGATCATTCACTATCGGCGAGTCGTACCGGGACACGGCTCGGTCGAGAGGTGTCCGGGTTGACCCACTCGCCTTTATGCAGGGCATGATGGCCCAAATGACGCAGATGGCTCAGTTGATGGAGACGATGCATAACTCCGTCAATCAAAATCAGCAGGCTCCTCCACCGCCACCTCAGAGGCAAGAGAGGAATGTGAGTAATATCATCGGCGATATCTCTCGCCAGAGGCCACCTACTTTTGAGGGCTCGTCTGAGCCGGCAGATATCATTCATTGGCTCGAGCATTTCGAGAAGCTGTTTGCTATGGTAGAGTGTCCCGAGGGACACAAATTTTCTGTTGCGGCTTACTACCTGGGTAAGAGCGCACATTCTTGGTGGTTGTCGTTGAAGCCCACCGAAGGATCTTGTACTTGGGAGCAGTTCAAGACCCTCATGATGGAGAGGTACTATCCGGCCCCACTCAGGGAGGCCAAGTTGTCGGAATTACTCACTCCCGACCTTTCGATGGATGATGATGTCCTCGCCATTGCCGAAAAATTTCAGGAACTTCTTCCGTTCGCCTCATCTATCATTCACTCAGAAGCGGACAAGATCAAGTATTTCAGCAAGAGGCTGAAACCCCGTATGAGACTACAGTTGCTCAATCATAATTGCACCACGTTGGCTGAATTCATTGAGAAAGCTCTCACCTATGAGCTTACTGCTAAAGAGATTGCTAAGCAGCAACCATCGTCTGCTAGCAAGAAATCGAAGAACCGTAACCAGTCTGAAGGCGGTCAGACAACTTTCAAGAAACCCCGTGCGGGCTCTGCTTTTTCGGAGCGACCTCCTGTGTCGTCTAGACCCGCGGAATCTCAGTCTCGAGCGGCCAGTTCGGCCATCACCTGTTTTAACTGTGGGGAGCTTGGTCACCTCAGTACCAAGTGTCCTCGACAGACTATCATGTGTCATAATTGTGGGATTGCTGGGCATAAGGCCCGTTTTTGCCGTAGGGACTCCAAACCTACTCAGACGTCATCTCAGGCACCTAAGCAGTCAGCCGTTCAGAGTCAGGCCGCTCAATCAGCGTCGTTTAAAACGACAGGAGCGACTAAAGGTGGAGCCTATAGCCGTGACAGGAGCGTCGGTGCAGGACTAGCAAGCCCGGATTTATGAGATGAAGAAGGCGATGATCCGAGGCCCGAATGATCTCGTGTACACTCGATATCCTATCTCAACTGTGTGTACCCTTTTTGATCTTGGTGCATCGCATTCATTCATTTCCGAGTCATGTTTGAGTAGACTACGTGCGGGTAGTGCTACTAGTTGTGAGCCTTATGTCATCGGCCTACACGATGGTAGACGAATTATCGTGTCGTGAGATTGAAATTGTCGATTGATTTCATGGTTGTGTATGGCGGCGGACCTAATCGTAGTAGATTTGCCGAGGACGGCGTCATCTTGGGTATTGATTGGATGGATCGTCATGATGCCATCATTAGTGTCCGTAAGCGTATGATCACTATCATTTCGGACGATGGGGTGGAATGTGTGTTTCGGGAGGTAATCCCATTTGTTCGGGCAAGGTCATTAATTTGATGAAAGCGGTGCGATTACTCGATCGAGGATGTGTTGGTTATTGGTGCTATATGACCAAAACCGAGAAGCCATCGATATTATTGACGGATATTCCGGTAGTGAGGAGTATGCCGACGTTTTTCAGACGAGTTACTGGTTTGCCTCCACGAGGGATGTGGAATTCACGATTGAGTTGGAGCACAGTACGTCCCGATATCGAAGGCACCGTCGGATGGCCCCGACCGAAATGCAGGAATTAAAGAACCAACTTGAGGAATTGTTCGAGAAGGGTTATATCCGACCGAGTGCGTCTCCATGGGGAGCACCCGTGTTGTTTGTCAAGAAGAAGGATGGGTCATTTCGTTTGTGTATCGATTATCGGGAGTTGAACAGAGTGACAATCAAGAATAAATATCCCTTACCCCGTATTGATGATCTTTTAGATCAACTTCAGGGAGCTTCAGTATTTTCCAAGATCGACTTAAGATCTGGATATCACCAGCTGCGGATTCGAGAGTCGGATATCGCGAGGACGGCGTTTCGAACACGCTATGGTCATTATGAGTTCGTAGTTATGCCGTTCGGGCTAACTAATGCACCTGCGGTATTCATGGAATTGATGAATCGGGTTTTCATCGACTTTTTGGATCAGTTTGTTGTTGTCTTCATCGACGATATTTTGATTTATTCTCGTAGCCGAGAGGATCACGAGGCCCATCTTCATCAGGTTCTCGACGTGTTGAGACGAGAGCAACTTTTTGGAAAGTTTTCCAAGTGCGAGTTCTGGATGTCCGAAGTGACTTTTCTCGGACATGTAATTTCATCGGACGGAGTTCGTGTCGACCCTCAGAAGACGGAGGCTATTCGAGATTGGTTACCTCCGAAGAATGTTAAGGAAATCCGGAGTTTCCTCGGATTAGCGGGTTATTATCGGCGATTTGTGGAAGGATTTTCCAAAATTGCTCAACCTTTGACGAACCTTTTGCGAAACGATAAGAAATACACGTGGTCCGACGCGTGTCAGCAGAGTTTTGAGGAACTCAAGAGCCGGTTAATGGCACTGTACTTTCCTTGCCGCAGGGACGGAGGGATTTGTGGTTTATAGTGATGCGTCCGGCGGGGTCTCGGATGTGTGCTCATGCGAACGGAAAGGTTATTGCTTATGCTTCACGGCAATTGAGACCTTACGAGGTTAATTATCCGACCCACGACACGGAGCTAGCACCGTGGTGTTCGCTTTCAAAATATGGCGTCATTATCTTTATGGCGTTACCATCCGATATTCACCGATCATAAGAGTTTAAAGTATATATTTACTCGAAGGAGTTAAATATGCGGCAGAGACGGTGGTTAGAATTAATCAAAGATTACGATATCGAGATCCTTTACCACCGGGCAAGGCGAACGTTGTCGCGACGCCTTGAGTCGCAAGTCCGTTCGGAGCAGATGCTTGCTCGTCTAACAGATTCGAAGGAACTTCAGAGGAATTCCTTAGACCCGAGATCAAGGTGCAGCCGGCGAGTTCGGGACGGCTTTGTATGTTAGAGATTTCATCGTCACTCGAAGAGGTAATCGGGGAGAATCGAGTTCGGACCCTTCATTGTTGCGCATCCGTGAGGATGTGGCTCGAGAAAGCCCACGGATTCGTGGTCCACGAGGATGGACTTTTGAGATTTAAGAATCGGTTGTGCGTCTGCGTGAATGACGAGTTGAAAAACTCGATTTTGAGAGAAGCTCATGCTACCCCTTATTCTGTTCATCCGGTCCAAAGAGATGTACAAGGACTTGAAACAGAATTACTGGTGGAGTAATATGCAGCGAGAAGTCGCAGAATTCGTTTCGAGATGCTTAACCTGTCAACAAGTTAAGATTGAACATCATCGACCGGCGGGTATGCTGAAACCTCTTCCTATTCCCGAGTGGAAGTGGGAAGACATTTCTATGGATTTCATCACGAGTTTGCCGACGAGTCGTCGTGGCATGAATACGATCTGGATGATCGTGGACCGCTTAACTAAATCAGCTCATTTCCTTGAGATCAAGGAGACGTGGGGTCCCGAGAGACTTGCTCAACTGTTCATCAAAGAGATAGTCAGACTTCACGGTACTCCTAAGAGTATCGTTTCCGATCGTGACGGACGATTTGTGTCTCATTTTTGGAAATCAGTTCATCGTGCTATGGGAACTCAGCTCAATCTCAGTACCGCTTTTCATCCTCAGTCCGACGGACAATCAGAGAGGACTATTCAGACATTAGAGGACATGTTGAGGGCATGCGTCCTCGATTGGAAAGACGATTGGGAAGCCCAACTACCATTGATCGAGTTCACGTATAATAATAGCTGGAATGCTTCCATTAAGATGGCACCTTACGAGGCCTTGTACGGTCGTCGTTGTCGGTCTCCTTTGTGTTGGGATGACTTATCAGAATCAATCGGCACCGAACCCGATATGCTTATAGCCGCCCGGGAGAAGGTAGCTTTAATCAGGAGTCGTATGTTGGGCTCGAGTCGCAGAAATCCTATGCGAGATAATCGTAAATCGACCACTAGAGTTCGAGACGGGTGACCACGTTTTGGTCAAGGTATCCCAGTCGAGGTATTTTCCGTTTTGGGAAGAGGGAAAGTTGAGTCCGAGATTAATTGGACAGTTTGAGATTTTGGATCGATTGGGCGAGTTAGCTTATCGATTGTCTTTAAATCCGGCTTTTAGAAGAATTCATAATGTGTTTCATGTCTCTCGATTGCGGAAGTATGTTGCCGACCAGTCACATACTCCGATTCGAAATCGAGATCGCCGACGATCATTCATATGAGGAACGTCCTATTCGAGTTCTAGAGCGGCGAATCAAACAGTTGAGGAATAATACGATTCCTTTGGTTAAAATTCAGTGGTCTAGACACGGAGTCGAAGAGGCTACTTGGGAAACCGAGGATAGTATGCGGGAGAGTTATCCCGAGTTGTTTGACCCTTAGTTTCGGGGACGAAACTCCTTTTAAGGGGGGGGTATGTAATACCCGGTTGTAATTCATTCATTTTCATTAAGTAATTATCAGTCTGTAATTGTCACTCAGTGATTCTCACTCGTTAATAATCACTCATCATTCTTGTTTCATTCATTTGTGTTCACTGTTGGCATGTTATAATCGTATGTCAGTTACCGATCGGCATGTCTTCTCCGTTTACTGATCGACGGGAGTATTATTATTATTTTCATCGTGATTGGTAGTCGTATACTGGGAGCATCATCTGTGGCTTGTTTTAGACTTGTTCATTTTCATATTCGTATGTTATGTCGGATCATTCATCAGTCGTAGCGAGGAATCGGAGTTCTCAGAATTTTCAACTTGGCGGCCATCGAGTTACGTCGTAAGGACCTTGGTTCTGGCCGTAACAAGGGTTCGTGTTTTCGGGCCTTTTGGGACGAAAGGGCTTACGGCCGTAAGGTCTTGAGGTACGGCCGTAAGTTGAGCAGTGGCCGTAAGTAAGGCTGGTCGGATTCTGGCCGTCACGCGTCAGCCTCTACCGAGACATCTTTGGCGAGGTGATTTACGGCCGTAAGGAAGGTGAGATACGGCCGTAAGTGGTGTTCGTAAGTTTTGGGTGTTGTCGACCAAGGGTGACTTACGGCCGTAAGGGTTGCGGCATACGGCCGTAAGTCGAGCGAGTCTGGCCGTCTGAGTTGGCGATTCTGGCCGTCTGTGCCGGCGCAAAGTGCTGGCCGTTTTGGCGAAGAGGGCTTACGCCCGTATGATTGGCGGATACGGCGTATCATCCGAGTTACGGCCGTAAGGTGTGCGGTTACGGCCGTAAGGGTGTCGACGGATGTTTTTGACGAAGGCGGGTTACGCCGTAACTCAGATCGATTCTGGCCGTAAGTCTGCCGGCGAGCTTTGACGAAGCGAGTTACGGCCGTCTGAGTTGGCGGCTACGGCCGTAAGGCCGTTGACTTGGAAAGTTACGGCCGTAAGAGGGCCGAGTTACGGCCGTAACTTCCGGCGATGCCAATGACTTGGCGGGTCATTTCACCTCACTTTTTCATTTATCCTTCTTCATCCGAGAGAGAGTGTTGAGAGAGTGATTTCATCATCATCAATCACTTGAGTGTGTAATCTTCATCATCTTCATTCCTTTGGGAAGCTAGGATACTCGTTATAACTCGTGTTCATCGGATCGAAGTGGTTGGATCTTCAAGAGGTAATTTCTTCAACACTTTGGATTTCGATTTTGTGTCGAGATATAATGTTTTGGACGTTATAATCATGTTATATGAAGGGATATGTTTATGATTATGAGTTTGTATAAGGATTCATTGGATTATTGAGAGATTTATTCAAGAACACTTTGAATATCGAGTTGGATTTGGGGATTCCCGATTAATAGTTGTTATAATCACGTTTTTGGATATTCTTAACGGACTATTGATCGTATGGGAGATGTTTTATTGATTTGAAGCACTTCTTGGGGATTTGAGATTGGTATTGTCGAGGTTTAGTTGTAATCAATCGAAGTTGGACTCAAAGTGTTCGATATAATGCCCCTATGAACTTGGTTTAATCGTATCGACGTCTTGAGTTCGTTATATTCGTGTTTAATTCGTTATTGATCGGATTGTTGGTAATTGTATTGAATTAAGGTTGTTCGAGCGACCGAGATCTTGGTTAGGACGTTGTTCGTGGACGGACATTCTTCATCGTTGTTGTGTAAGTTGATTCTTACTCGGTTAAAAGGATATTCATTCCTTTTGTTGTTGATCATTCATAATCATAACTCACTCATCATTGTATTAATCATATTGAGACTTGTAATTGTCGAATAATCATTTCATTCACGAGGAACGACGGTTCCAAATCATTTCATTGGGTTATCAATCACGTCACTATTACTTTCATATCGGTGAGTCATCTTGGCCTTGTCTAATTATTATTCATTAATATTCATCATGGTCATTCTCGTTCATGTGACCTTAGGGTTCATATTGCGTGGCGGGTGTCTGTTTGGTATTTTTAGTCGGGCACACGATGGTCATGTATTGGGTTCACCGATACATCGGACCGTGCACACGGTAACGCTTACCTCCGTGAGACTAATTAGGTACAAGGACGGGTGTGTTCGGTCATTCGTCTTGTACACTTGCACAGAACATTACGGGCGTACTATGATACTCCTCTTGGCGTAATTCATAATTAAAATAATTCATAACTTGATTAATTCTGATTGTGTAATTTCAACTCTTGAGGATTGTTGTTACGTATAATCGACCCGTTTGGGGATATTGTTTTTCGTGTCATGGTAAGGCAAAGCGCGAGGAGAGCACGTTGACGGCGGAGAGTCCTAGTGATACTAGAAGGGGGCCCGATCCTTTCGGTCATTTATTCATCATTCATGTTTTCTTTATTTATTCCAATGAGACATTCCGTTCGAATACTCATTTCATTCAGTGTCGTGTATTTTATCGTCACATAAGATACACATGTATTCTATCATCCTGGGTGTGTTGTATGAAACTCCTACTCGGAGTAATTGATGTTATAATGTGGTTCGGTACTACATTTACCCTGTGTAATTCATCCTTTTTCATTCGCCTGGTGGGTCCCAGTCGGGGGTCCACGGCACTGTAATATCCGCCTAGTTTGGGGTGTTACATTTGAACTCAGAGTTGGCTATAACAACTCCGATTAATCTTTAACTTCTTGACTAAGTCATGTTGTAGCAAGGATTCGCTATAAGATTAAGCCTTTACTTCTTGATAAGTCTTGTTAATAGGAGATAAAACCACGTTACATGTATTCGAGTTGGAACTCTATGAAAACTCGTGTTTATTGATTAGATTCGAGTATTTTATATTGAAGAATTGGCTATAATGGCTACGATTAAGCCTTTAGTTCTTTATTAAGTCCTGTTAATAGGAGATATAATCACACTACATGTATTCGAGTCGGAGCTCTACGACTCGAGCTCATTATTTAGATGCGAGCCCTTTGTACTCATAATTGCCAATAACGGCTCCAATTTATCTTTTACTTCTTGATTAAGTCTTGTTGTAGCAAGATTCGCTATAATAGATTCCATTAAGCCGTTACTTCTTTATAAGTCTTGTTAATATGAGATAAAACCACGTTACATGTATTCGATCCAGAATTATACGAAAACTCGGGTTAATTGATTATATTCGAGTATTTTATATTGAAGAATTGGTTATAATGGCTCCGATTAAGCCTTTACTTATTCATTAGGTCATGTTGATAGGAGATATAACCACGTTACATGTATTCGAGGCGGAGCTCTACAAAAACTTGGGCTCATTAGTTAGATTCGAGCCTTTTGTACTCAGAATTGGCTATAATGGATCCAATTAATCTTTTACTTCTTGATTAAGTCTTGTTGTAGAAATGATTCACTATAATAGCTTTGATTAAGCCGTTACTTCTTGATAAGTCTTGTAAATAAGACATAAAACGACGTTATATGTATTCGAGTCGGAACTCTACGAAAACTAGGGTTTATTGATTAGGTTTGAGTATTTTGGATTGAAAAATTGGTTATAATTACTCCAATTAAGCCTTTACTTCTTGATCAAGTCCTGTTAATAGAAGATATAACCACGTTACATGTATTCGAGTCGAAGCTCTATGAAAACCTGGGCTCGTTAGTTAGATTCGAGCCTTTTCTACTTAGAAATGGCTATAACAGCTCCAATTAATCTTTTACTTATTGATTAAGTCTTCTTGTAGCAAGGATTCACTATAATAGCTCCGTTTAAACCTCTGCTTCTTGATAAGTCTGGTTAATTAGACATAAAACCACGTTACATGTATTCGAGTTGGAACTCTACGAAAACTCGGGTTTATTAATTAGATTCGAGTATTTTATATTGAAGAATTGGCTATAATGGCTCCGATTAAGCCTTTACTTCCTCATTAAGTCCTGTTAATAGGAGATATAACCATGTTACATGTATTCGAGTAGGAGCTCTATGAAAACTCGAGCTCATTAGTTAGATTCTAGCCTTTTATACTCAGAATTGGCTATAACGGCTCCAATTGGTCTTTTACATCTTGATTAAGTCTTGTTGTAGCAAGGATTCACTATAATAGTTTCTATTAATCCGTTACTTTTTGATAAGTCTTGTTAATAGGAGATAAAACCATGTTACATGTATTCGAGTCGGAACTATACGAAAGCTCGAGTTTATTGATTCGATTGAGTATTTTATATTGAAAAATTGGCTATAATGGATCTAATTAAGCCTTTACTTCTTGTTTAAGTCCATTAATAGGAGATATAACCACATTACATGTATTCGAGTCGGAGCTCTACGAAAACTTAGGATTATTAGTTAGATTCGAGCTTTTTGTACTCAGAATTGGCTATAACAGCTCCAATTAATCATTTACTTCTGGATTAAGTCTTGTTGTAGCAAGGATTCACTAAATAGCTTCGATTAAACCGTTACTTTTTGATAAGTCTTGTTAATAGGAGATAAAACCACGTTACATGTATTCGAGTCGGAACTCTACAAAAACTCGGATTTATTGATTAGATTCGAGTATTTTGGATTGAAGAATTGGTTAATATTACTCCGATGAAGCCTTTACTTTTTGATTAAGTCTTGTTAATAGGAGATATAACCACGTTACATGTATTCTAGTCGGAGCTCTATGAAAACTCGGGCTCATTAATTAGATTCGAGCCTTTTGTACTCATAATTGGCTATAACGGATCCAATTAATCTTTTACTTCTTGATTAAGTCTTGTTGTAGCAAGGATTCACTATAATAGCTCCGATTAAGCCCTTAATTCTTGATAAGTATTCTTAATTGGAGTTAAAACCACGTTACATGTATTCGAGGCGGAACTCTATGAAAACTCGGGCTTATTGATTAGGTTCCAGTATTTAATATTGAAAAATTGGCTACAATTGCTCCGATTAAGCCTTTACTTCTTGATTAAGTCTGTTAATAGGAGTTCTAACCACATTACATGTATTCGAGTCGTAGCTCTACGAAAACTCGGGCTTATTAGTTAGATTCTACCATTTGTACTCATAATTGGCTCTAACCACATTACATGTATTTGAGTCGGAGCTCTACTTCTTGATTAAGTCTTTTTGTAGCAAGGATTCGCAATAATAGATTAAGGATTTACTTCTCGATAAGTCTTGTTAATAGGACATAAAACCACGTTACATGTATTATCGGCACTCTACGAAAACTCGGATTTATTGATTAGATTCTAGTATTTTATATTCAGAATTTGCTATAATATCTTAGATTAAATATTTACTTCTTGATTAAGACTTGTTAATAGGATATAAGAGGTTACATGCATTCGAGTTGGAACTCTATTAAAACTGGTGTTTATTGATTAGATTCGAGCCTTTTGTACTCATGATTGGCTATAACATCTTCGATTAATCTTTTACTTCTTGATTAAGTCTTGTTGTAGCAAGTATTGGATATAATAGCTCATATCAAGCCTTTACTTCTTGATTAAGTCTTGTTAGTAGGATATACGACCATGTTACATGCATTCGAGTCGGAACTCTTTGAAAACTGGAGTTTATTGATTAGACTAGAGCCTTTTCTACTCAGAGTTGGCTATAACAACTCCGATTAATCTTTAACTTCTTGACTAAGTCATGTTGTAGCCAAGATTCGCTATAAGATTAAGCCTTTAATTCTTGATAAGTCTTGTTAATAGGAGATAAACCACGTTACATTTATTCGAGTTGGAACTCTATGAAAACTCGGGTTTATTGATTAGATTCGAGTATTTTATATTGAAGAATTGGCTATAATGGCTACAATTAAGCCTTTACTTCTTTATTAAGTCCTGTTAATAGGTGATATAATCACATTACATGTATTCGAGTCGGAGCTCTACGACTCGAGCTCATTATTTAGATGCGAGCCCTTTGTACTCATAATTGGCAATAATGGCTCCAATTTATCTTTTACTTCTTGATTAAGTCTTGTTGTAGCAAGATTCGCTATAATAGTTTCCATTGAGCCGTTACTTATTGATAAGTCTTGTTAATATGAGATAAAACCCCGTTACATGTATTCGAGCCAGAACTCTACGAAAACTCGGGTTAATTGATTAGATTCGAGTATTTTATATTGAAGAATTGGTTATAATGTAATACCCGGTTATAATTCAGTCATTATCATTCAGTAATTATCATTCAGTAATTGCCACTCAGTAATTTTCACTCATTAATGATCGTTTGTCACTCATATTCAATCATTGTATTCATCGTTCAGAGTAATTGTATCGTGTATCAATCGTCTTCATCATCAATCTAATTGGAGAATCGTGCCGTGGTTATCATTGTTGTCATCTTCATAGTGTGCGGTGTGTGAGGAGTAGTGCACGCTATGTACTCTCTTTAGCGTGCGCTAATTGAGTACGGGTACCGCACGCCACCTCTCAACACTAGTGCACGCTAGTATGTTTCAAGCGGGCAGTCCAGAAGGCACTGGACTGCAATTGGGTTGTAAGTAGCGCATGCTACGATTGGTAAGTAGCGCGTACTAGTAGGCCGGTAGCGCTCGCTATACAGTCGGTGTAGCGCACGCTAAGGTCGGATCAGGTTGAGTCTAGTGGCTACAGGACTGAATGGGATTAATTCATAGCGTACGCTATAAGTGGTTTTAGCGCACACAAACGGTGTAGTAGAGCACGCTAAATATTGAATGTAGCGCACGCTACCGCTATCAGATCAGAGGACAGAAGGTTCTGGACTCCAGTACTGGGCATTAGATAATTCGTTAGCGCACGCGAACATTTCAGGATTAGCGCACACTAACATTTCAGGGTTAGCGCATGCTAAGTGTACAGTCGTAGCACACGCTACAAAATGTACGTAGCGCACGCTACCGTTTTCGGACAGTGGGTACTGGACTACCTAAAACACCCGTTAGCGCAAGCTAAGAACTGGGACTAGCGCACGGTAAACTGGGATTGCTATAAATAGGACAGTTCAACCCTTTCTTCATCAATTCACTGGTCTAGACACGGAGTCGAAGAGGCTAATTGGGAAACCGAGGATAGTATGCGGGAGAGTTATCCCGATTTGTTTGACCCTTAGTTTCGGGGACAAAACTCTTTTAAGGGGGGGTGTATGTAATACCCGGTTATAATTCAGTTAATATCATTCAGTAATTATCATTCAGTAATTGTCACTCAGTAATTTTCACTCATTTATGATCGTTTGTCACTCATATTCAATCATTGTATTCATCGTTCAGAGTAATTGTATCGTGTATCAATCATCTTTCATCATCAATCTAATTAGAGAATCGTGCCGTGGTTATCATCGTTGTCATCTTCATAGTGTGCTGTGTGTGAGGAGTAGCGCACGCTACGTACTCTCTTTAGCGTGCGCTAATTTAGTACGGGTAGCGCACGCCACCTCTCAACACTAGCGCACGCTAGTATGTTTCAAGCGGGCAGTCCAGAAGACACTGGACTGCAGTTGGCTTGTAAGTAGCGCACGCTAAGGTCGGATAAGGTTGAGTCCAGTGGCTACTGGACTGAATGGTATTAATTCATAGCGTACGCTATGAGTGGTTTTAGCGTACGTAAACGGTGTAGTAGCGCACGCTAAATATTGTGTGTAGCGCGCGCTACCGAGATCAGATCATAGAACAGGAGGTTCTGGACTCCAGTACCGGGCATCAGATAATTCGTTAACGCACGCAAACCATTGGTGTTAACGCACACTAATTACATGGTTGTAGCGCACGCTACAAAATATACGTAGCGCACACTACCATTGCAAATAGAGGGTACTGGACTACCCAGTACACCCGTTAGTGCACGCGATGCACAGGAGCTAGCGCACGCTAACTGGTGCTACAATAAATAGGACAATTCAGTCCTTTCTTCGTCATTTGTCATTCCCTTTCATTTCTTCATCGGTTTTGGGCGATTTGGAGCTTCTTGAGGAGTGTTCTTCGAGGTGGAATCAGCTATCAACCTTTCCAAGCATATAATTTGGAATAATCATCATTTCATCATCTTCAAACATCATAATCAAGGTAATCACCTTTTAAATCTAGAAATTCGGAGTTCAAGTGTTTTATTTCCGATCTATTCATGTGGGCTCGATATTATGTTGGAATGCCTTAGATATGGGTTATCTACCTTGTATACACGTATTCCTATGGATTATTCGGTGTATATCTCGGATTTAATGGCTATTTGGGGAATTATTACAAGAACCCTTCGGGTTGACTTTGTAACACCCCCAAATCCCATTGGGTTATTACAGTGCCGTGGACCCCACACCCGGAGATCCACCAGGCGAACATGACTAAAATACATTAAAATTAAACAACAAGGGAAAATCATAGTCCCTACCATGATATCCGACACAATATTCCGATAAGGAATTTCAACGACAACGATGGGCCTACATGGCCAAAAATAAAATACAACAACATCCACGAGCATCTGCTCGGGTAGTACATAATGACAATGACTGACAGACTGAAGAACACTCCAACTGACTAACCAACATGAACAACTCGGACTAGTATTGCTCAAATGCCTCATCGCCATCATCATGCCCCTGTGTCTCAACTCTCTCCTCGCAAGCACCTAAAATATGAAAACATGTTCCGCCCCCACGGGGTCAGTCATCCAGATAATGAATATGAAATAGATGTATAACATGATATGCATCCAAAGGCAGAATGAAACGGTACAATGATAATAATAATACGAGATGCTCACAAATCAAGGTAAGAACCGAGCATTCGTGAAACATTATGCCCACGGCATACTATTAATACCTGTTCGACAGGTTAGAACATAAGTGCCCAACGGCGAATCATAATTATAGAGTACCACAATGGATTACACGACATGAACCAAACCAGAACTGAATTAAATATGAATCACAATGAATTACATGAAGATGAACCAAACCGGAACTGAATTAATTATGAATCACAATGCCCGAAGGCTCCAATGAAATTACCAAGACAATCACACAGGCCTGAAAGCCACTCAGCCGAAGCTGTCAAATATCACAATCACATGAAACCGGAACAACCCTGTAGTTAATGAGGGCTAATAAGGTCATAACCACGACCGTGACCTACTAAGTTGTAGGTGTTGGGAAGCCAACCGCGAAGGTTCAAGCCCCAAACTTACCCATAAGATCATAAACACGACCGTGACCTACTGAGTTGTAGGTGTTGGGACCCCAACAGCGAAGGTTCAAGCCCCCAACTTACCCATAAGATCATAAACACGACCGTGAACTACTGAGTTGTAGGTGTTGGGAAGCCAACCGCGAAGGTTCAAGCCCCAAACTTACCCATAAGCACTAGCCGAGACTAGCCTCCAAAATATAATTAATCACAAACGACAACGATTCGTAGATTACCGATTTCACGAGAATGATAGTGTGCTACCTTGAATCGGCCAACACGATAATGATGACTCACGGGTGGGCATCGTACTCGACAGTCCCAATTCAATACCTCGATCACCTTAGAATGGCCAACCGATAACAATAATGCAGCGGATGATTCAATATCTTGATTGCCTTATAAAGGTCAATCGATAACAATGATACAACGAATGATTGAGCACCTCGATTGCCTTAGAACGGCTAATAGATTACAATGATACAATGAATGACTGAGCACCTTGATTGCCTTAGAATGGCTAATCGATGAAAATGAGACAACGAATGATTGAGCACCTCAATTGCCTTAGAACGGCTAATCGATGACAATGAGACAATGAATGATTGAGCACCTCGATTGCCTTAGAATGGCTAATCGATAACAATGATATAATGAATGCCTCGGCACCTTTAATCGTATACCGACGAAGAAGATGAGAACGAATACTACAATGCCTTCAATCGGCCAATACAACATGAATGACAGGACGCCAACATTAATAACAATGATTACAACAACGTCTAGATCGACATCAATATTAACAACAACAACCGATACATCGATACCGCGAACCGGTGATCGATAATAACATTAACAACGAATATCTCAATGCCTTACCGGCCATTAATGAATGATAACAAACATTTGGCATAATTGCCGGAGAGTATCGTATCGAACGATCCCCTAATATCAATGAACTTATGAAGAGACTAAGTCTCGGAATGATACAACACATTCATACATATATATGATAACATTAATCTCATTGACTAGTACAAGTATAAAACTTGCCTCAACCGAAGGCGATAAATTCCTTCCACGAACAACGAACGGCGTCCTCCGATAAACACAAGTACTCGAACCACCTTGAATGAAATACAATTCATTCAATAACACAATATCAATCGAAAACAACACAACGATCGAAGGAAACACTTTGAGACATTTAATCGAACACTAAATGTTCAAAGTTCCTCAAGAACTTAAGAATCATCAATCGGGTTGACCGAATCAAAGATATGGATACACAATCCATAGAACATGATTAATAATGTTTACAAACATCAACCGATTCATCAAATTCAGACGGAAAATGAAATCAAAGCCAAAACTCCGAAAAATCAAATTTTAGGAGATTTCAAGAAATTACCTTGATTAGGATGAAGAATCCACAAACATGTTGTTAATCCACACTACAACTTGAAGAAGATGAAATTATATGAGTTTGATGATGCTAAATCGCCCAAAATATCACCCAAGGAGGAGAGGAAGAAGGAAAGTGATGAAATGAGCTTGATTCTCATGAAACCTGCTGAAATAGGCAAAACTGTACTGTGTGCCGCGGCACAGGATGAGTGTGCCGCGGCCCACGGCCAAAACTTCCCAGTACACTGCCTTTGTGCCGCGGCCCGCGGTACAGCCCGCTCCAGCACAAAAAGGCACATGGTGCAGCTTTAGCTATTTCGACCATAACTCCTTCATCCGGACTCCGATTGACTCACCATTTGAACCAATGGAAATCTAACTTGATTCTCTACAATATTGAAAAGATTCAGAATTTTTGGAGTTTCCAAGAATTAATGGTGATTTTACAAAATCGAACTCATATGTGGAAAAGTCGCTTAAGAATACGGAATTTAACAGAACGACACCGAGACGAACTCGGATGACAAAAAGTGTAGAATTAATCATTCTGGGAATGAGGAAACGGTCACAATAGAGTTGCTCAGATGCAATTACACCAGAAAAAAAAATTATTGGAAATCGAAATCGCGGATATTACATACTACCCCCCTTAAAAGAAGTTTCGTCCCGAAATTTAAAACAAGTTGGGAGAAGTAATATCCGGCCAGGAAAACTCAATGAGATACACCGGAACTGAAAGCTCGCTTCTCATCGGCATCGGATGCCCATACAAATACTGATTCAACTCCAAAGAAGAACAGCAATGGACATATAGTCCTCGGAACCATATCTATCGCACGCCCAAGTCCCCATGACTTGACGTCTCGAATCACAATAAACAATCACCCAGATTATCACAAAATCTCGGTACAACACCAAAAGGAATGCATCAAACGATCTCAAAATCTCAAGATTCTCAAATACGATCATTATAAAATAGATCAACAATAAATGATCCACAACCACTATACATTATTACGGATTGAGTTATACAGTCATCTGAAAGACAAGGCTACATTTCAAATGTACCCAACAAACGCAGTGATCCGTCCTTCTTCCGTACGAATAACACCGGCGCTCCCCAAGGGGATGCACTGGGCCGAAAATATCCTTTCTCAATTAATTCTTCGAGTTGTCTTTTCAACTCCTGCATCTCAGTCGGGGCCATACGATATGGTGCTTTCGAAAGCGGGGACGTCCTTGGCTCCAACTCAATGGTGAATTCCACCTCTCGCTGTGGGGGTATTCCTGGAAGCTCGTCTGGAAATACATCTGGATAATCTCGAACTACTGGGATATCAATCAATTTGACTGGCCGGTCAGCTGTCTTAGTCATGTAACACCAATAACCAATGCATCCCTGGTTCAGTAATCTCATAGCCTTCATAGCGCTGATGACTCTCCCAGAATGATTGGGATTATCACCCCGAAAAATACACTCGACGCCATCATCCGATGTGACGGTCACCATTCGCTTACGGACGCTAAGGACGGCATCGTGACGATCCATCCAGTCGATACCCAAGATTACATCATCTTTAGGTAAATCAACTACAATTAGGTCGGACAACCACTCACGGTTGTTCATGCTAATCGGACAGTTCTGTACTTCACGACTCCCAATAATTCTTCTACCATCGGGTAGACCAATTACATAAGGTTCACAATCGGTAACACGATTCAAATGCAAACGACTCAAACAAGAACTAGACAAAAAGGAGTGTGAAGCACCAGTATCAAAAAGAACACAAACGGGCTGAGAGTGGATCTCGAGAGTACCTGCAATCATGCTGGCTTCGGGGTCATCGTCTTTCTTCATTTCGTAGACTCTGGGTTTTGCAACCCCGGAAGCAGGTGTACCAACTTGATTTCCACGGCCCATCCCTTTGTTCGCCCCGGTAGTCTGGTAAGAAGCGGATGGAGGAGCACGCTCCTGAACAAAAGACTGTACTGGAGCAAGAGATGCTACTGGAGCACGCCCGAGTCCACCCCGGAAATAGCGAGCACGATGACCATTCTTCCCAGAAGTGTGACAGGCAACGGCCGGCTTCGGACACTTGGAACTGATATGCCCCTGGTCCCCACAGTTATAACACACGACAAAGCGGCGGATTGCGAGAGTGCGTTCTGCCGGTTTTGGTGCCATAGGTGGCCGCTCGGAAGGATTTGGTACAGTGGGGTTTCTTGAATATCCCGATTCTTTGTCTCCTTGGGTCTGGTTCCTAGATCTCTTGTTGGAAAACTGAGGCTGCTTCTTGGAAATCTCCTTCGCAGTAAGTTCATATTCCAAAGCCTTCTCAATAAACTCCGGTAAGGTCGTACAGTGGTGATTGAGTAATTACATCCTCATTCGGGGTTTAAGCCTCTTGAGGAAATATTTGATCTTATCAGCTTCCGAACGGACAACTGACGTAGCAAAAGGGAGAAGTGCTTGGAATTTTTCGGCAATTGCTAACACATCCTCGTCTTCCGATGGGTCGGGGTTTAGTAATTCGGATAGTTTGGCTTCACGGAGGGGTGCAGGATAGTAACGATCTAGCATAAGATTCTTGAATTCCTCCCAAGTACTCGCGCCTTGGCGAGCCTCACAGAAAGCCACCAAGTATGGGCACTCTTACTAAGGTAGTAGGCTGCCACCGCAACTCGATTTTCCTCTGGACATTCCACCATCTCGAACAGTTTCTCGAAATGCTCTATCCAGTGTACAATGTCGGTAGGCTCAGATGAGCCTTCAAAAGTCGGAGGTCGCTGACGTGATATGTCGCTAATAATCCGGCTCACGATCCCGCCAGGCACCAGAGGCGGAGGCTGTTGTCCCTGCTGTTGACCAGTAGTATTCCTTTGCATAGTTTCCATCAGCCGACCCATTTGGGTCATCTGGGCCATTATGCCCTGCATCACGGTGTAAGGATCGGCACGTGCATTCTCTCCGGTGTGGTGTGATTGGTCCCGAGAAGGCGAATCACTGCCTGCGGAACTCTGTTCCACATTCGTGCGTCTGTTAGCTCGTGGTATCGGAATTCGGCCTCTTCCGCGGCCTCGTCCCCCTCTGCCACGACCTCTAAGGTTCCTTTCCATACTGAAAGAATCAAGTCACAAGTACAGTTCGATTTATCAATTATAATTCATGCTAAGTTAATAGCAACAGGGAATTTCCTATTCAACAAAGCAGTTGTAAAGAATCACCAATCACTACAAGTGTTACACACTCAATATCATATCAACATTAAGTCGAAACAATTCCAATCACATAATTAATTTTGGTTCTCCTCAAATAGATGAATTTTGCCTCATGGTAGCAAGATGCCAATATAAGTAAGGAGACCAATACATCGTCAATATCATGCCAGTAGTCAAATTATGGTTTATGAGAACATACCGTATTCGACGGGTCAGGCGCTTGCACAGGTTACACGTGGCACGAAGTTTTCTCGATGCTATTTCGATTCTACAACGACTCAAAATAAAAACACACTCTCTGATACCATCTTCTGTAACAGCCCAAAAACAGTGGCTATTACAGTGCCGTGGACCCCTACTGGGACCCACCAGGCGATATCACAATATACAATTAAAATCTGACAACGTGGCACCGTACCACAACCTTTATCAAAACCCCGGTGTGGAGCATGAGTTATTCATATCTTTTTAACACGGGCAAGCAAACACAGGATCCAAATTCAGTACAGACCATATGACGATGGACAGTACCTAACAAATCTTAGTACAATCATCCGACACAAAATAAAAATGAAAGTCACAATAAAGCATAACCGAACAACCAAAAGACTCGGGCCCCCCGAAATAGCATACATCAGAATCCTCCGTCGCCATTGTGCTCCTCCTGTGCCTTGCCCTTTCCTCGCCCTGAAATACAAGTATTTCGCCCCAAACCACAGGGTCAGCTATACATGATAATAATTCTCATGACATTATACAATTCATATATATATATTGATCTCAAAGAAATCCACCGACTACTGAATATACCCCGAAGGCGTATAAACAATCAGTCCCAACTGTCGAACATAATCAAATATACGAACGACCATATACTATGGCTCAAGACGGACGTCACAGTACGCCCGATCCGGAAATGTGTCCGTGCACATGTCCACCCCGTATACGGAATCCAGAATATACGTGGGACGATGTACCTAATTAGCCTCACGAACTACGTCTCGTGTGCACGATCTAAATGCGGAAAACATCCACGCATGATCATCAAGTGCCCGGCTAAAAATCCTACACATAACCAATCGGCGCGCAGATATGACTCCAGAGATGTCACGATACAACTTGACAACGAAACTCAACGAATTACACTTTTACCAAGAAATCGAACAACTCACCGAAGTGTCAACAAAGCTCAAAAGGACTAACGGTAATAAGGACGGTAATTTCGGGGGTATCATCCCCAACACCATGACAATACGATCAAGGGTATCACCATATCACTAATCATAGATTATCAGAACATTTCATACACACGAAACGCATAATAATCACAAGAATTCAACCATCACTATAACCAAGCAAGATAACTTGCCTCAATTCTGTAGAAGAATAATCCTTCTTTGAATGGTCAAACGAACGGTATCCTCGTCTAACAATACTCACGTGAACAAGCACCTTGAATGAAATGTAATTCATTCAATAACACATTTGTACGATAATGGTATTATTACATAAATAATATTCGTAATTTTACTTGAATAAATCAATCATCCTATTGATCATTTTAATGTTCTTATTACAAATCATTGTATGTTTATCATGTCGTTCACATGTTCTAACCTTAATGTCAAATACTTGATGTCTAGTTTATCACCAATGTAATATCGTGAAAATATCTTTTCAATCATCGACACTTCCAATTACGATATAAGTTTGTGTTTAATTACGTTCTTCATTATTTCACCAACAATTACATTCAAAACTTGATTACTATATGAAACATAAGTTTAAGTTTTTAGTGAATTAAGAACATCTTAATTTACGTTTCTTAATACGCCCAGATTAATGGAATGGAATTCGGCTACTCCTTTACCGCATTTGTATCATCATATTCAACACAATCCTCTTAAGAACATTATCAATTTATTAATGTAGTGGTTAACACCTTTTAACGAATCGATAAATTCGAACATGTGAAGATTACAACTTCCTTCTATCAACCTTCATTAGTTTACTTCGAAGAATTTATTAAAAGCCTAGTTATATCATTGGATACTTGAGATTTTTGAAGTAACTTCATCTATCTAACAAAGATCCTCTACAAAGAGTTAACATCATCTTCCCAACAATTTTATTACAAAGGTTTTAGAGGCCAAAAATCATGGTTCCATACTACCTTCAAGAATCAATAGAATGTTCAAGACAAATTTAACATTTCTCACTTTTAATTATTAAGGATATCATCCCTAACATGTTCCTAGTGTTGAGACTAAAATCAACTTTCGATTATCATGCTATACCTCAGGTTTTGTGTATACCATTATCAACACAATCACATTATGAAGTTATTTACATCAAGAAGTAACACTAATACCTTCAAAGTTAATCTTCACTTAGTTTGAGCATGATTCAATTAACTTATCATGTTTACACTAGTTTAAACTAACATTATGTGAAGTATTTATCTACTAACATCATCATAAGCATGGAATTGGTATGAGTTAAAGAAGGACCAACCTTAAAATGAAGAACAACACCAACACTTCAAGGGATACACTTCAATCTCTAGCTCTCCAAGTCACCAATCAAGTGTTGAAGCTCCAACACAAGTTAGGAAGGCTTAGAAATGAAGTGGGAAGGGGAAAGAATCGTTCCTCAGTTGGGAGGTTGAAAAGGGTCGAGTAGGAAGTGAATGGCAAGTCATACATTTATAATCTGAACTTGACATTACGTACGTTAACGAACGTGGTTAACGTACGTTACAGCCTTTACGTATGTAATCTTGTGATCATTACGTACGTAACCAATTTCATCAAATCTCCCTGTCTCAAAACACGCAGTTCGTTACGTACGTAACTAGGCAGCTATTACGTACGTAATAGCCGTTGACTTGGCTGTCGCGATCGACTCCCGACCACCTACCCCTGCTCGGCCCCACTTGCCGAAAGGCGGACTGCTGGAGGATCTTTCCGCATTACGTACGTTAACGTATTGGTGTTACGTATGTAAGGCTACCTACATAACGTACGTTATGAGGACATGCTAACGTACGTTAAGTACTATAACAAGCATAAATGGAATTCTCGCAATATCACCCAACAACTAATATAGTATGAATGACCATGAATCCAACTTAACATAATTCGTCGGTATTTGCTACAACATCACAGATATGGTGCGAAAATACTTAACTTAAATCATTAAATACAATATTAAAGGCGAGGGTATTACAGCATGCAACTTAGCTGGGCTAATGAACAAACTGACGACTGCCCAGTCTCAGATGAAGACAAAGGGAAAGGAAGTTGTACTTGCGATTTATTCTGGGACTTGGAAGTCCAAGAATAAGAATAAAAAGAACAAGAAGCAGTTTGGTGCAGTAGCCAAGATCGACAAGGGGAAAGGGCAAGGCCCCAATGGTTCAAAAGAGCTAGGGGGCCAAGAAAACGGATGTATGCCTCAACTGCGGTGAGCTAGGCCACTGGAAGAGGTACTGTCTAAAGCTTGACCGTAATGCGTCTTCAGGTACGGAACTACTGGTTTTAGAAACAAATTGTTCTGTAACTGTATATTCTACTTCTTGGATACTTGATTTCGGTGCGAGTTCTCACATTTATACAATTTATCAGGATCCAGAACGAAGTAGGAAGCTAGATTCAGGGGAGGTGATGGTCACCGTTGGAAGTGGGCATAGTGTCGAGACTTCTGATATCGGATCCCTTATGATGGATTTAGAATCTGATTTTATTTTTACTTTAGATGATGTACTTGTTTTGCCCAAGGGGCACAAAAATATTGTATCAATTCCGGTTATGGACCGAAAGGGATTTCACTTCTTTATTGGAGATGGGTCCTGTCGTATTTATTTTAGAAATAAATTGGTTGGTACTGCTACATTATTAAATGGTTTATACCATTTAAATCTAAAGAATAAAACAATTGTGAGCACTATAACTAGGAAGCGTGGTGGGGATGAAACGAACCAAGCACTTAAGTGGCATCTTAGACTTGGTCATATCGGTCAGACCAAGGTTCATAAAATGGAGAAAGATGGGCTTACGGGTCCATTTGGATCAGATCCCTATCCAACTTGTGAATCTTGCCTTCAAGGCAAAATGACTAAGTTACCCTTCGCAGGGACTTTTGAAAGAGCTGCTGAAAAACATGGATTTATCCATACCGATGTCTGTGGCCCTTTTGAAGTGGCAAGAGACGGCTTTCAGTGTTTCATTACATTCACTGATGACCATACCAGGTATGGATTCGTGTACTTAATGAAACATAAGTATGAAGCTTTTGATAAATTCAAGGAATTTAAAGCCCTAGTTGAAAATCAAACAGGTAATCGTGTTAAGACTCTTCGGTCAGACCGGGGTGGTGAGTACATGAGTACCGAATTTTATGAGTTCTTAAAAGAACTAGGAATAGTGTCACTATTCACTCCTCCAGCTAGTCCACAATTAAATGGTGTATCAGAAAGAAGGAACCGAACCTTGTTGGACATGGTTCGCTCCATGCTTAACTATACCGATTTATATATGGGGTTACGCGCTCCTTACTGCTATGCATATCTTGAACAGATATCCTTCTAAATCCGTTCCTAAGACTCCACATGAGATGTGGAGAGGTAGGAAACCAAGTCTTAATCACATTAGGATTTGGGGATGCCCTGCTTATGTCAAGAAGACTAAAGTAGAGAAATTGTAAACTAGGTCTGTGAAAGGTCGTTTCATAGGATAACCAGGGGATTCCATGGGATATCTATTCTACATGCACGAAGATCATAGAATCATCGTTGCTATACAAACACACTTCCTGGAAGATCAGTCTATTCAGGAAGGAGGGGCGGGTAGAAATATTTCTTTGGAAGAAATAAAAGAAACACCAAATGAGACACCTATGCAAGATATTAGAACCCAACTTTCTGAAATAAAAACACAACCTCGCAAGTCTAGTATAATTTCTCAATTACCTGAGAGGTATGGCTATCCGCATCAAGAGGAACTGGGTGTCCATGATATGACATAAGTCAAGAGAATGATCCTTGTACATACGACCAAGCAATGGTTGATGTTGACTCCACCAAGTGGAAAGAAGCTATGGAAGATGAGATAGACTCAATGCATGCTAATCAGGTTTCGACTTTATTAGATCATCCTAAAGGTATAATGCCTATTGGAAACAAATGGATCTATAAAAGAAATACTGATGGAGATGGCAAGGTTGATACCTATAAGGCCAGACTTGTGGCAAAGGGTTATTCCCAAAGAGAAGGAATCGATTACTTCGAGACCTTCTCGCCTGTAGCTATGATTAAGTCTATTCGCATGATGCTTGCCATAGCAGCCAACTTATATTATGAAATATGGCAAATGGATGTGAAAACGGCATTCCTAAATGGATTCCTAGAGGAGGAGATTTACATGGAATAGCCTAAGGGATTCATATCTCAAACCAATATTCATAAAGTATGCAAACTTCAGTGTGCCATTTATGGACTGAAGCAAGCTTCACGGAGTTGGAATCTTCGTTTTAACGAGACAGTCAAAGAGTTTGATTTTGTCCAAAACGAAGAGGAGCCCTGTATTTACAAGAAGGTTAGTGGGAGCAAAATTGCGTTCTTAATACTATATGTAGATAACATTCTACTTATAGGAAACGACGTAGGAATGATCAGTTCTGTGAAAGCTTGGCTTTCTAAAGAGTTCTCAATGAAAGACTTGTCAGAAGTTACCTATATTCTGGGTATTCGTCTCTACCGGGATATAGCGAATAGAATGTTGGGTCTTTCCCAAGCCCTCTATATAGAAAAGATTCTGAAGCGATTTAAGATGGAAGATTTTAAAAGAGGGTTTCTTCCTATGCAACATGGTGCAAAACTTTCCTTAGAGATGTGTGCTCATAGTAAGGAAGACAGAAAGGAAATGAGTAAGGTGCCCTATGCTTCGACAGTAGGTAGCCTCATGTATGCTATGATTTGCACTATACCGGACATTGCCTATGCTGTGAGCGTAGTAAGTCGGTTTCAGTCAAATCTAGGGCAGGAACATTGGACTGCTGTAAAGAACATTCCTAAGTACCTAAGGAGGACAAATGACTTGGTTCTTACATACGGCGGTGGAGAAATTAGAGTGATGTGCTATATAGACTCAGATTTTTCGGGGGACATAGATGCTCAGATGTCTACATCAGGGTATATCTTCACTCTGAATGGTGGGGCAGTTTCTTGGATAAGTGCCAAGCAAATTTTGACTGCTATCTCTACATGTCAAGCCAAATATCAGGCAGCCACGAAGGCTGCTAAGGAAGATTTTTGGATTAAGAAGTTCACTGAGGAACTTCAAGTGGTTCCTAATGCGGAGAAGCCCGTGACACTGTTTTGTGACAACGACGGAGCTATTGCATAGGCTAAGGAGCTTAGGGCTCACCACAATACCAAACATATTGTGAGAAAATATCATTTTGTGAGAGAAATGGTTCAGGAAGGAAATGTTATACTGCAGAGAGTAGACACAGCAAATAACGTTGCTAATCCGCTTACCAAGCCACTATCTCAGAAGGTCTTAGAGAGACATCTGGAGAGTATGGGTATTAGATACCATAGTTTGTGGCATTGAGTGCAAGTGGGATATTGTTAGGGATATGCCCTCGAATGCCAGAGGATGAGAGAGTGAGAGTATTTGTATTGTAATTATGAATATTTAATAAGGCAATAATTATTGGGTAGGGTCAACCTCGAAATGCAACTTAGTGGGCAAGTAACAGTCTCTACTGAATACCAAGATAGAATTCTTTCTCCTGTAAGTGATCAGGTAAATGTCCTATACGGTTAATGGCAAATGAAATTATAAGTCTTTGGCCAAAGCATTTAGAGCTAGTTGTATTTGATACACAAGAGCTCGATGATCTCAGTTTGCATTAACAGAAAGCATAGAGTCAAGTTACAGTAGGGTTTGACTTTACCGTGACCCTAATAATTGACCGGGACATATGATTGAAGGGTTTATACGTATACGGTACTCACGACATAATGGTTTTGGAATGATCCGATCATTTCTTCTTAGTTGGGTTACGGTACGAAGCACTAGACTGGCTAAGTGTTACCCGTACTCCTTGGTTCCTCCCATTGCCAACTATGACGGACCTACGGAGTCGCGCACAAGGATATTTGATGGATAAATATGTATTTATTATCTCTTCATTAATATTGGATATTAGATATCTCAATTTATTTATTTGATAAATCATGTGGTCTAGTGAATTGAAATTAATTACTAGGTAATTAATTTAATTCATAAACAATTATTTCTTGAAAATATATTATTATAATTTTGTATTTGATAAAATTAATTAATTGTATTAATTAAATTAAGTATAAATACATTTAGGATCAAACGAAGTGTATTTAACGGACTAGACACGCGAACGTCCGGTACACAAACCGAGTGGCTCGGCTCGTTTTCTCACCTAATACCAAGTGGGGCCCCCCCTCACCTCCTCCACATCTTCCATGTTACTTTCTAACATGTGAGGTGTATTTTATATGGCAAATGTTGAAGACTTGGGATTAGATTCCATATCTTATAATATTATCTCATTAGTTATATAAAATGGTGTGTTGGTCTTTGTTTTGAAATAGACTTGTGAAGTAAACACACACACACACACACACATAACATCAGCCGTGAGAATATATTGGTGAGAGGGAGAAAATTTTTCTTTCAATTTCTTGTTCATCTTTGAGATAAAGAAAAGGAAGAAGAGAAGAGAAGAAAAATACCGTATCAATTCCTAGCAGTGTTCTTTGAGAACGAATTGATATTTTATTTTTCCGATCAATATCCAATGCGTGATAACGTAGAGACATTCGGCATTTTCGGTGTTGGATCATTCAACAAGCTACAACGAATTAGATTCGTGTTCATGTCGGTGATCGAGAAAAGGCTAGCTCGGGTTTTTTTCTTCGAAGATTATATTATCAAAGGACTACGAGGGTAAGTATTCTTTGATTTTCTTCCTCGTTATTTATATTCGTTTATATGATGCTTGATCGGTCCGTTTTGGGGTTTGGTTTTATCCGGTTGGACCGGTTTATTTTCCGCTGCATAATTCGATTTTAATCACTGAATCCCAACAGTTACGGCCGTAGTGACTCAACAGATTTCAGTCAGTGGCCCCTGGGAGTTCGGTTACAGCCGTAAGGCTATGCCGATTACGGTCGTAAGGTTCGATAGTTGCGTATGCAAGGCTTCGGCCATTGCGTGCGCTAGCGGCAGTTGACCGAGTTACGGCCGTAAGGCACTGCCGGTTACGGCCATAACTCTGTCGGCCATATATAGGCCTCGAATCGGCCAGACCTTATTTTTTCACCCTCTTTCCTCATTTTGTGGCAGCTGGAGAGCCTCGGGAACTCGAGTTCTTGGCTGGTTCTAACCAATTACAAGGCGTTTTGGAAGGTTCTTGTTGATTATATCATCATCCAATTAGTTTTCTTCGTCAAATCAAGGTATTTTTCTTGAATCCCTAGAATTGACTTTTTAAGGAGTTTTGTTCTTGATCTTGTTTCCATCCGATTTTTGATGAAGCGATTGTTGTTTAATGATGTTGTTAAAGATATCCTATGGATTGTATATCCATATTTCGCTTTGGAATTCCATTTTCATGTTTTGGTCGGTCGATTCGTGTTCTTTGCCGTTTTGGAGGAAACCCTTGAACTTTCGTCGTTTGTTCCTTGAATTCAACGACTTTAGGTCGTGATATGGAATTCATTTTCACTGTTGTTATTGTTTTTCGTAGTTTATTGTCGTGGGTTAGCATTCGGCGGAGTCGGTGAGTTCATGGTCGGTTCGTGCCATCACACTTCGGTTGATTCTCCGTGTGTGTGTTGATTCGAGGCAAGTACCTTGTTCATATATTTCTTGTTTTGTGGATATGATGATTAGAGATCGTCTTGTTATGTTTGTTTGTTTGTTTGAAATGAACTTTCAAAAGATTCGGTTAGCCTCGTTAAAGGCTCCCTTTCAAAACCGTGTGTATTTTGTGATTGATGTGTCTCATAAACGATTATGTGAATCCTATGGATATGGTTGGTGTTGATGTTACGCTTGAAGATGCGTGTGTACGTATATTGCCTCATTTCGGTGCGTTGTGGTTTGACGTTGTGTTTTTCTAAGTGTTTGATGCCTCTGGGTGAATTGTTTGGATACCTTTGTTGTGTTTGTGCTTTGCTCACCTCGGGAGGGTCCGTCGAGGCCTCGAGGGAATCTTGGACTTCACTATGGATTCACGAGTTTGACTATATGAGTTTGGAATGTGCTTTGCTCACCTCAGGAGGGTCCGTCGAGGCCTCGAGAGAATCTATGACTTCACTATGGATTCACGAGTTTGAGTAGATGATTTGTGAATGTGCTTTACTCACCTCGGGAGAGTCCGTCGAGGCCTTGAGGGAATCTATGACTTCACTCTGGATTCACGAGTTTGAGTATATGATTTGTGAATGTGCTTTGCTCACCTCGAGAGGGTCCGTCGAGGCCTAGAGGGAATCTATGACTTCACTCTGGATTCACGAGTTTGAGTATATGATTTGTGAATGCGCTTTTCTCACCTCGGCAGGGTCCGTCGAGGCCTCGAGGGAATCTATGACTTCACTCTGGATTTACGAGTTGGTGATGTACTTGTATGACCAAGATTTGCGTATCTTGGGTGATTATGTTGTGCTGATTTTATATCCGTCGAGGACATGTGACGTGGGCTTTGACCCTGTGAATTGTTGTTGGTTTTATTCGTGAAAACAAAATATTTGGGTTGTGACCCCTATTGATTTTTGGAAAGAGAAGGATTCGAAAATCCTGAATTGTTTTCTATCAAAACTCCCGATGGCATTTTAAACCATTTTATAAATTGTTTCCCTTGAATTGTGATCTTTTGATTTTGGAAAGCTTTACCTAAACTCTTGCCTCGGAAAGTATTTTCCATTATGTTTGAATCCTTGAGGATTCCTGGTGATGATTATTCTTGGAACTCGAATTGTATGACTCGTATTTTGCACTTTGTACTTGCACTAGCAAAATAGTGGAATTTTGCTAACCCCCAAGTAATCAGGGGTGGATGTCTATATTGCATTCAGGTTTTGGGGAGCATAGCACAGGGCCGGCATGAAGGATGATGAAAGATGATCGGTGCTAATCACATGAGGACCCGTTTATTGTTGTATTGGTTCAGTTGTACGTTATTTCCGCTGCAATATTTTCCCCATTGTACGGGAGTATTATTTATTTGACCCCTGCGTGGGCATGTATTGAGATTGAGTTGTATGTTTTTACTGAAAGACCAAATCGGTCTACTGAGTCATTTTAGCCTTAAAGGCAGGGTTGAGTTGTTCGATTTTGTTACCAGCCTGGTAGAACCTTGAGGAAAGGTTCTACGCCGTGTAATATCCCTGAGCGGATTGGGGGGTGTTACAATGCTAATTTCTGTCACAAATCAATATAGATAGGAATTCCATAGAAAAATAATAATAATAATAATAATACTAATAATAATAAATATGAAGGAAAACGTTCAAATGATTCGACAAAAGTCCTCCTCACTTACAAATTTTTCGTTTGCAGCATCATTAACCCAATTACCTTTAGAATCTTGATACATCTTTCCCCAATTTTCTATAGAAGACAAGGGATTACCCTCCTACAATGTCAAAACCCCCACTCATTAGAAACCAACAAGGTAAACGTTTAAGTAGCTAGTAATGCCAAAGTTGATCGAAAATCATTCTTTTTTACCTGGGCAGCTATTAAAGTATGTTGTATGAAAGGCATAGCACCACCCCCATGCGTACCTTTTTGCATTTCTCAGCTATCTGCATTCTTCTTGCATTTTTCCAATGTAAAAGAAATATATATTTATTCTATGATTTTATTTTCTATTGTTTTCACAATATAACCTCCGGGCCTCAGCTACAAAGTAACAAGTAATTATCTGAGAAGAAATTACATACAATATATTTTGCATCAGTATAGAGCTTATCACATAGCCAATACCAATCTTCACTTGATCTAGTACCCCAAAGTTCTACAGGGGGGTAGTGTTACTCATCCATGCGCAGTTGTTCCACATTTAAGAGAATGATGATGTAGCCTCCACTTGAACTGTGTATATGATGTGCGCATTCTATCATTGATATATAGTATAATATTTGGATGGTCTAGGTTCACCACATAATGTACCTATGTTACGTATTTTAGTGAACGCAAGTGCACGTTGTCGCAAGCAAGTAATAAAGTGATGAGAAAGATATCATTCCCTCGATGATTGACGTACTAATTACCAATTTATTTGTATTCTAGTTTTATTTGAACGATCGAATTTGGTGGTGGAAGAATTAAATAATGCAATAAACTAAGAATAGCTAATAAAATCAATAATCCAGAGAAAGGAGATCAACTAAGAGAAGAATCTAGGATTGAGAATCCGCCTCGATTAATCCGAATTAATCTTGATTATTATAAATTATGTAATTTCCCAATTTATTGAAAGCGAATATTTTTAAGATAATCTAATGCCTCTCCCGAGGACAGTAGAATTTTCTAAGGTGAATAAATCACTCTATTCCTAAGTGAGTGAATTCAACAATAGCCAAAAAGTCTAAAATCTTCAAACGAGCTACGTAATTCTTGTGAGTATATTCCTATCTCACAAAACAAAACAGTTGTCACCAATTTTTCCTACTAACTCTCCTCTCCCGATTCCAGTTACGTAATTAAAACAATTCAATCATAGGCCACTTAATTGAACGCATTAAGAACAATTGGTAAAACTCAATAGAAAAGGGAAATATATAAATAATGTAAAATAAAGAGTTAATCCGTCAAAATCTCGATTTCATCACAATCCTAGAAAAGGGGGTCTAGCCCGACATGCTAGAAAACAATACACAAATATTTAAATTAAACATAAGAAAGAAAAATCAAACACAATTGAAGACTGGCTTCTTCCATTCTCTGGCCTTGCTTTCTGCTGCTAGGTATTTTCTCCTTCTCTTCGATGATGATTTTCTGACCTTCACTGCTCTTTTATAACCTTCATTTGTCTCCAAAATGCATCCGGGAATTAGGTCGAAGACAGCCTCCAAAACAGCCCAAAATCGCGCGGTCAGCTTATCAATACCACGCCACGGGCCGAGGCCTGGCTTTAGTGTGCCGCGGCCCCAGTTTTATTGCTGCCAGGCCTAGGCGCAAAAATTCCTTACGGGCTGCGGCTCAGAATGAGCGTGCCGCGGCCAGTCTGATTTGTCTTTGCTCTGGTGGGTGTCGTGCACGTGCCGCGCCCTCTACGTGTGTGGCGCCCTTCACCAAAAAATTTCGTTTTGGCCTGTTTTTCTCCGTTAAGCTTCCGAACTCTAATTTCCTTCAAAACATATAAACATAATGCATTAAAAGCTCATTTATTCATACTTAAACACAAAATAAAGATAAAATAATGATAATTAAATGCACAAAAATACGTCTAACAACCTAATATCACATAAATTTAATTTATTAGGCCAGCAGAAAAAATTAATCATCAAATCCACTGTATAAAATAAACTTATAGTCAGCACTTCTCTTAGTTGTCTCTTAATGTCATCATCAATCTCGTGCCAGCCTTTGTTGCATACTGGAGCTCTACTCCTAACTTCAATTCCTGTGCTTGTGGTGAACTTTTTATTAGTAGCTGGATTATTAGGAACCCAAAGTTCCTGGTTGAAAACAACCTCCACTCTTTTGTTCCCATTTGTTGAAATCCCTTCCCAATTGTTATTCCACGTTTTCTTTTTAGTTTGAATTGGATAGTGGAATAGTCTTTAGCACATAAATGTAGAAAAAAAACAATATATCAATATGAGCTCATGATCGTATATATTATATCAAATAATATAAATTTAGTTTATATTGAATAAATGCAATTAGATATGAAACACCATTATCGGCAGCCTCGTGATTAATTGTTTTTTCCAAACTTGAAAATTGATTTGCGGGTTTCGTGGGGAGACATGAGTTGTCTGATGTCCCTCATGATCAAGAATTGTCTCCGAGCTTGGCAATTGATTTGCTTGTCTACTTGAGACATTTTTTATCCCTTCTTGTAGTGACGGTGCTGGGAGTGCATTTTCTACCATTATTCTTGTGATAATTGTAACACCCCCAAAACCATATGGGAATATTACACCCTGTAGATCCCTTTTCACGAGGATCTACCAGGCTATACCTTACAAAACGACCAACTGCTTGCCCGGCCAGGGTCAAACAATAAAATAATACAGACCGTTAAGGTCACTTACACGCGAACACACAGACCGATGAGGTCACACAACTCAATCAACAAAATTGACTTATACAACATTACCCACACAGGGGTCGAAACACAATACATCGGAAGACTGAAATCAACTCCGAGAACACAACGAAAATCAAAACAACTCTCAACTCTTGATTAGTATCGCAGCTCGTCATCCTCTTGTGCCAATCATGTGATTGCTCCCCTGAATCTGCATGTACCTGGACGCAAAACAGACATCCACCCCCGATTACTCGGGGGTTAGTAAAACTATACTGTTTTACTAGTGCAAGTATCAAATCATACGAAATGTAACAAGCAAATAATAATCGTTAATCAAATATTATAATCAAGTATCAAAATATTCCCGGGAGGTTTTCACAAGGCAAGATAAGCTATGTCGCATTCGAAAATAATATTATCATCTCGGGAGTTTTTAGAATTTCAAAACCTTTAAGACCTCAAGTCCTGATTCACAACACCTTTCGAAAAACTTTAGGGCCTTAACCCAAATCTTGTTTCATAACTCAATAGTTTACAATATCGGAAATATTTACTCAAGCTTAGGACTCGGTCCAACATTCATTTTCGTAAAACTTTTCCTTTCAAAACTTTGATTTGAAAATAATCATGATCATGACACCGTGATCCACTGTCACGTGTCTCCGTAGGTTCAACAACCCGGACGGACTACACCACGCACAAGTAAACAAACATAATCAATTCTGACACCGTGATCCACTGTCACGTGTCTCCGTAGGTTCAACAACCCACACGGACTATTAACCAGACATAACCAATTCCGATACCGTATTCCACTGTCACGTGTCTCCGTAGGCTCAACAACCAACACGGACTATAGCAATCACACACACAGTCCTGACACCGTAGTCCACTGCCATGTGTCACCGTAAGCCCCGTCGAGCTCACTCGGTAGGACGTACTGTGTCCGAAACTCATGGTCCACTGCCATGCGTTATCTTAGGCCTCGTCAGACCAGCACGATTGGACCTCAGTACCTCACTACGTTCTGACCCCGTAGTCAACTGCTACGAATCCTCGTAGGTCCCGTCGAACCAACACGAGTGAACTTAGTGGTCACACACATATTCACATTCACATTCACATTACATACAACAATGAGCACAGTTAATCAATCACGTTGATCACCATAAAATCGTACATCACACGCACATAGCACAATCTCAACACTCGCAAAAACTATCATCAATCAACGACACAAAACCAACATAACACATGTTCAGTACACAATACATTGCACAACCAAGTGTACAACCATCCCATATGTAAGTCGCAATCCTGCACAAATGGCACAACAGCTAACACGTATACAATATAACACTATTATCACAAAGCTTTCAAATTGCGGAATACACAACCAATTCAAACGGAACATATTTACGAAGGCAAGCAAAATCATTATAAATCTCATACGTGATTATCTCACACTGCCGAACCCTGGGAGCAAATTTTTGGCATGTGCAATCTCGTCCTTATTAGACGAGATCGGCCATTTTCCTCCATTATTCACCTGCGAGAGAGAGAGAGAGAGGTCTAAGGGGGAGAACTTCTCCAACATTCTTCATTTGGGGGTCGATTTTCATCATTTTCCTTCGGTTGTGAGGCCCGGATAATCAATCTAACGCGTGTTCTACGGATCTTAGTACTTGAATCTTCTAAGGTAATATTTCTAGAACCCTATTTTTGATTAATTTGGGGGTTTTGGGTTTTTCTTCCGATTCGTTCCGTTTTGTTGGTGGATTCATGATGAATACGATTAATATTGTTAGTATCTTTAGCTTTCCTACGGATTCATGGATATTTTGTGGATTTTTACGGAATCGAGAGGGTTTGGTTGTGGTCCGCCCTCGTTGTTATTTTTGGTACGAATATACATGAATCGTAGGCGGGTTTCCGGGTGTATTTCATTTCCGTAATCGTCTAGAGTTGGTTGTGATTGTGTTATTCGAATCGTTAGGTTCATTTTCGCCGGTTCCTTGCGGTCGTGTTCAACTCTTCCTTTCCGTTCATATCACCGTCTATTAACCGAGGCAAGTACCCTTATGAACTTACAATCTTGACATAGTAGTTTTGTATGAGGAATTGTGTGTGTGTATACTCACTACGGGTTAGATCCGACGGGGTCTCGGTAGGGCTCCACGAAGCTGTGGAACCGCGAGTTGCTTTTAACCACTACGGGTTAGATCCGACGGGGTATCGGTAGGGATCCACGAAGATGTGGGTCCGCGGTTAATTGTGGTGCATTTTACAATGTGGTTTTGATTATTGGCATTTCCGGAGATGAGTGTTTTGGAACTATGTTTTCTTAATTGCATGCATTACT
The DNA here is from genome assembly GCA_033398695.1 of Orobanche coerulescens. Classification (NCBI taxonomy): domain Eukaryota; kingdom Viridiplantae; phylum Streptophyta; class Magnoliopsida; order Lamiales; family Orobanchaceae; genus Orobanche; species Orobanche coerulescens. Next base: position 131,531,315 of record CM065806.1, on the reverse strand, counting down.
ATATGTGAAAGATGTAAGTCGTTCATTTGGTTACTTGTACTAACATAATTGCTAACCCCTCTGGGGACCCGTTTTGGGGAAATTCGTTTTATGAATTTCAGGTCAGGTTTATCGAGACGAGCGGGTGCTGGACCAGTATGCGGATGATGGCCGCGCGTGATGATTGTGCACGAGTGGTGTCTTGTTGCTTTCTATCTTTTACCTTTGTGGTCTTTAAACTAATATAAGTACTCGAGTACTTAAGAACTTTTACTTGTCGGGATTGTATTGTTGTTTATTATGTTGTGATGGATTATGGTGTCATGTTTGACCGGTTAAACCGGGTGAATTATTTTGTTGGGCGTCTTTATGACGAGGTATTTTCTGTTGTTTCTGTGAGTCGATGAGTATGATGCTTGTTCAGCCTGGTGGGTCCCATGTAGGGATTCACGGCGCTGTAATATACCTCGGATATCCTGGGGGTGTTACATGTGGCACTGTGGTTGTTGTAAATTTTCCAAATGGTATTAACGTGATTCTTTGGAAAGTGATGTGTCGTATTTTGAGTTGAACTGATTTTGCAAAAATGTATGTTTTGAAAATATCTATATCGAGTATTTTCTAGAGTTGCGACATGTGCCAGTATCACGGGGAATCGTCGGCTTCATGATCTGTAATTATTTGGATTTTTGGATTGTATTGAGGTTATTTTCAGTTATAAGTTGATGTACTTTGAGATTTGGGAAAATATTATGCATTACAATATGAGGTAACAGAGTTGGGACAAAATTGATGATCTTGAGAAACTGTGATTATGGAGAATCAACATGTCGGTTAAACTTAGAAAATGGAGTCGTGTATTTCGGAAAATGTTGTGGATTGTTGAGAGGAGCATGTAGTCATGCTAGTTCATTTTGAGACGTATGAAACTATTTTTTTTTAACATTTGAAAATGATACTTTTCAACATGATATATTTTGAATAAACTATTTGCTCGATGTCATGAAAAAGGTATTTTCTTAAATATATTTTGAGAGAGTATTGTTGTCTTTAAAAACATGTTTCATCATGGCATAGTTGACGTGTTTCAGAATGGAATAATGGTCGATAGAGCAAGTCATATGTGGGAAATGTGATTTTAAGAAAGTCTCTAATAAGATTTTTGATTATATCATGTGGTTTTCCGACCAAATGTCAGTGTAATTGGTGACCAGTCGAATTGGTATACAGGAGTATGGATGTGGTCAATCATTGCATAATTTTATTTTATTTAATCATGTGTATTCGAAAAGAATTGTCATCGAGAACTTGACACAAGCGAGCCGGTTTAACTTTTCGAAAATTTATTTCGTGGTCTTACGAAAATTTATGTTTTGAGTTTTGAAATTCTTGAAAGAACATTCAAAAATGGATTTTTATTTACAAGATTATATGATTTCAAGGCCATTTTGAAAATGTGGTCGGTATACGTACAAACATAGTGCATAATGCATATCATGATGAAGTTCTGAGTGAGACTCACAAACTGGATAATACATCAGTATGGTACGATGAAAAGAGATTCAAATTCAGTGTCGTACTTTGGTTATCCAGGGATGACCGGTTGGTTGATCAGATAAGAAAAATATATCACATGATGGAGATTTGGTACATAATATGATTTTAGAACTTCGGGTTTAGTGAAACCGGTGCATATGTGCTATGTGGCTCTATTAGTGTGGTAGTAGCGTGAATTTGCTATAGTGATTCTTGACTTTTGAGCCATATTAATTGGAGTATGATTGGGTATGTTCGATGGTTTGCGGCTGGTTGTTCATACGCCCAAGGGGTATGTTCAACAGTTGGGTGTGTTTGTTTGAGATCATATGTATGTGATTTGTGTAATGTTTGAGAATTTTATTCTTTCGTATATCGGTCTCTGTGGTTCTGTGTTGATCGTGTTGGAGCTTACCAAGTGAGAATGTTCTCGGTTATTGTTGATCTTTCGTTGGTAATATTGGAGTTTATCGTGTTGATGATATTCATGGTTGTGTTTTGACCTTTGGTTGGTCATATTGGAGTTTATCATGTCGATGATATTCTCGGTTAATTTATTTGTTGACCATTGTTGTTGATCGTATCTGCGTTCGGACTTTGTGTTGATGTTTTGGGATTTGTTGCCATTGTTTTGGGCAGTTGTTTCACAGATGTATCTTGTGTTATTGGTTTTATCTGGATTGGGACTTGATTGTGCGATCAGGCAGACAGACTTTGACACGGATGGATTATTCCATAATTGAGGTACAACGATGTATTTTGTTGAAATTCGCGAAATTGTGATTGTAAGCGTATTAAGGCTTTGAAGGGGGAGTCATTTGCTCGTATCACATGAGATCATCGACTTCACGAATTTGTGTGTATATTGTTTGGTTATTCATTAATGATGACGATTGATTCGTTTCGTGATGGTTTTGGATATCTTGGTTGAACTGTTGATTACGATGGGATTGCAAGTTTCGAGGACAAAAATTATTGTAAGTGGTGTAGTATGTAATATCCTAAATTTCTACTATGATTGTTTAATGTTATTTTATTCAAGTTATGTTGTACAGTGTGGAATCTGTACAGTATGGAAAAATAATTGAAAGACTGAGACATCTGTATTGATATAATCATCGTACTTGGTCGACAATTGCATTTGAAGATATCGTGTATCAGGTTGTTTTAATTCTGATATCGGGTATATCATATGAGAATGTTATTGGGACGACTATATGTATTCAGTATGTGTGTATACGTAATCAATATGTCGAGACGGACAGGAACAGTTGGAATTGGCTAAGTGGAGAAGCCATTACGTACGCTAAGCTGAGGAGCTTACGTACGTTAAGTTGGTAAGTATAATGTACATTATGTATTATGCATTACGTATGTTATAGCATCAGGTGAGATGCACTCGTTTGATCAGAGGACTTTGTCAAAATACAGGCGTAGCGTACATTAGGCATAGGAGCTTACGTACGTTAAGACACAGACGTAACCTATTATGTTTAGTATATAATGTACGTTATGAAGGGGATCGGACAGGATCAGGCTATGACCGACAAGTGGGCCCTTGGTCGGCAACTCTCGGTTGGCGTGCAAAAAGACAAGTCATGAAGAGGTTAATGTACACAATGGATTTCTCATTACGTACGTTAAATGGGTATATTACTATAGCAAGTCAACTCTATGTTACGTACGCTATGGCACAGGTGTTACGTATGCTATGGCAATACAAGGTACGAAATGAGGAAGTGGTTCTAGAGTAGTGTTACGTACGCTATCAAAGCTGGATAATGTACGTAATGCTCATTACGTATATTAGGTGGATTAGGTAACGTACACAACGACTGAAGTTTATATAAATATGAGATGTCCGTCACTTTGATATTTTGAGAGTTTCACTTTATTTCTTCTTCCTTCAACCCTCCGAGATGGATTCTTTGCTCCTCTAACTTGATTATGAGCTTGATGGCATGGATTTGGAACTTGAGATATGAACATAATGTTGATCCTTGAGGTGTTTGATGGTGTTGTTCATGTTCTTGAGGTATGTCGATGAACTCTACACCTTGATTTCGGATTCTTGGTATTGTTATCCTTATTTGCTTCGTATGATGATGGTTATAGTGGTTTTTTTATGATTATTAATGTTATGTGAAGTGTATGTTGAAGAACATGATGATATATATCTTGAATTATGAATTAGGTGATTGTTTAGATGTTAGAACACATCGAAGTATGCCGTTTTGTTGGCTATGAACATGATTACGTATTAATTCATGTTCCTTAAGAACTCTTGAGTTATATATGTCATGATTTTATGAATAAGGGATGGAATTTGGAAAGATTACGGTTAATTTTGGTATATGACTATTCGTGATAATAACAGGTAATTGGTTTTCTATGAATTTATGAATATGAACAAGAAGGAACCTTGTTAATTTGTATTTAAAGTTGAAGTTGGAGTCGAGTATGTTAAGACACTTAGTTGAATTAATTATTGATATGATTATTGGATTGTGGAATCGTATTATGATTATGGATTCGTGATCGATTGATTTGGGTTATTTGGATTTGTGTTTAATCAGGATATTGTGGAACCGTTGGGTTTGTTGATCGGTTATATTGATTGCTAATTATGATTATCGAGTTGCAGTTTGTATTGTGGACATGAGCTCGTAATTATTGAGTTGGATTATTTGGTTTTTTATATGATCGAGATATCGTTGAACCGTTGAGTTTGATTGGTTGGTTATGTCGGTTGTTGATTGTTATCAGATTATTGTTAATTGATTATTGTAATAGGTTGTGGTAATTGATCATTGATAAAAACCGTGCCTTACTGTCGAGTTCGAGGATGCTCGTGGTTGCATCGGTCAGGGCCGAGGAGCTTGTAGACGAAAGCAAGGAATTGGTAATGGCTTCACTATCATCGTATCGGTATCGAGGCAAGTTATTACTTGCTCAGTTTATAATATTTAATGAATGGTTTCAGTTTCACTCGTTTATAATTCGTATAGCAATTATTATAATTGTGAACTCTAGAGATTTGGGATTGTACATTGTTTTGAATTTTGGGAATTTAATCATAATGTATATAATTTACATTTGTTATTAGTATACTTGGGCATCGAGGATACATTGTGGTAAATGCGAGGATACGAATTATCTACATTCTATGGCACTTTTGGATCGTCGAATATTGAGGAAATTGTTAGTGATGGTTTAGACATTGATATTGCTCTCAAAGGACTCGAGGCAAGTACTCTAATCAATTTTGTCATTTCTGCCGATCACGTTGTAATACATTTGTGTATTGATGTTGTCGTGCATTCGTGTATTGCTGTTAACATGCATTTGTGCATTGTTGTCGTATGTCCACCTCGTGTTGGTCCAACCGGATCATCTTGGGTATCTATGCTGTGTGCGTTGGATCATTGGACAGGTATTTCCACCATGCGCTGGTCTGACAGGATCATCATGGGAATCTATAGCTGTGTGCACCGGATGGTTGGATTACCATGTGTTGTTGTTGTGCATATGTATATTATTGGTTGTCCACCTCGTGTTGATCTAACAGGATCATCTAGGGATCTATGCTGTGTGTGCTGGATCATCGGACCTCCACTGAGTATACATTGTTGTTATTATTTTGGGTATATTGATGTCGTCATGTGAGTATGCATTTATAGGTCTTGTGTTAGGACCATGTCCGTATGTGGTATTGATCTGATCTCGGATTACACTAACGTGATGCATCGTGGCATTGCGCAGCTCGAGGTATGTTCTGTATTTCCTTCTTGGTTCTTGACTTTGGATGGACAATCGATTATTGTGTTGATATTTGTTTATGTTATCCGATGGATTGAATTGGCCAGAGTTGGTACATTTCCATATTTGGTGAGTTATGATGTGGTTTTGAGAAACTTGAGTATTGTTTGAGGTACCGTATAGATGTCGTGTATGAGTTCATTACTTAATGGAGATTACGAGATGTGGAATATGATAAGGGTTATTTTGATTAGGATTATCACGAATTGGTAAAGTTATGACGGTAAGATTACAGTAGTATTCTTACTTAGTATTTTCATTGGTATGTAATTATTGACGTAATGCGATCGTTATCATCGTTGAGTATTATGGCTGATCCCGTCGTGGGCTTTCTTTTAAGGTTCTTGGGATATCAGGCTTGTAGCGGTCGTGAAGAGATGAGCTTCCCGGAGGATACTGGCTATGGCATGTGTTTGTGAATCGAGTACTTTGACTAGTTGTTGTATTCTGCTGTTAGAGTATTTTTAACTGTCTGTCTTTTCCGCTGCATGAGTATTTTTAAATGACCTTTTGGTTTTTGGCACTTAAGTTATTTTGGAAAATCGTTTTTCTAAACTATTTTGTCGGTACGTGCAAGTGATGGCTTAACGTACACCTTTGAAACTGTTGAGCTTTGGCATTTTGGCCTTGTACATTCAAATGAGATTTTACGACGATATTGATAAATGGATTTTTATAAAGCCTTTGCATATTTTAAAAAGATGTTACCGTCATCGCCACTTAGGCATACTTGAAATGTTTGTAAAAATATCATTTACCCTTGTGGGTTCCGTCTCGGGGCCCACTGCGCTGTAATATTCCTGGATGGCTCTAGGGGTGTTACAGTATTAATCCATATATTGGTATAAGAATTGAATCCTGTATGTACCTTTTAAGGCGGACCATTGTATTTTCGCGGATACAACACATGCACTATAGGATGTCAATTAATATAATATATTATAATACTATTCATACAAAAACGTTTTAAGTCCATATGGCTTGTTTACATTTCAAATGGTTTACTCTTTAATGCCTTAAAGACATCTGGACTTCAATGCCTCAAATAACGCGATTTTGATAATTTCAAAACTGTCATTTATTGCAATGAGGAATACGAACTGTCAGAAGTGGGACCGGTTATCATTTCAAAAATAGATAGATAAGACGTACCAGTTATTCTGAATCCATCTTGTACGTTCATTTTAAAAAGATGGTTCCCGTCCCTTAAATCTGACCGTTCACTGTATGTAACTTGCACCCTGTAAAAGGACTTTATCTTGATCCCTTAGACTCTTTACGCTTTCTTCAATTTTAAACGAGTCTCAAGCAAAAACAACCAACATTCTTCTCTGTATTTTGTGCATTTTCTCCGTGATACTTTCAAATTTTCTTAAATCTTTCTCTTCTAAAATGACTACCTCTTAAACTTCCTCCCTCTCCATGAAGAAGAAGGAGACTATCATCGATGGACGTATTTTCGCAAGGTCTGTGGTGATGGAATGAATTATCGTCGAAGGAGAAGACTCCAATGGAATGGAAGTTGTTTCTCAGGTGAAATAGCAAAGGCTCTACCGCCTTGCTAGTCACCATGCCGAATTATGTGATGAGCGCATTGTAGAAGAATTCTACCTGGACACTTCAATCATTTACGCGTTGTTGTGCGGCGATTAATACACCTCAAAGGCGATTGACATAAGGGCCAAGCGACCTTAGTCAGCGTCATTTGAGCCAAGGCAGACTTACCAGGCGAAGATTCTAGACTAAGTACCGAACAATCAGCATTCAGCGCGATCGTCTCTGGGCACCTAGCGACCTACCCTAGTGCCCGACGAAGGACGACCGCCTTATGCCACGTGTAAAGCCAAGGACCCGTCAAAGTTTACGTAGACCGAATCTCGGATGAAGACCCACGTGCAGATCCGCAAAAGGCACTGCAAGAGAAGGATTTTTGACTCCCTACCAGCTATAGACGACAAGGACAGCCTCGCCTACCGACAAACCCGCCAAAAGGATCCAAGGTGGGACCTCCCAAGACAGTGACACAAGACGCGTGTTGTCTTCTCATTGGTTCGCACAGCTGGCTGCCACTAGCGGCTGCGGACTTTAAGGAAACCAACCCATGTGCTAAGACGATCGCCCGCTTAATTTAATACAGGAAAGGCGATCGCCCAACTACCTCCACTCCTATAAGTAGGAGACATCCAGCATTTGGAAAGCGGCTTCCGAGAGTTGGATCAGAAACACAGAATTCTACACAGCATTTCATCTTTGTTACAAGAACTTACAGAGCATTAACTCTGGTTCTTCCGGCAATCACCAGCACTGAAGAGCTAGATAACTAGGGTCATTACACTTATTGTAATCGTACTCTAACATTAATATTTGTACTCCACATTATTCGTATTAATAATATCTCGCGAGAGCATTCAATCCCGGGACTAACAACCCCAACAAATCGTGTGTTATTTACATTCCTTCGTACGTGCTCTCGGATTTTTTTGTTACTCACCCGTAGCCATATCCAGCAAACCGTTATGTATAATATTTTGGGTAACAACAATTGGCGCTAGAAGAAGTGGTTTACCCTTTTTTTCATTCCGACTGTTTCGAAGAACACTCATTGTTCTCCGGAACATATATTTGAAGAAACACTCACTGTTCATCAAAGAAAAACCTTCCGAATAATGACGTCTGCCACCATTTCGAAGAGAGCCACTCTCCGATCCGCCGGACGTCTTATTCCGGCCCGAGCCGAGTCCCAACCTACGGTGGAGGGTAGCCACGGAGATGCGAGACTCTCAATCCCGCCCCCGAGGGATGGCCCAGCCTCTCACTCGATCAGTTCCAAACCGTGGAACAGATCCAGGAGGCCATGGCCATCCTAAGGGAGTGACGAAGAGCATGCGAAGCGCCCGCTATAACCCCCTCAGCCATTCGCCGTGCGGGCAAATGGAAGCTCAAGGTGTTACTTGTCGAGCAATCGTCAGAAAGCCCCGATTCACGAGAAAAGGCACTCGCGAGGCGGGATGGTTCCGTCTTCAGCCGCCTAGGAAGTGATCCATCGTGGATACCGGGGCATTCTGGCCCCAACCACGAGACGACGGAGTCCGAATCCATCACCAGAAGTTCAGCATACCCATCTCCCAAACAAAAACAGGTCGGCCGTTCGGCTCCCATTCGCCGAGGAATCGAGCCCCGCGGCAAAGACATCATCTACAGCGGAGCCAGGGGATCAGTACTTTATCGCCTAGGCTCCCGCTCTGAGAGCTGGTCTGCGAGCAGCCAGGCCGCGACGATGGCCGCTATGCAACGCCAGCTCGACGACATGAAGGCGCTCCTAGAAACTGGGGCAGGCGCCAAGAGAAAGGTCATCGGACCAAGTTAGCCACTCGCGGTCCAGATCGAGCTTGCCCCCGTGCAACCAAAGATCGCTCCTCCTCAAACACCTTTGCGTGAGGGGAGACCGGACCCCGACACTCACTTAAGCATGTTCCGGATCTACATGACCGGATGTGGGGCATCGGATACGACGAAATGCCAAATGTTCCCATTGACATTGGGTAGTCTTGCCCATAGGTGGTACATCTCATTGTCACCATGCTCAATCAATTCCTTTGAAAAACTGGCGAGCAGCTTCACGCGTACTTCGCCGCCAAGGTCGCTCGACCAGAAGGTCCCCACCGCATGATGAAAATCAAGCAGGGGGAAGACGAGTCCGATGCAGATTACATCGACCGGGTGGATGAAGTCCTCACTGGATTCGATGGCCTTTCGCCCATGTTCGCACCTCACGAAGGACATCCCCCCAACCTACACGATCTTTCGCGCCAAGGCTGCCGATTTTCTGGCCTGGCAGAGGCTGCTCACCCATCACCTAGGCGAGCGGACGCCGTCTCCCATCGAAAATACGGCGATCGCCAAGTCCAAAAAGGCGGTCGCCAAGCCACCCGGTGATCTCAAGGCCTTCGAGGATTTGGAAGTCCACCTCCTCCATAACCTCAATCGATATCCGGCCCATATTTACAATGCCATCAATGGGCACGAGCGGCTAAGCAAGCCAAAAGCGATAAGGGACAACGGTCATATGGACCGCAATAAATTTTGTTCTTACCACAAGAGTCCCGGCCACAACACCAACCAATGCCGCGACCTCCTTAGACAACTCTGGAGATTGTTCGAGGAGGGCAAGCTGGACAGTATAGTGACTTAGCTGGAGCCCCGGGAAGAAAGGACCAAGGGCCACGATCGGCGATAGAACGACGATCGTCAATCTCAAAAACCGGTCGCCAGAGTCGAACGAGACAAGCCGGAGGACTCATACGAGTCGACCCCCTTGATCAACCTCGGCGGGAGGATCTATATGCTTCAATCAAGAGGTGGGAACTTCGGAGGTCTTTCCCCGATTCCCACCATGTCAAAAGAAAGGCTACTGCCTGAGCAACGACTTCAAGAAGAGGATGACTCGCTTGCCCTCTAGAGTTCGTCATCTAACATGATGAACCTAGGCAAGCGATCGCCTCCCCCAGCACAACGTATACCGTCGAGGATCGCCATCTAACATGACGGTCCGAGGTAGAAGAGTTCTGCCATGGTCGCGGAGGTCGATGAAACCGACGGTCCGTCCATGCAAGGTTCCTTTAGGTAGAGATCGCTCACCCTTCGTTTAAATACGAGGCGGGTATAGCCGAAGGACCCTCCAAAACTAATCATAGGATGACTCGCTCGCCCTCTAAAGTTCGTCATCAACATGAAGGACCTAGGCAAGCGATCGCCTCCCCTTGCACAACGTATACCATCAAGGATCACCATCTAACATGATGATCTAAGGTAGAAAAGTTCCGACATGGTTGTGGAGGTCGATGGAACCGATATCTGCGACCATGCAAGGTTCCTTTGGGCAGAGATTGCTCGCCCTTCGTTTAAATACGAGGCGGGCATAGCCAAAGGACCCTTCAAAACAGATTTGTGGTCCTGCTCGCCCGCCCTCAAAGGTTCATCATCTAACATGGTGAACCTGGACAATGCGACGCATCCCTACCCCCGTCACAACGTATGCCCTCAAAGGTTCGCCATCTAACATGTCGATCCTAGGCAGAAAAGTGCTAACAAGCCGCGGTCGCGAAGTCGATTCATCCAACGGCGCCCCGTGCAAGGACTCCTCCAGGCTGAGATCGTCCGCCCCATCGCTACATTGCGAGGAAAAATGTAGCCTATGGAGGACCCTCACAATTAAGTTAGTCGCGAGAAGTAGGCCATCAGACGGAATGTGGCTCGCGCATAAGACATGGTCTCGGAGGTCGGTTCCATCGAACTCCACGACTGTGCACGGTTCCTCTAGGCCGAGGTGGTCGGCCTTCCTCGAGGAATCTGCAAAATTGAAGATCGCAAGAACTACACCAAATATCGCTCGCTATACGATTTATTTTCGTTCCCTTACTTTCACTAAGTAAACAAAAACAAGGGGGAAGAGCAGGGCAATACATACGACGATCGACTTTGTTCAAATATACATACGATGATCGCCCCTCAAAACACGTTTGTATAAAGTCAAATGCAAAAGATTCAGACAAACGATTGTACAAACAAGAAACTAGAGAAGGAAATATTGATTTCATTTCATTGGAAATACAAGTATAGTCGCCTGAAGGCAAAATAGAACAAAAGCTATAAAATTACAAGCAAAAACAAAAAAGAGTATGCCGAGCCATCTCCCCCTGCCGGAGGATCTGCGTTCGCTCCCTCAATGGCATCAAGCACGGCGCCCCCATCCTCCGGGGCATCCGGGTGGACAAGGTTGTCCGGCGACGGATACCAGCTCAAGTCAATTCCGAGATAAGGGAGGTTGAGGATCGGCACAAAGAAAGCCGGCTGCAGAGGGTGCTCAAGCACGTAGGCTTTGAAGTTATCAACCAAAGGGCCGACCTCGAGCCCTCACTTCTTGGCAGCGCGGATGGCGTCAGCATAAGCCATGTAATAGGCAAATTCGCTGATGTACTCCACGTTGAGGAAGGGATCGGCCTCGGTCTCCTTCTATTTCTCCCTCAGACTCGCGACCGTTTGGTCCGCGCCCTTGAGCTCGGCAACCTTAGCGGCCACCTCTCCCCTCGACGGCTCCTGTTCGCCATTCAACCGGTCCACAACCGCCTTCAGTTCAGTTGCCTCCTTCTGCGAGGCCACCTGCAACTGGCAGGCACCCGTCATTTGATCACGCATCCGGTCGGTCGCCGCCCGGTCCCGGTCAAGATCCTGCCTTGCCTGCTTGGCTGCCTCCACGGAATCCTTCTCCATTGCCACGATCCTGTCGGCAAACTCGGGATTCTGTTTCCGAGCAGCCTCGAGGTCCGCATGAATATGAGCGGTGGAGGGCCGCCCCTCATAATCCTTCACGGCCTGAGCATCCATCGTCGCCGTTTGAAGGGCCAGAAAAAGGGTCGCCTTCATTGCGTCTGCGGATCGTCATCGCGCGATCGCATCCAGACCAGTCCTCCAAGCCTTCGGCAGGGCGGCGACAGCCCGAGCGACGTAATGAGCGACATCGCTAGCCTCGTGGGGAGATCTTCTCGCGAGGAAGTCCAACACCGTCGGCGAGCAGTTCGGGTCAGAGAGACGGACCCTGCACCAAGAACAAAAAAGTTAGTATGTTTCCTACAAAAGTGACATAACTCAGCAGAGCAACCAAGCTTACCTTTCGACCTTCTCTGGGTCGCGGCCGAAGAACGGCCTGCCACGCGGGGTCTGGGCATCAGTGGTCGCTATGGCCTGTAGGAAAGCCGATGAGGGCGTGGACCCCTCCGCCATTGGAATCGCAGAAAGTGGAGGCGCGGCGACCGGCGGCACCAATGTGGATGCCTCAGCAGCAACAGAGGGGGAAGGCTCCTCCGTCCTCCGCCTCTTGCGGTTGAGCTGGAGCTGTCCCTCCTCCCGATGTTCCGGCTCGTTAACGACTGGCCCCACGAGAGGTCTCGCCTCCGGAATAGGACGGATCATCGTCACAGGGGTGCGACTCGTCTTCTTCCCATGGAGGAGGAAACTCATGATCCCGGGGTTCGACATGGCAGCTTCTCTCGGTGGCTTGGGGTAGCGGGGGAAGTGGATCTCTACAAAGAAGATAATCAACCAAAGTCATTTACAGTTCTCAACCACAAGACGATCATCAAGCAAATTGAGATAGAGATAAATTTGTACCTGGAACCCTCAAGTGGCGGGGAAAGCGAAACAACCGAGCGGCCAACAAATGAGCTTCGTTGTTGATCCGGCGAGCGTCGATATAACTGTCTGTAAGACTACGTATTATCTCCCAGACAATCGCAAAATAAAATGGTAGATCGCCTGCTGCCGGAGCAAGGGTACCTGCAAAAAGAAAGCCAAATTAGATCAGTTCAAGATATATCCGGACAAAGGGAAAGTCAAAACCCTTACTCGGATTCCTCTCCCGAAAGCCGGTGGGGATATCCAACTCATTGGTGGGAGTGTCGCTCGCGGCCTATTTCCACACACCGCCGACCCAAAACCACTTGGTTAGGTCGCCCCGGACCTTGTTCGGCACCCCAAGAATCACTCGGCCCGAGCGACCTTGGATGTGGTAGCCGCCAACGGAACCCTTCTGAGCCGTCAACTTAAAGAGATAGTTCATATCCAGCGCAGAAATAAGACGGAACAACCGGTGACCGCCAAATAGAGTGAAGGTGCAGACGATCTGCAGCCAGGCGTTCGGCGTCAGTTGGAGAGGCGCCACATTCCAAGCGGTCAACAAGTACGACACGGCGAACGGCAGTGAGAACCGCAGTCCGGCCCCCATGATCGACTCATTAACGGCGACCATACCCTCAGGAGGCTGGTCGGCACATTCATTCTCGGCGGGCACATAAAGGGAAACATCAAAGGGGACATGGAACTCCGCCCTCCAACGAGCCAAAACCTTCTTAGTCACTGAACTTTTAATCTGGCCAAGAGTCCACGGGGAGCGTCACGCAGCCCGGAACAGTGATCGCCTTTTAGGTTCATGAGGATGGGCGATCGATTATGCACGAAAGTCGAACTTAGGGAGTGGGCCGGCTAATCTCTATATAAGCTCAGCAAAATCTAAAAAGGCTTTGCCGAACACACTGTTTTGCTCCCAGTACACTCTTATTGTCGCCTCCTCTTTGACCAGCGAGCGCTTCCGCTCCACCTCCGCCGACCTGGCTACGTCAGTTTCGTTGAAAAGTTCTTCAACCTCCGCGGGTTCAATCCCGGCGCGGATAGCCTCGACGGCTGTCTCCACGTGGAAATCCACGGAGGCTTCATCCCGAGCAGTCGAAGTCCCGGCGGCGGAAGTGCTATCCGCCTCATACACTTTTGATAGTCCTCCGGACATCTTGAGAAGAAAGAAAAGGGAAAATAAATGATTTTTTATTACCTAAAGAATCTGAGTCGAACGACGATTGTCACACAAAGCTTTCAGAGGAACGCAGCTATGTCTTCTTCTCAGACGAAAATGCATAAGGATATAAACCCAGAAACCCTAGCCCCTTTTATAGGTGAGAGCGGGGACTTCTGGGCAAATAAACAGAATCTCGAGGGCTGAAGTGTAACCATCAGAATAAGTCGTATTTAATGCCGCCCTCGAAACCCGCGTGTGCGTCGTTTCGAGGGCATGCCAAATGATAAGTCTGACAAAACCGTCGGACTCCCCCAATAGGAGCGAGACACGTGCCCCAGTGACGTTTCAAAGCAAGCTTCCACTTCCCGCTCTTTTTAGCGACCGGGGAGGTCGTCCAAATTCGAAATCAGTCCGTTCGAGAGACGATCGTTTGTTTCATAAAATGATGAGTCGCTCGTCTAATGCAAGCAATCACCGGCAGAACCACCTCACCCCACATCTTCAACATCGGAGCGAGCTGGGGGGCAATTGTTGTGGGGTGATTAATACGCCTCAAAGGCGATCGGCACAAGGGCCGAGCGACCTTAGTCAGCGTCATTTGAGCTAAGGTAGACTTACCAAGCGAAGATTCTAGACCAAGTACTGAGCGATCGGCATTCAGCGCGATCGTCTCTGGGCACCTAGCGATCGACCCTAGTGCCCAACCAAGGACGACCGCCTTATGCCACGTGAAAAGCCAAGCATCCGTCAAAGTCTATGAAGACCGAATCTCGGATGAAGACCCACGTGCAGATCTGCAAAAGGCGCCGAAGGAGAAGGCTTTTGGACTCCCTACCAGCTGTAGACGACAAGGACAGCCTCACCTACCGACAAACCCGCCAAAAGGGTCCAAGGTGGGACCTCCCAAGACAGCGACACAAGACGCGTGTTGTCTTCTCATTAGTTCACACAGCTGGCTGCCAGTAGCGGTTGCGGACTTTAAGGAAACCAATCCATGTGCTAAGACAATCGCCCGCTTAATTTAATACAGGAAAGGCGATCGCCCAACTACCTCCACTCCTATAAGTAGGAGACCTCCAGCATTTGGAAAGCGGCTTCCGAGAGTTGGATCAGAAACACAGAATTCTACATAGCATTTCATCTTTGTTACAAGAACTCACAGAGCATTAACTCCGGTTCTTCCAGCAATCACCAGCACTCAAGATCTAGATAACTAGGGTCATTACACTCATTATAATCGTACTCTAACATTAATATTTGTACTCCACAATATTCGTATTAATAATATCTCGCGAGAGCATTCAAGCCCGGGACTAACAGCCCCGGAAAATCGTGTGTTATTTACATTCCTTCATACGTGCTCTCATATTTTGTTTGTTACTCACCCGTAGCTATATCCAGCAAACCGTTACGTATAATATTTTGGGTAACAACACGCGTCTAAAAGGAATGGAGAAGAAGTATCTGAAAATTCTACAACCGTTCAAGGGATCCAGATCTCTTTGATAAAAGATCTGCTTGAAGAGATCTACAGGCTGCCGTCGGATGGCTTGAAGAGATCTACAGACTGCCATCGGATGGCTTGAAGATGGAAGAACTGGAGACCTTCGGGTTGGAGGAATGGTTGACTACCTACTGGAGGCTATTCACTAGGGATGTGGATGCACAAAATGTTCATCCTTCATGCCACAAAAAGAATTTTTATCCGCCTTATCTCTATCTACATGACTTCTGCTGCCAGGTTATTGAGAACCGAACAGGAGCATTCGAAATGTGCAGAAACCTTCGCTTCTGGATGATGGTGGCCATCATGTCAGGAGAAAGGTAAATTGGTGCCAGATCTTGCTGAAAAGGATACAGGAAAAGGCTGCATTATCAACCATATCCTTACCACCTGCGGAGTGAAACAATCCGAGAATGCCAAAAATATTGACCCTAGGAAGTTCATTGGAGCGATGAATTCCACTGTGTTCAAAAAATCGCCTTTGATTGCTAAAAGGCCAAACCCGAAAGCCTTGCCAATCTCGAGTGACCCAAGAGATTTCACTGAGCGGATCGCGATCCATGAGAAATTGAAGAATAGAAGTGCCCCTTATGCTACCGAGAAAAATAAAAATAAGGCAAAGAAGTCTTAAATGACAGTGCCTACAGTACCCGCAGCAGTTACTGTATAGGCCTCTCCTATTCATGTCGCTGATCCTATCCCACAGGGCGCAACCCCTATGGAAGAAACAGCTGTTTCATAGACAACAGCTCCTGATCTTATGGCGGCTATGATGGAAGAACAACTATTTGTCAAACTAGAGGGTTCTGGTGAATCGGCTACCCCCTTGGAGCCGAAAGCCGCAACTCCTGATAGGGTACCCACACCTGTATAGGATCCCCCTCCCCACATGGTACCATCCCCGGTCCGTGTTCCCTATCCAAAACAGGCTCCCATACCTGTTGAGGATCCAATCCAAACAGTAAACCCAATTACTGTATGGAGTCCCTCCCCAACAGAAATAATCAATAATACTCTCCTTCAAGTCCATATAGAGCGAGCTTCTAAACGCTTCAAGATATGGAAGTCATACAGGGTCGCCCCATATGACACCTTGTACAACTGGGCTGACTCGAAAGAAGAAGAACTATTCATTCTGGAGGTCACGAACACCCAAAATGTCGAAGTCTTGATCCGTTGGGAGGACCACTTTTGCCATGAGCTTATTTCTGACTGTTACAAGGCAAAAGAGAATACCAGACTAAAACGGAAATCGCATTCCGCTGATAAAACTCCCTCACCAAGCCACCACTCTGACCATGAATCAAATGCTGACGATGATGCCTTATAGGCAGGTCTGCGAATAAGCCGAGAAGAGGCCAGGGAATGAGAAATGGCAAATCACTATAGCCAACAGGGTCAGGTGACATCTGACCAAAATCAGTCCCCTCCCCCGCAACAGGAAGCTAGCAACGATCAATAGCAGGAGAAAACAGTCCATCCTATTACCGCTGAAGAAAAAACAGCACCTGAACATGAAGTCGATCCTGTCCTGCAACAATAAGAAGACACCACCCGTGCTATCCGCCAAGAGGAATCAATCCCTCTTCCGGATCAGATGGAAGCTGAGAGTCGGCAAGAGAATTTAGTCCCTCCTGTACTCCCGACTACAAAAAACCAAACCGAACAGGAAGAATCAGTCCCTCCCGACCCTGAGATTGATCATGCCGCACAATCTTCTGAGGCACCGGCTTCTAAATCTCCCGCTCACGAAGCACCTGCTGCCGAAGAGCCCGATCAAGATGTCCCTGCATCTCTTATCTCTGTGAGCTCCAAGTCAGATTCCGATGAAGGTTTCTTGCCTGAGGACAAACCACGATGACCCTACCATCATGTGGTTCTCCGTCAACTCAATGAGCCTGAGGATTCCAAAATCCAGGGCCGGCCCTCCTAGTGGGAGGCAAGGGCCATCGCCCAGGGCAACCAACCTCATAGGGCAGCAGAGTCCAAATTTCCCTTGAATATACTTAGCTTCAGTTTTTTTTTTTTGGAAAGAAAAAAATTAAGTTGGATGTATTTAATTGGAATTTTGTGGAATTCTTTTGGATTTTAAAAATCCTAGGGTATTCAATTTAGATTGTTTTGAATCCATTAAAATCTTGAGGTATTCATTTTGGATTTCAGAATGTCATTTAAAATCTTGGTGTATTCAATTTGGATTTCAAAATGTCATTTAAAATCTTGGTGTATTATATCTGGATTTAAAATAATCCATTAAAATCAGGGTGTATTCAAAAATCCATGGATTTTTTTGGATTCATTAAAACGGTGGATTTTGATGGATTTGTTAGTTTTTTTTTTTTTTAAGTTTTGAAATCTCACAAAAATCAATGAGCTTTTGAAGGATTTCTAAAAATCCATTTTTAAATCCAAAAGACTCTCCATCAACTTTATAAGATTCTACAATGATTATTATTAATCCATGCATTATTTCTAATCCACCAAAATCTTTAAAAATCCATGGATTATTATTAATCCACCAAAATTTGAATTTAATACACCCCTCTAAATTTCATTCAGTTTTTTGGCTCAAAAGCTGGCGCCAACAACTTACAAACTATGTCATATGTAATCCGTGTGAGTGTGATTATTTACTAATTAAGTGGTTTATGGGTTATTTGATGTTCATTATCACTATCATTGATTCATTGTTTAAAAACATAAAATATGTTTCTAAGATCACAACCATCGACAGCTCAAACTAAGAAAAGAAAGAAAAAGCAACAAGAAATTGCTTAACTTTTACAAGGATCATTAAATAAGTTTTTTATCGGGCAAGAAAAACCTATTAAAAATCCGACCTAAGAGGTTTTAATAATCCTAATAACAATGATCATGTTGAGAAATGTGTTGATGAAAAACTTATTGACGAAGAACTTGATCCTAATTCTAATGATGATGTGGATAATCTTGTTGATGAAAAACTTATTGGTGATCCTAATTCTAATGATAATGTGAATCTTGTTGATGATGAACTTGTTGGTGATTCTAAATGTGATGAAAGGAGTTTTTTCAAAATTAAAGCTATTGAAATCATATTTGCGGACTACCACGAGTCAAGGTAGGCTTAACGAGTTAGCAATTTTGAGTATCGAAAGTAAGTCTTTAGCATATATAAACTATGATAGATTAATTGATGATTTTGCTTCACGAAGTGCACGAAGGCACCATTTTAAGTGATCTTATTTTCGTTTTATTGTTCGGGGTTTTGGTTTATATCTCCCGTTGTAAATCCCTTTTTTCAATAAGAATCGGGTGAGCCGCCTAACTTGAATAGGTTTCAAACCTCTTAAAAAATTTGTGTATTATGTGTTGATTGGATTAGGGGCATAGTTTTAATTATTCACCCAAGGCATCAAAAACGATTGGACCGGCCCTGTGAGAATGTCTCCAAGGCCTCTTATCAGGATCATTTTTAGTTCCTTTGCACCAATTGATTAGGGAGTCATTGCCTCGATCCTGATAAATGCTTCTTCATTCTGGGGTTTGATCATAAGCAAGTATCCAGGCCTCAGGGTGGGTGATCCGTTCACCTTTCGGATGTCTTGATGTCATCAGCATTTGCAGAGGGAGCTTTCCTTCTACTCAAATCCTCGAGAACTCATCCGTGGCATCCTGTAGTGTTTTAAATCTGTTAAAAAGGGAAGATTCCCAGATGAATGTACAAAAGTATCTCATCAATTGGTTTTTCTTCCAGTTCTTCAGAGCATCGGCTGAAGGCTGTCGATCAGAGGGTAGCAATATCTTAGATGGCTTTTGCACATTATTTTTCCAAGGAATGTTGGGATCTTGGAACTCCGGTCGAGATCCAGATACCCTGTAACCTTTTGTAGGTGCATCCAGACGGCCTATCGCAGCAGCAACACTATCTTCCAATGCTGCATTAATCTCTCTCTCTGGTCTCCATCGGCGACCAGCCTCTCTGGCTTCTTCCCCCTTTTTGGCTTCACCAATAACTGATACCTTTTTATGAAGCTCTTGTAGGAATTTTATAGCATTGTCTTATTTGGTCGTAAGGGTATCGATCTTATCAACCAGAGTACCGAGCACCAGATATATGTTATCTATCATTTGATCATGATCTGTTAGTCTGGTTCTGGTCTCCTTGAGGGAAGCAAGTGTCTTAGCCTCTACAATCTGAAGATTTTCTTGTTCTTGCCGAAGGACTCTTTCATAATGCTGCTTGAGCTGATTGAGCACTTTCCACAATGCATTAGGCATTAGGCGGAACGTATCCTCGGCATTGGTTATTACAGTCTTCATATCAGAGAGATCATCCTCGGAAGTTCCTCGCATACAATCGAGTTCTTTACCAACGTCATACAGTGCCTTCACGACATCTTGTAGGAAAACTATCTGTCGGCCGATTGCATGGAGTTGCTAAATGTTGGCTTGGTTCGCGGGGATCCAGGACATGCGATTTTGGCAGGGCCGGTCCAATCGTTTTTGATGCCTTGGGCGAATAATTAAAATTATGCCCCTAATCCAATCAACACATTATACACAAATTTTTTAAGAGGTTTGAACCCTATTCAAGTTAGGCGGCTCACCCGATTCTTATTGAAAAAAGGGAGTTACAGTGGGAGACATAACCCAAAACCCCGAACAATAAAACGAAAATAAGATCACTTAAAATGGTGCCTTCATGCACTTCGTGAAGCAAAATCATCAATTAATCTATCATAGTTTGTATATACTAAAGACATACTTTTGATGCTCAAAATTGCTAACTCGTTAAGCCTACCTTGACTCGTGGTAGTCCGCAAATATGATTTCAATAGCTTTAATTTTGAAAAAACTCCTTTCATCACACTTCGAATCACCAACAAGTTCATCATCAACATGATTCACATTATCATTAGAATTAGGATCACTAATAAGTTTTTCATCAACAAGATTTTCCATATCATCATTAGAATTAGGATCAAGTTCTTCGTCAATAAGTTTTTCATCAACACATTCCTCAACATGATCATTGTTATTAGGATTATTAAAACCTCTTAGGTCGGATTTTCAATAGGTTTTTCTTGCCCAATAAAAAACTTATTTAATGATCCTTGTAAAAGTTAAGCAATTTCTTGTTGCTTTTTCTTTCTTTTCTTATTTTGAGCTGTCGATGGTTGTGATCTAAGAAACATATTTTATGTTTTTAAACAATGAATCAATGATAGTGATAATGAACATCAAATAACCCATAAACCACTTAATTAGTAAATAATCACACTAACACGGATTACAGATGACATAATTTGTAAGTTGTTGGCGCCAGCTTTTGAGCCAAAAAACTGAATGAAATTTAGAGGGGTGTATTAAATTCAGATTTTGGTGTTTTAATAATAATCCATGTATTTTTAAAGATTTTGCTGGATTAGAAATAATGCATGGAATAATAATAATTATTGTAGAATCTTATAAAGTTGATGGAGAGTCTTTCGGAATTGAAAATGGATTTTTAGAAATCCTTCAAAATCTCATTGATTTTTGTGAGATTTCAAAACATAAAAAAAAAACACTAACAAATCCATCAAAATCCACCGTTTTAATGAATCCAAAAAAATCCATGGATTTTTTAATACACCCAGATTTTAATGGATTATTTTAAATCCAGATATAATACACCAAAATTTTAAATGACATTTTGAAATCCAAATTGAATATACCAAGATTTTAAATGACATTCTGAAATCCCAATTGAATACCTCAAGATTTTAATGGATTCAAAACAATCCAAATTGAATACCATAGGATTTCTAAAATCCAAAAGAATTCCACAAAATCCCAATTGAATACATTCAACTTAATTTTTTTCTTTCCAAAAAAAAAAAAACTAAAGATAAGTATATTCAAGTGAAATTTGGACTCTGCTGCCCCGTGAGCTTTGCTGCCCTGGGCGATGGCTCATGCCGCCCACTAGGAGGGACGGCCCTGCATTCTCAGTACAAGAGTTAGCTTGTCTGCATTTTTGTTTCTCTGTATTTTGTTTTCTCCTGTAGGTTTATCATCGCAGTTTGTGTATTTGAATTTTTCAAGCATTGTAATATTTTCTGCGTATGAATAAAACTTATTTGTCTTGAAAGATTACAGTTCGTAATCTAAACTTACTGCTTTACTTTTTTTTACGAAGCTTTCGCAATATTTGAACAAGTATAAACTTGTTAAGTCTTAAAGCTATAAGAACTTATCTGCGAATAGTTTATAGGTATAGTTGTATTTAACCTAGACCACACTATAAGGATGTGCCTATGGCCCAATCATAGGTTCAGTTATAATACATAGTCATGTAGGATTTTTCTTTCATTTTAACTTGCCTGCGAGCAGTTCATGTTTCTAGTCTAAGTATTGAAGATCAGATCATTCGGTAGAAGACTCGAAGACTGCTTCTCTGGGCCCAGATGAAATCATCTATAGAAGAGTTTTGGCATTTGCAAAAAGGGGGAAATTGTTGAGATAAATATTCACGTTTTGATAATTGCCAACAAACAGTAAGTAGTCTCAAAGAATTCAGAAAACTGTCAAGTATGGAAGCTGTTAGAACTCGTCATACAGCCCCAACATACAACAAAGAGTTCTTCAATAGTCCATCCTACAGAACCTTCCTCATATAGCAAAGAGGCGTAATATGTTGGATACCTCATACAGGCTGAAGATACTTTACATAGGAAAAGTAAAACACATCCAACATTACTGAATATAAAAAGGCTTTAAACTGTTGTGAGATAAAAATTGTTTATTCATAAACTATTCACGGTTAAAGCAGCATTTATTGCTGATAGGACAGCATTTAATGCAGCTGGAGAGAGACAAGTCTAAACACTCTGAAGAGACTTTAATGCAAATACAGAAAAGATGGCTGAAGCATTAAATGCGATCTACTTTAATTCAAACATCCAGCAGCCGCCAATTGTAATACCCGAGATTTCTTATGTGTATTTGAACTTTATAATATTGTATTTGTTGCATTTTGATCTGAGTATTATTCTCCGTATTTCATGATCCGGTGTTGTTGAGCGTATGATTTCATGAATATGTTCAATTGTGATTTTTGCACTTGTAGCGCACGCTATCGACTAAGCGTAGCGTATGCTAATTTGGGTTTCGTAGCGCACGCTATGAATGAACCTTAGCGTGCGCTATACGTAGTCAGCATGATTGAGACATGTTGGTAGGTGAGATCAGGCTGCGGATTTCGTTGGGATTATGTCGGGATGAACCTGGATGGCATTCTGGGAAAGTTGAGTCAACGGTACTTAGCGCACGCTAAAGGTACGAGTCTAGCGTATGCTAAGTCTAGTACAGTGAGGTCAGTGAACCTTCGTTCAGTCGTTAGCGCACGCTATAAGTAGAGGTTAACGTACGCTAGTCGTTGAGTTTAGCGCACGTAAGGCCATTTATCGCATGCTATACCGAGACACGTCAGAGTTAGTAGACTGATAGCCCATTAGCGCACGCTAATTTGAAGGAGTAGCGCGCGCTAATAAGCCTTTTCTATAAATAGGGCAGCACCCTCCTTCATTTTTAGACTTCCACTTCAACCCACAACATAATTCCGTGACTTTGAGAGTTATCCTCTCCATCTTCAACCTTCATATCAGCTTCCTAACACATCATTGAAGATGAAGGGGCTTTGAGGATCGGTGTTCTAGCTCCTGGGCATAATGTTCTTCAAGTTATTCCAACTTATCCTTCCGTTTAAGGTATGTTACGATTCACCAAAGCTAGAATTTGTGTTCTTAGCTATGCTTTGAGTTGGTTTCGGAAATCATTGGATTAGTGAAAGATCTTTTGAGTCCAGCACTATAATTTGGAGATTAAAACCCGATTATACCTTGTTTTTCCCTCGTTGTTAAGAATGTTGATCGAGCCTTGATGGATAAAAACCTTAGGTTGTAGTATCCTTACCTCATTGGAATTATGAGCATGATGTTAATTAGATTTTATAAAATCCTTCGATGTTCCACTGATGAAATTCATGTATGTTAGAGGAATTTGTCTTGACAATATTATTCATGTTCATGTGGATGATAAATCGGCCATGTTATTGAACTCAACCCGGATCACCGTAATATTGTTTTCCTTGCGTAATGTTTGGGCATGCTTGTCATCTTGAGTGACATTTTGTGATAAATCATTATAGCCCAACTTATGCGAATGTGGAATCGAATCTCATATTTGAACCCGAAAACTTTAATGTCTTGTAAACCCTTGAACTCATAAGCATCGGCACTTCACCTCCGAAATGATCGTTCAACTCTCATGAAGTGTATTATCAATTCCGGTTCAGCCCTCATCTAGTGTACTAAACTTGAACCGTCCTTACGTCACTACTTTACGATTTGTATGATTTATGATGCATTGATGATTTATGTATTATGATACTTGTACTAGCATTGTTTTGCTAACCCCTTCGGGGGTGGACATTTGTTTTGATGTTCAGGTAGCCGAGGAGTGGGAAAGCAGCCACAGTACCGACATGACGATGAAGTGGCTCAGTGATGTGGATTATGTTATTTTGGTTTTATGATTATTTTCCAGTACTTGAGTATGCTTATGTTATTGATGTTTTGGAGATGTTTTGTAATAATGGACTCATTGATTTGTCGATCGGGTGTGAACTTCTTTTACTTTGATAACACTTTAGTATTTATCTCGTATTTCTAAAATTAGCCTTGTAAATTCTTATACAAAGGATTTACGGCGTTGTAATTATTCCGAATATATCGGGGTGTTACAGAATATGGTATCGGAGCTAAGATTCATGGATATCTTGGCAGTTGGGTTTTTAGTTGGGTCTGTTTACGTTAATTGAGTTAAAGGTCGTTTATAACATCACTGCTGAGCCAGCATCGTCATGTGGACCGTGGTTCTAAGTCTCCAAATCTCAAATACTACTGTTTTATTTAATTCCTGTTTTGCGAATATTGACGGACTTTCTTTTAGAAATTTTGCCCTGGATATTGAATATTTGTGTTTAAAATATGTTGAGGGGAGTTCGTGGACGCAGACGTGGTCGTGGACGCGGACATGGTAATGCGAGACAGGAGGATTCGGCGTCTACCCCAGAATTATCACCTAGTCGAACCGATTCCCATTCGGGAGGACAGCAAGGATCAGCAAATAATAACGCAAATCCTAACATGCCGGGACTGCTTCAACAGGTGGTTGCTCAGATAAACCAGTTTGCTCAGGTTGTTGACCGCATGCAGACGGCGATGGGACAACAGCATAATGAGGATAATCGGGGAGATAAATGGCTTACTGAGGAGGTCAAATTGCACCCTCAAAAATTTGATGGTTCTGTTGAGACACTTTCTTGGGATCACTGGCTAAAGGAGTTAGAGAAGATCTTTGCAGGGATTAACTGTCCCAACGACAGAAATGTTTCGATCGCCCAGTACCTTCTGACTGGGGAGGCTTTCGACTGGTGGGAGGCCATTCGACCTGAGGATCATAATGCTGACTGGACGGAATGCAAATTAATGATGGAAGCGCAATATTGTCCTCGCCCAGATAGAGAGGCCCAAGTCCGGGAGTTTTTCTTAGCCCAAAATCTATAGGCATCTGTGACAGACGTGATTAAGACTTTTAATCACTAGCTGACTTATGTACGCCACTTGGTCAGGACCGAGGCATAAAGGATTTTCCATTCTGACATGCAGATGAAGCCGGAAATTCAACAATATATGTCCGGATTTGAGTGTACCACCTTGCGACAGTATCAGGACAAAGCACTGGCCTACGATATGAAAGAGGCGGCATTAGAAAAGTCAACGGAAGCAAAGAAGCAGAAAGTGTCTGGCAACTTCGCGGGAAACAAGAGTAGTGGGCCCCACAAGGGCCAGTCCTCATTTCATTCATCTAGGAGGCCTCAGCATCCTTCTCGAGGTGGAAAGAAGTTCTGGGCAGCACCGACCGTTTCAGACGCAGGGAGGAAATGTTATAATTGTGGCAAATCGGGGCATGTTCGACGTGATAGTTTCGTACCTGCTGTAACCTGTTTCGAGTGTGGACAGGAAGGACATCGCGCGATGTTTTGTGGGAATGCGACTCGATCTTTTGGTACTCGCGCTCCTGCACCGGTTCCGAAGGATACAAGTGTAAACCAGACGCAGCAGAGTGGTTTCTAGCAACCGAATGTTTGGAAAAGAGAGGCATCCAGCGCTGGGTCCGTTCCTTAGCGTATTTACGAGATGAAGAAGTCAGACGATCATAACACGGCTGTTGCATCAGGTACGATTCGGATCCTTTTGCAACCAGTTAGTGTCTTATTCGATTCAGGAGCTATGTATTCTTTCATATCTTTGAACTGTGTTAATCGTTTGAAAATCTCATTCTTGTATGATTATGAACCTTATGTTGTGGGATTACCGAGCGGAGAGAAACTTGTGGGAACCCTAGAAACTAGAGATTTTCCAGTGCCTATTGGAGGGACAGATTGGCCATCAAATCTTATTGTAGTCGTCATCCATGGTGACGATTTAATTCTCGGAGACGATTGCCTCAACCATTATGGATCTATTTTGAATTACCGAAAGAGAGTCATTTCTATCAATGCCGATGACGGATCTGAACATTTATTTAGAGGATGGAGACCGGGAAGCTCGAGAAAATTGATTAAAGTTATGAAAGGAGTGAAATTACTGAAGCAGGGATGTCACGGATTTTGGTGCTATGCCATGAAGAAAGAAGAAGGAGTCGAGCTCTCATCTATTCCGGTTGTGAACGAATTCTCAGATGTATTCCCTAACGAACTACCTGGGTTACCTCCGCGGAGAGAAGTAGAGTTTAACATCGAATTGGAGCCTGTAGCTGCACCTATTTCTAGAGCACCATACCGATGGCACCAACCGAGATGTATGAACTAAAGAAACAGCTTGAGGAATTATTGCAGAAGGGTTACATTCAATCTAGCGTTTCTCCTTGGGGAGTACCCGTTCTCTTTATCTGGAAGAATGATGATCCCTCCGACTATGTATTGATTACAGAGAGTTAAACAAAGTGACGATCAAGAACAAGTATCCTATACCTTGAATTGACAACTTGTTTGATCAACTGCAAGGGGCAAGAGTATTCTCGAAGATTGACTTGCGATCAGGATACCATCAGTTGAGGATTAAGGAATCGGATATACCGAAATCTGCTTTCAGATCCCGGTAGGGACACTATGAATTCGTGGTGATGCCATTCGGACTCACCAATGCTCCTGCGGTATTTATGCAATTTATGAATCGGGTATTATTAGAATACTTATATAAGTTCGTGGTCGTTTTCATTGATGACATCTTGATCTATTCGAAAGACCCCGAGGAGCATGCTGAGCATTTGCGTGTTGTTTTGAACACCTTGAGAAACGAACAGCTTTATGCGAAACTTTCCAAATGCGAGTTCTGGCTAAAGGAAGTAACTTTCCTAGGGCATGTGATATCAGCTAACGGAGTTCAGGTGGACCCAAAGAAAGTCGAAGCAATCTTGGAATGGGAGTCTCCTAATAATGTGAAAGAAGTCCGAAGCTTCTTAGGACTTGCTGGATATTATCGCCGTTTTGTAGAGGGATTTTCCAAAATTGCTCGTTCGCTCACCCAGCTGTTGCAGAAAACTCAGAAATTCATGTGGAATGAGAAATGACAGGCGAGTTTTGATGAGCTTAAGAGAAGACTGACGACAGCACCTATACTAGCGTTACCAGATGGAACCGAGGGATTCATAGTATACAGCGACGCTTCGAATCAGGGTATGGGATGTGTGTTGACGCAGAAGGGTAAGGTGATTGCCTATGACTCTCGGCAGTTGAAACCGTACGAAATTAATTACCCGACTCATGATCTGGAGTTAGCAGCTGTAGTCTTTGCTTTGAAAATGTGGCGACATTATTTATACGCACTCATTGTCAGATCTTTACAGATCATAAGAGCCTCAAGTATATTTTTAGTCAGAAGGAATTAAACATGAGGCAGAGAAGATGTCTAGAATTGATCAAAGATTACGACTTGGAAATCCTCTATCATCCGGGTAAAGCAAACGTGGTAGCTGACGCACTGAGCCGTAAACCTGTTTCTCTTCGAGTGTTGGAAGCACTTACGTCCCAAACCAACATTCAACAAGAACTGATTTGCGAGGGGATTGAAGTATGGTCACCAGAAATCCAAGGTCAACTATATGTGATGGAACTAACCTTGTTACTAGTCGAGGAAATCAAATCCAAGCAGTGGAATGATTCTCTGATTTTTCGGTTATGTGACGAAGTAAAGAAAGGGAAGGCCCCAGGATTCGTGATTCAAGATGATGGAATTCTAAAATTTTAGGATCGACTTTGCATTCCCGATGATGATGTCTTGATACAGACCATTCTGAAGGAAGCTCACAGCGCACCCTATTCTATTCACTCGGGCACCAGTAGGATGGTTAAGGATCTAAAACAAAATTTCTGGTGGGGAAATATGAAAAAGGACATAGCAGAATACGTTTCGAAGTGTTTGACTTGTCAGCAGGTTAAGATTGAACATCAGCGACCTTCCGGAATGTTGAATCCACTTCCGATCCCTGAGTGGAAGTGGGAGGATATATCGATGGACTTTCTCACCAGTATGCCAAGGACCAAGACGGGAATGAACATGATTTGGGTTATAGTTGATCGATTAACCAAGTCGGCTCATTTCCTGGGTATTAAAGACACTTGGGGACCCAAGAGATTGGCACGAGTGTTTATTTCAGAGATAGTTCGATTGCATGGTATACCGAAGACCATTATTTCGGATTGAGATGGTCGTTTCTTGTCGCACTTTTGGAAGGCAGTTCACAGGGCTTTGGGAACCGAGCTGAACTTTAGCACGGCTTATGTTGCGATATTTCTTACACGCAAGTGCACGTCATCGTTTACAAGTAATAAAGTGATAAGTAGAGTATCGTTCCCACGAGGACTGAATCTCTAACTACCGATTTTTGAGTATTCCAATTTTATTTGAACAATCGAATTTGGGTTTTGCAATTAATGACTAAAAGAATTACTAAAAGACTAAACAGTAGAAAACGATAGCTTGAATGAAAGGAAAACAAATGATGAATAAGTCTAGGATTCTGAATCCACCTCGGTTTATCCGAATTTACTCTCGATTATCCGTAATAAATAATCTTCCCAATTTATTGAAGGCGGAGATTGCTAATATATTCTACCGCCTCTCCCGAGGTCAATAGATTTATCTAAAGGCGAATAATGCACTCTATACCTAGGTTAATTAATTCGTCAATAGGCGAAAAGCATAAAATCTCCAAAGGCCACGTAGTGCCTATGAGTATATTCCTATCTCACAGAATAAAACGGTCCTCACCAATAGTTCCTCACCAATTTTCCTCTCCCGATTCGAATTGAATGATTAAATTAATACAACTATTGGCCAGATAATTGCAAGCATTAAACACAATTGGGAAAACTCAACAAAAGGTAATTAATTGGATAATCTCAAGCAATTCGTCAAAACAAAGGTTTCATCAAAACCCTAGATTAGGGCTTTAGCCTGACATACTAATAATTGAAAATACAGAATAAATAAATGAAAGCATAAAAATCAAACGCAGATGAAGTTCGGATTCCTCCGTTATTCAGCTTCCGCCCTCTGTCTTTGAAGTCTTCTGCTTCCCTCTTCTTCTGCCGTCTCCAAGCTTAAGCTCCAAAAGATAAAAGATCCCCATATAAATTAATTAGGGTCTTAAACCCTATTTATAGCTCAGCACATCCTCCAAATCGCGTCCATATGAGTAGGTCGAAAACTGGCTTCGAAACGGCCCAAATCCGCGTGGACATACAAAAACCGCCAAGTGTGCCGCGGCGCACTAAATCTGTGCCGCGGGACAGAGTCTTCAGCTGGATGCCTGGGCGTCCTTAATTTCTTCTGTGCCGCGGCTCACTGAAGTGCCGCAAGCAATCTGATTTACTCTGCGCTCGCTGGGTGTCTTCCTGTGCCGCGGCCCTGCTTCCTTGTGCCGCGGCTCATAGCCTAGATTTGCCGTTTTCGCCCGTTTTGCCTCGTTTTAGCTTCCGGACTTCAATCTCCTGACAAATATACAAAATTAAGGCATCAAAGGCTCATTTTATCAGATTCACTCTCCAAAATAGTACAGAATAATGATAAATAAGCGTATAAAAATACGCCTAACAAATACCCCCAAACTTAAGCCTTTGCTTGTCCTCAGGGAAAAAGAATTAAATTCAATAAAAGAATGTCGTGAATCATCGTGCGATTCGTAGTGTTCAACCTAATCAATACTATCCTGTAATTCTCTCTAAATAACACGAGTGTCATAATAGCGAGCTGCACTCAGAATAATGATTCCGCAAAGTAATCAAGTTCAGTCCTAATCACTCGTTCACGAAGAAAATACAGCTCAAAGATTAACAAAACGTGAATTAAATCGACCGTCAATATGAAAGGTTAAAATAAACAAGCTAGTTCGTCCCGTTCCACAGTGTAATGGCAAAATTTTCATGAGTTTCATAAAAATAATCCTCGGACAGTATTCCCTTATATATATGCTCAAGAATTAATTTGATTCGAGTTGACCACTAGGTTAGGATCTCGGGATGTTTCATCGGGATAATCCTAGGGTGGAACTTCCATTCTCATGTATTGGGAAACCGTTTCACGTAAAAGACACTCATGGGGCACATGGATGCTTCTAGTTACTAAGTTCCCGTCTACAGCGGAGAAACAACTCGAATATATAATTTCCGCATGTCCGAATCAAGGTCGCCGTTTTACGCGAGAGTAAACAACGGGTCACGCGAATACCCCCGGTTACTAGGCTCCCTATCATCGGCACATGTGAAATTTCTAAATCACTAGTCTAATCAGGGTCGTCGTTTTACGCGAGAGTAAACAACGGGTCACGCGAATACCCCCGGTTACTAGACTTCCCTTCGTAGAACAACATTATCTCGACTTTTGGGAAAAACTGACCGACTCTAAACTCACTCTAAGTTCCAACACGACTAATGTAACTGTACGACTCACTAACCGGAAAATGTAACCAAACGTATCGACGGTGACTTTAAAACAAGTATGTATCCTCTCTTATCCGCCAAGACCTCTACAATCACGAAAAAATTTCGGACCTAAATGAATACTAAGCAGAAACAGAAATCTCTGACTACAACGCGACTAGAACTCGACCGTTTCTTCAGAGAGAAAAACAGTGTCGTAACATCAGTATCACACAAATAGAAGCACGAAAAATTCACGAATAGAGAAAAATTAAGACACGCAAGGCTATCGAACAAAAAAATTACGCAAAGTAATGAAAAGTGCAACAAAATCAAGTACAGCAATGAATGTAGCAACTGAAAGTAAATCCCCCCCCCCCCAAACTTAGGACGTACATTGACCTCAATGGACAACATATGATATGCAGTAAAAGTAAAAGGTCAAGTACTCCCCTCCAGTCCGCTCACGAGCTGGTGCCGGAATCATCCGGTGAGGAGGGTGGTGTGGCTGGCCGGGCGGGTGCAATAAATGGCCCGTCGGGATGCATGATATGGGCCGTCCATGCGGCAAGGTGCTCCTGATGATAAACATCCCTCGCAGCCAGACGCCTCGCCTCTCGTCGACTGGCCCGGCGGGCCTGCTCTCGCATCTCGGCTCTGACGACAGCAATAACGCTCTCTCGCTCCGTCCGCTGCTCCTCTCACATGGCAGCCATCAAACTCTCCCTCTCTCTCCTCATCTCATCTCTCTCTCTCCTTGTCTCCTCTCTCAGCTCCTCTCTCACTCTCCTCAGATCCTCTCTCTGCTCCTCTCTCTCTCTTCAGTTCCTTCCTCAGCCCATCGAACATCTCCTGCAATCTCGCTCTGTCGGGCGGTGGGCCGGCATCTCCATGTGTCAGCAAAAGAGGCTCGGGGGATCCCTCGTGGGCCTCCTCTAGCAGAAATC
Organism: Orobanche coerulescens; assembly: GCA_033398695.1. Classification (NCBI taxonomy): domain Eukaryota; kingdom Viridiplantae; phylum Streptophyta; class Magnoliopsida; order Lamiales; family Orobanchaceae; genus Orobanche; species Orobanche coerulescens. The sequence continues at coordinate 131,500,176 of CM065806.1, read as the reverse complement.
CTCTCCCCCGAGCGTGCGCCGGCGCTCCTCCCCACTGGTCAAAATGTGATATGATGCGGTGGTCGATCGGGGCCTGGGGGGCAAGCATCGGCTCGTCGTCTGACCACGTCAGCCCCGACTGCCGGCACAAAGCGCAGATGAGAGAGGGGTGCTTCAACCCCGTCTTGGCCCCCCCTGGATGCACTGGAAGATAGATCGGACCAGGATGGGTGCCACATCGAAACGCAGCCCGGACGTGATAGCATAAAGTGTCCGGGCGCGGGAGAGAAAGACAGTGCGGATCTGGGAGGTGGGGTCAATGCGTGCGCAGATAAAATAAAGCCAGGCACGCCCGAGCCGGCTGAGGCGCGAGCTCTTGAAGTGGAAAGTGGAAGAACCCTGTGCGCGCTGCTCCCAGTCGGAATCGGGCTGTGCAATAGTCTCGAGCAGGGCCTCCTTCGTGAGGCTAGTCATCACTCGGTCATAGGCCGACTCGTCTACCACCGGAAGCCCAAACAACCTCCGAATAGCAGCCGTGGAGAAATCAACAGTAACCCCTCGGACATCGACCTGAGTCCGAGACTCTAATGACGGCAACGTATGCCCTGCCCGAATGTGCTTCAGTAGTGCACTGGCGTAGAACTCCTGCACAATCGAGATAACCGCTGGCTCGGGGGGTGCAGCAAATCTGGCCCACCCCATCTCATCAATCATAGTAAGCAATTCCCCGTCCTGAGGGGCTGGAGTAAATCCCCTCTCCGGAATAAGCGGTCGTGGCCGAATCTTCTCATTGAAGATCTTGTGAATTTCAGGGTCCGAAAACTGGTGCCCCTCCGACTCGGCCCGACTACGAGAGGTCTCCCCTCGAGTGGGGGATGACTAGGTCCTAGCTATCTTGCTCAGTTTCTTTGTTCTCACCATAATCAGTCCTGAAAAGTACAACACCAGGGTTTATTTACGTAAACAATAATAACAATGATCTACACTCGGCTAAGGATGTCCAGCCAGAAATCCAGAATTTAACAAAATAGCACATTCATGAGAGAAGGATGAAATAGGACTTAAACGTTTAAACTGGACGTAAGGGTTGGGCTTGCTGTAAATTCAGAACGAATACGTTGCACAAAGATTCAAAAGATTGCTTTAACAAAGAAATTTTTTTTTCTTAGACAATTTATCAAACACCTTAAGGGCACGAGTTTACTTGGAGAATAAACATAGCTATAGCTTGATGCAACCCCCAAGAACAGAAATACAAATCATTCATCATCAAAACAACGCACTCGATGCATTCATATTCCAAACTAACCATGAAAATTCGATTAAAACTACCATGTTATCCCCTAAACAATCCTAAAACTTATGAAGGAAAATAATCATGTTCAATCCATCCAATGCATAAACAACTTCAAATTTAAATTCATGAAACAAGTAGAGATTAGAGATTGAAACATACCTCGATTGGTTTGTGAAAAGTGCAAGAAAAATCAAAAGGAGAAATTTGCGAAGGGTTCGGCCGATTCGCGCGCTGGGAAGGGAGAGCGAAGGAAAGAAGGTGTACCTGGAAATGCCGGCCGAATGCGTGTTATAAGCTACCTGGGCCTTTCGAATTCCGCATGGTGTGCCGCGGCACAGCTCAAGTGAGCCGCGGCACCGGGTACAGATCCTTCTTGGCTGTTCGTTTGTTTTGTCGTGTGCTGCGGCACAGATTTCGTGTGCCGCGGCTCAGTACTCAAGTGTGCTGCGGCACAAGGTACAGTGGGTTTAGCTCATCTCCTTCGATTTGTGTGTGCCGCGGCTCACAATACCTGTGCCGCGGCTCAGGCTTCAGTTTCTCCCTGGGACTTTCCTGCACAGAATTTTGAGAAGATCACGTTAAAAGCGAGAGGCAGAAGCAAATTGAAGCACAAAAATGAAGAAAAATAAAAATCAAGAATGCAAGAAAAATAAAGAAACGCAAAAATCTACAACTACGAACTCGGGTTGCCTCCCGAGAAGCGCTAAGTTTATAGTCTTCAGCCGGACCTATTTGCAAAAATTAGTTCGCTTTTCGCAAACTCCATTTGGCTTCCGCCCCGTTCATCGAACCGTTCATTTGGTTTTCAAAATTATGACCATCGGTAATTAATGATTCGACTTTCGGTTCAGACAACAAATGTTGTTTGCGGAAAGGTTTCGACGTGAACAACTTCCCGAAACATCCGTTTTCTCATGATTAGATATCCGGTTGAATTCCGGCTTGTTTCCCTCCTTCAAAAATGACTTCATGACACCAACAGACTTGTTTGAGTGCTCGAGAAATGCTACTCGTTCTACATCGTTCTTAAAAATTGGACCATCTGCCACAGAATCTGAATTTTTCAACCGACTATGTTTTCGGTGCTTTCCTCTTTCAACGGCATCTACACTTTCAATTTGTGACCTTTTATCAACACTTCCGGGACATGGAAAAGATTTGAATACTTGAAAGGTAAGTTGCTCGTCTTGGACCCTCAGAGTTAACTCCCCTTTTTCCACGTCTATAAGGGTTCGGCCAGTCGCCAAAAATGGTCGTCCCAAGATGATTGGGATATCTTCATCTTCCTCCATGTTGAGTACGATGAAATCGGCCGGAAAGATGAACTTATCAACTTTGACTAATACATCCTCAATCACTCCCCTTGGGTATTTGATAGATCGATCCGCCAACTGCAAGGAGACCATCGTCGACTTTGCTTCTCCAATTTCCAGCTTCTTAAAAATCGACAGAGGCATGAGGTTAATACTAGCGCCGAGATCGCACAGTGCCTTATTAAAAGAGCGATTACCCATGGTGCACGGTATGTTGAAGCTTCCCGGATCTTTCAATTTGGGTGGGAGCTTCTTTTGAAGAATTGCGCTGCATTCCTCCGTCAAGGCGACAGTTTCAAACTCCTCAAGTTTTCTTTTCTTCGACAATATCTCTTTCATGAACTTAACGTAACTCGGCATCTGTTCCAATGCGTCGGCGAACGGAATGTTAATGTGAAGCTTTTTGAACACGTCAAGGAACTTAGAGAATTGTTTGTCCGCCTTTTTCTGTTGTAACCTCTGCGGAAACGGGACGGGGGGCACACATGTCTTCGGGTTATCCGGCAACGTTATAGAAGGTTCAAATCTTGCGACTCCTCTGGCTCTAAATTATTCTTTTCCTCAATTTCCTTCTTCTTTTCACGCCGCTCGGGCTGGTCCAACACCCTTTTCCCGCTTCTCAAGCTGATTGCGTTTAGAGTCTCTCTAGGATTTGTCTCTGTTGTACTCGGCAATGCTCCCTCCGGGCGAGCTGTCAAGACATTAGCAATTTGGCCCAGCTGGACCTCCAAGTTTCGAATGGAAGCGGAATGATTTTGCAATGTCGCTTCAGTACGGGTCATAAATTGACTCGTATTCGCCGCCAATTTTGCAATTGCTTCCTTGAGAGAAACTTTGGGAGCGGGAGGGGGCTGCTGTTGATTCTGATCGAACGGGGGCTGGTTTGAGTTCTGTCCGTTTCTCCACGAAAAGTTGGGATGATTGCGCCACCCCGGATTATAAGTGTTGGAGTACGGGTTATTCTGCCGATTTCCATTTCCCACGAATTGAGCCTGCTCCATCTGATGTTGCTCGAACGGGTTTCCAACTTGACACTCCGCGCTAGGGTGTGATCCGTTACACCAATTGCATGTCTCTATGGTAACGGGGGAAGGTGCGTGCGAAAATGCTTGGAGCTGTTGGGTCAAAGCGGCGACTTGAGCTGACAAGGTGGAAATCGGATCATTACTTGAAACTTCCATAACTCTCTTCGGTGTCAATCTTTCCGATGGCCATTGATATGCATTTGCGGCCATAGCTTCCAAAAGCGAGTGTGCCTCGGCCATAGTCTTTCCCATCAAGGCCCCACCGGCGGCCGCATCCACGAGAGTGCGTGTAGAAGCACTCAAACCATTGTAGAACGTCTGAATCTGAAGCCAATCAGGAAGGCCGTGATGAGGGCATCTTCGTAGCAAATCTTTATATCGCTCCCACGCCTCGTGGAGCGATTCCATGTCATATTGACCAAAGGTGGTTATCTCGTTTCTCAACCTCGCCGTCTTAGAAGGTGGGAAGAATTTGGCAAGGAAGGCTTGCGCTAACTTTCCCCATGTTGTAATCGACCCCGGCGGTAAGGAATTTAACCAAAATTTCGCTTTATCCGTCAAAGAGAAAGGGAAAAGCCTCAATCGGATGGCATCGTCGGTGACACCATTAGTCTTGAACGTGTCGCATATCTCAAGGAAAGAAGCAATATGAGCGTTCGGGTCGTCATTCGGCCGTCCACAGAATTGGCTCGCCTGCACCATCTGAATAATAGCAGGCTTGATCTCAAAATTATTGGCTTGGATAGTGGGACGCCGAATTCCCGAAAAATTAGCATTGATCTGCGGCATGGCATAATCTCGAAGAGCTAGTTCCGGTTGAACTTGCCGCACATGGTTATATCCTCCTTGGATTTCGATATTCTCGGCCATGTTGACCGTCGTCTGCAACTCTCTTTTCTCCTTCTTGTTCCTTCGAAGAGTGCGCTCGAGCTCGGTATCCAAAGGTATTAGGCCTTCATTACCGAGTTTTCTCATGCACTACATGAAAGGTCCTGAAAGGAAAAACAAATAAATGAAATTAAATACACAAAAATAAAAATAAAAATGTTCAAATTAAGACTAGAAATACTTAAATCGATATTAGAAATAATCAGTCCCCGGAAACGGCGCCAAAAACTTGTTGCGATATTTCTTACACGTAAGTGCACGTCATCGTTTACAAGTAATAAAGTGATAAGTAGAGTATCGTTCCCACGAGGACTGAATCTCTAACTACCGATTTTTGAGTATTCCAATTTTATTTGAACAATCGAATTTGGGTTTTGCAATTAATGACTAAAAGAATTACTAAAAGACTAAACAGTAGAAAACGATAGCTTGAATGAAAGGAAATCAAATGATGAATAAGTCTAGGATTCTGAATCCACCTCGGTTTATCCGAATTTACTCTCGATTATCCGTAATAAATAATCTTCCCAATTTATTGAAGGGGGAGATTGCTAATATATTATACCGCCTCTCCCTAGGTCAATAGATTTATCTAAAGGCGAATAACGCACTCTATCCCTAGGTGAATTAATTCGTCAATAGGCGAAAAGCATAAAATCTCCAAAGGCCACGTAGTTCCTATGAGTATATTCCTATCTCACAGAATAAAACGGTCCTCACCAATAGTTCCTCACCAATTTTCCTCTCCCGATTCGAATTGAATGATTAAATCAATACAACTATTGGCCAGATAATTGCAAGCATTAAACACAATTGGGAAAACTCAACAAAAAGGTAATTAATTGGATAATCTCAAGCAATTCGTGAAAACAAAGGTTTCATCAAAACCCTAGATTAGGGCTTTAGCCTGACATACTAATAATTGAAAATACAGAATAAATAAATGAAAGCATAAAAATAAAACGCAGATGAAGTTCGAATTCCTCCGTTCTTCAGCTTCCGCCCTCTTCCTTTGAAGTCTTCTGCTTCCCTCTTCTTCTGCCGTCTCCAAGCTTATGCTCCAAAAGATAAAAGATCCCCAGATAAATTAACTGTCAGCGTTAAACATATTCCAAAAAAATTATGATCTAATTGGTATGTAGTTGAAGGCTTTATAGTCTGAACTTTGGTTTGTTGAATTAATGGATAGAGCTAAAGTTCATTTAAGGTTTACCTTCGAATCAAACACGAGCAACTTCGAGTAACTTTATTTATGTAAGTCATTTATGAGAAAATGGATTCGACTTCATTAGAGTTTAAAGAGGCATATAGAGTTTTATTCTCCCTTACAAAAAATGTGCATAAAATCTAAAGAGCGAGGGAGCCCAATTCAATCCACACAGAAGTTATTACAATTACCGTAAAAGCTAATTAATCAATGTATGTGATGGGTGGACAAAGAAAGAAAGAATGATATATAACATATGGGATCCACCTATAATATTAAGCACATAATAAAATCACAACTTACCCGAAAGAATGCATACAAATAGATAATCATAACTTGCAAGCTGCTCTTTTTTGTTTTTTTTTTTTTAAATCATTTCCCTAAGATTTTATACTGGAATTGTGAGAACGAAGTTAATGAACCATGATGCATGTGTATGTCTCAATTGGATAACCGAAAGGCAAATACGAGAAAAATATTAATGCACTATATTGCTAATTAAGTAAAGTATTGATTCCAACAAGTCATAACCTCCAATAATAAAAATTCAATTTCCCACACACACGATATGCAAAAATATTACTAGTACACTACCATGGTCTTCACCATTTTACACAAGGTATATATTATATATAAACTAATTCAACGGATATCATTGCATCATCATACAGCTTAGTTTACCCATCTCTCCATCTCTCTCTCCTCTTTCTCTCTCCAAGTTTGTCTTACAGCCCTAACAAGTCAATATTGAGACATCACACATGGGCCTTTCCCAGATGCCGAACATAGTATTCAGAACAAAGAAAACCTATCGGACTTGAAGATTATACATTTTTTCGAAAGAAAAAAGGTAAAAAAATCTTTCTCAAAGCTTTTGTATGCGTGGACATGTTTCTTTCTTTTTCTTTTTTAACTCCTCTTGGTTCAAGAAATTTGACATATTAAAGTCATCTTGTGAAAACTTTTTGTTCACTATAATGTGTTGGATGTAAATTCTAAGTTTTGCTTTCTGATTTGGATGCTTAGAAATTTAATGTGTTGGATGTATATCTAAGTAGATGGCTTATTTCTTATTCTTTTGTAAGAAATACATTATTATGGTTATATAAAGTCTATAATTAATCAAAAAAAAATATACTTGTGATCATTTCAAGCAATGCAGAAATAAATTTCAACCACTCGTGTACAAGTTTACCGTATCAATTCGTAATACAACTCATCGGACATCAACTTCAGGCCCGGACCTGGGCATAGGCCCAAGAGGCATGAGCCTAGGGCCCAAAATTTTTAAGGGCCTATTTTTTTAATTTCTTATTATATACAATTAATAATAGAGATAGATAAAAGACTAATTTTAGTGCAATGGTAAATTAGATGTTTTAAAAGTCATTGATCCTGAGATCGACTCACACCGAACTCCGGTATATATTTTTATAATAGGCCCTCTTTTAATTTTTATTTTCCTTACGTTTTGTTATCTACTTCTATTTGTTATATAATATACAAACAAGAAATGTATATTCTTTTCTAGTATATATTTATAATGGGTCCTTCAACTTTTTTACTTTTTATTTTAATTCTCATTCGATTTTGTCATCTGCTTTATTTGTTTTGTAATATACATTATTTGCAAAAATATATATATATTCTTTTCTAGTCGTTATTCATTCTAGTAAAAAAAATATTATTTTTGTTGTACTTTAAAATAATTGAACAAGTAAGGGAAATCACACCCTTATTTTTATTTATTTTAACATTAAATACAGAAACAATGTAGGATCATTTCTTTTTGGGTTAGTTATAATCAGTTAAATGTATGTGTTATTAAATTAGATACTTTTCAATAAAAAATTTAAAATAATATTTACAAAGCAAAGAATATAAGTTATCATTAATGAAACTCAAAGAGTTAGGAGAAATTGTTTTTTCAAGTGTTAACTTAGTTTTAATTTTCATACTCTATCATTTTTGTGTTGCTTTTGCATATTTTCTCAATTTTGAGGGTCTATTTTTAAATTTCTGCCTAGGGCACCGTCAGACACAGGACCGCCCTGATCAACTTGAGAATCTTTTATATATCAATTGATTTAACAATTAATTAATTAGACATGTAAGTATATACGAAGTGTAACTACATAATACTTCGAAAAAAATGGATCTCCAAGAGTTGTGGTTACCGACTAGTCTCAAGGTAAGGCATACCCACAGAAAAAATAACTCTACATATGTAGTAGTGGCAATATATAACATATGAATGTTGGTTCTTATTATCAGTTATATTTTACAAGGTTGTAAGAGTCCAAAATATGTGTCTTTTGGTCCAGTTTTTTGCAATTGTTGAAAAACATTTAAAAAATACCCTTAATTTCTAGTGTAATTTGTGTTGGAAAGGTGTATGGGTTTCACTCAATTTTCTTAAACTCAAACACAATATGTGTGTGTAGTGTATATGTTAATGAAACAATAATACAAACACAACTATTTTAATATAACTCAAACACAAGCCACAACTTTAATGTTACACAGAGCTTTGGCTCTTTCTTTCTCTCTATTCTCTTTTTCTTTATCTCTTTGGTGTGTTTTATGAGCTAGTTGGATTGCCTTTATATAGGCTTAGTTTTTACAGATTAAATCACTCCTTACATCAGTGTATTCATTGTGACCAGCCTACAAACTTAGACTATTGACTGAAGCGTTTTTTTAATTATTTATTACATTCATGCATGCATGCACCTAGTACTATGCAGCAACTGCTGATTTCTTGCGTGAACATATGCAGAGCCATCTTCAGCCTACCATTTTTTAACTTCAGCTTCCAAGTTTGAATAGCTTCTTGTTTTCATATGCATATTCATGCGCCATCTAGATAACCCTTCTAGAGAGTTTGAAATTCTAACACTCCCCCTCAAACTCGACTTTGCATTCCGAGCTTTTCTTTCATTTTACGGAATATCTCCGGCTTCAACGGCTTCGTGAAAATATCCGTCAAATTTTCTTCGGTCCTGCAGTGCACTAACTCCACGATTTTATCATTCACCTGTTCTCGAATAAAATGATATTTTATGTTGATGTGCTTGCTTCGACTGTGTGACACTGGATTTTTCGCAAGTGAAATAGCAGATTTATTATCCACATAAATGGTAATAGGATCTTCCTTTGCAAGATTTAATTCGCTCAATATGTAGCCTAGCCACATAGCTTGACATGTGCATGCTGCTGCTGCCATGTATTCTGCCTCACATGTTGAGAGAGCAACTGTCTGTTGCTTCTTTAATGACCATGAAAATATCGCTGAACCGATGTGAAAAGTATATCCCGAAGTGCTTTTCCCGTTATCCAAATCGCCACCATAATCACTGTTTGAGTAGCCAACTAATTTTGAATCTTGAGAGTGCATGTAAAATAAACCATGATCAAGTGTACCTCTTATGTACCGCAAAATTCTTTTAGCTGCCATGAAGTGATCTTGCTTCGGCTTCTCCATGTACCTACTAACCAGTCCAACTGCGTACATAATATCAGCACGAGTGAAAGTTAGGTACCTCAAACTTCCAACCAAACTTTTGAATAATGTCGGATTTACCGACTCACTGGTTGAGTCAACTCTCAGATTTATGCTAGTGTCTGCTGGTGTGCTCACCGGCTTGCATTCTTCCATTATGAATTTCTTTAAAATCTGTTATGCATAATTTTTCTGTGACATAAAGATCTCATCTTTGCTTTGCTTCACCTCGACTCCAAGAAAGTAAGACATTTGACCAATATGTGTCATCTCAAATTCATTAGTCATAACTTTCTTAAAATCATCGAACATACGAGGGTTGTTGCCAGTGAAAATCATATCATCCACGTACAAGCATACTATCATAATATCTTCCCCTGAATTTGTTTTTGTGTAGAGTGCATGCTCGTATGGACTTTTCACAAAATCATTCTTCTGAAAATATTCATCAACCCTTGTGTTCCAAGCTCTTGGAGCTTGCCTCAACCCGTACAATGCTTTCTTTAATTTGTAGACTTTATCTTCCTGCCCTCTTTAAACATATCCAGGTGGTTGGTCAATATAGACTTATTCTTCGAGATAACCATTTAGGAATGCCGACTTGACATCCATCTGCTAAATCTTCCACCGATTCTGTGCTGCAATTGCTGTAAGAAGCCGTATAGTATCAACTCTTGCAACCGGAGCAAATACCTCATCATAGTAAATTCCGTATTTCTGCTTGTAGCCTTTAGCAACTAGTCTTGCCTTGTATTTCTCCATTTCTCCATCTTGATTGGTCTTTGTCTTGTAGACCCATTTGACACCACTTGCTTTGTGTCCGTCCGGAAGATCTGTGAGCTCCCAAGTATCATTCTTCTTGATTGCACCGATTTCTTCATCCATGGCTTTATTTCACTTACCTTCTTCAGAAGCTTCCTCAAATGTTACTGGATCACACTCAGCCATCAAACAAAATAATGAATAATCAAATGTTGTTTCTACTGGACTTGTTGCATCGTAGATATCGTCTAGACTCCATATTTTTCTTGGTGCTCCCCCTGAATTGTTGCTTCCTGACGTCGATGGTGTCGATGTAGGAGTTTGTTGATTTGGACTTGGTGGAGGAGTCGGATCATCATTTTCATCACCTTCATTATTTGAGTCATCACCATCGTCTTCTTCAAAAAATAAACCTGCAACTTTTCTTTCTTCCGCGCTCCATATTCAGTAATCTGTTTCATCAAATTCAACATATCGTGAAATGATTACCTTCTTTGTCAATGGATTGTAGAGTCTGTAGGCCTTGCTGCTTTTGTCATATCCGATGAAGATACACTTTTCACCTTTTTCATCTAGCTTCTTTCTCTTTTGATCAGGAACATGAGCATATGCAATGCATCCAAAAATTCTGAGATGTCCAACTGCTGGTTTGCTACCACTCCATGCTTCATTTGGTGTTTTGAATTTGACACCCTTTGTTGGACAACAATTTAGAAAATAAACAGCACATAGCACGGCTTCAGCCCAAAAACTTCTTGGCATGTGCTTTCCATTCACCATACTTCTTGCCATATCAAGAATTATATTATTCTTTCTTTCAGTAATGCCGTTTGTTGTGGAGTATATGCTGCTGTCAACTGGTGATTAATTCCATATGCTATGCAGAAATTGTTGAACAAGTTTGAAGTATACTCGCCTCCTCTGTCTGATCTGAGTATCTTCATGTACTCGCCACTTTGTTTTTCCACCATTGCTTTGAACTCCATGAATTTATCAAGAGCCTCTGCCTTTTCTTTAAGAATGTATACCCAACTCTTTCTGCTAAAATTATCAATAAATATTAGGTAGTACCTGTTCTCGCTAAGTGATGCGATATCAAACGGACCAGCTATGTCAGTGTGAACAATCTCCAATGGCCTCCTAGCTCTCCATGATTTTCCAACAGGAAAAATCTGTCTGTGTTGCTTTCCTTTGATACATGCTTCACATAGTTGATTTGGTTCGTTGATTTCTGGCAAGCCGTCCACCATCTCTGTTTTTGATAATAATTTCAGGCCAGTAAATCCAAGATGACCAAATCTTAGATGCAATAACCACGAGTCATTTTTAACGACTGACTTTAAGCACTCGTGCACCTCTGTCTGCATATCAAGTGTAAACAGACGATTCTTTGTCATCTTCACATTAGCAATCAATTCATGAACTCGATTTCGGAGTACGAGAGAGTTGTCCCTCATTCGTATGTCATATCCTTTCTCTATAAGTTGACCAAGGCTCATGATATTACTTTTCAAAGCAGGTATATAATAGACATCATTGATATACTTTTTATCACCATTCTTTGAGATGATCATAATAATACCTTTCCCTTTGATTGGAGCCTTGACGAGTCACCAAAAGTAACTTCTCCATAGACGGTATCGTCTATCTCTGTAAATAGCTCTTTTTGGCCGTACATATGATTACTGGCGCCTGAGTCAAGATACCAGGTATTTTTTCTTGTCTTCTTCATTTTCTTTGTATGTGAGGAATACAACAGTCCCCACATCCTCGTCTTCTTTTGCGGTAGCAAAGTGATTCTTTTCTTTTGCCTTTGGAGCTCTACACTCGTAATTGAAATGGCCATACTTGTTGCAATTATAACATTGAAAATGAGACTTGTCACATCGTTGTTGAAATCTGCCTCTTCCTCGGCCTCTCAAATTTTGACCACGACCAGATGGCTGATAGCCTTCATTTTTCTGGTCTCTGTTGAAAGATTTTCTTCCTCGTCCTCGTCCACCTCGGTAGCCACCTCTATAGCCACCACTTCCACATACATAATTGCTACTGCCTGGACTGTCATCAATAGTCGTCTTGCTTTGCAACACTTTTTCTAGATGGCTTGTATCATCATACTTATTCAACCGTTGCTCATGTGCTTGTAGTGAACCCACGAGCTCATCAATAGAAATTGTGGACAAATCTTTTGACTCTTCGATTGACGTAACAACATAGTCAAATTTTCTTACCAACGAGCGAAGAAGTTTTTCCATTACCCGAACATCATCGAGACTTTCGCCGTTTCTTTTCATCTCATTTGGTACCGTTTTCAAACGCATAACATATTCACCGATATTTTCTAAACTTTTCATTTTGATATTTTCAAACTCACCACGGAGTACTTGGAGCCGCACCCTTTTGACTTTCTCGACACCTTGGAATGATTTTTGCAAAATCTCCCACGCATCTTTTGCTATTTTTGCTTCCGAAATTTTTTCAAAGGTTGATTCATCAACACCTTGAAAAATAGTAAACAAAGCTTTTTTATCTTTTTTCCGGAACTCTTTTAACGCCGTCTTCTCGGTGTTCGAAAGTGTTGCTTCTGCAGTTGCATCTACGGGTTCGTCATACCCGTTTTCGATACTATCCCAATTATCGTAGGAACCGAGTAACACCTTCATTTGGATACTCCAATTTCCGTAATTTGTACTCGTCAATTTCGGAATTTGTGGTTGCATCATATTCGCCATTTTTTTCACGAACAGAACCTTGTCTCCGATACCACTTGTTAGAAACGTGTATGGATTTCACTCAATTTTCTTAAACTCAAACACAATATATGTGTGTTAGTGTATATGTTAATGAAACAATAATACAAACACAACTACTTTAATATAACTCAAACACAAGCCACAGCTTTAATGTTACACAGAGCTTCGGGTCTTTCTTTCTCTCTATTCTCTTTTTCTTTTTCTCTTTGGTGTGTTTTATGAGCTAGCTGGGTTGCCTTTATATAGGCTTAGTTTTTACAGATTACATCACTCCTTACATCAGTGTATTAATTGTGACCAGCCTACAAACTTAGACTATTGACTGAAGCCTTTTTTTATTATTTGTTACATTCATACATCCATCTACTACTACGCAGTAACTGCTGATTTCTTGTGTGAACATATGCAGAGCCATCTTCAGCCTACTATTTTTTAACTTCAGCTTCCAAGTTTGAATAGCTTCTTGTTTTCAAATGCATATTCATGCACCATCTAAATAACCCTTCTAGAGAGTTTGAAATTCTAACAATTTGAACTTATCATGAGCAATTTTAAGGTCATTTCGAGAGATAAAAATCAAAATTCTTGACTTCTTTTCTTGTACATTATTCTATTCATCGAGGCCTTAGAATTTTTCAGACTAGTTTGGTTCTTATCCGCTTCCCTCTACTCCTACCAAAAATAAAATTTTCTTATTAATTAGAGGTGATACTTACACTTACTATATACACACACACACACACACACACACATATATATATATATATATATATATATATATATATATATATAGAGCAGGATCAGATATTCTGCTGAAGAAAAATATGTTGGAGAAAAAAAAACTGAACTTGGGTCAGCCGATTTTATCAGTTCGAAAATACTCAACGAAACTTAATGGAAGAAAAATTGAGAATGGTCTCCCTATTATTATACCTACTAGGCTTTCTCCTTCAGTTCCTGTTAAAATTGCTGGAGCTGTGCCTTTTAAATGGGAAAAGACCCCTGGAAAACCAAAAGAGAAGTCTGACACGCCCCCAGAAGAGGCTAATTACCACCGCCACCACAACAACAACAACAACTCTCTTAATGTGGAAACAGGGGATCAGAGTAAGAGTGGTTGTCGTTCAGAGGGTTGTGATGATGAAGAAACGTTTGTAGATGCACTCGACACACTATCTTCAAGAATCGAATCATTTATCTTAAATTGTCATATGGGCGGACCATCCCTAACATCAAAGGATAAAAATCTACGCCTGGCGGATTCACAAACCCGATCGTTAATGAGATCAACAGCTAGACGACGACAACAACGCCGGCCAAGAGCACTAAAAATGAAAATCGTGCGGCGTAAAGAAAAACAGCGAGGGAGTGATACTGACGCTCATTGGAAGTTGCTTCCACATTGTGGATTACGACCGGGGATTTGCTTAACCACCTCAGTCTGCATTGTAAATCATCTTCCCGCTAAGAATGAGGTAGCAGTATACGTAGGTGAAGATTATAAGTATCTGTGCGGTTCTTCTTTGTATAGGAACTTTTGTTAATGCATGCTCTCTCTCTCTCTCTCTCTCTCTCTCTCTCTCTCTCTCTCTCGGATTTTTTTTTTCTTTCTTGAGCAGTGCGACGTAAAATCAAATGACAAAATCCAAAAAGCTGAAACCAAAGAGAATAAGAAGAGCATTTGGAAAAAAAATGAGAAACCAGTGATCCCTGGCGTTCCTGAAGAAACAAATCATGCAGCTGCGTCAAATAGGAAAACCTTTCGGGAACTATTGGCCGCTGATCATCAAGGCAGTCCAAAGGAGTTGTTAGGTTCTGTTGTTCACGACAAAACTCTCTATCTCGATACTTCAAATCATCAGTTGAACAATACACAGAGAATATTGGAGCAATTAATGCAGGTGGCCGATGCATCTCTTGAAGCTGATCAACTGCTGCCCAGTAGTAGTAGTAGTAGTAGTGCTCACATCAACTTTTGTGAGGACTTCAATATTGTATCATCATCATCACTTCCTAAAACAAGCGGAAAATGGGGGATGGTTTTCGCAAGAAAGACTCAAGATTCAACCCATAAAACAGATGACGACGCACACGAGGCTGAAAAAGAAACCACCAATAAAGTAGAAAAGCAGCTGCAGATATCAATCAGTACTCTGGGGAATGACTCGGGTAATAAAAAGTATTCCGAGTTCCTTGTTTCTCCACCTCGATTGAAATCTCCATCAGATTCTTGGCTTTGTCGCACTTTGTCATCCATGTACGCAGAGCATGCCTCACGACAACATTCATATCTTGCTGGATCAACAAAATCCTCAAAACCAGGGCTCGAGCAACATTAGGTTAATTATATTTACTAGTTGGTCGCTATAGTTGAAACTGAAAAGGCGTTCAGAATGTACACTTTGTAGGAAGCGGCTATCTACAATTAATAGGAAGAGAAAGCTGTGATGCTTACCTCCCAAACCCCCCCCCCCCCCCAACCAACCCTCCCAACCCCTCTTTTTGCGATTAAATTATGAGCAATGATATATCCACAAAGGATTTCCCATAAAAACAATCTACACGTTGAGGTGTCATCGAGGGATTGGTTTTCTATGGGATCCACATCCTACAAAAACCAATCCCCTGCTGACACCTCGGCGTGTGGATTGTTTTTGTGGGAGATCTTTTGTCGTTCTAGCAAAATTCTTAAATTATTACATGAGAATCAGTTGGACTGTTTTTAATTATTTTAATATTTCTCAGCATTGGAAAGGCGTTCAGAATGTGCACTTTTAATATTTTAATATTTCTAAGTAACGGTCACGAGTTGAGTCACCTTTTTTAACGTTACATGTGTGGCGTAAATATAAAAAATGTGTTTACTTCGTTGATTACTTTTTCTCCTTTCTTTTTCCTTTATTTTTCTTTCTTTATTCCTCTTCTTTTGCTGCAACTTGATTTTTCTCCCACAGTTTCTTCATTTTCCACCCTAATCTTTCAGTTTAGAACTTATTTTTCTCCCTATCAAGTGTAGATTCACTACTAAAAAGCCCTATAACAACGTCACCTTATTACCTTCATCGGACAAAGTGAAGCTAAAGAATTAAGGGCGACAAACAAATTAAACAAAAATATCACATACATGATGTAACACCCCCAAGACGTTCAGGGCATATTACAACGCCGTGGACTCCACACTATGGAATCCACCAGGCTAACGTACCAACAAGACATTTGACAACGACAAACGATCATCAATAATGCGACAATTCAAATAAGATTACAATCCGACAATAAAATCCGACATCAATCCATTTCCCAAAACAGGAACACAATATTAACAATTTTGAAATAAGAAGTACTCGAGTACTTAATCCAATTTTATAACACAAAGGTCCCAAAACAAGACATCAAAAGTAATAGACCGAACTGAACACCAACAAATGACCACTGATCAGTATCACGCTTGCCCATCATCCTCATACGGCTCAAGTGCTCGTTTGTCCCCACGATCGATACCTGAAATACAAAAAGTATTTCCCCCATTTAAGGGGTTAGCGACAACTACTAGTGCAAGTACAATCCATTTGAACTACATTCTAATCAGATGAATATATGCGCCAAGAAGTCATTTTAGAAAACATTTTATATTCCGGAATATTTATGATGTACAATCACAAAACACATTATCTCCAACAAATCACAATTCAAAGTTAACCGTTGGTACGAGACTCATGGCCACTGTACCCCGCAGAGCCCCGTCGGACATCCCTGGGTGGCTAACCACAGTTCGCGATACGCACACTCATGGCAATACGTATCCCTAGAGGCCCCGTCGGACCGTCCCTAGGTGAACATACACATAACCATCCACAACAACCACGATACAGCCATAATTCAAATACTAGACCATGTAAACAAATGTAAAGTACTTGCCTTTGAGACATACTTGAAGAAACAGAGTTGAAGCACGACTACGAACGGTCCGGGTGGAAAACGACGGTCCCTAAACGAAGGACCAATACAGTTCAGTCCCCACGGACAACAATACTCTAATGGAATACACCCATAACCCCGATTACATGATACGGAAATGAACGATCAATCGATACGAGCGAGGGTTTACACAAAATCTCCCCGTATCGATAATTCGCGGATTAAAAACAAGAAAGTTGGATTAAGAATCATTCACTAATCACAATCGGTAAAGAATATCGTAATATAGATGAACAATTCGGAACTAAACCCTAGAATCCCGAAAATCCCCCAAATCCGTCAAAATTAGGGTTCCTGGGAATTACCTTGAATTCGGCTGACGAAGGGTGATTATGCTGATTATGATATGATGGCTTGATTCTACCGTGATGGAATTTGAAGAGAACTCCGAATAGAACCGGTGGAAATCACCTCTGAGGTCGCACGTCGAAGAAACGAAGAGAAAAGAATAAAAATGTTGTTCTGAAACTGTCCGCTGGCTTATATATTCAGTGGAGTTAGCGCACGCTAATCGTCATATGTAGCGCGCGCTATCGGGGCCGTGACAGGTCCAGTGGCTACTGCCACCATTCGCTAGCGTACGCTAACAATAGGGAGTTAGCGTACGCTAACTTCACTTCGGTAGCGCACGCAAGGTAACAGGGGTAGCGTGCGCTACCTACACAAAGAAGCCAAAGATCGCTGATGTCACATCAGCAGTAAGCTGCTATCGAGGGTATAAAACACGAAACGCACGACGAAACCAGAATCCAGGAACATAGACGCGAAGCATACAAGACGACGGAGCTGAGCGCTGAAAGAAGATGCAATTCCGACCACCGGAGGGTCCGTAATGCGACAACGAAAAATAAGATTCCCTAAACTATTAGGAATTACAAAAATAGCCCAAGTGCCCGAAAATCACGAAACGACGTCGGATTTACAAACCGAAAGTCTCCATATGACCAACCCAACCATACGAACTTGTACAAACCAAGAAACAACGAAAATGAATGAGTTTTACAGGAATCCAACGTTCATACGGCAAAACATGCCATAAAACGAAATTACGTGAAAACATCATCAAAACTCATCCAAATGGAAAAACTCCAAGAACAAAATAGATTCAAAATGTCGAAACGGTTACAAGCGAGTCGATAAAAATAGACATACACCAAAAATAGAAACTGCTAAAAATGGAAAAATTACGGATATTACATTCTCCCCCTCTAAAATAAAGTTTCGTCCCGAAACTTAAGAATCAAAAAGCTCGGGGTATCTCGAACACATATCCTCCTCTAGCTCCCACGTCGCTTCTTCTACTCCGTGCCTCGAACATTGCACCTTAACCAAAGGAATGGTTTTGTGCCTTAACTGCTTGTCACGACGCTACAAAATTCTGACGGGCCTCTCTTCAAACGTAATATCCTTCTCGATCTCCACGTCCCCAAAGTCAATAATGTGGGACGGGTCTGGAACGTACTTCCTCAACTGGGAAACGTGAAATACGCTATGAACATGACTCAGCGACGGAGGTAACGCCAAACGGTACGCTAACTCACCGACTCTCTCCAATACTTCGAAAGGTCCAATATATCTCGGGCTGAGTTTCCCCTTCTTCCCAAAACGGAAAACTCCTTTCGTCGGAGACACTCTCAACAGAACATGATCTCCCACTTCAAACTCCAAAGGTTTACACCTCACATCCGCATAAGACTTTTGTCGACTCTGAGCAGCCAACATCCTCTTTCTAATCAATTCAACTTTCTCCCTCGTCTCCAACATAAGGTCCGGCTCGGTGCCAGCCAAATCGGACGGCTCATCCCAACATATCGGTGATCGGCAACGTCGACCATAAAGTGCCTCATACGGTGACATCTTAATCGACGCGTGCCAGCTATTATTATAAGTAAACTCAATTAAAGCCAGACGATCCTCCCAGTCACTACTCCAATCTAACGCACACGCGCGCAACAAATCCTCGAATGTCTGAATGGTACGTTCGGACTGCCCATCGGTCTGGGGATGGAAAGAAGTGCTCAGACGTAATCGTGTCCCCAATGCCTTATGTACCGCCTGCCAAAAATGCGATACAAATCGGCCATCTCTATCCGAAATAATGGTCTTCGGCGTACCATGAAGTCTCACTATCTGTGCGATAAAGACACGAGCCAACTTTTCTGGACCCCAAGTATCCTTGATGCCCATAAAATGTGCTGACTTAGTTAGTCGGTCTACAATCACCCACACCATATTCATACCAGTCTTCGTCCTCGGCAAACTCGTGACAAAATCCATAGAGATGTCCTCCCACTTCTATTCCGGAACGGGAAGTGGTTTTAATAATCCGGCTGGCCGCTGATGCTCGATCTTGACTTGCTGACAAGTCAAACACTTAGCCACAAACTGAACTACCTCCTTCTTATCATTCCACCAGAAATTTTTCCTCAGATCTTTATACATTTTACTCGAGCCCGGATGGACTGAGTAAGGTGATGCATGAGCCTCTCGCATGATACTCTGTCTCAATTCCGAGTCGTTCGGAACGCACAACCGACCTCATAATCTCAACACTCCATCCTCATGAATAACGAATCCCGGGGCTTTCCCCTTCCCTACACTCTCCCGAAGCTGAATAAACATCAGGTCCTCCAACTGTCCCGATTTAATGTCCTCGACCAGAGATGAAGAAATCTCAAGAGTACGCAACTGCCCGGAACTCTCTGGCAGTACAATCTCAATGCTCAACCACATAAACTCTCGCTGAAGTCCCGACTGGGCCGTAAGCAACTCAAGCGCTCGAAGCGATACCGATTTCCGGCTCAAGGCATCTGCTACCACATTAGCCTTGCCCGGATGATACAGGATCTCGAGATCGTCATCCTTAATTAATTCCAACCATCTCCTCTATCTCATATTGAGCTCTTTCTGGGTGAAAATGTACTTTAGGCTCTTGTGATCGGTGAAAATCTGACCCGACGAGCCATACAAGTAATGACGCCAGATCTTCAACGCAAATACGACTGCGGCCAACTCAATATCGTGCGTAGGGTAATTCAATTCATACGGTTTCAACTGACGGGAAGCATAGGCAATCGTCCTCCCGTGCTGCATAAGTACGCATACGAGCCCTTGGCCCGAAGCATCACTATAAACGGAGAAACCATCATTACCACTCGATAAAGCCAAAACAGGAGCGGTCGTCAACCGCTTCTTCAACTCCTCAAAACTATTCTGCCTCTCATCGGTCCACACAAACTTCTCTGACTTCTGTAACAACTGAGTCAGCGGTCTAGCGAGCTTAGAGAACCCCTCGACGAATCTGTGGTAATACCCGGCTAATCCCAGAAAACTGCGGACCTCTTTCACGTTCTTGGGCGGCACCCAATCGAACACTGCCTCTACCTTATGTGGGTCCACACGAACACCCTCGGCCGAGATCACATGACCGAGAAACATAACCTCCCGTAACCAAAACTCGCACTTTGAGAACTTCGCAAAAAGATGCTGAGTTCTCAAAATGTCTAACACAATATGTAAATGACGGGCATGCTCCTCCTCGCTCCTCGAGTAAATCAGAATATCGTCGATAAAGACGACTACACATTTATTTAGGTACTCGATAAAGACTTTGTTCATAAGTTGCATGAACACGGCTAGGGCGTTGGTTAGCCCAAAAGGCATAACCACAAACTCGTAGTGTCCGTATCTCGTTCGAAAGGCCGTCTTCGGAATATCGGTATCCTTCACTCGGAGCTGATAATACCCCGATCTCAAATCAATCTTCGAAAACACGGTTGCCCCTTGCAACTAATCAAACATGTCATCAATCCTCGGGAGCGGATACTTGTTTTTGATGGTCACTTTGTTCAACTCTCGGTAGTCGATACATAAACGAAGTGATCCATACTTCTTCTTCACAAACAGGACCGGTGCGCCCCAAGGTGAAGCACTCGGTCGAATATACCCCATGTCTAGCAACTCTCCCAACTGTTTCTTCAACTCAAGCATCTCGGCAGGCGCCATACGGTATGGCGTCTTAGAAATCGATGCTGCACCCGGCTCTAAATCGACGATAAACTCAACTTCTCGATCCGGCGGTAAACCCGGCAACTCGTCTGGAAAAACATCAGGATACTCACACACTACCGGAATAGACGAGAGCTCGACTCCCCCTTCTTCCGATATCAAAGCGTAACACCAATAGCCCGTGCAACCTCCTCGAAGGAGTCTCACCGCCCTCAAGGCGCTGATCAGTAATCTCTGGCTACTCCGCTTGCGCCCCACAAAAGAATGCTCAGTACCATCAGAGGCTAACATCGAAACAGTCCTCGTTCTATACTTCATGATCGCCCCATGACGGTCCAGCCAATCCTCACTCAGAATCAAATCCTCATCTCTAATATCCACCGCAATCAGATTAGAAGGCCAAACCCTCCCCGCGATACTTACTGGAAAATCCCTAATCTCACGATTCCCCCACGATGCTATCCCCGCTAGGAAGTTTAACAACAAAAGGCTCACAAGCAACAAGGCAATCAACATGCAGACGACGCACACAATCCATAGATATAAAAGAATACGTAGCACCAGAATCGAACAATACGGAAACAGGATGATCAAGGATGTGGACGGTACCTGTAGCCACCGTCGCGTCGGGATCTCCGGCTCGCCTTATCTCATACACACGGGGCGGAACAGACCCCTCACTAGAAGCTCCCCCTCTAGAAGGCTGACCACGACCTCGACCTCTACGAAAACTCTGTTGCGGCTGAGGAACTGTCGGTGCCTGATTCACACTCGGCTCTCCTGCCGCTGGGGCTGATATCTGAGTAACTGGAGCCCGAGCTGCATCCGTACAAAACTTAGCACGATGACCCATACGACCACAAGCAAGACACTGAATCAGAGGCCTATCACACTCACTCATCATGTGGCCCGGATGACTGCAGTTGAAGCACGTAGGACCACGAATGGAACCAGCAGGAGCAGACCTATAACCATTTCCTCGACCAACTGATGGCGACTGACTCCCGAAGACTCGCGAACCAGACTGAGCCTTCGGATACCCTCCTGACTTGCCTCCCGAAAACTGACCGGAGGTCTTCTGCTTCTTTCCTTCAGCTACCGTCTCTGTCGCAGAAAACGACACCTCGTAAGCCATCGCTTTATTCTGGTATTCTTTCAAAGTCGTGCACCCCAGACCAGACATGTAGTGGCGCACCCTCGGTTTCATCCGCATATCAAAGTGGCGGATCTTATCAAGCTTATCGCGAACTTGGTTTCTCACATAATGCAACTGTTGATTGTAGTCTTTGTTAGCTTGAGATATAGGAACATCTTGGGGTTTAGCCTCAAAGAAGGCTCGGATCCTCCCCTCTTTCACTGGCCAAGGACAGAATTCGTCTTCCATCAGATCCCGAAACTCTGCCCACATAGCTGCTCGGACACGCGGTTTCACCGCTTGCCACCACGTTGCTGCCTCCTTGGCGAGGAAGTACTGAGAAATGGGTACTTTCCTCTCCTCGGAACAATTAGCAGCCTCAAACACTTTCTCCATCTCGAATAGCCAATTCTCCCAACCAGAAGGGTCGGAAGCACCATCAAACTGCGGAGGACGCATACGAATCACGTCCTAAAGTAGCTTACCATTACCGGATCCAGTGGGCGGAACCGGGTTGGCATTTGCTTGGCCGACTAGAACGGCCTGAGTCAGTAGCGTCATCTGGTTCGCTACCTGCTGCAAAATGTTGGCCACTCCAACATTCTCATGTGCATTACCGGAGCTAGCAGAGTGGTCCTGCTGACCTCCGGAACTAGGGGGAACACTGTTCGACAAGGAAGGCATCGCCGAATCAGTTCCCGAGTGATCGGACATGGCCGCCCCACCGGCTGCGCCACATCCCCTACCGCGTCCGCGACCGCGTCCGCGTCCTCTACCAGCAGGAATTCTGAAGAAGCAACGGGTAAGTACAATTCAAACGCAAAACGCAACAAGATACTAAGACAGGAATAGGACATAACGATGAAATGAGTCATGTTAGGAAAACTTACGAGCACCGGCGTACTGAGATGATGGCATAGCAGTGATACTGTCCCAAAAACGACACTTAACTAGACCCAAATAACCGACAGCCTAGGTATCCATAAACCTAAGCTCTGATACCATATTCTGTAACACCCCCAAGAAGTTCAGGGCATATTACAGCGCCGTGGACTCCACAGTATATAATCCACCAGGCTAACGTACCAACAAGACATTTGACAATGACAAACGATCATCAATAATACGACAATTCAAATAAGATTACAATCCGACAATAAAATCCGACATCAATCCATTTCCCAAAACAGGAACACAACATTAACAATTTTGAAATAAGAAGTACTCGAGTACTTAATCCAATTTTATAACACAAAGGTCCCAAAACAAGACATCAAAAGTAATAGACCGAACTGAACACCAACAAATGACCACTGATCAGTATCACGCTTGGCCATCATCCTCATACGGCTCAAGTGCTCGTTTGTCCCCACGATCGATACCTGAAATACAAAAAGTATTTCCCCCATTTAAGGGGTTAGCGACAACTGCTAGTGCAAGTACAATCCATTTGAACTACATTCTAATCAGATGAATATATGCGCCAAGAAGTCATTTTAGAAAACATTTTATATTCCGGAATATTTATGATGTACAATCACAAAACACATTATCTCCAACAAATCACAATTCAAAGTTAACCGTTGGTACGAGACTCACGGCCACCATACCCCGCAGAGCCCCGTCGGACATCCCTGGGTGGCTAACCACAGTTCGCGATACGCACACTTACGGCAATACGTATCCCTAGAGGCCCTGTCGGACCGTCCCTAGGTGAACATACACATAACCATCCACAACAACCACGATACAGCCATAATTCAAATAATAGAACATGTAAACAAATCTAAAGTACTTGCCTTTGAGACATACTTGAAGAAACGGAGTTGAAGCACGACTACGAACGGTCCGGGTGGAAAACGACGGTCCCTAAACGAAGGACCAATACAGTTCAGTCCCCACGGACAACAATACTCTAATGGAATACACCCATAACCCCGATTACATGATACGGCAATGAACGATCAATCGATACGGGCGAGGGTTTACACAAAATCTCCCCGTATCGATAATTTGCAGATTAAAAACAAGAAAGTTGGATTAAGAATCATTCACTAATCACAATCGGTAAAGAATATCGTAATATAGATGAACAATTCGGAACTAAACCCTAGAATCCTGAAAATCCCCCAAATCCGTCAAAATTAGGGTTCCTGGGAATTACCTTTAATTCGGCTGATGAAGGGTGATTATGCTGATTATGATATGATGGCTCGATTCTACCGTGATGGAATTTGAAGAGAACTCCGAATAGAACCGGTGGAAATCGCCTCTGAGGTCGCACGTCGAAGAAACGAAGAGAAAAGAATAAAAATGCTGTTCTGAAACTGTCCGCTGGCTTATATATTCAGTGGACTTAGCGCACGCTAATCGTCATATGTAGCGCGCGCTAACGGGGCCGTGACAGGTCCAGTGGCTACTGCCACCATTCGCTAGCGTACGCTAACAATAGGGAGTTAGCGTACGCTAACTGCACTTCGGTAGTGCACGCAAGGTAACAGGGGTAGCGTGCGCTACCTACATGCCAGCAGCTTCAAAGATCGGCGATGTCACATCGCATGAAGTCATTGCCGAGGGCATAAAACACGAAACGCATTTAGCGAAACCAGAATCCAGGAACATAGACGCGAAGCATACAAGACGACGGAGCTGAGCGCTGAAAGAAAATGCAATTCCGACCACCGCAGGGTCCGTAATGCGACAACGAAAAATAAGATTCCCTAAACTATTAGGAATTACAAAAATAGCCCAAGTGCCCGAAAATCACGAAACGACGTCGGATTTACAAACCGAAAGTCTCCACATGACCAACCCAACCATACGAACTTGTACAAACCAAGAAACAACGAAAATGAATGAGTTTTACAAGAATCGAACGTTCATACGACAAAACATGCCATAAAACAAAATTACGTTAAAACATCATCAAAACTCATCCAAATGGAAAAACTCCAAGAACAAAATAGATTCAAACTGTCGAAACGGTTACAAGCGAGTCGATAAAAATAGACATACACCAAAAATAGAAACTGCTAAAAATGGAAAAATTACGGATATTACATTTTCCCCCTCTAAAATAAAGTTTCGTCCCGAAACTTAAGAATCAAAAAGCTCGGGGTATCTCGAACGCATATCCTCCACTAGCTCCCACGTCGCTTCTTCTACTCCGTGCCTCGACCATTGCACCTTAACCAAAGGAATGGTTTTGTGCCTTAACTGCTTGTCACGACGCTCCAAAATTCTGACGTGCCTCTCTTCAAACGTAATATCCTTCTCGATCTCCACGTCCCCAAAGTTAATAATGTGGGACGAGTCCGGAACGTACTTCCTCAACTGGGAAACGTGAAATACGCTATGAACATGACTCAGCGACGGAGGTAACGCCAAATGGTACGCTAATTCACCGACTCTCTCTAATACTTCGAAAGGTCCAATATATCTCGGGCTGAGTTTCCCCTTCTTCCCAAAACGTAAAACTCATTTCATCGGAGACACTCTCAACAGAACATGATCTCCCACTTCAAACGCCAAAGGTCTACGCGTAACATCCGCATAAGACTTTTGTCGACTCTGAGCAGCCAACATCCTCTTTCTAATCAATTCAACTTTCTCCTTCGTCTCCAACACAAGGTCCGGCTCCGTGCCAACCAAATCGGACGGCTCATCCCAACATATCCGTGATCGGCAACGTCGGCCATAAATTGCCTCATACGGTGCCATCTTAATCGACGCGTGCCAGCTATTATTATAAGTAAACTCAATTAAAGTCAGATGATCCTCCCAGTCACTACTCCAATCTAACGCACACGCGCGCAACAAATCCTCGAACGTCTGAATGGTACGTTCGGACTGCCCATCGGTCTGGGGATGGAAAGAAGTGCTCAGATGTAATCGTGTCCCCAATGCCTTATGTATCGCCTGCCAAAAATGCGATACAAATCGGCCATCTCTATCCGAAATAATGGTCTTCGGCGTACCATGAAGTCTCACTATCTGTGCGATAAAGACACGAGCCAACTTTTCTGGACCCCAAGTATCCTTGATGCCCATGTTGTTGCCCAAAATATTTATCCGAAGATTAATACTGCTGGAAGACGGACAACAAACAAATGCGGGAGCACTTCCGAGAGAAGATAAATAAAACAAGATTTGCCGGGTTTGTTAGGCCCGGGCTTGAATGCTCTCGCGAGATGTTATTAATACAAATATTCGTGGATACAAGTATTAATGAGAGAAGTCTAAATACAATGAGTGTAAAAAGACTCTGTTGATCCGGCTCTTGAGCGAAGCTAGGTGTTCTTCGTCCCGCCGGTAATCTACTCGAGGAGAAAAGGCCTTGAGAAGTGAGACCGAAAGAAAGCTGTTGCCAAGAGTTGGATGTTAGCCAAGTGTAAGTGATTTGCTTCTGTCTGGTGTGAAATGCGAAGGAAGTCAAGTGTTTGGAGAGTCGAATCTCGGTTTGTGCGGAAGAGTTTCGGTCCCTGGACAAGTCCGGGAGCCTTGTATATATAGAGGCCGAGGGGCCCTGTCCCCTAGTGGGCGATCGCCTTTCGGCATTTAATGCAATGGGGCGATCGCCCTAAAGGTTACGTGGCCGCCCGCAAAAGTCCAAAGCTACGGTGGTGGCGGTACCGTGCGGTCAATGAGGATCCGGCACGCGTCCGGAAGCACTGTCACAGAGGTCCCACTTAGCTACTTTCGGCGGACCTTGTCGGTAGGTGCAGGCCGTAGTCACATGTCTTGTCCGCCAACTCCTTTCGCAGTCCAGGCAATGCTGGTAGGTGAGGTAGGTGACAAGATTGTCAGCGCCTTTTGTGGATCTGCACGTGGGGTCAGCTTTGAGACTTGGCCTTTGCCGACTGGATGGTCATCGGTGGTGATCGACCTGGATGGTCTTCGGAGGTCGACATCTGCCAGTGGATGGAGGTCGCCAAGGGTCGGTCGCCAAGGGTAGGTCGCCAGGTGCCGAGAGACGGTCGATCGCCAAGGGTCGGTCGTCGAGTACCGAGAGGCGATCGTCTTGATGACGATCGCTCGGCACCGGGACTTGTCCTGGGCCCTACGGTTGGCCAGTCTAGCATGCCCGCTGGGTTAAGGCTCGGTCGCCTGGTCGCCGATCGGCAGGCTTGCCTTGGTCGCTCGGCAGTAAGTCGGTCGCTCGGCCTGTAAGTCGGTCGCTCGGCCTCGGAGGCGATCGCCGGTCGGAAGGTGTTAAATCTTGACACAACATAACCAACGCCCCAGCCGTGTTCATGCAGCTTATGAACAAAGTCTTTATCGAGTACCTAGATAAATGTGTAGTCGTCTTTATCGGCGATATTCTGATTTACTCGAGGAGCGAGGAGGAGCATGCCCGTCATTTACATATTGTGTTAGACATTTTGAGAACTCAGCATCTTTTTGCGAAGTACTCAAAGTGCGAGTTTTGGTTACGGGAGGTTATGTTTCTCGGTCATGTGATCTCGGCCGAGGGTGTTCGTGTGGACCCACATAAGGTAGAGGCAGTGTTGGATTGGGCGCCACCCAAGAACGTGAAAGAGGTCCGCAGTTTTCTGGGATTAGCCGGGTATTACCGCAGATTCGTCGAGGGGTTCTCTAAGCTTGCTCGACCGCTGACTCAGTTGTTACAGAAGTCAGAGAAGTTTGTGTGGACCGATGAGAGGCAGAATAGTTTTGAGGAGTTGAAGAAGCGGTTGACGACCACTCCCGTTTTGGCTTTATCGAGTGGTAATGATGGTTTCTCCGTTTATAGTGATGCTTCGGGCCGAGGGCTCGGATGCGTACTTATGCAGCACGGGAGGACGATTGCCTATGCTTTCCGTTAGTTGAAACCGTATGAATTGAATTACCCTACGCACGATTTTGAGTTGGCCGCAGTCGTATTTGCGTTGAAGATCTGGCGTCATTACTTGTATGGCTCGTCGTGTCAGATTTTCACCGATCACAATAGCCTAAAGTACATTTTCACCCAGAAAGAGCTCAATATGAGATAGCGGAGATAGTTGGAATTAATTAAGGATTACGATCTCTAGATCCTGTATCATCCGGGCAAGGCTAATGTGGTAGCAGATGCCTTGAGCCGGAAATCGGTATCGCTTCGAGCGCTTGAGTTGCTTACGGCCCAGTCGGGACTTCAGCGAGAGTTTATGAGGTTGAGCATTGAGATTGTACTGCCAGAGAGTTCCGGGCAGTTGCGTACTCTTGAGATTTCTTCATCTCTGGTCGAGGACATTAAATCGGGACAGTTGGAGGACCCGATCTTTATTCAACTTCGGGAGAGTGTAGGGAAGGGAAAAGCCCCGGGATTAGTTATTCATGAGGATGGAGTGTTGAGATTCCGAGGTCGGTTGTGCGTTCCGAACGACTCGGAATTGAGACAGAGTATCATGCGAGAGGCTCATGCATCACCTTACTCAGTCCATCCGGGCTCGAGTAAAATGTATAAAGATCTGAGGAAAAATTTCTGGTGGAACGATATGAAGAAGGAGGTAGTTCAGTTTGTGGCTAAGTGTTTGACTTGTCAGCAAGTCAAGATCGAGCATCAGCGGCCAGCCGGATTATTAAAACCACTTCCCGTTCCGGAATGGAAGTAGGAGGACATCTCTATGGATTTTTTCACGAGTTTGCCGAGGACGAAGACTGGTATGAATATGGTGTAGGTGATTGTAGACCGACTAACTAAGTCAGCACATTTTCTGGGCTGTTGTGTCAAGATTTAACACCTTCCGACCGGCGATCGCCTCCGAGGCCGAGCGACCGACTTACAGGCCGAGCGACCGACTTACTGCCGAGCGACCAAGGCAAGCCTGCCGATCGGCGACCAGGCGACCGAGCCTTAACCCGGGGCATGCTAGATCAAGCAACCGTAGGGCCCAGGACAAGTCCCGGTGCCGAGCGATCGTCATCAAGCCGATCGCCTCTCGGTACTCGACGACCGACCCTTGGCGATCGACCGTCTCTCGGCACCTGGCGACCTACCCTTGGCGACCGACCCTTGGCGACCTCCATCCACTGGCAGATGTCAACCTCCGAAGACCATCCAGGTCGATCACCACCGATGACCATCCAGTCGGCAAAGGCCAAGTCTCAAAGCTGACCCCACGTGCAGATCCACAAAAGGCGCTGACAATCTTGTCACCTACCTCACCTACCAGCATGGCCCGGACTGCGAAAGGAGTTGGCGGACAAGACATGTGACTACGGACTGCACCTACCGACGAGGTCCGCCGAAAGTAGCTAAGTGGGACCTCCTGTGATAAGCCCGGACGCGTCTTTGGATCCTCATTGGACCGCACGGCCGCCACCACCGTAGCTTTGGACTTTTGGCAGCACCAACGTAACCTTTAGGGCGATCGCCCATTGCATTAAATGCCGAAAGGCGATCGCCCACTAGGGACAGGGCCCCTCAGCCTCTATATATACAAGGCTCCCGGACTTGTCCAGGGACCGAAACTCTTCTGCACAAACCGAGATTCGACTCTCCAAACACTTCACTTCCTTCGCATTTCACACCAGACGAAGCAAATCACTTACACTTGGCTAACATCCAACTCTTGGCAACAGCTTTCTTTCGGTCTCACTTCTCCCGGCCTTTTCTCCTCGAGCATTACCGGCGGGACGAAGAACACCTAGCTTCGCTCAAGAGCCGGATCAACGAGTCTTTTACACTCATTGTATTTAGACTTCTCTCATTAATACTTGTATC
Source organism: Orobanche coerulescens (assembly GCA_033398695.1). Classification (NCBI taxonomy): domain Eukaryota; kingdom Viridiplantae; phylum Streptophyta; class Magnoliopsida; order Lamiales; family Orobanchaceae; genus Orobanche; species Orobanche coerulescens. Next base: position 131,470,624 of record CM065806.1, on the reverse strand, counting down.
CTTGAATAATTGTATTAACAATTGGCGCTAGAGGAAGGGCATCCAACCTCGATTTTTACACCTACCGTCCCAAGAACACTCACTGTTTCTGGCATATATTTGAAGTGACACTCACCGCACTTCAAAAGAAATCCTTCGAAAACATGTCTTCCGCCTCCGCGTCGAAGAAAGCCGCCGCCACCGGCTGCACTGCTCCGTCCTGGGCCCCGAGCCGCAACGATGGTGGAAGGTAGCCGCCACGGCCGGAGGCGCTCGACCACGTCCGGGAAGGCGGCACGAGCCTCTCGCTCGATCGGTTCGAACCAAGGAACAGATCGAAGGGGCCCTGGCCGCCCTTCGGGAGCGACGGAGTGCTCTCGACGCGCCTCCGGCCTACGCCCCTGTCTCTCGCCGGGAGATCAAGCGGAAGCTCAAGGCTCTATCGCCGAGCGTTCGCCAGAGGCTCCGTCCGCAGAAGAGGCGCCGCGCCCGGGGCACCTCGTCTTCGATCGCACAGGCGGTGACCCGACACAGCACGGGCGATCCGGCCCGGCTACGAGACGACGGAGTTTGAGTCCGTCACTGTGAGCTCGGCCTACCCGACTCCCGCAAGGCGCCAGCTGCTCGGCTCCTCGCCAAATTGCCGAGGTCGGCGGTAGCGGAGCCCGGAGATCGGTACACGATCGCCTCGGCTCCGCTCCCAAAGCCGATCTTCAAGCGACCAAGCCACGGCGATGGCCGCAATGCAACGTCAACTTAACGACATGAAGGCGCCTCGAATCCGTGGCGGGCGCCAAGAAGACGATCGCTGCCAAGCGAGCCGCTCGCGATCGACATCGAGCTCGCCCCGTGCGGATAGGATCGCTCCCCGCAAACACCCATGTACGTGGGGCGATCGGACCCCAAGTGCACTGAGGAAGTTCAACATCTACATGACCGGGTGTGGGGCATCGGACGCGACCAGTGCCGAATGTTCCTCCGACCCGGACGACCTCGCCCACCGGTGGTACACTTCATTGCCACCTCGGTCCATTGGCTCCTTTAACGAAGCCGGCGCACGGCTTCACCGAGTACTTCGCCACCTGTGGTCGTCCGCCCAAGGTCCCCTTCGCATGATGCAAATCAAGGGGAGAAGAAGAGTCCGACTCGGACTACATCGGCCGGGTGGACGTGATCATCCTCAATGGCGAGCCCATAAGCGATGAGACCGCCTCTACGCGGTCCTAGGAGGTTTTCGTGGTTTTTCGCCTATGTTCGGGCATCTTACAAAGACCCAACCTACGACCTACGCAGCCTTCCGGCAAGAGCCGCAGATTTTCTCGCCGTGCAAAGGTTTCTTCTTAGCCTCGTGAGCAACGCGATCGGCACCGGACGACGACGATCTCCCACCCGATCGCCAATATCGACCTACGAATAAAGCGATCGGTACTGAGCGACGATCGGCAGTCTTCCACCCGATCGCGATCATCACGCTACATCATCCGCAGCTCGGAGGACACGATCGCCATCTACATCCAAAGATATAACATGACGGACTAAGGCATAAGATCGCCTCCACCGCACATCATAAAGCCATGGCCTGGCATCGATGGAACTGCCGCTTCGCCATGCAAGGTCCTTTTCGCCAAGATCGCCCGCCCTTCGTTTAAATACGAGGCCGGCATAGTCGGAGGGCCCTCCAACATTAATCAGTGGACTCATTCCACAACCCCGTCTCAACGTACACCGTCGAGGTCGGCCATCTCCATGGTGGCCGAGGTGGAAGCAGAGCTAACAAGCCGCGGGCGTGGAGTTGATTCATCCGACGCCGCTCGCGCAAGGACTCCTCTAGACCGAGACCGCACGCCTTTCGTTTAAAAACAAGGCGAGGCGCAGCCTAACAGAGGACCCTCATAATAAAGTGAGTCACGAGGCACTCATTGTCTTTGTGCACCAAGACACGGTCATGGGGTCGGTCCATCGATCTCCGCGACTGTGCACGATTCCTCAAATAAAGCGAAACCACCTAGTTTCCATGGGGGATCGGCCAATGTTGTTTTTTGCAGGTACAAGACCGAAAGATAGCTAAGCCAATCGACCATGATTAAGCCCAAGTCCGAGTCCTAAGTCAGCTCAGATCGCCCGTCCTCATCCGTACACGATCACCAGCAAGAACCACCTCGCCCCATGTCTTCAAAATAGGAGCAAGCTGGGGGGCAATTGTTGTGTCAAGATTTAACACCTTCCGACCGGCGATCGCCTCCGAGGCCGAGCGACCGACTTACAGGCCGAGCGACCGACTTACTGCCGAGCGACCAAGGCAAGCCTGCCGATCGGCGACCAGGCGTCCGAGCCTTTACCCAGCGGGCATGCTAGATCAAGCAACCGTAGGGCCCGGGACAAGTCCGGTGCCGAGCGATCGTCATCAAGACGATCGCCTCTCGGTACTCGACGACCGACCCTTGGCGATCGACCGTCTCTCGCACTGTCGACCTACCCTTGGCGACCGACCTTGGCGACCTCGATCCACCGCGGATGTCGACCTCCGAAGACCATCCAGTCGATCACCACCGATGACCATCCAATCGGCAAAGGCCAAGTCTCAAAGCCGACCCCACGTGCGAGATCCACAAAAGGCGCCGACAATCTTGTCACCTACCTCACCTACCAAGATGGCCTGCACTGCGAAAGGAGTTGGCGGACAAGACATGTGACTACACCGCACCTACCGACGAGGTCCGCCGAAAGTAGCTAAGTGGGACCTCTGTGATGTGCTTAGGACGCGTGCTGGATCCTCATTGGACCGCACGGCTGGCCACCAGCTGTAGCTTTGGACTTTTGGCAGGCAGCCCACGTAACCTTTAGGGTGATCGCCCCATTGCATTAAATGCCGAAAGGCGATCGCCCACTAGGGGACAGGGCCCCTCAGCCTCTATATATACAAGGCTCCCAGCACTTGTCCAGGGACCGAAACTCTTCTGCACAAACCGAGATTCTGACTCTCCAAACACTTCAGCTTCCTTCGCATTTCACACCAGACAGAAGCAAATCACTTACACTTGGCTAACATCCAACTCTTGGCAACAGCTTTCTTTCGGTCTCACTTCTCCCGGCCTTTTCTCCTCGAGCAGATTACCGGCGGGACGAAGAACACCTAGCTTCGCTCAAGAGCCGGATCAACAGAGTCTTTTTACACTCATTGTATTTAGACTTCTCTCATTAATACTTGTATCCTTGAATAATTGTATTAACAATTGGCGCTAGAGGAAGGGCATCCAACCCTCGATTTTTTACACCTACCGTCCCGAAGAACACTCACTGTTCTCGGGGCATATATTTGAAGTGACACTCACTGCACTTCAAAAGAAATCCTTCAGAAAACATGTCTTCCGCCTCCGCGTCGAAGAAAGCCGCCGCTGCCCGGCTGCACCCTCCTGGCCCGGTCCGAGCCGCACCGATGGTGGAAGGTAGCCGCCACGGCCGGAGGCGCGACCACGTCCGGGAAGGCGGCACGAGCCTCTCGCTCGATCGGTTCAACCAAGGAACAGATCGAAGGCCCCGGCCGCCCTTCAGAGCGACGGAGTGCTCTCGACGCGCCTCCGGCTACCGCCCCTCGGTCTCTCGCGGGAGATCAAGCGGAAGCTCAAGGCTCTATCGCCGAGCGTTCGCAGGAGGCTCCGTCCGCAGAAGAGGCGCTCGCCCGGGCACCTCTCGTCTTCGATCGCACAGGCGGTGACTCGACTCAGCTGCGGGCAGCCCGGCCCGGCCTACGAGACGACGGAGTTTGAGTCCGTCACCGGGAGCTCGGCCTACCCGACTCTGCGAAGGCCAGCTGGCTCCCCCTCGCCAAATTGCCGAGGTCGGCGGTAGCGGAGCCCGGAGATCGGTACACGATCGCCTCGGCTCCTGCTCCCAAAGCCGATCTTCAAGCGACCAAGCCACGGCGATGGCTGCAATGCAACGTCAACTTAACGACATGAAGGCGCTCCTGGAATCCAGGGCAGGCGCCAAGAAGACGATCGCCGGGCCAAGCGAGCCGCTCGCGATCGACATCGAGCTCGCCCCCGTGCAGCATAGGATCGCTCCCCCGCAAACACCCATGTACGTGGGGCGATCGGACCCCCAAGTGCACCTGAGGAAGTTCAACATCTACATGACCGGGTGTGGGGCATCGGACGCGACCAGGTGCCGAATGTTCCCTCTGACACTGGACGACCTCGCCCACCGGTGGTACACTTCATTGCCACCTCGGTCCATTGGCTCCTTTAACGAGCTGGCGCACGGCTTCACCGAGTACTTCGCCACCAGGGTCGTCCGGCCTGAAGGTCCCCTTCGCATGATGCAAATCAAGCAGGGAGAAGAAGAGTCCGACTCGGACTACATCGATCGGGTGGACGTGATCATCCTCAATGGCGAGCCCATAAGCGATGAGACCGCCCTCTACGCGGTCCTAGGAGGTTTTCAGTGTTTTTCTCCTATGTTCGGGCATCTTACAAAGACCCAACCTACGACCTACGCAGCCTTCCGGCAAGAGCCGCAGATTTTCCGCCGTGCAAAGGTTTCTTCTTAGCCTTGTGAGCAGCGATCGGCACCGGACGACGATCTCCCAACTGATCTCCAATATCGTCGTACTTATAAAGCGATCGGCACGAGCGACGATCGGCAGTCTTCCAGCCCGATCGCCGATCATCACGCTACATCATCCGCGATTCGGAGGACACGATCGCCATCTACATCCGGCATATAACATGACGGACTAAGGCATAAGATCGCCTCCACCGCACATCATAAAGCCATGGCCACAGCGATCGATGGAACCGGCCGCTTCGCCATGCAAGGTCCTTTCGCCAAGATCGCCCGCCCTTCTTTTAAATACGAGGCCGGCATAGTCGGAGGGCCCTCCAACATTAATCAGTGGACTCATTCCACAACCCCGTCTCAACGTACACCGTCGAGGTCGGCCATCTCCATGGCTGGCCGAGGTGGAAGCAGAGCTAACAAGCCGCGGGCGTGGAGTTGATTCATCCGACGCCGCGCGCGCAAGGACTCCTCTAGACCGAGACCGCACGCCTTTCGTTTAAAAACAAGGCGAGGCGCAGCTAACAGAGGACCCTCATAATAAAGTGAGTCACGAGGCACTCATTGTCTTTGTGCACCAAGACACGGTCATGGGGTCGGTCCATCGATCTCCGCGATCGTGCACGATTCCTCAAATAAAGCGAAACCACCTAGTTTCCATGGGGATCGCCAATGTTGTTTTTGTGTACAAGACCGAAAGATAGCTAAGCCAATCGACCATGATTAAGCCCAAGTCCGAGTCCTAAGTCACCGGATCGCCCGTCCTCATCCGTACACGATCACCAAGAAGAACCACCTCGCCCCATGTCTTCAAAATAGGAGCAAGGCAGGGCAATTGTTGTGTCAAGATTTAACACCTTCCGACCGCGATCGCCTCCGAGGCCGAGCGACGACTTACGTGCCGAGCGACCGACTTATCGCTGAGCGACCAAGGCAAGCTCGCCGATCGGCGACCAGTGCGATCGAGCCTTAACCCCGGGCATGCTAGATCAAGCAACCGTAGGGCCCAGGACAAGTCCCGGTGCCGAGCGATCGTCATCAAGACGATCGCCTCTCGGTACTCGACGACCGACCCTTGGCGATCGACCGTCTCTCGGCACCTGTCGACCTACCCTTGGCGACCGACCCTTGGCGACCTCGATCCACTGGCAGATGTCGACCTCCGAAGACCATCCAGGTCGATCACCACCGATGACCATCCAGTCGGCAAAGGCCAAGTCTCAAAGCTGACCCCACGTGCAGATCCACAAAAGGCGCTGACAATCTTGTCACCTACCTCACCTACCAAAGATGGCCCGGACTGCGAAAGGAGTTGGCGGACAAGACATGTGACTACAAACTGCACCTACCGACGAGGTCCGCCGAAAGTAGCTAAGTGGGACCTCCTGTGACAGTGCTTCGGACGCGTCTTGGATCCTCATTGGACCGCACGGCCGCCACCACCGTAGCTTTGGACTTTTGGCGGGCGGCCACGTAACCTTTAGGGTGATCGCCCCATTGCATTAAATGCCGAAAGGCGATCGCCCACTAGGGGACAGGGCCCCTCAGCCTCTATATATACAAGGCTCCCAGCACTTGTCCAGGGACCGAAACTCTTCTGCACAAACCGAGATTCTGACTCTCCAAACACTTCAGCTTCCTTCGCATTTCACACCAGACAGAAGCAAATCACTTACACTTGGCTAACATCCAACTCTTGGCAACAGCTTTCTTTCGGTCTCACTTCTCCCTACTTTTCTCCTCGAGCATTACACGGCGGGACGAAGAACACCTAGCTTCGCTCAAGAGCCGGATCAACAGAGTCTTTTTACACTCATTGTATTTAGACTTCTCTCATTAATACTTGTATCCTTGAATAATTGTATTAACAATTGGCGCTAGAGGAAGGGCATCCAACCCTCGATTTTTTACACCTACCGTCCCGAAGAACACTCACTGTTCTCGGGGCATATATTTGAAGTGACACTCACTGCACTTCAAAAGAAATCCTTCAGAAAACATGTCTTCCGCCTCCGCGTCGAAGAAAGCCGCTGGCCAGCCGGCCAGACCCCCTGTTCCGTCCCAGTCCGAGCCGCAGCCGATGGTGGAAGGTAGCCGCCACGGCCGGAGGCGCTCGACCACGTCCCGGGAAGGCGGCACGAGCCTCTCGCTCGATCGGTTCCGAACCAAGGAACAGATCGAAGGGGCCCTGGCCGTCCTTCAGGAGCGACGGAGTGCTCTCGACGCGCCTCCAGCTACCGCCCCCTCGGTCTCTCGCCGGGAGATCAAGCGGAAGCTCAAGGCTCTACTGGCCGAGCGTTCGCCAGGAGGCTCCCGTCCGCAGGAAGAGGCGCTCGCCAGCCGGGGCACCTCTGTCTTCGATCGCACAGGCGGTGACCCGACACAGCTACGGGCGGTCCGGCCCCGGCTACGAGTCGACGGAGTTTGAGTCCGTCACCAGGAGCTCGGCCTACCCGACTCCCAGAAGGCAGCCTAGCCGTCTGGCTCCCCCTCGCCAAATTGCCGAGGTCGGCGGTAGCGGAGCCCGGAGATCGGTACACGATCGCCTCGGCTCCTGCTCCCAAAGCCGATCTTCAAGCGACCAAGCCACGGCGATGGCTGCAATGCAACGTCAACTTAACGACATGAAGGCGCTCCTGGAATCCAGGGCAGGCGCCAAGAAGACGATCTCCGGGCCAAGCGAGCCGCTCGCGATCGACATCGAGCTCGCCACCGTGCAGCACAGGATCGCTCCCCGCAAACACCCATGTACGTGGGGCGATCGGACCCCAAGTGCACCTGAGGAAGTTCAACATCTACATGACCGGGTGTGGGGCATCGACGCGACAGTGCCGAATGTTCCTCCGACCTTTGGACGACCTCGCCCACCGGTGGTACACTTCATTGCCACCTCGGTCCATTGCCTTTAACGAAGCCGGGCGACGGCTTCACCGAGTACTTCGCCACTGTGGTCGTCTGCCCGAAGGTCCCTTCGCATGATGCAAATCAAGCGGGGAGAAGAAGAGTCCGACTCGGACTACATCGGCCGGGTGGACGTGATCATCCTCAATGGCGAGGCCATAAGCGATGAGACCGCCCTCTACGCGGTCCTAGGAGGTTGTCAGGGTTTTTCTCCTTTGTGCAGGCATCTTACAAAGACACAACCTACGACCTACGCAGCCTTCCGGGCAAGAGCCGCAGATTTTCTCGCCGTGCAAAGGTTTCTTCTTAGCCTTGTGAGCGTGCGATCGGCACCGGACGACGATCTCCCACCCGATCGCCAATATCGACCTACGAATAAAGCGATCGGCAATGAGCGACGATCGGTCTTCGGCCGATCGCCGATCATCACGCTACATCATCCAGCCGGAGGACACGATCGCCATCTACATCCGGATATAACATGACGGACTAAGGCATAAGATCGCCTCCACCGCACATCATAAAGCCATGGCCCTGGGCATCGATGGAACTCCGCTGCCCGGCCATGCAAGGTCCTTTCGGCCAAGATCGCCCGCCCTTCGTTTAAATACGAGGCCGGCATAGTCGGAGGGCCCTCCAACATTAATCGGTGGACTCATTCCACAACCCCGTCTCAACGTACACCGTCGAGGTCGGCCATCTCCATGGTGGCCGAGGTGGAAGCAGAGCTAACAAGCCGCGGGCGTGGAGTTGATTCATCCGACGCCGCCCCGCGCAAGGACTCCTCTAGACCGAGACCGCACGCCTTTCGTTTAAAAACAAGGCGAGGCGCACTAACAGAGGACCCTCATAATAAAGTGAGTCACGAGGCACTCATTGTCTTTTTTCACCAAGACACGTTCATGGGGTCGGTCCATCGATCTCCGCGACTGTGCACGATTCCTCAAATAAAGAGAAACCACATAGTTTCCATGGGGGATAGGCCTTTGTTGTTTTTGTAGGTACAAGACCGAAAGATAGCTAAGCCAATCGACCATGATTAAGCCCAAGTCCGAGTCCTAAGTCAGCTCAGATCGCCCGTCCTCATCCGTACACGATCACCAGCAAGAACCACCTCGCCCCATGTCTTCAAAATAGGAGCAAGCTGGGGGGCAATTGTTGTGTCAAGATTTAACACCTTCCGACCGGCGATCGCCTCCGAGGCCGAGCGACTTACGTGCCGAGCGGCCGACTTATCGCTGAGCGACCAAGGCAAGCTCGCGATCGGCGACTGTGCGACCGAGCCTTAACCCGGCGGGCATGCTAGATCAAGCAACCGTAGGCCAGGACAAGTCCCGGTGCCGGCGATCGTCATCAAGACGATCGCCTCTCGGTACTCGGCGACCGACCCTTGGCGATCGACCGTCTCTCGGCACTGTCGACCTACCCTTGGCGACCGACCCTTGGCGACCTCGATCCACCGGGCGGATGTCGACCTCCGAAGACCATCCAGTCGATCACCACCGATGACCATCCGGTCGGCAAAGGCCAAGTCTCAAAGCCGACCCCACGTGCGAGATCCACAAAAGGCGCCGACAATCTTGTCACCTACCTCACCTACCAGATGGCCTGCACTGCGAAAGGAGTTGGCGGACAAGACATGTGACTACACTGCACCTACCGACGAGGTCCGCCAAAGTAGCTAAGTGGGACCTCCTGTGACAAGTGCTTAGGACGCGTCTTTGGATCCTCATTGGACCGCACGGCCGCCACCACCGTAGCTTTGGACTTTTGGCAGCCCACGTAACCTTGTGGTGATCGCCCCATTGCATTAAATGCCGAAAGGCGATCGCCCACTAGGGGACAGGGCCCCTCAGCCTCTATATATACAAGGCTCCCAGCACTTGTCCAGGGACCGAAACTCTTCTGCACAAACCGAGATTCTGACTCTCCAAACACTTCAGCTTCCTTCGCATTTCACACCAGACAGAAGCAAATCACTTACACTTGGCTAACATCCAACTCTTGGCAACAGCTTTCTTTCGGTCTCACTTCTCCCGGCCTTTTCTCCTCGAGCAGATTACCGGCGGGACGAAGAACACCTAGCTTCGCTCAAGAGCCGGATCAACAGAGTATTTTTACACTCATTGTATTTAGACTTCTCTCATTAATACTTGTATCCACGAATATTTGTATTAATAACATCTCGCGAGAGCATTCAAGCCCGGGCCTAACAAACCCGGCAAATTTTGTTTTATTTATCTTCTCTCGGAAGTGCTCCCGCATTTGTTTGTTGTCCGTCTTCCAGCAGTATTAATCTTCGGATAAATATTTTGGGCAACAACAGGTTAGCCCAAAAGGCGTAACCACAAACTCGTAGTGTCCGTATCTCGTCCGAAAGGCCGTCTTCGGAATATCGGTATCCTTCACTCGGAGCTGATAATACCCCGATCTCAAATCAATCTTCGAAAACACGGTTGCCCCTTGCAACTGATCAAACAAGTCATCAATCCTCGGGAGCGGATACTTGTTTTTGATGGTCACTTTGTTCAACTCTCGGTAGTCGATACATAAACGAAGTGACCCATTCTTCTTCTTCTTCACAAACAGGACCGGTGCGCCCCAAGGTGAACCACTCGGTCGAATATACCCCATGTCTAGCAACTCTCCCAACTGTTTCTTCAACTGAAGCATCTCGGCAGGCGCCATACGGTATGGCGTCTTAGAAATCGGTGCTGCACCCGACTCTAAATCGACGGTAAACTCAACTTCTCGATCCGGCGGCAAACCCGGCAACTCGTCTGGAAAAACATCAGGATACTCACACACTACCGGAATAGACGAGGGCTCGACTCCCCCTTCTTCCGATCTCAAAGCATAACACCAATAGCCCGTGCAACCTCCTCGAAGGAGTCTCACCGCCCTCAAGGCGCTGATCAGTAATCTCTGGCTACTCCGCTTGCGCCCCACAAAAGAATGCTCAGTACCATCAGAGGCTAACATCGAAACAGTCCTCGTTCTATACTTCATGATCGCCCCATGACGGTCCAGCCAATCCTCACCTAGAATCAAATCCTCATCTCTAATATCCACCGCAATCAGATTAGAAGGCCAAACCCTCCCCGCGATACTTACTGGAAAATCCCTAATCTCACGATTCCCCCACGATGCAATCCCCGCTAGGAAGTTGAACAACAAAAGGCTCACAAGCAACAAGGCAATCAACATGTAGACGACGCACACAATCCATAGATATAAAAGAATGCGTAGCACCAGAATCGAACAATACGGAAACAGGATGATCAAGGATGTGGACGGTACCGGTAGCCACCATCGCGTCGGGATCTCCGGCTCACCTCATCTCATACACACGGGGCGGAACAGACCCCGCACTAGAAGCTCCCCCTCTAGAAGGCTGAGACCTCGACCTATACCAAAACTCTGCTGCGGCTGAGGAATTGTCGGTGCCTGATTCACACTCGGCTCTCCCGCAGCTGGGGCTGATATCTGAGTAACTGGAGCCCGAGCTGCATCCGTACAAAACTTAGCACGATGACCCATACGACCACAAGCAAGACACTGAATTGGAGGCCTATCACACTCACTCATCATGTGGCCCGGACGACTGCAGTTGAAGCACGTAGGACCACGAACGGAACCAGCAGGAGCAGACCTAGAACCGTTTCCTCGACCAACTGATGGCGACTGACTCCCGAAGACTCGCGAACCAGACTGAGCCTTCGGATACCCTCCTGACTAGCCTCCCGAAAACTGACCGGAGGTCTTCTGCTTCTTTCCTTCAGCTGCCGTCTCTATCACAGAAAACGACATCTCGTAAGCCATCGCTTTATTCTGGTATTCTTTCAAAGTCGTGCACCCCAGACCAGACATGTAGTGGCACACCCTCGGTTTCATCCGCATATCAAAGTGGCGGATCTTATCAAGCTCATCGCGGACTTGGATTCTCACATAATGCAACTGTTGATTGTAGTCTTTGATAGCTTGAGATATAGGAACATCTTGGGGTTTAGCCTCAAAGAAGGCTCGGATCCTCCCCTCTTTCACAGGCCAAGGACAGAATTCGTCTTCCATCAGATCCCGAAACTCTGCCCACGTAGCTGCTCGGTCACGCGGTTTCACCGCTTGCCACCACGTTGCTGCCTCCTTGGCGAGGAAGTACTTAGCAATGGGTACTTTCCTCTCCTCGGAACAATTAGCAGCCTCAAACACTTTCTCCATCTCGAATAGCCAATTCTCCCAACCAGAAGGGTCGGAAGCACCATCAATCTGCGGAGGACGCATACGAATCACGTCCTGAAGTAGCTTATCATTACCGGATCCAGTGGGCGGAAATGGGTTGGCATTAGCTTGGCCGACTAGAACGGCCTGAGTCAGTAGCGCCATCTGGTTCGCTACCTGCTGCAAAATGTTGGCCACTCCAACATTCTCATGTGCATTACCAGAGCTAGCAGACTGGTCCTGCTGACCTCCGGAACTAGGGGGAACACTGTTCGACAAGGAAGGCATCGCCGAATCAGTTCCCGAGTGATCGGACATGGCCGCCCCACCGGCTGCGCCACGTCCCCTACCGCGTCCGCGACCGCGTCCGCGTCCTCTACCAGCAGGAATTCTGAAGAAGCAACGGGTAAGTACAATTCATACGCAAAACGCAACAGGATACTAAGACAGGAATACCGGCGTACTGAGATGATGGCATAGCAGTGATACTGTCCCAAAAACGACACTTAACTAGACCCAAATAACCGACAGCCTAGGTATCCATAAACCTAAGCTCTGATACCATATTCTGTAACACCCCCAAGACGTTCAGGGCATATTACAGCGCCATGGACTCCACACTATGGAATCCACCAGGCTAACGTACCAACAAGACATTTGACAACGACAAACGATCATCAATAATACAACAATTCAAATAAGATTACAATCCGACAATAAAATCCGACATCAATCCATTTCCCAAAACAGGAACACAACATTAACAATTTTGAAATAAGAAGTACTCGAGTACTTAATCCAATTTTATAACACAAAGTTCCCAAAACAAGACATCAAAAGTAATAGACCGAACTGAACACCAACAAATGACCACTGATCAGTATTACGCTTGGCCATCATCCTCATACGGCTCAAGTGCTCGTTTGTCCCCACGATCGATACCTGAAATACAAAAAGTATTTCCCCCATTTAAGGGGTTAGTGACAACTGCTAGTGCAAGTACAATCCATTTGAACTACATTCTAATCAGATGAATATATGCGCCAAGAAGTCATTTTAGAAAACATTTTATATTCCGGAATATTTATGATGTACAATCACAAAACACATTATCTCCAACAAATCACAATTCAAAGTTAACCGTTGGTACGAGACTCACGGCCCCCGTACCCCGCATAGCCCTGTCGGACATCCCTGGGTGGCTAACCACAGTTCGCGATACACACACTCATGGAAATACGTATCCCTAGAGGCCCCGTCGGACCGTCCCTAGGTGAACATACACATAACCATCCACAACAACCACGATACAGCCATAATTCAAATACTAGAACATCTAAACAAATGTAAAGTACTTGCCTTTGAGACATACTTGAAGAAACGGAGTTGAAGCACGACTACGAACGGTCCGGGTGGAAAACGACGGTCCCTAAACGAAGGACCAATACAGTTCAGTCCCCACGGACAACAATACTCTAATGGAATACACACATAACCCCGATTACATGATACGGCAATGAACGATCAATCGATACGGGCGAGGGTTTACACAAAATCTCCCCGTATCGATAATTTGCAGATTAAAAACAAGAAAGTTGGATTAAGAATCATTCACTAATCACAATCGGTAAATAATATCGTAATATAGATGAACAATTCGGAACTAAACCCTAGAATCCCGAAAATCCCCCAAATCCGTCAAAATTAGGGTTCCTGTGAATTACCTTTAATTCGGCTGATGAAGGGTGATTATGCTGATTATGATATGATGGCTCGATTCTACCGTGATGGAATTTGAAGAGAACTCCGAATAGAACCGGTGGAAATCGCCTCTGAGGTCGCACGTCGAAGAAACGAAGAGAAAAGAATAAAAATGCTGTTATGAAACTGTCCGCTGGCTTATATATTCAGTGGACTTAGCGCACGCTAATCGTCATATGTAGCGCGCGCTAACGGGCCCGTGACAGGTCCAGTGGCTACTGCCACCATTCGCTAGCGTACGCTAACAATAGGGAGTTAGCGTACGCTAACTGCACTTCGGTAGCGCATGCAAGGTAACAGGGGTAGCGTGCGCTACCTACACAGCAGTTCAGCACTGCTGATGTCACATCAGCAGTAAGCTGCTGTCGAGGGCATAAAACACGAAACGCACGACGAAACCAGAATCCAGGAACATAGACGGGAAGCATACAAGACGACGGAACTGAGCGCTGAAAGAAAATGCAATTCCGACCACCGGAGGGTCCGTAATGCGACAACGAAAAATAAGATTCCCTAAACTATTAGGAATTACAAAAATAGCCCACGTGCCCGAAAATCACGAAACGACGTCGGATTTACAAACCGAAAGTCTCCATATGACCAACCCAACCATACGAACTTGTACAAACCAAGAAACAACAAAAACGAATGAGTTTTACAGGAATCGAACGTTCATACGGCAAAACATGCCATAAAACGAAATTACGTGAAAACATCATCAAAACTCATCCAAATGGAAAAACTCCAAGAACAAAATAGATTCAAAATGTCGAAACGGTTACAAGCGAGTCGATAAAAATAGACATACACCAAAAATAGAAACTGCTAAAAATGGAAAAATTACGGATATTACATTCTCCCCCTCTAAAATAAAGTTTCGTCCCGAAACTTAATAATCAAAAAGCTCGGGTTATCTCGAACGCATATCCTCCTCTAGCTCCCACGTCGCTTCTTCTACTCCGTGCCTCGACCATTGCACCTTAACCAAAGGAATGGTTTTGTGCCTTAACTGCTTGTCACGACGCTACAAAATTCTGACGGGCCTCTCTTCAAACGTAATATCCTTCTCGATCTCCACGTCCCCAAAGTCAATAATGTGGGACGGGTCCGGAACGTACTTCCTCAACTGGGAAACGTGAAATACGCTATGAACATGACTCAGCGACGGAGGTAACGCCAAACGGTACGCTAACTCACCGACTCTCTCCAATACTTCGAAAGGTCCAATATATCTCGGGCTGAGTTTCCCCTTCTTCCCAAAACGGAAAACTCCTTTCGTCGGAGACACTCTCAACAGAACATGATCTCCCACTTCAAACTCCAAAGGTCTACGCCTAACATCCACATAAGACTTTTGTCGACTCTGAGCAGCCAACATCCTCTTTCTAATCAATTCAACTTTCTCCCTCGTCTCCAACACAAGGTCCGGCTCGGTGCCAACCAAATCGGATGGCTCATCCCAACATATCGGTGATCGGCAACGTCGGCCATAAAGTGCGTCATACGGTGCCATCTTAATCGACGCGTGCCAGCTATTATTATAAGTAAACTCAATTAAAGCCAGATGATCCTCCCAGTCACTACTCCAATCTAACGCACACGCGCGCAACAAATCCTCGAATGTCTGAATGGTACGTTCGGACTGCCCATCAGTCTGGGGATGGAAAGAAGTGCTCAGACGTAATCGTGTCCCCAATGCCTTATGTACCGCCTGCCAAAAATGCGATACAAATCGGCCATCTCTATCCGAAATAATGGTCTTCGGCGTACCATGAAGTCTCACTATCTGTGCGATAAAGACACGAGCCAACTTTTCTAGACCCCAAGTATCCTTGATGCCCAGAAAATGTGCTAACTTAGTTAGTCGGTCTACAATCACCCACACCATATTCATACCAGTCTTCGTCCTCGGCAAACTCGTTACAAAATCCATAGAGATGTCCTCCCACTTCCATTCCGGAACGGGAAGTGGTTTTAATAATCCGGCTGGCCGCTGATGCTCGATCTTGACTTGCTGACAAGTCAAACACTTAGCCACAAACTGAACTACCTCCTTCTTCATATCGTTCCACCAGAAATTTTTCCTCAGATCTTTATACATTTTACTCGAGCCCGGATGGACTGAGTAAGGTGATGCATGAGCCTCTCGCATGATACTCTGTCTCAATTCCGAGTCGTTCGGAACGCACAACCGACCTCATAATCTCAACACTCCATCCTCATGAATAACGAATCCCGGGGCTTTCCCCTTCCCTACACTCTCCCGAAGCTGAATAAACATCAGGTCCTCCAACTGTCCCGATTTAATGTCCTCGACCAGAGATGAAGAAATCTCAAGAGTACGCAACTGCCCGGAACTCTCTGGCAGTACAATCTCAATGCTCAACCACATAAACTCTCGCTGAAGTCCCGACTGGGCCGTAAGCAACTCAAGCGCTCGAAGCGATACCGATTTCCGGCTCAAGGCATCTGCTACCATATTAGCCTTGCCCGGATGATACAGGATCTCGAGATCGTAATCCTTAATTAATTCCAACCATCTCCTCTATCTCATATTGAGTTCTTTCTGGGTGAAAATGTACTTTAGGCTCTTGTGATCGGTGAAAATCTGACACGACGAGCCATACAAGTAATGACGCCAGATCTTCAACGCAAATACGACATACTTGAAGAAACGGAGTTGAAGCACGACTACGAACGGTCCGGGTGGAAAACGACGGTCCCTAAACGAAGGACCAATACAGTTCAGTCCCCACGGACAACAATACTCTAATGGAATACACCCATAACCCCGATTACATGATACGGCAATGAACGATCAATCGATACGGGCGAGGGTTTACACAAAATCTCCCCGTATCGCTAATTCGCAGATTAAAAACAAGAAAGTTGGATTAAGAATCATTCACTAATCACAATCGGTAAAGAATATCGTAATATAGATGAACAATTCGGAACTAAACCCTAGAATCCCGAAAATCCCCCAAATCCGTCAAAATTAGGGTTCCTGGGAATTACCTTTAATTCGGCTGATGAAGGGTGATTATGCTGATTATGATATGATGGCTCGATTCTACCGTGATGGAATTTGAAGAGAACTCCGAATAGAACCGGTAGAAATCGCCTCTGAGGTCGCACGTCGAAGAAACGAAGAGAAAAGAATAAAAATGTCGTTTCAAACCGTCTCCATTGGCTTATATATTCAGTGGACTTAGCGCACGCTAATCGTCATATGTAGCGCGCGCTAACGGGGCTGTGACAGGTCCAGTGGCTACTGCCACCATTCGCTAGCGTACGCTAACAATAGGGAGTTAGCGTACACTAACTGCACTTCGGTAGTGCACGCAAGGTAACAGGGGTAGCGTGCGCTACCTACACGTTAGCCAAAGATCGCTGATGTCACATCGCCAGTAAGTCATTGCCGAGGGCATAAAACACGAAACGCATTTACGAAACCGTAATCCAGAACATAGACGCGAAGCATACAAGACGACGGAGCTGAGCGCTGAAAGAAAATGCAATTCCGACCACCGCAGGGTCCGTAATGCGACAACGAAAAATAAGATTCCCTAAACTATTAGGAATTACAAAAATAGCCCAAGTGCTCGAAAATCACGAAACGACGTCGGATTTACAAACCGAAAGTCTCCACATGACCAACCCAACCATACGAACTTGTACAAACCAAGAAACAACGAAAACGAATGCGTTTTACAAGAATCGGACGTTCATACGACAAAACATGCCATAAAACAAAATTACGTTAAAACATCATCAAAACTCATCCAAATGGGAAAACTCCAAGAACAAAATAGATTCAAACTGTCGAAACGGTTACAAGCGAGTCGATAAAAATAGACATACACCAAAAATAGAAACTGCTAAAAATGGAAAAATTACGGATATTACATTCTCCCCCTCTAAAATAAAGTTTCGTCCCGAAACTTAAGAATCAAAAAGCTCGGGGTATCTCGAACGCATATCCTCCTCTAGCTCCCACGTCGCTTCTTCTACTCCGTGCCTCGACCATTGCACCTTAACCAAAGGAATGGTTTTGTGCCTTAACTGCTTGTCACGACGCTCCAAAATTCTGACGGGCCTCTCTTCAAACGTAATATCCTTCTCGATCTCCACGTCCCCAAAGTCAATAATGTGGGACGGGTCCAGAACGTACTTCCTCAACTGGGAAACGTGAAATACGCTATGAACATGACTCAGCGACGGAGGTAATGCCAAATGGTACGCTAACTCACCGACTCTCTCCAATACTTCGAAAGGTCCAATATATCTCGGGCTGAGTTTCCCCTTCTTCCCAAAACGGAAAACTCATTTCGTCGGAGACACTCTCAACAGAACATGATCTCCCACTTCAAACTCCAAAGGTCTACGCCTAACATCCGCATAAGACTTTTGTCGACTCTGAGCAGCCAACATCCTCTTTCTAATCAATTCAACTTTCTCCTTCGTCTCCAACACAAGGTCCGGCTCGGTGCCAACCAAATCGGACGGCTCATCCCAACATATCGGTTATCGGCAACGTCGGCCATAAAGTGCCTCATACGGTGCCATCTTAATCGACGCGTGCCAGCTATTATTATAAGTAAACTCAATTAAAGCCAGATGATCCTCCAGTCACTACTCCAATCTAACGCACACGCGCGCAACAAATCCTCGAACGTCTGAATGGTACGTTCGGACTGACCATCGGTCTGGGGATGGAAAGAAGTGCTCAGACGTAATCGTGTCCCCAATGCCTTATGTACCGCCTGCCAAAAATGCGATACAAATCGGCCATATCTATCCGAAATAATGGTCTTCGG
The DNA here is from genome assembly GCA_033398695.1 of Orobanche coerulescens. Classification (NCBI taxonomy): domain Eukaryota; kingdom Viridiplantae; phylum Streptophyta; class Magnoliopsida; order Lamiales; family Orobanchaceae; genus Orobanche; species Orobanche coerulescens. Next base: position 131,452,388 of record CM065806.1, on the reverse strand, counting down.
CGTACCATGAAGTCTCACTATCTGTGCGATAAAGACACGAGCCAACTTTTCTGGACCCTAAGTATCCTTGATGCCCAGAAAATGTGCTGACTTAGTTAGTCGGTCTACAATCACCCACACCATATTCATACCAGTCTTCGTCCTCGGCAAACTCGTGAAAAAGTCCATAGAGATGTCCTCCCACTTCCATTCCGGAACGGGAAGTGGTTTTAATAATCCGGCTGACCGCTGATGCTCGATCTTGACTTGCTGACAAGTCAAACACTTAGCCACAAACTGAACTACCTCCTTCTTCATATCGTTCCACCAGAAATTTTTCCTCAGATCTTTATACATTTTACTCGAGCCCGGATGGACTGAGTAAGGTGATGCATGAGCCTCTCGCATGATACTCTGTCTCAATTCCGAGTCGTTCGGAACGCACAACCGACCTCGGAATCTCAACACTCCATCCTCATGAATAACGAATCCCGGGGCTTTCCCCTTCCCTACACTCTCCCGAAGCTGAATAAACATTGGGTCCTCCAACTGTCCCGATTTAATGTCCTCGACCAGAGATGAAGAAATCTCAAGAGTACGCAACTGCCCGGAACTCTCTGACAGTACAATCTCAATGCTCAACCTCATAAACTCTCGTTGAAGTCCCGACTGGGCCGTAAGCAACTCAAGCGCTCGAAGCGATACCGATTTCCGGCTCAAGGCATCTGCTACCACATTAGCCTTGCCCAGATGATACAGGATCTCGAGATCGTAATCCTTAATTAATTCCAACCATCTCCGCTATCTCATATTGAGCTCTTTCTGGGTGAAAATGTACTTTAGGCTATTGTGATCGGTGAAAATCTGACACGACGAGCCATACAAGTAATGACGCCAGATCTTCAACGCAAATACGACTGCGGACAACTCAAGATTGTGCGTAGGGTAATTCAATTCATACGGTTTCAACTGACGGGAAGCATAGGCAATCGTCCTCCCGTGCTGCATAAGTACGCATCCGAGCCCTTGGCCCGAAGCATCACTATAAATGGAGAAACCATCATTACCACTCGATAAAGCCAAAACGGGAGCGGTCGTCAACCGCTTCTTCAACTCCTCAAAACTATTCTGCCTCTCATCGGTCCACACAAACTTCTCTGACTTCTGTAACAACTGAGTCAGCGGTCGAGCAAGCTTAGAGAACCCCTCGACGAATCTGCGGTAATATCCGGCTAATCCCATAAAACTGCGGACCTCTTTCACGTTCTTGGGCGGCGCCCAATCCAACACTGCCTCTACCTTATGTGGGTCCACACGAACACCCTCGGCCGAGATCACATGACCGAGAAACATAACCTCCCGTAACCAAAACTCGCACTTTGAGAACTTCGCAAAAAGATGCTGAGTTCTCAAAATGTCTAACACAATATGTAAATGATGGGTATGCTCCTCCTCGCTCCTCGAGTAAATCAGAATATCGTCGATAAAGACGACTACACATTTATCTAGGTACTCGATAAAGACTTTGTTCATAAGCTGCATGAACACGGCTGGGGCGTTGGTTAGCCCAAAAGGCATAACCACAAACTCGTAGTGTTCGTATCTCGTCCAAAAGGCCGTCTTCGGAATATCGGTATCCTTCACTCGGAGCTGATAATACCCCGATCTAAAATCAATCTTCGAAAACACGGTTGCCCCTTGCAACTGATCAAACAAGTCATCAATCCTCGGGAGCGGATACTTGTTTTTGATGGTCACTTTGTTCAACTCTCGGTAGTCGATACATAAACGAAGTGACCCATTCTTCTTCTTCACAAACAGGACCGGTGCGCCCCAAGGTCAAGCACTCGGTCGAATATACCCCATGTCTAGCAACTCTCGCAACTGTTTCTTCAACTCAAGCATCTCGGCAGGCGCCATACGGTATGGCATCTTAGAAATCAGTGCTGCACCCGCCTCTAAATTGACGGTAAACTCAACTTCTCGATCCGGCGGCAAACCCGGCAACTCGTCTGGAAAAACATCAGGATACTCACACACTACCGGAATAGACGAGAGCTCGACTCCCCCTTCTTCCGATCTCAAAGCGTAACACCAATAGCCCGTGCAACCTCCTCGAAGGAGTCTCACCGCCCTCAAGGCGCTGATCAGTAATCTCTGGCTACTCCGCTTGCGCCCCACAAAAGAATGCTCAGTACCATCAGAGGCTAACATCGAAACAGTCCTCGTTCTATACTTCATGATCGCCCCATGACGGTCCAGCCAATCCTCACCTAGAATCAAATCCTCATCTCTAATATCCACCGCAATCAGATTAGAAGGCCAAACCCTCCCCGCGATACTTACTGGAAAATCCCTAATCTCACGATTCCCCCACGATGCTATCCCCGCTAGGAAGTTTAACAACAAAAGGCTCACAAGCAACAAGGCAATCAACATGTACACGACGCACACAATCCATATATATAAAAGAATGCGTAGCACCAGAATCGAACAATACGGAAACAGGATGATCAAGGATGTGGACGGTACCGGTAGCCACCGTCGCGTCGGGATCTCCGGCTCGCCTCATCTCATACACACGGGGCGGAACAGACCCCGCACTAGAAGCTCCCCCTCTAGAAGGCTGACCACGACCTCGACCTCTACCAAAACTCTGCTGCGGCTGAGGAACTGTCGGTGCCTGATTCACACTCGGCTCTCCCGCAGCTGGGGCTGATATCTGAGTAACTGGAGCCCGAGATGCATCCGTACAAAACTTAGCACGATGACCCATACGACCACAAGCAAGACACTGAATCGGAGGCCTATCACACTCACTCATCATGTGGCCCGGACGACTGTAGTTGAAGCACGTAGGACCACGAACGGAACCAGCAGGAGCAGACCTAGAACCGTTTCCTCGACCAACTGATGGCGACTGACTCCCGAAGACTCGCGAACCAGACTGAGCCTTCGGATACCCTCCTGACTTGCCTCCCGAAAACTGACCTGAGGTCTTCTGCTTCTTTCCTTCAGCTGCCGTCTCTATTGCAGAAAACGACATCTCGTAAGCCATCGCTTTATTCTGGTATTCTTTCAAAGTCGTGCACCCCAGACCAGGCATGTAGTGGCGCACCCTCAGTTTCATCCGCATATCAAAGTGGCGGATCTTATCAAGCTTATCGCGAACTTGGTTTCTCACATAATGCAACTGTTGATTGTAGTCTTTGATAGCTTGAGATATAGGAACATCTTGGGGTTTAGCCTCAAAGACGGCTCGGATCCTCCCCTCTTTCACTGGACAAGGACAGAATTCGTCTTCCATCAGATCCCGAAACTCTGCCCACATAGCTGCTCGGACACGCGGTTTCACCGCTTGCCACCACGTTGCTGCCTCCTTGGCGAGGAAGTACTGAGCAATGGGTACTTTCCTCTCCTCGGAACAATTAGCATCCTCAAACACTTTCTCCATCTCGAATAGCCAATTCTCCCAACCAGAAGGGTCGGAAGCACCATCAAACTGTGGAGGACGCATACGAATCACGTCCTGAAGTAGCTTACCATTACCGGATCCAGTGGGCGGAACCGGGTTGGCATTAGCTTGGCCGACTAGAACAACTGAGTCAGTAGCGTCATCTGGTTCGCTACCTGCTGCAAAATGTTGGCCACTCCAACATTCTCATGTGCATTACCGGAGCTAGCAGACTGGTCCTGCTGACCTCCGGAACTAGGGGGAACACTGTTCGACAAGGAAGGCATCGCCGAATCAGTTCCCGAGTGATCGGACATGGCCGCCCCACCGGCAGCGCCACATCCCCTACCGCGTCCGCGACCGCGTCCGCGTCCTCTACCAGCAGGAATTCTGAAGAAGCAACGGGTAAGTACAATTCAAACGCAAAACGCAACAAGATACTAAGACAGGAATAGGACATAACGATGAAATGAGCCAAGTTAGGAAAACTTACGAGCACCGGCGTACTGAGATGATGGCATAGCAGTGATACTGTCCCAAAAACGACACTTAACTAGACCCAAATAACCGACAGCCTAGGTATCCATAAACCTAAGCTCTGATACCATATTCTGTAACACCCCCAAGACGTTCAGGGCATATTACAGCGCCGTGGACTCCACACTATATAATCCACCAGGCTAACGTACCAACAAGACATTTGACAACGACAAATGATCATCAATAATACGACAATTCAAATAATATTACAATCCGACAATAAAATCCGACATCAATCCATTTCCCAAAATAGGAACACAACATTAACAATTTTGAAATAAGAAGTACTCGAGTACTTAATCCAATTTTATAACACAAAGGTCCCAAAACAAGACATCAAAAGTAATAGACCGAACTGAACACCAACAAATGACCACTGATCAGTATCACGCTTGGCCATCATCCTCACACGGCTCAAGTGCTCGTTTGTCCCCACGATCGATACCTGAAATATAAAAAGTATTTCCCCCATTTAAGGGGTTAGCGACAACTGCTAGTGCAAGTACAATCCATTTGAACTACATTCTAATCAGATGAATATATGTGCCAAGAAGTCATTTTAGAAAACATTTTATATTCCGGAATATTTATGATGTACAATCACAAAACACATTATCTCCAACAAATCACAATTCAAAGTTAACCGTTGGTACGAGACTCACGGCCACCATACCCCGCAGAGCCCCGTCGGACATCCCTGGGTGGCTAACCACAGTTCGCGATACGCACACTTACGGCAATACGTATCCCTAGAGGCCCCGTCGGATCGTCCCTAGGTGAACATACACATAACCATCCACAACAACCACGATACAACCATAATTCAAATACTAGAACATGTAAACAAATGTAAAGTACTTGCCTTTGAGACATACTTGAAGAAACGGAGTTGAAGCACGACTACGAACGGTCCGGGTGGAAAACGACGGTCCCTAAACGAAGGACCAATACAGTTCAGTCCCCACGGACAACAATACTCTAATGGAATACACCCATAACCCCGATTACATGATACGGCAATGAACGATCAATCGATACGGGCGAGGGTTTACACAAAATCTCCCCGTATAGATAATTTGCAGATTAAAAACAAGAAAGTTGGATTAAGAATCATTCACTAATCACAATCGGTAAAGAATATCATAATATAGATGAACAATTCGAACTAAACCTAGAATCCGAAAATCCCCCAAATCCGTCAAAATTAGGGTTCCTGGGAATTACCTTTAATTCGGCTGATGAATGGTGATTATGCTGATTATGATATGATGGCTCGATTCTACCGTGATGGAATTTGAAGAGAACTCCGAATAGAACCGGTGGAAATCGCCTCTGAGGTCGCACGTCGAAGAAACAAAGAGAAAAGAATAAAAATGCTATTATGAAACTGTCCGCTGGCTTATATATTCAGTGGACTTAGCGCACGCTAATCGTCATATGTAGCGCGCGCTAACGGGGCCGTGACAGGTCCAGTGGCTACTGCCACCATTCGCTAGCGTACGCTAACAATAGGGAGTTAGCGTCGCTAATCGCACTTCGGTAGTGCACGCAAGGTAACAGGTAGCGTCGCTACCTACATGATAGCCGATCTGCGATGTCACATCGGCCGATAAGCTGCCGAGGGCATAAAACACGAACGCATACGAAACCGTAATCCGGGAACATAGGACGAAGCATACAAGACGACGGAGCTGAGCGCTGAAAGAAAATGCAATTCCGACCACCGGAGGGTCCGTAATGCGACAACGAAAAATAAGATTCCCTAAACTATTAGGAATTACAAAAATAGCCCACGTGCCCGAAAATCACGAAACGACGTCGGATTTACAAACCGAAAGTCTCCACATGACCAACCCAACCATACGAACTTGTACAAACCAAGAAACAACGAAAACGAATGAGTTTTACAAGATTCGAACGTTCATACGGCAAAACATGCCATAAAACAAAATTACGTGAAAACATCATCAAAACTCATCCAAATGGAAAAACTCCAAGAACAAAATAGATTCAAAATGTCGAAACGGTTACAAGCGAGTCGATAAAAATAGACATACACCAAAAATAGAAACTGCTAAAAATGGAAAAATTACGGATATTACATTCTCCCCCTCTAAAATAAAGTTTCGTCCCGAAACTTAAGAACCAAAAAGCTCGGGGTATCTCGAACGCATATCCTCCGCTAGCTCCCACGTCGCTTCTTCTACTCCGTGCCTCGACCATTACACCTTAACCAAAGGAATGGTTTTGTGCCTTAACTGCTTGTCACGACGCTCCAAAATTCTGACGGGCCTCTCTTCAAACGTAATATCCTTCTCGATCTCCACGTCCCCAAAGTCAATAATGTGGGACGAGTCCGGAACGTACTTCCTCAACTGGGAAACGTGAAATACGCTATGAACATGACTCAGCGATGGAGGTAACGTCAAATGGTACGCTAATTCACCGACTCTCTCCAATACTTCGAAAGGTCCAATATATCTCGGGCTGAGTTTCCCCTTCTTCCCAAAACGGAAAACTCATTTCATCGGAGACACTCTCAACAGAACATGATCTCCCACTTCAAACTCCAAAGGTCTACGCCTAACATCCGCATAAGACTTTTGTCGACTCTGAGCAGCCAACATCCTCTTTCTAATCAATTCAACTTTCTCCTTCGTCTCGAACACAAGGTCCGGCTCTGTGCCAACCAAATCGGACGGCTCATACCAACATATCGGTGATCGGCAACGTCGGCCATAAATTGCCTCATACGGTGCCATCTTAATCGACGCGTGCCAGCTATTATTATAAGTAAACTCAATTAAAGTCAGATGATCCTCCCAGTCACTACTCTAATCTAACGCACACGCGCGCAACAAATCCTCAAACGTCTGAATGGTACGTTCGGACTGCCCATCGGTCTGGGGATGGAAAGAAGTGCTCAGACGTAATCGTGTCCCCAATGCCTTATGTATCGCCTGCCAAAAATGCGATACAAATCGGCCATCTCTATCCGAAATAATGGTCTTCGGCGTACCATGAAGTCTCACTATCTGTGCGATAAAGACACGAGCCAACTTTTCTGGACCCCAAGTATCCTTGATGCCCAGAAAATGTGCTGACTTAGTTAGTCGGTCTACAATCACCCACACCATATTCATACCAGTCTTCGTCCTGGGCAAACTCGTGAAAAAATCCATAGAGATGTCCTCCCACTTCCATTCCGGAACGGGAAGTGGTTTTAATAATCCGGGTGGCCGCTGATGCTCGATCTTGACTTGCTGACAAGTCAAACACTTAGCCACAAACTGAACTACCTCCTTCTTCATATCGTTCCACCAGAAATTTTTCCTCAGATCTTTATACATTTTACTCGAGCCCGGATGGACTGAGTAAGGTGATGCATGAGCCTCTCGCATGATACTCTGTCTCAATTCCGAGTCGTTCGGAACGCACAACCGACCTCGGAATCTCAACACTCCATCCTCATGAATAACTAATCCCGGGGCTTTCCCCTTCCCTACACTCTCCCGAAGTTGAATAAACATCGGGTCCTCCAACTATCCCGATTTAATGTCCTAGACCAGAGATAAAGAAATCTCAAGAGTACGCAACTGCCCGGAACTCTCTGGCAGTACAATCTCAATGCTCAACCTCATAAACTCTCGTTGAAGTCCCGACTGGGCCGTAAGCAACTCAAGCGCTCGAAGCGATACCGATTTCCGGCTCAAGGCATCTGCTACCACATTAGCCTTGCCCAGATGATACAGGATCTCGAGATCGTAATCCTTAATTAATTCCAACCATCTCCGCTATCTCATATTGAGCTCTTTCTGGGTGAAAATGTACTTTAGGCTATTGTGATCGGTGAAAATCTGACACGACGAGCCATACAAGTAATGACGCCAGATCTTCAACGCAAATACGACTGCGGACAACTCAAGATTGTGCGTAGGGTAATTCAATTCATATGGTTTCAACTGACGGGAAGCATAGGCAATCGTCCTCCCGTGCTGCATAAGTACGCATCCGAGCCCTTGGCCCGAAGCATCACTATAAATGGAGAAACCATCATTACCACTCGATAAAGCCAAAACGGGAGCGGTCGTCAACCGCTTCTTCAACTCCTCAAAACTATTCTGCCTCTCATCGGTCCACACAAACTTCTCTGACTTCTGTAACAACTGAGTCAGCGGTCGAGCAAGCTTAGAGAACCCCTCGACGAATCTGCGGTAATATCCGGCTAATCCCAGAAAACTGCGGACCTCTTTCACGTTCTTGGGCGGCGCCCAATCCAACACTGCCTCTACCTTATGTGGGTCCACACGAACACCCTCGGCCGAGATCACATGACCGAGAAACATAACCTCCCGTAACCAAAACTCGCACTTTGAGAACTTCGCAAAAAGATGCTGAGTTCTCAAAATGTCTAACACAATATGTAAATGACGGGTATGCTCCTCCTCGCTCCTCGAGTAAATCAGAATATCGTCGATAAAGACGACTACACATTTATCTAGGTACTCGATAAAGACTTTGTTCATAAGCTGCATGAACACGGCTGGGGCGTTGGTTAGCCCAAAAGGCATAACCACAAACTCGTAGTGTTCGTATCTCGTCCAAAAGGCCGTCTTCGGAATATCGGTATCCTTCACTCGGAGCTGATAATACCCCGATCTCAAATCAATCTTCGAAAACACGGTTGCCCCTTGCAACTGATCAAACAAGTCATCAATCCTCGGGAGCGGATACTTGTTTTTGATGGTCACTTTGTTCAACTCTCGGTAGTCGATACATAAACGAAGTGACCCATTCTTCTTCTTCACAAACAGGACCGGTGCGCCCCGAGGTCAAGCACTCGGTCGAATATACCCCATGTCTAGCAACTCTCCCAACTGTTTCTTCAACTCAAGCATCTCGGCAGGCGCCATACGGTATGGCATCTTAGAAATCGGTGCTGCACCCGCCTCTAAATTGACGGTAAACTCAACTTCTCGATCCGGCGGCAAACCCGGCAACTCGTCTGGAAAAACATCAGGATACTCACACACTACCGGAATAGACGAGAGCTCGACTCCCCCTTCTTCCGATCTCAAAGCGTAACACCAATAGCCCGTGCAACCTCCTCGAAGGAGTCTCACCGCCCTCAAGGCGCTGATCAGTAATCTCTTGCTACTCCGCTTGCGCCCCACAAAAGAATGCTCAGTACCATCAGAGGCTAACATCGAAACAGTCCTCGTTCTATACTTCATGATCGCCCCATGACGGTCCAGCCAATCCTCACCTAGAATCAAATCCTCATCTCTAATATCCATGATCAGTTAGAAGGCCAAACCCTCCCCGCGATACTTACTGGAAAATCCCTAATCTCACGATTCCCCCACGATGCTATCCCCGCTAGGAAGTTTAACAACAAAAGGCTCACAAGCAACAAGGCAATCAACATGTAGACGACGCACACAATCCATATATATAAAAGAATGCGTAGCACCAGAATCGAACAATACGGAAACAGGATGATCAAGGATGTGGACGGTACCGGTAGCCACCGTCGCGTCGGGATCTCCGGCTCGCCTCATCTCATACACACGGGCGGAGCAGGACCCCGCACTAGAAGCTCCCCCTCTAGAAGGTGACCACGAACTCGACCTCTACCAAAACTCTGCTGGTGAGAGCTGTCGGTGCTGATTCACACTCGGCTCTCCGCAGTGGGGCTGATATCCGAGTGCTTGGAGCCCGAGCCGCATCCGTACAAAACTTAGCACGATGACCCATACGACCACAAGCAAGACAACGAATCGGAGGCCTATCACACTCACTCATCATGTGGCCGGACGGCGTAGTTGAAGCACGTAGGACCACGAACGGAACCGGCGGGAGCGGACCTAGAACCGTTTCCTCGACCAACCGATGGCGGCCCGACTCCCAAGACTCGCGAACAGGCCGAGCCTTCGGATACCCTCTGACTTGCCTCCCCGGCCAGGAGGTCTTCTGCTTCTTTCCTTCAGCTGCCGTCTCTATTGCAGAAAACGACATCTCGTAAGCCATCGCTTTATTCTGGTATTCTTTCAAAGTCGTGCACCCCAGACCAGGCATGTAGTGGCGCACCCTCAGTTTCATCCGCATATCAAAGTGGCGGATCTTATCAAGCTTATCGCGAACTTGGTTTCTCACATAATGCAACTGTTGATTGTAGTCTTTGATAGCTTGAGATATAGGAACATCTTGGGGTTTAGCCTCAAAGAAGGCTCGGATCCTCCCCTCTTTCACTGGACAAGGACAGAATTCGTCTTCCATCAGATCCCGAAACTCTGCCCACATAGCTGCTCGGACACGCGGTTTCACCGCTTGCCACCACGTTGCTGCCTCCTTGGCGAGGAAGTACTGAGCAATGGGTACTTTCCTCTCCTCGGAACAATTAGCATCCTCAAACACTTTCTCCATCTCGAATAGCCAATTCTCCCAACCAGAAGGGTCCGAAGCACCATCAAACTGCGGAGGACGCATACGAATCACGTCCTGAAGTAGCTTACCATTACCGGATCCAGTGGGCGGAACCGGGTTGGCATTAGCTTGGCCGACTAGAACAACTGAGTCGATGGCGTCATCAGTTCGCTACTGCTGCAAAATGTTGGCCACTCCAACATTCTCATGTGCATTAGGAGCTAGCGGTAGTCTGTGACCTCGGAACTAGGGAACACTGTTCGACAAGGAAGGCATCGCCGAATCAGTTCCCGAGTGATCGGACATGGCCGCCCCACCGGCAGCGCCACATCCCCTACCGCGTCCGCGACCGCGTCCGCGTCCTCTACCAGCAGGAATTCTGAAGAAGCAACGGGTAAGTACAATTCAAACGCAAAACGCAACAAGATACTAAGACAGGAATAGGACATAACGATGAAATGAGCCAAGTTAGGAAAACTTACGAGCACCGGCGTACTGAGATGATGGCATAGCAGTGATACTGTCCCAAAACGACACTTAACTAGACCCAAATAACCGACAGCCTAGGTATCCATAAACCTAAGCTCTGATACCATATTCTGTAACACCCCCAAGACGTTCAGGGCATATTACAGCGCCGTGGACTCCACACTATATAATCCACCAGGCTAACGTACCAACAAGACATTTGACAACGACAAATGATCATCAATAATACGACAATTAAAATAATATTACAATCCGACAATAAAATCCGACATCAATCCATTTCCCAAAATAGGAACACAACATTAACAATTTTGAAATAAGAAGTACTCGAGTACTTAATCCAATTTTATAACACAAAGGTCCCAAAACAAGACATCAAAAGTAATAGACCGAACTGAACACCAACAAATGACCACTGATCAGTATCACGCTTGGCCATCATCCTCACACGGCTCAAGTGCTCGTTTGTCCCCACGATCGATACGAAATATAAAAGTATTTCCCCCATTTAAGTGGTTAGCGACAAGCGCTAGTGCAAGTACAATCCATTTGAACTACATTCTAATCGGATGAATATATGTGCCAAGAAGTCATTTTAGAAAACATTTTATATTAGGAATATTTATGATGTACAATCACAAAACACATTATCTCCAACAAATCACAATTCAAAGTTAACCGTTGGTACGAGACTCACGGCCACCATACCCCAGAGCCCGTCGGACATCCTGGGTGGCTAACCACACGGATTCGCGATACGCACACTTACGGCAATACGTATCCCTAGAGGCCCCGTCGGATCGTCCCTAGGTGAACATACACATAACCATCCACAACAACCACGATACAACCATAATTCAAATACTAGAACATGTAAACAAATGTAAAGTACTTGCCTTTGAGACATACTTGAAGAAACGGAGTTGAAGCACGACTACGAACGGTCCGGGTGGAAAGCAGCGGTCCACTAAACGAAGGACCAATACAGTTCAGTCCCCACGGACAACAATACTCTAATGGAATACACCCATAACCCCGATTACATGATACGGCAATGAACGATCAATCGATACGGGCGAGGGTTTACACAAAATCTCCCCGTATCGATAATTTGCAGATTAAAAACAAGAAAGTTGGATTAAGAATCATTCACTAATCACAATCGGTAAAGAATATCATAATATAGATGAACAATTCGGAACTAAACCCTAGAATCCCGAAAATCCCCCAAATCCGTCAAAATTAGGGTTCCTGGGAATTACCTTTAATTCGGCTGATGAATGGTGATTATGCTGATTATGATATGATGGCTCGATTCTACCGTGATGGAATTTGAAGAGAACTCCGAATAGAACCGGTGGAAATCGCCTCTGAGGTCGCACGTCGAAGAAACAAAGAGAAAAGAATAAAAATGTTGTTATGAAACTGTCCGCTGGCTTATATATTCAGTGGACTTAGCGCACGCTAATCGTCATATGTAGCGCGCGCTAACGGGGCCGTGACAGGTCCAGTGGCTACTGCCACCATTCGCTAGCGTACGCTAACAATAGGGAGTTAGCGTACGCTAACTGCACTTCGGTAGTGCACGCAAGGTAACAGGGGTAGCGTGCGCTACCTACACGGCTGATTCGACCTTTGCGATGTCACATCGGCGATGAAGTCTTTGTCGAGGGCATAAAACACGAAACGCACGACGAAACCAGAATCCAGGAACATAGACGCGAAGCATACAAGACGACGGAGCTGAGCGCTGAAAGAAAATGCAATTCCGACCACCGGAGGGTCCGTAATGCGACAACGAAAAATAAGATTCCCTAAACTATTAGGAATTACAAAAATAGCCCACGTGCCCGAAAATCACGAAACGACGTCGGATTTACAAACCGAAAGTCTCCACATGACCAACCCAACCATACGAACTTGTACAAACCAAGAAACAACGAAAACGAATGAGTTTTACAAGATTCGAACGTTCATACGGCAAAACATGCCATAAAACAAAATTACGTGAAAACATCATCAAAACTCATCCAAATGGAAAAACTCCAAGAACAAAATAGATTCAAAATGTCGAAACGGTTACAAGCGAGTCGATAAAAATAGACATACACCAAAAATAGAAACTGCTAAAAATGGAAAAATTACGGATATTACATTCTCCCCTCTAAAATAAAGTTTCGTCCCGAAACTTAAGAACCAAAAAGCTCGGGGTATCTCGAACGCATATCCTCCGCTAGCTCCCACGTCGCTTCTTCTACTCCGTGCCTCGACCATTACACCTTAACCAAAGGAATGGTTTTGTGCCTTAACTGCTTGTCACGACGCTCCAAAATTCTGACGGGCCTCTCTTCAAACGTAATATCCTTCTCAATCTCCACGTCCCCAAAGTCAATAATGTGGGACGAGTCCGGAACGTACTTCCTCAACTGGGAAACGTGAAATACGCTATGAACATGACTCAGCGATGGAGGTAACGTCAAATGGTACGCTAATTCACCGACTCTCTCCAATACTTCGAAAGGTCCAATATATCTCGGGCTGAGTTTCCCCTTCTTCCCAAAACGGAAAACTCATTTCATCGGAGACACTCTCAACAGAACATGATCTCCCACTTCAAACTCCAAAGGTCTACGCCTAACATCCGCATAAGACTTTTGTCGACTCTGAGCAGCCAACATCCTCTTTCTAATCAATTCAACTTTCTCCTTCGTATCGAACACAAGGTCCGGCTCTGTGCCAACCAAATCGGACGGCTCATCCCAACATATCGGTGATCGGCAACGTCGGCCATAAATTGCCTCATACGGTGCCATCTTAATCGACGCGTGCCAGCTATTATTATAAGTAAACTCAATTAAAGTCAGATGATCCTCCCAGTCACTACTCCAATCTAACGCATACGCGCGCAACAAATCCTCAAACGTCTGAATGGTACGTTCGGACTGCCCATCGGTCTGGGGATGGAAAGAAGTGCTCAGACGTAATCGTGTCCCCAATGCCTTATGTATCGCCTGCCAAAAATGCGATACAAATCGGCCATCTCTATCCGAAATAATGGTCTTCCGCGTACCATGAAGTCTCACTATCTGTGCGATAAAGACACGAGCCAACTTTTCTGGACCCCAAGTATCCTTGATGCCCAGAAAATGTGCTGACTTAGTTAGTCGGTCTACAATCACCCACACCATATTCATACCAGTCTTCGTCCTCGGCAAACTCGTGAAAAAATCCATAGAGATGTCCTCCCACTTCCATTCCGGAACGGGAAGTGGTTTTAATAATCCGGCTGGCCGCTGATGCTCGATCTTGACTTGCTGACAAGTCAAACACTTAGCCACAAACTGAACTACCTCCTTCTTCATATCGTTCCACCAGAAATTTTTCCTCAGATCTTTATACATTTTACTCGAGCCCGGATGGACTGAGTAAGGTGATGCATGAGCCTCTCGCATGATACTCTGTCTCAATTCCGAGTCGTTCGGAACGCACAACTGACCTCGGAATCTCAACACTCCATCCTCATGAATAACTAATCTCGGGGCTTTCCCCTTCCCTACACTCTCCCGAAGTTGAATAAACATCGGGTCCTCCAACTGTCCCGATTTAATGTCCTAGACCAGAGATGAAGAAATCTCAAGAGTACGCAACTGCCCGGAACTCTCTGGCAGTACAATCTCAATGCTCAACCTCATAAACTCTCGCTGAAGTCCCGACTGGGCCGTAAGCAACTCAAGCGCTCGAAGCGATACCGATTTCCGGCTCAAGGCATCTGCTACCACATTAGCCTTGCCCGGATGATACAGGATCTCGAGATCGTAATCCTTAATTAATTCCAACCATCTCCGCTATCTCATATTGAGCTCTTTCTGGGTGAAAATGTACTTTAGGCTATTGTGATCGGTGAAAATCTGACACGACGAGCCATACAAGTAATGACGCCAGATCTTCAACGCAAATACGACTGCGGCCAACTCAAGATCGTGCGTAGGGTAATTCAATTCATACGGTTTCAACTGACGGAAAGCATAGGCAATCGTCCTCCCGTGCTGCATAAGTACGCATCCGAGCCCTTGGCCCGAAGCATCACTATAAACGGAGAAACCATCATTACCACTCGATAAAGCCAAAACGGGAGCGGTCGTCAACCGCTTCTTCAACTCCTCAAAACTATTCTGCCTCTCATCGGTCCACACAAACTTCTCTGACTTCTGTAACAACTGAGTCAGCGGTCGAGCAAGCTTAGAGAACCCCTCGACGAATCTGCGGTAATACCCGGCTAATCCCAGAAAACTGCGGACCTCTTTCACGTTCTTGGGCGGCGCCCAATCCAACACTGCCTCTACCTTATGTGGGTCCACACGAACACCCTCGGCCGAGATCACATGACCGAGAAACATAACCTCCCGTAACCAAAACTCGCACTTTGAGAACTTCGCAAAAAGATGCTGAGTTCTCAAAATGTCTAACACAATATGTAAATGACGGGCATGCTCCTCCTCGCTCCTCGAGTAAATCAGAATATCGTCGATAAAGACGACTACACATTTATCTAGGTACTCGATAAAGACTTTGTTCATAAGCTGCATGAACACGGCTGGGGCGTTGGTTAGCCCAATAGGCATAACCACAAACTCGTAGTGTCCGTATCTCGTCCGAAAGGCCGTCTTCGGAATATCGGTATCCTTCACTCGGAGCTGATAATACCCCGATCTCAAATCAATCTTCGAAAACACGGTTGCCCCTTGCAACTGATCAAACAAGTCATCAATCCTCGGGAGCGGATACTTGTTTTTGATGGTTACTTTCTTCAACTCTCGGTAGTCGATACATAAACGAAGTGACCCATTCTTCTTCTTCACAAACAGGACCGGTGCGCCCCAAGGTGAAGCACTCGGTCGAATATACCCCATGTCTAGCAACTCTCCCAACTGTTTCTTCAACTCAAGCATCTCGGCAGGCGCCATACGGTATGGCGTCTTAGAAATCGGTGCTGCACCCGACTCTAAATCGACGGTAAACTCAACTTCTCGATCCGGCGGCAAACCCGGCAACTCGTCTGGAAAAACATCAGGATACTCACACACTACCGGAATAGACGAGAGCTCGACTCCCCCTTCTTCCGATCTCAAAGCATAACACCAATAGCCCGTGCAACCTCCTCGAAGGAGTCTCACCGCCCTCAAGGCGCTGATCAGTAATCTCTGGCTACTCCGCTTGCGCCCCACAAAAGAATGCTCAGTACCATTAGAGGCTAACATCGAAACAGTCCTCGTTCTATACTTCATGATCGCCCCATGACGGTCCAGCCAATCCTCACCTAGAATCAAATCCTCATCTCTAATATCCACCGCAATCAGATTAGAAGGCCAAACCCTCCCCGCGATACTTACTGGAAAATCCCTAATCTCACGATTCCCCCACGATGCTATCCCCGCTAGGAAGTTTAAAAACAAAAGGCTCACAAGCAACAAGGCAATCAACATGTAGACGACGCACACAATCCATAGATATAAAAGAATGCGTAGCACCAGAATCGAACAATACGGAAACAGGATGATCAAGGATGTGGACGGTACCGGTAGCCACCATCGCGTCGGGATCTCCGGCTCGCCTCATCTCATACACACGGGGCGGAACAGACCCCGCACTAGAAGCTCCCCCTCTAGAAGGCTGACCACGACCTCGACCTCTACCAAAACTCTGCTGCGGCTGAGGAACTGTCGGTGCCTGATTCACACTCGGCTCTCCCGCAGCTGGGGCTGATATCTGAGTAACTGGAGCCCGAGCTGCATCCGTACAAAACTTAGCACGATGACCCATACGACCACAAGCAAGACACTGAATTGGAGGCCTATCACACTCACTCATCATGTGGCTCGGACGACTGCAGTTGAAGCACGTAGGACCACGAACGGAAGCAGCAGGAGCAGACCTAGAACCGTTTCCTCGACCAACTGATGGCGACTGACTCCTGAAGACTCGCGAACTAGACTGAGCCTTCGGATACCCTCCTGACTTGCCTCCCGAAAACTGACCGGAGGTCTTCTGCTTCATTCCTTCAGCTGCCGTCTCTATCGCTGAAAACGACATCTCGTAAGTCATCGCTTTATTCTGGTATTCTTTCAAAGTCGTGCACCCCAGACCAGACATGTAGTGGCACACCCTCAGTTTCATCCGCATATCAAAGTGGCGGATCTTATCAAGCTCATCGCGGACTTGGATTCTCACATAATGCAACTGTTGATTGTAGTCTTTGATAGCTTGAGATATAGGAACATCTTGGGGTTTAGCCTCAAAGAAGGCTCGGATCCTCCCCTCTTTCACTGGCCAAGGACAAAATTCGTCTTCCATCAGATCCCGAAACTCTGCCCACGTAGCTGCTCGGTCACGCGGTTTCACTGCTTGCCACCACGTTGCTGCCTCCTTGGCGAGGAAGTACTGAGCAATGGGTACTTTCCTCTCCTCGGAACAATTAGCAGCCTCAAACACTTTCTCCATCTCGAATAGCCAATTCTCCCAACCAGAAGGGTCGGAAGCACCATCAATCTGCGGAGGACGCATACGAATCACGTCCTGAAGTAGCTTATCATTACCGGATCCAGTGGGCGGAAACGGGTTGGCATTAGCTTGGCCGACTAGAACGGCCTGAGTCAGTAGCGCCATCTGGTTCGCTACCTGCTGCAAAATGTTGGCCACTCCAACATTCTCATGTGCATTACCAGAGCTAGCGGTAGTCCTGTGACCTCCGGAACTAGGGGGAACACTGTTCGACAAGGAAGGCATCGCCGAATCAGTTCCCGAGTGATCGGACATGGCCGCCCCACCGGCTGCGCCACGTCCCCTACCGCGTCCGCGACCGCGTCCGCGTCCTCTACCAGCAGGAATTCTGAAGAAGCAACGGGTAAGTAAAATTCAAACGCAAAACGCAACAAGATACTAAGACAGGAATACCGGCGTACTGAGATGATGGCATAGCAGTGATACTGTCCCAAAAACGACACTTAACTAGACCCAAATAACCGACAGCCTAGGTATCCATAAACCTAAGCTCTGATACCATATTCTGTAACACCCCCAAGACGTTCAGGGCATATTACAGCGCCGTGGACTCCACACTATGGAATCCACCAGGCTAACGTACCAACAAGACATTTGACAACGACAAACGATCATCAATAATACAACAATTCAAATAAGATTACAATCTGACAATAAAATCCGACATCAATCCATTTCCCAAAACAGGAACACAACATTAACAATTTTGAAATAAGAAGTACTCGAGTACTTAATCCAATTTTATAACACAAAGTTCCCAAAACAAGACATCAAAAGTAATAGACCGAACTGAACACCAACAAATGACCACTGATCAATATTACGCTTGGCCATCATCCTCATACGGCTCAAGTGCTCGTTTGTCCCCACGATCGATACCTGAAATACAAAAAGTATTTCCTCCATTTAAGGGGTTAGCGACAACTACTAGTGCAAGTACAATCCATTTGAACTACATTCTAATCAGATGAATATATGCGCCAAGAAGTCATTTTAGAAAACATTTTATATTCCGGAATATTTATGATGTACAATCACAAAACACATTATCTCCAACAAATCACAATTCAAAGTTAACCGTTGGTACGAGACTCACGGCCACCGTACCCCGCATAGCCCTGTCGGACATCCCTGGGTGGCTAACCACAGTTCGCGATACACACACTCATGGAAATACGTATCCCTAGAGGCCCCGTCGGACCGTCCCTAGGTGAACATACACATAACCATCCACAACAACCACGATACAGCCATAATTCAAATACTAGAACATGTAAACAAATGTAAAGTACTTGCCTTTGAGACATACTTGAAGAAACGGAGTTGAAGCACGACTACGAACGGTCCGGGTGGAAAACGACGGTCCCTAAACGAAGGACCAATACAGTTCAGTCCCCACGGACAACAATACTCTAATGGAATACACCCATAACCCCGATTACATGATACGGCAATGAACGATCAATCGATACGGGCGAGGGTTTACACAAAATCTCCCCGTATCGATAATTCGCGGATTAAAAACAAGAAAGTTGGATTAAGAATCATTCACTAATCACAATCGGTAAAGAATATCGTAATATAGATGAACAATTCGGAACTAAACCCTAGAATCCCGAAAATCCCCCAAATCCGTCAAAATTAGTGTTCCTGGGAATTACCTTTAATTCGGCTGATGAAGGGTGATTATGCTGATTATGATATGATGGCTCGATTCTACCGTGATGGAATTTGAAGAGAACTCCGAATAGAACCGGTGGAAATCGCCTCTGAGGTCGCATGTCGAAGAAACGAAGAGAAAAGAATAAAAATGTTGTTCTGAAACTGTCCGCTGGCTTATATATTCAGTGGAGTTAGCGCACGCTAATCGTCATATGTAGCGCGCGCTAACGGGGCCGTGACAGGTCCAGTGGCTACTGCCACCATTCGCTAGCGTACGCTAAAAATAGGGAGTTAGCGTACGCTAACTGCACTTCGGTAGCGCATGCAAGGTAGCAGGGGTAGCGTGCGCTACCTACACAGCAGTCAAAGATCGTTGATGTCACATCGCCAGAAGTCATTGTCGAGAGTATAAAACACGAAACGCACGACGAAACCAGAATCCAGGAACATAGACGCGAAGCATACAAGACAACGGAGCTGATCGCTGAAAGAAAATGCAATTCCGACCACCGGAGGGTCCGTAATGCGACAACGAAAAATAAGATTCCCTAAACTATTAGGAATTACAAAAATAGCCCAAGTGCCCGAAAATCACGAAACGACGTCGGATTTACAAACCGAAAGTCTCCAAATGACCAACCCAACCATACGAACTTGTACAAACCAAGAAACAACGAAAACGAATGAGTTTTACAAGAATCGAACGTTCATACGGCAAAACATGCCATAAAACGAAATTACGTGAAAACATCATCAAAACTCATCCAAATGGAAAAACTCCAAGAACAAAATAGATTCAAAATGTTGAAACGGTTACAAGCGAGTTGATAAAAATAGACATACACCAAATATAGAAACTGCTAAAAATGGAAAAATTACGGATATTACACATGATGCCTTAAACTTTGGAAAAATCAGTCAAAGTTGGTAAAATAAAGGTGTCACATATGTGACGCAGTTTGTATAAAATTTATTTTTTTAATTTTATTCCGCTAATTGCATCACGAAGGCGACGCCAAAAATTAAAGCTTCAGCGTGACATATGGACTAGTCGATTTTTTTAAAAGAAATATTTTTTTCTTAAACGGTGTCACATATGTGACGCCATTAAGCTAAAAAACAACAGGCGTCACATAAGTGACGTTGTTATGAAATTAAATAAATTTATATATACAATAAATCCATTTTAAATGTATAAATTCGTATTGGTTTGAATTTAAAATTATATTTAATAATTATAGTGTTAGAAATTTATTAACATTAAGAAGTTAAATTACAGTATATTTATTTATGTTTAAATATTTTGAAAACTGATTTAATTTGAAAAATAAATTTAATATAAGTATGAAATATCGTATAAGGATAAATAAATATAATGTAATATATTTACTGAATCAAAACATAGCTCAGTGGTTAAAGGCCACACATCTATCCCCATAGGCGTGGGTTCAATTCCCACGCTGTCCACTGAGCGATATTTTTAATTGTAGTTGCCCACCTTTAGCGTCACATATGTGACGATAAATGTCCCTTTCTTTTTTTTTAGACAGCAGAGGCACAACGAGACAGTAGCAAAGAAAGAGTAAACATAACACAATTCTATCAGCAGTAGAACAAAACACCATTCTATCAATACAGCACAAAAAGAATAAAAACAGTAAACACCACACACCATCAACCGAACCAATAAAGCAACAAAACAACAAACAACATTCTAACCAAACCAACAAAGCAATAAAACATCCTGCAGAATAAATCTAACATTTTATACAAATCAAAATCACAATATATGCGAAATATAACAAGTACGATCATCAAAACATATATCTAACATGCTATTCATCAGATATTGAGCACATCAACTCATCCTCATCAAAGTCGTCGGAGTCATCATCCTCACCATTCGCCCGATATGATGAGGTATCTACATTCTTCTTTCCTTTGAGTAATCTCAACATGAGTTTACTCATCTTTGAAAATTTGGACTCCATTTTCTCTCTATCCTTGTTCATCTTCTCTATGTCCTTCTTCATCTTCTCTCTATCCTTCTTCATCTCCTCGTTATCCTGATTTAGCGCCTCGATGGTAGCCTCCAAAGTCCGATCAACCTCGATAGGCCGTAATGATGCTTGTGAGTCAACAAGACGACAACTTGTGGGTTGATCGATGACTTCATTTATGATTACCCCCTTTGAAATTCCCCTTACCCTTCCACCCTGTCTAACTCCGCCAGCCGCCTGAGCACACAAGTTCGGGTAAAATTCATCTTCCAGAGGGGGTTTGGCGAATGCAATGCCACAACGAGCTTATATTATCGGTTCTATTTTAAATATTCATAACACAAATAGTGAGCAAGCTACACAATTTATAATTTACTAACATATTCGTAATACAAGAAAATGAATAAATATAAAGTTAAACTTACGTATTGTTTAGCACTGCGGGCGTCTATCCATTTGGGAGTAAATACTCCCAACTCAGCTTCTCCCTCCTCCAGTTGAGCCTCGCTGCTGCACTCACCAATTTTCTTTTTGTTTCTTCTGATGTTTTTCCATTTATTTCACATTGGTGATGTGAGTTCATGAAGGCCAAATTATTATGTAATACCCGGCTATAATTCATTCTTTGCCACTCAGTAATTATCAGTCTGTAATTGTCACTCAGTAATTCTCACTCATTAATAATCACTCATCATTCATGAATCACTCATTTGCGTTCAATGTTGGCATGTTGTAATCGTATATCAGTTACCGATCGTCATTTTACCTCCGTTTTTAGATCGAGACGGGAGTATTATCATTTTCATTGTGATTGATAGCCTTGTACTGGGAGTATCATCTTTGGCTCGTGTTAGACTTGTTCACTTCCACATTCGTATGATATGTCGGATCATTCATCAGTCGTAGTGAGGAATCGGAATTATCGGATTTATTTCACCTTGGCCAACATCGAGTTACGGCCGTAAGGAAGGTGAGATACGGCCGTAAGTGGTGTTCGTAAATTTCGGGTGTTGTCGACCAAGGGTGACTTACGGTCGTAAGGGTTGCGGCATACGGCCGTAAGTCGAGGCAGGTACGGCCGTACGCTGCAGGAAGGATGTCTGGCCATTTTTGACGAAGGCGGGTTACGCCCGTAAGGTTGGCCGGATACGGCCGTATCATCCGAGTTACGGCCGTAAGGGTGCGGTACGGCCGTAAGGCTGTCGATGGGAGTTTTTGACGAAGGCGGGTTACGCCCGTAACTCAGGAGCGGTTACGGCCGTAAGTCTGTCGGAAGGCTTTCGGACGAAGCCGAATTACGGCCGTACGAGTTGGCTGGTTACGGCCGTAAGGCCGTTGACTTGGAAAGTTACGGCCGTAAGAGGGCCGAGTTACGGCCGTAACTTCCGGCAATATTTAAGGACTGGCCGGGACATTTTTTCACCATTTTCTTCCTTTCTTCATTTTGTTCCGAGAGAGAGACTTGAGAGAGGGATTTTTCCATCCTCAATCACTTGAGTGTTAGACTTTCATCATCCTCATTCATTTGGGAAGCTTGGATACTCGTTTTAACTCATATTCATCAGATCGAAGTGGTTGGATCTTCAAGAGGTAATTTTTTCAACACCTTGGATTTCGATTTTGTGTTGAGAGATGATGTTTTGGACGTTATAATCATGTTATATGAAGGGATATGTATATGATTATGAGTTTGTATAAGGATTCATTGGATTATTGATGATTATTCTAGAACACTTTGAATATCGAGTTGAGATTGGGGGTTTTCAATTAATTGTCGTTATAATCACGTTTTTGGATATTCGTTGTGGATAATTAATCGTATTGAAGATGTTTTGTTGGTTTGAAACACTGCTTGGGGGATTTGGTATTGGTATATTGATGTTTGATTGTAAACAATCGGAGTTTGGACGCAACGTGTTTGATTTAATGCCTCAATGGACTTGGTTTAGTCGTATCGACGTGTTGAGTTCGTCATATTCATGTTTGTTACGTATATTGAACGGATTGTTGGTAATTGAATTGTTCAAGGTTGTTCGAGCGACCGATATCTCAATTAGGACATTGTTCGTGGAAGGATAATTGTCACCGGTGTTGTGTAAGTTAATTCTTACTCGGTTAAAAGGATATTCATACCTTTTGTTGTTGATCATTCATAATCATAACTCATTCATCATTGTATTAATCATATTAAAACTTGTTATTGTCAATTAATCACTTCAGTCATAAGGAACGACGGTTCCAATCTTTTCGTTGAACTATCATTCATTTCATTATTACTCTCATCTCGGTGAGTCATTCTTGACCTTGTCTAATTATTATTCATTAATATTCATTATGGTCATTCTCGTTCAAATGACCTTATGGGTTCATATTGCGTGGCCGGGTGTGGCTGTGTGGAATTTTTAGTCGGGCACACGATGGTTATGTATTGGGTTCACCGATACATTAGACCGTGCACACGGGAAAGCGTTACACCGTGAGACTAATTAGGTACAAGGACGGGTGTGTCCGGTCATTCGTCTTGTACACTTGCACAGAACACTACGGGCGTACTATGATACTCTTCTTCAGCGTAATTCATAACTAAGGATATTTCATAACTTCAGTTAAATCATGTTTGTGTATTTTCAACCCTTGAGGATTGTTGTTCTGTTTAACTGACCCCGGCTGGGGATTTTGTTTTTCAGGTCATGGCAAGGCAAACGCACGAGAATAGCATGCTGATCTCGAGGAGTCCCATTGATACTAGTAGGGGCCCCCGATCTTTCAGTTATTCATGTTATTGTCCTTTATTTTCCGCTGCAGACTTTAATTTGAATACTCCGTTTCATTCAGTGTTGTGTATTTTATCTTCATATAAAATACACTAGTATTCGGTAATGTCCTGGTGTGTTGTAACTAAACTCCTCATCGGAGTAATTATTGTTGTAATGTAGTTCGGTACTACATTTATCCTGTGTAATTCATTCATTTTTATTTGCCTGGTGGGTCCCAGTTGGGGATCTACGGCACTGTAATATCCGCCTAGTTTGGGGTGTTACATAGTTGGTATCGGAGCGTGGTTTGGAATACTACCTTCCGAGTCATGTCTCATTTGAAATCATCGTCGACTAGTATCATTGGACTTTCGCGTCACGTGTGACCTGTGCAAATGCCGAGCCAATCAGACCGGAAGAACTGTAAGATTTCTAACGCCATGGTATAATTTCTGGCAATAGTCATTCATTCATCATTCATCGTTTAACAATCCTCAAACATCATCATTCATTGTGATTAGGGCGATCATGTTAACTCATTAATCACTTAATTCATTTCATTACTTAGTTAATGATCAGGACGATCATGTTAATTCATTTATTACTCAATTCATTTCATTACTCAGTTGTCGATCTGGATGATTATATTTTTAATCTTGTTAAGTTATTCAAGATAATAATTTCAAGAATTTCATCAGATAATCATGTCACTTCAGTAAATCATTCATATAATCACTAAGTTAGAGCATGTATACTCATTTTCATCATCTCATGACGTAATCATAACATGATAATCATGCGGGAAATATAATCATTTTGCGACCTTCCTACTTCAGTATGGACAGAGCTCTCAGGGGATGCACGGGAAGAGGCCGCGGTGCGGGCCGAAACCTGAGGAATAATCACTCGCTGCCGGGAAATCATGCCCAGGACTCGGCTCGATCAGAAGATGTTCAGGTTGATCCACTCACTTTTATGCAGGCCATGATGACCCATGTGCAGTTGCTCAATCATCATTGCGCCACTCTGGCCGGATTAATCGAGAGAACTCTCCCGTATGAGCCAGATGCTAAGGAAAGTGCTGAACAACAACCTTCATTTGTCAGCAGGAAATCAACGAAGCGTAATCAATCCGAAGGCGGTCAGTCAACCTTCAAGAAGCCTCGTGTGAGTCCTATCGTTTCTGAGCGACCTCCTACGGTGCATAGTTGTGCGGGATCTCGATCCGGCGGCGATTGGCCGTCACCTGTTTCAACCGTGAAGAACCGGGTCATTTCAGCACCAAATGTCCGAAGCGGTATCACGTGCCATAACTGTGGAATTGCTGGGCATAGGGCCCGTTTTTGCCGAAGGGACTCCCAGTCGGCTCCGGCGGCATCTCAGGCCCCGAAGCAATCAGCGTTTTAGAATCAGACTGCTTTGTCAACGTCGTTTAAGACAATGGAAGCAAATAGAGTTGGAGCTCGTATTTATCAGACAGGAGCGTCCAGTTCGGGGGCCGGCAAGCCCCGGATTCATGTGCTGAGGAGGATCGACGATTCGGTGACCCGAAGGATCTCAGGTATACTCATGATTTTATTTCAACCTGTGTGTACCTTTTAATAGTGGTGCACCGCATTCATTCATTTTCGAATCATGTTCGAATGGACTTATTTTGGGATAGTCCTATTGCTTGTGGACCCCATACCATAGGTCTACCTGACGATGGAAGAATTTTCGGAAATCATACCGGAGTAAGCTTAGTGACCGCGATTGGTTGATGGACCTAATCGTGGTGAATTTTATCTTAGGACGATGTAATTTTCGGTATTAGTTGGTTTGATCGTCTTGATACTATCCTCAGTGTTTGTCAGCGTTTGATCGCTATCTTTCCGTCGTTGGTTTTCGAATGTGTACTTCAGAGGAAGTGATCCCCGTTGTTCCAGAAGGAGTATTATTCTGACGAAAGCAGAGAGATTCAGCAATCGAACTATTCAATCATTCATTGTATCATTTTCATCGATTGGCCTTTCAAAGGCAATCGAGTTATTCAAACATTCATTGTATCATCTTCATCAATTGGCCTTTCTAGGGCAATCGAAGTGTTCAATCATTCGTGGTATCATTGTCATCGATTGACGATGTAGTTCCAGACGAGTTATCTGGTTGCCTTCTCATAGAGTAGGGGAATTCAGGAGTGAGTTGGAGCCGGTACGTCCCCTTTATCGAAGGTACAGTATCGGATGGCCCCGACCAGAATGCAGGAGTTGAAGATTCAACTTGAGGAGTAGTTCGAGAAAGGTTATCTCCGACCGATTGCGTCCCCGTGAGGAGCACCAGTGTGATCTGTCAAGGAGAAGGATGGCTCGTCTCGTGTGTGTATTAATTACCAGGAGTTGAACAGGGCGATGATCAAGAGTAGTATCCCTTACCCCGTATTGATGATCTTTTAGATCAACTTCAAGGAGCCTCAGTGTGTTCCAGGATCGACTTAAGATCTTGATATCACCTGTTTCGGATTCGAGAGTCGGATATCGCGAGGACAGCGTGTCGTACACGCTACGGTCATTATGAGTTTGTAGTTATGCCGTTCGGGCTAACTCGCACTGCGGTATTCATGGAGTTAATGAATCGGGTTTTCATCGACTTTTTGGATCAGTTTGTTGTTGTCTTCATCGACGACATTTTGATTTATTCTCCTAGCCGAGAGGAACACGAGGTTCATCTTCATCAGGTTCTCGACATGTTGAGACGCGAGCAACTTCATGGTAAGCTTCCAACTGTGAATTCTGGATGTCCGAAGTGATTTTCTCGGGCATGTAATTTCACCTGTCAGTTATTCACCAATCACAAGAGATGAAGTATATATTTACTCACAAGGAGTTAAATATGTGACAGAGGCGGTGGTTGGAACTAATCAAAGATTATGATATCGAGATCCTTTGCCACCCGGGCAAGGCGAATGTTATCGCCGACGCCTTGAGTCGTAAGTCCGTTCGGGGGCAGATGATTGCTCGTTTAAGAGTTCAGAAGGAGCTTCAGCAGGAATTCCTTAGATCCGAGATCGAGGCCCGGCTTCAGCAAGTTCAGGGACAGCTTTGTATGTTAGAGATTTCATCATCACTTGAGGAGGAAATCAGGGAGAATCACGGTTCAGATTCATTTTGTTGCTCATCCGCGAGGATGTGGTACAGGGGAAAGCCCCTGGATTTGTGGTCCACGAGGATGGACTCTTGAGATTTGAGAATCGGTTGTGCGTACCGGCGAATGATGAGTTGAAAAGCTCGATCTTGAGAGGAGCTCATGCTACCCCTTATCCGGTTCATCCGGGGTCTAGCAGGATGTACAAGGACTTGAAACAACATTTCTGGTTGAGTAATATGAAGCGAGGAGTCGCGGAATTTGTTTCGAGATGTTTAGCCTATCAGCAAGTCAAGATTGAACATCAGCGACCGGCGAGTATGCTGATACCGCTCCCTATTCCAGAATGGAAGTGGGAAGACATTTCTATGGATTTCTTCACAAGTTTGCCGACGAGTCGTCGTGGCATGAATACGATCTAGGTGATCGTGGACCGCTATCTAAATCATCTCATTCCTTGAGATCAAGGATACGTGGGGTCCCGAGAGGCTTGCCCAGCTGTTCATCAAAGAGTTAGTGAGATTGCACGGTATTCCTAAGAGTATCGTTTCTGATCATGTCGGGCGATTCGTGTCTCGTTTATGGAATCAGTTCATCGTGCTATGGGAACTCAGCTTAATCTCATTACCGTTTTTCATCCTCAGTCCGACGGACAATCAGAGAGGACTATTCAGACATTGGAGGACATGTTGAGGGCATGCGTCCTCGATTTAGAAGACAATTGGGATGCCCAACTACTGTTGATTGAATTCACGTACAATAATAGTTGGCACTCTTCGTTTCAGGTAGCACCTTACGAGGCCTGGTACGGTCGTTGTTGTCGATCTCCCTTGTGTTGGGACGACCCACCAGAATCAATCGGCACCGAGCCCGATATGCTTATAGCCGCCCGTGAAAAGGTAGCTTTGATCAGGAGTCGTTGTTGACCGCTCGGAGTCGACATGAATCATATGCAGGTAATCGTCGTCGACCATTAGAGTTCGACGGGTGACCATGTTTTGGTCAAGGTAATCCCGAGTTGTTATATCTTCCGTTTTGAGAAGAGGGGAAAGTGGAGTCCGAGATTCATTGGACCGTGTGAGTAAGCGAGTTAGCTTATCGATTGGCTTTACCTCCGGCTTTGAGCCGAATTCGTAATGTGTTTCACGTCTCTCAGCTATGGAAATATGTTGCCGACCCGAGTCACATACTTTAGTTCGA
This sequence comes from Orobanche coerulescens, assembly GCA_033398695.1. Taxonomy (NCBI): domain Eukaryota; kingdom Viridiplantae; phylum Streptophyta; class Magnoliopsida; order Lamiales; family Orobanchaceae; genus Orobanche; species Orobanche coerulescens. The sequence goes on along the minus strand of CM065806.1, from coordinate 131,424,204 downwards.
CGAAATCGAGATCGCAGATGATCATTTGTATGAGAAGCGTCCCATACGAGTGGTAGAGCGGCAAATCAAACAGTTGAGGAATAAAGCGATTCCTTTGGTTAAGTTTCAGTGATCTAGACACGGAGTCGAAGAGGCCACTTGGGAAACCGAGGAGAGTATGTGGGGGAGTTATCCCGAGTTGTTTGACCCTTAGTTTCGGGGACGAAACTCTTTTTAAGGGGGGGAGTATGTAATACCCGGCTATAATTCATTCTTTGCCACTCAGTAATTATCAGTCTGTAATTGTCACTCAGTAATTCTCACTCATTAATAATCACTCATCATTCATGAATCACTCATTTGCGTTCAATGTTGGCATGTTGTAATCGTATATCAGTTACCGATCGTCATTTTACCTCCGTTTTTAGATCGAGACGGGAGTATTATCATTTTCATTGTGATTGATAGCCTTGTACTGGGAGTATCATCTTTGGCTCGTGTTAGACTTGTTCACTTCCACATTCGTATGATATGTCGGATCATTCATCAGTCGTAGTGAGGAATCGGAATTATCGGATTTATTTCACCTTGGCCAACATCGAGTTACGGCCGTAAGGAAGGTGAGATACGGCCGTAAGTGGTGTTCGTAAATTTCGGGTGTTGTCGACCAAGGGTGACTTACGGCCGTAAGGGTTGCGGCATACGGCCGTAAGTCGAGGCAGGTACGGCCGTCTGTGCGGGAAGGATGTCCGCCATTTTGTGAAGGCGGGTTACGCCGTAAGGTTGGCGGATACGGCCGTATCATCCGAGTTACGGCCGTAAGGTGTGCGGTACGGCCGTAAGGCCGACGGGTGTTTTTGAAAGGCGGGTTACGCCGTAACTCAGAGCGGTTACGGCCGTAAGTCTGCCGGCGAGCTTTCGGACGGCCAATTACGGCCGTACGAGTTGGCCGGTTACGGCCGTAAGGCCGTTGACTTGGAAAGTTACGGCCGTAAGAGGGCCGAGTTACGGCCGTAACTTCCGGCAATATTTAAGGACTAGCCGGGACATTTTTTCACCATTTTCTTCCTTTCTTCATTTTGTTCCGAGAGAGAGACTTGAGAGAGGGATTTTTCCATCCTCAATCACTTGAGTGTTAGACTTTCATCATCCTCATTCATTTGGGAAGCTTGGATACTCGTTTTAACTCGTATTCATCGGATCGAAGTGGTTGGATCTTCAAGAGGTAATTTCTTCAACACCTTGGATTTCGATTTTGTGTTGAGAGATGATGTTTTGGACGTTATAATCATGCTATATGAAGGGATATGTATATGATTATGAGTTTGTATAAGGATTCATTGGATTATTGATGATTATTCTAGAACACTTTGAATATCGAGTTGAGATTGGGGGTTTTCAATTAATTGTCGTTATAATCACGTTTTTGGATATTCGTTGTGGATAATTAATCGTATTGAAGATGTTTTGTTGGTTTGAAACACTTCTTGGGGGATTTGGTATTGGTATATTGAGGTTTGATTGTAAACAATCAGAGTTTGGACGCAACGTGTTTGATTTAATGCCTCAATGGACTTAGTTTAGTCGTATCGACGTGTTGAGTTCGTCATATTCATGTTTGTTACGTATATTGAACGGATTGTTGGTAATTGAATTGTTCAAGGTTGTTCGAGCGACCGATATCTCAATTAGGACATTGTTCGTGGAAGGATAATTGTCACCGGTGTTGTGTAAGTTAATTCTTACTCGGTTAAAAGGATATTCATACCTTTTGTTGTTGATCATTCATAATCATAACTCATTCATCATTGTATTAATCATATTAAAACTTGTTATTGTCAATTAATCACTTCAGTCATAAGGAACGACGGTTCCAATCTTTTCGTTGAACTATCATTCATTTCATTATTACTCTCATCTCGGTGAGTCATTCTTGACCTTGTCTAATTATTATTCATTAATATTCATTATGGTCATTCTCGTTCAAATGACCTTCTGGGTTCATATTGCGTGGCCGGGTGTGGCTGTGTGGAATTTTTAGTCGGGCACACGATGGTTATGTATTGGGTTCACCGATACATTAGACCGTGCACACGGGAAAGCGTTACACCGTGAGACTAATTAGGTACAAGGACGGGTGTGTCCGGTCATTCGTCTTGTACACTTGCACAGAACACTACGGGCGTACTATGATACTCTTCTTCAGCGTAATTCATAACTAAGGATATTTCATAACTTCAGTTAAATCATGTTTGTGTATTTTCAACCCTTGAGGATTGTTGTTCTGTTTAACTGACCCCGGCTGGGGATTTTGTTTTTCAGGTCATGGCAAGGCAAACGCACGGGAATAGCATGCTGATCTCGAGGAGTCCCAGTGATACTAGTAGGGGGCCCTGATCTTTCAGTTATTCATGTTATTGTCCTTTATTTTCCGCTGCAGACTTTCATTTGAATACTCCGTTTCATTCAGTGTTGTGTATTTTATCTTCATATAAAATACACTAGTATTCGGTAATGTCCTGGTGTGTTGTAACTAAACTCCTCATCGGAGTAATTATTGTTGTAATGTAGTTCGGTACTACATTTATCCTGTGTAATTCATTCATTTTCATTTGCGTGGTGGGTCCCAGTTGGGGATCTACGGCACTGTAATATCCGCCTAGTTTGGGGTGTTACATATTAAACATTGGGTCCTCTACCGGCCTCTCCCTCTCGCATGCTGGTCTTTGGTATATCTCAGACGCAGCATCACTCGCCTATGCATTAACATAAAATATTAACAATATTGATGATGACACATAATTAAAGACAATATATTATATAATAACGTTAACAGTTTAGACGTACCATGGAATGAGCATGATCGTACATGCTCATACTACCTCCGGTATATGCACTAGTACAAATATCCCCTTTACTGACACTAAAATAGTGTCGGTAATTATTTTTACTGATATTTTATAATTGTGTCAGTAATGCTAAAGCCAGAAAATACTGACACTAATTTTTAGTGTCAGTAATACAAGTGTCGGTAAATACTGACACTAAAATAGTGTCAGTAATTATTTTTACTGACACTAAACATTAGTGTCAGTATGTTCTGACTTTTGCATTACTGACACTAATATAAAGTGTTAGTAAAAATAATTACTGACACTATTTTAGTGTCAGTATATGTTCAAATTTGTGAAAAGAAAAATCTATTTTTATCTCAATTCTATTTTTATTTTAACTCCATTTTTCGGTTTAATTACATGAAAAAATTACCATAAATTAAAATTATCAAACAGACAATTCACTTATAAAACATCCGAAATGCATTATTAAACTGAATAATCAACATCATTCGATGACGTTTTAGTCTCGAGAAAAAGAGCAGAGAATACAAAACTCAAAATCTTATTAAACTACTACTGTAACCTTGCTCTTCTCTCTTCTTTCCGCTGTGCAAGTGCAACATAAAATGGCTTACTGATCACCATTTTCGTGTTCATCTCAGAGAGCTGAAATCGTAAAAGCATTATACTAATCAGCCCATGCATTTTACAATGAAATGTCATCTAGAAGTATATTAATTCACAGCTCGAGAAGCTTCTTCTGGAGTTGTAAATGCAACAAATCCAAAACCTCTGCTTATTCCACAGGGATCACGCATAACCTGCAGTACGAAACATGAACGAATCCAGTAAAATTAAAAAAAAAAGGCTTTAAACGACAAAACGGAGGATACCAATAGATATATGAGTCCACACATCTTCCATATAAAGCAAATATCAAACTACCTTGTAAGAAGTAATAGTACCAAACTCTGAGGACAACTTCAATTACGCGTTTTACGCATTTTATTTGCTAGTCTACAACTTCAACTATATTTGAATGTTATTATGTAATGATTACGATCTATTATGGATATGTATTGAATTTTGACTTTATATTCTATTAGTTGATGGAAACTATAAAAGTTTTTGTGTATTTAGTTAATATTATGTACTAAATCTACTTGTCGACTTGACACGACTAGCAGGACGACTTGTCTGAATTGTCCTGACAGGAGATGAGCGACTTGGCTCGACTTGGCGTTGTGATAACATTGATTAAAATATAGTAATAGTAATAGTAATTTCTATAATGCTAAAATTGAAATCAAAATTATAGGAATGTTACTTTACTTCTAACCCCCACCTGCAGATTCAAAGATATTATTCGAACAGAAGATAACACCATTAATTCCGGATAGCTGTTGGAAAACAAGTAACCCGATTCCTATCTGCACAATAAAAATGATTTAACAAAAAACTAAGCATGTAAGTCAGCAGTTTAAAAGCACCAGCGAAACCATTAAATGTAAGGAAACTAAAACAAGATCAGATAACTTAAGCACCATTGACGGTAACCAATATCTTCTCAGTTTGAAATATGCAAAGTGGATTTTAGTTCTTCAACTAGTTGATTGAAGAGATCCCTGCCAAAAAAAAAACATTTGAAGTGTCATTGAGCATTGTTGAAGAAACTGACAAAAGCATCCTCGACATAAAAACACAAATGACGTGCCTTTTGTTTCAGGTCCTATGAATCTACGCGAGAAAACCGTACCTTGATTTCATTTACTTCATGTGTAATACTAGTGTCAAAACCTCGGAGAACTTGAAGAGATGCTTCGAAATCATCTGACATTCCCATTTTAGCCTTATTTTTTCAACAAAGTAAAAATATATTAGTACTTGTTCTTTGCAAAAAATGAAGGACCAAGGGTAGAAAAGATTCTTTGTAGTTTGTATATGAATTCAAAGAGATTTTAGTTTATCGAGTGATAATTTCAATTCCAATGCTAATTCGGGACTATAAAAAATTACATTGGAGGAAATAAATTTACCGAGTATTCATTTATAGAGGTTCTAATCCTATCGTAAAAAAAAAAGAGGTTCTAATCCTAAGATCTATCACCATGAAAGGAAAAAACTCGAAACATAATGTACAAGTTTCCATTGATTGAAGTAAATTAGTCTATTAGTACTATATACAACATTGAATTATCAAAATATGCATGGAATTACCAAAAACCGCAAGAAATCTCCAATTAACAAATAGTCCCAGCAGATATGATAGCATGATTCCTATCGTCACGGAGAGCTACACCATAGTACAGAGTAAATTTGGATAACATATTGCAGTATAACATATCTAAAGCAAAAAAAGGACTAGTTACACTACAAAAGCTGGTTCACCGAGCCCAATGCCCCTCTTAAATTTTGTGGCGCTATCTCATCTATATATAGAGGAACCTTTGTGAAATTAGAAAAAGGAAATAAAAAAGTTAATAATTTTAAAAGAACCGTAATAACAATTTGGAAAAATCAGAAGAAAGCACCGTATTTACCGTGTAAGAGATAATACCCACACCGAATCCTTCCAACAACCTTCCCATGTAAAGAAATGAAATAAATCATACTGTTAGAATATTTGTGTATCTTTTATATTTCTTTTACTAATATTTTTTTTTCTAGGTTACCTTTTATTTGTAATGTTATACATTAAAATATTCCGAAGGGAAAAACAATATTCTTACACATACCCCTTTTCGCCCAATGTACTGAGCAATCTGACCACTAGATATTGCCCCAACCATAGCTCCCACATTCGACAAGGAACCAAATAACGAGAACTGATTACCAAACCGATGTTGTTATTAGATAAAAATAATAGTTGCCGATCAAATCAAGAGGAGAAAACTCATAGTCACCAGTACCTGTGAGACTGTAAGTCACAATCTAGAATCACCTACTCAGCCTATATTAGCAAATATACTTGAGATCTTTAGAGCTTTACTTTTATACATACATCATTTATACAGATTCAGATATAAAATCCAAAAGCATGTATACACACTCTATGAATTATTTGGTGATCTCCGGTTTCAACTCAGTTGTTATGCAATGCATGTCTCAATACATACTCTATACTTAAAACAACCAATTTACTAAGACAAAATATTTCTGCATAGGAGGAGTTGATTCGAAGTCCAAAAACTAACGAGGTTTTCAAGATAGAGAAGCTGTTAAAAAAACATTTACTGCAAGATTACCGGGCACTCAACAACTTCTTTGCTAAAGCCATACCTGTTGAGTCCAAGCCAGTTAAGGGCCAGAAAACAATAACAGAGATTAAACATGCAAAAACAATATGAAGAGATGATAATAAACAAGACCAGAATACTGTTTTAAATACACTCGTTAGCAATAAGCTCCAGCCACATCAATCACTGCTACTTATTCTCAGTCTTATATCTCCAACTATCTAATAAATACTAATGTTCTACATGAACATTAGAAATTCTTTAAAACCAGCATAGCAAATCAATTTTAGATTTTTAGTAGAAAATATTCTTTCAACAGCAGGGGAGACGAAGGCCGAATATGCCATGTTGGAAGGCCGGTTACTGGATCCTGATTTAGAACCATGCAAGATATAAATGATCATTATATCTGTAGGTAAACATTCATAAATTATTCCATTTACAAATATATAAGTTTACACTTTATAAGAGCTTCTCGTGGCTACAATAACAACCATAAAAGGCCAGAAGCTCAGCTTCAGGTCATGGCATCTCCATGTTCCCCAATCTTCAGTGAAAAGTGGCCACATCCAATAGATAACATCATCCCACCCAATCTGTATAAGAATGCAGGGCATAAGAAAGAGAAGTATAGACATGCTTAATCAAAAAACAACCATTCTTCAGTCCTGACCAGATCCTAGCGAAACTTAAGGAACAATAAAAAGAACAAAAAAGATAATTTTGGTGAATGAGAGGTGATGTTGGATTTATAGTTTGTTGAGGTTAAGGCTACATTACATCATCATGAAAGTTGACAAAAATAATAATGGAAGGATGGAATAAACAAAAGTGGATACTAAGAAAGATAATTAAATCAAAATCTACCAATATGAAATGAATGTAAAAAATGGCTTCCTCATATCAGCCCTTTCATTTTCTCCCTCCTCTCTGAAACTCATCTTTATTTCTCTTTCTCAATTATATAAGAAATAATAAAATGCAAACTCAGATTAAAAAAAATGATTCTGGTGATGACAGTGAAAATCTCGTGTATATATCAATGAAAAGCTCACAAATCATCATATATCAATGAAAATTTCAGAAAAAAACAATAGACACTAGTAGAAGAAGCAATTAGGGTTTTTGGAAAGATGCTACCAAAGGATATTGGAAAAATTCTTGAACAAGCAGCTGCTACCCTCAAACCTAAAGGATATAAACAAAATCGCCCGTTCTTATCTTCCCATCTCCAGTCGAGGCACAAACCACCACTCTCCCCTCCATATCAGATTGATTTTCACTAAACATACTAAGCATCCGAACTAAAATAATATGATATCAAACAATAGGAAGAAAAATCTAACCTTCAAACTCGGTAAAGAACACCCGTGTTGGTGAGCGAATGAAGAAGAGGGAGATAGGGGCTAGATTTTTCAGAATTAATCAACCATAACACATGAAAAGGGTTAGAGAAGAATGAAATACAGAAAGATCATATGTCTTCAAGAAGAATGAAATAGATGAAAAGGATTAGAGATAGAGTGTTTACCTGAGGAAGATTTTGCGGAATAGAGAGAAGGAACCCGCTGGAGATCGAACCAGAACAGTCGTTGGTGAAGTTGAAGAATGTGAGGATGGGGGCAGCGTGCTGATGTAAATAAGGGAGAGAGAGAGAGACTTATCTCGATTGAGTAGGGTTACATGTGAAGTATTATAAATAAATAATATGTTTTAAATAAATTGAGTTTTTTTATTATTGACATTTAAGTGTCAGTATATTTTGATACTCTAGTTACTGATACTTAAGTGTCAGTATCTTATGACACAATTATGTTAAAAAAAATGAGTCAAACGTCTCAAGTTACTGACACTTTTGATAAAGTGTCAGAAACTAAGTATCAGTAAATGCTGTTTTTGTAGTAGTGATGTACCCGGTGCCTTATCTCGCTGACCAGCTGCTTTTTGATATGCTTTATTTTTGGCGTGCGTAAGCATATCAATAAAGCGGCTGTGGCTATATCTGTCCCAATACCATGCAATTTTATCCTCATCCGATTTCTCCCACCTATAATGCATCTGAAAAAAATATAGCAACTGTAAGAACATCCAAAAACGATAAAATGTAACGATTGTTATAAGAATATACCTCAAATCCCCGCCACAACTCGTTCCTCATCCTTCGAGAGACCTGGCCCCAATGCTCTTCACCGGAGTAGTACCTCTTAAGTAAGCCGACTATATCGATCTCGGCCTTTTTAGAACTAAACCGATGTTAGGTTTCAATTTAACTAATAAGATTTATGATCTCATCATATATCGAAATAGTGCAGCGGAAGTATAAATATAATATGTAAATGTAATATCCGCCATTTCGATTTCCGGTAATTTTCTTTTTTTGATGGAAGTCCATCTTAGAGACTCTTTTGCGACCTTTTAGTCATTCTGATAATGATTAATTCTGCACTTTTTGACATCCGAGTTCGTTTCGGTGTCGTTTCATTGAGTTCCATGCTTCTTAGTGACTTTTCCGCACTTGAGTTCGATCCTTGCGAATCTCATTTGAAACTGTTGTTTTGTGTTTCTCGTAAGTCCGTTTAACCTTGTTAGACGTGTGGTGAACTTCGGTTTGGTTATTCGATCACGTATCGTGATTTTTCGGACGTATGGGCCGTTTTGTAATTTCCCAATGTTTTGGGTACTTGTTTTCATACTCGTTTTTACCTAGCTTCGAGTTGTCGGAGTCGCATGTTTTTTTAGCGTTTTCATTCGTTGTTGAGAACCCTTCATTAACGTTATGTCGCACCTTTCGAGTCATCGCATTTTGAGGTCGTTCGGAACTGATCGGGCAGCAGAAGGAATCTGCTGCCAGAATGCAGCATGTTACGGCCGTAATGGCCAGCATATTACGGCCGTAATGGACATGATGTCACGACCATAACAAGAGCCTATAATTCAGGTAGCGGGCAGTGTTTTTCAGAGTAGTTTTGCTCTTTTCTTTCCTCACGCGACGGGCAGTGTTCTACATGGCCATAATAAAAATACAACAACATCCACGAGCATCTGCTAGGGTAATACATAATGACAATGACTGACCAACTGGAGAACACTCCAACTGACTGATCAACATGAACAACTCGGACTAGTATCGCTCGACTACCTCGTTGCCATCGTCATGCCCCTATGTCTCAACTCTCTCCTCGCAAGCACCTAAAATATGAAAACATGTTCCGCCCCCATGGGTTCAGTCATCCAGATAATGAACATCAAATACATCTATAACATGAGATGCATCCAAAGGCAGAATGAAACAGTACAATGATAATAATACGAGATGCTCACAAACCAAGGTAAGAACCGAGCATTTGTGAAACACTATACCCATGGCATACTATTAATACATGCTCAAACAGGTTAGAACATAAGTGCCCAACGGCGAATCATAATTATAAAACACCACAATGAATTACGCGAACATGAACCAAACAAGAACTGATTTAGATATAAACCACAATGCTCGGAGGCTCCAATGAAAATACCAAGACACCACAAAGGCCTAAAATCCACTCAGCCGAAGCTGTCAATTATCATAATCACCTGAAACCAAAACAGCCCGAAGTTGTATCAATAAGGGCCGAAGCCACGGCATGAAGCCGTACCACAATAAGACCATCCAAGGGATGTGACCTACTGAAATGTAGGTGTTGAGAAACCAACCGCGAAGGTTCAAGCCCCAAACTTACCCATAATGAGATCGTGAACATGATCGTGACCTACTGAGCTGTAGGTGTTGGAAAACTAATCCCGAAGGTTCAAGCCCCAAACTTACCCATAATAAGATCACCCAGTGACCGTGACCTGCTGAATTACAGGTGCTGGGAAACCAACCGCAAAGGTTCAATCCCCATACTTACCCATAATTAGATCATCAACATGACCGTGACCTACTGAGATGTAGGTGTTGGGAAACCAACCGTGAAGGTTTAAGCCCCAAGCTTACCCATAATAAGATCATAAGCACAATTAACCACAAACGGAAACGATTCAAAGATTACTGGATTCACAAGGATGATAGTGTGCTGCCTTGAGTAAGCCAACACGACGACAGAAATTCACGGATGGGTACCATCCTCGACAGTCCCCATTCAATACCTTGATTTCCTTAGAATGGCCGACCGATCACAATGATTCAGCGGATGATTCAATACCTCGATTGCCTTAGAATGGTCAATCGATAACAATGATACCACGAATGATTGAGCACCTCGATTGCCTTAGAACGGCCAATCGATAACAATGATACAATGAATGATTGAGCACCTCGATTGCCTTAGAACATCCAATCGATAATAGTGATACAATGAATGATTGAGCACCTCGATTGCCTTAGAACGGCCAATCGATAATAATGATACAATGAATGCCTCGGTACCTTTAATCGGTTACCGACGATGAAGATGAGAATGAATACGACAATGCCTTCAATCGGCCAATACAACATGAATGACAGGACGCCAACATTAATAACAATGATTACAACAATGTCTTAGATCGACATCAATATTAACAACAACAATCGATACATCAATACTGCGAACCGGCTATCGACAATAACATTAACAACGAGTACCCCAATGCCTGGAATCAGCCATTAATGAACAATAATAAACATTTGGAATAATTGCCGAAGAGTATCATATCGAACGATCCCTTTAATATTAATGAACTCATTAAGAGACTAAGTCTCGGAATGATACAACACATTCATACACATATATGATAACATTAATCGCATTGACTGGTACAAGTATAATACTTACCTCAAACCGACGGCGAGAAAGTCCTTCCATGAACAACGCCCTTGAAGCGATTATCGGTCCTCGAAACAACCTTGAATAACACAATTACCAACGATTCGCTTAATATACGAATCAAGCATGATCACAACCAACTCAAAAGTCGATACAACAATACCCAAACTCATTGAAGCAATTCAACAAACACGTTATAGACAACCTCCAAACCTCCAATGAATGATTCAATCAAAGAAAACATCTTATATACAATCAATATTCTCATAGGAATACACAATTCGAGATTACGACAACATCCAATCGAAACCCCCAAATTTCAAAATCAACATTCGAAATGTTCTAGAATAATCTCAATTAATCCGATGATAATCCATAAAAATTCATAATCATAAGTATATCACTTCATATATCATGATTATAACATCCAAAACATCATATCCCAACTCAAAATCGAAATATAAGGTTTTGAAGAATTTACCTTTGAAGATCCAACACTTCGATCCGGTGAATTCGTGTTAAATCGACTATCCAAGCTCCACAACCGAAGGTATATGATTAGAACATGAATACACAAGTGATATGATGGTGAAAAATCTCTCCCAATACTCTCCCTCTCGGCCAAAAGTGGAGAAATGAAGAAATGAAGATGAAAGATCCGTCCTGGTTATTAAATACTGCGCAGAGTTACGGCCGTAACTCTGCCTCCTTACGGCCGTAACACTCCAAGGTCAATGGCCTTACGGCCGTAACATCCTATTCTTACGGGAGTAACAACTCTTCGTCAAAAACTGATGATGAACACACTGACTGAGTTACGGTCGTACCCAAAGATACCTTACGACCATAACAACAACACCTACGGCCGTATCCTGCCTAACTTACGGCCGTAAGTTGTCTTCGTCAAAACACCCTTAATCTAACGAACGTATGTTACGGCCGTAATGCATGATAGCTTACGGCCGTAACTCTCAACTGGAGAGAACAATGCGGAAACTCTGCCTCCTTGACACTATTGATGAATGATCCGACATATATAACCTGTATGAGCATAATTAAGTCCAAAACCACGCAATAATGATACTTCCAACACAAGACTACTAATCACGATGATAATGATGATGTTCCCATCTCGATCTCAAACAGGGTGGAATGATGAACGACAAATGATACACGATTCCAGAATACGGCGAACGATGAATACAATTGAATGAATATGAATGATGAATGATTATTACTGAGTGAAAAAATTTTACTGAGTGCGAATTATTGAATGATAATAAATGAATTCACAATCGGGTATTACATAATCCCCCCCTTAAAAAGAGTTTCATCCTCGAAACTAAGAGTAAACAACTCGGGATATGAACTATCCATCACAATATGAAAACGACATCTCCAGGAATACTCCTTAACGCAAAGCACTTCGCCTGCAAAACTGGGCCAACCCCATGACTCGTAACACCGACGTACACACCCCGCCCATCGGGAACGGACACCTATACGAACACTGATTCACGCCTCAAAAGAGAAACAATAATGCACATATAGTCCTCGGGACCATATCAATCGCACGCCCAAGTCCTCATGACTTGACGTCTCGAACACAATGGACAATTACCCAGATTATCAAAAAGTCTCGGGTACAACGCAAGATGGAAGAATTCACATCAAATGACCCAAATCTCAAGATTCTCAATTACTATAATTACAAGGTAAATCAACAACAGATGTTTCATAACCATAATACTACGATGCAGATTAAGTTAAACAGTAATCCGAAAAACAAGGCTACATCTCAAATGTACCCAACATCGATATCATCCAGATAATGAATGATAATGAATCAAAATTCAACAAGGATCAAGAATGACTCACCGAGGTGAAGTAATAACGCAATGAGTGATAGTTCAAGTGAAATGACTGGAACCATTGTTCCCCGTGAATTGAATGACTAGTTTGATAATTACAAGTCTCCACATGATTGATGTATGATGAATGAATTATATGAATGAATGAGACAATGAAATGAATGATTATCCTATTACCGAGCAAGAATTAACTTATTCAAAACTGGTGATGAATGTCCTTACCTCTGGCTCTCGAAGCCTGATAGGACCCCTTGGATGAAGCACGGGCTGGAGTAACAAAATCTCTCGAGGCCCTTGCGATCTCTTGAGGTCTAACGGCACTAGAACTCCTCCAGTACTTCTGAAGGTGTCCCTGCCTCCCACACAGAAAACAAACAACGGCCCGCATCGAGCACCGGGTACTGCGATGTCCTATTGTATCACAGTTAAAGCAAACAACAATCGAACTCGTCATATGAGATGAAGATGATTTCTCAGTATGAAGACGATTAGAAAACGACCTCTTGGACATAGGAGCCCGATGTCCCTCAGAAAAAACCGGTATCCTAGTCCTCCCGCTGGAAAAAACTGAAGGATGCTTCCAAGTAAGCTCTTTGATCAATAGCTCTGCTCCAAGAGCCTTGTCGATGAACTCACTAAGTGAATTATAATTGTGAGTGAACAACTGCATCCTCAACTGCGTATTTAGCCTCTTCCTAAAATACTTGATTTTATCCGCCTCGCTACGGATAACGGACGAAGCAAACTGAAGTAGTCCCTGAAACTTCTCAGCAATGACAATAACACCCTCGTCCTCGACGGATTCAGGTTTAAAACCTCTGATAACTTAGCTTCACGAAGTGGAGCCGAATAATACCTCTCTAACATGAGAGTCTTAAACTCACTCCAAACACAATCACGATTGGTGGGTTTTACAGAAAGCCACCAAGAATAAGCACCCTTGCTCAAGTAGTAAGCCGCTACTGCCACCTTACTCTCTTCCGGACACTGAACCATGTCGAAGAGTTTATCAAAATGCTCAAGCCAATGAACAATATCAGCTGGTTCCGACAAACCCTCAAATGTAGGCGGCCTCTGACGAGAGATATCACCAACAATCTGATTCACTCCTCCATTCTGCCCATGAAACGTCATCTGGAATCCCTGCTGTGGTGGACCTCGAACCATCGAGGTCTGCATGGTCTCCATCAGATGCGTCATCTGAGTCATCTGGGCCATCATGCCCTGTATGTATATGAATGGGTCCACCCGAACACCTTCCAATTGAGCTACTTCTCGGGTACGACTCCCCGACAGTGAATGATTATCTGACAGTGAATGAGTAGGATCGCTAACTATTGAACCATTGTTATCCCTCGCATTCACGCGGGTATTTACACGAGATCTCGGATTTCGGCCCGCACCGCGACCTCTTCCCCTGCGTCCTCTAACAGCTCTATCCATACTAAAGCAGGACGGTCACATGATAATTATAGATCCCGTATGAAGATCGCATTATGATTACGTTACGGAATGATAATAATGAGCATACATGTTTATCACAATGAATGTATTAATAATGCAGTAAAATGATCATCCACATGACGCCGGAATATGATAAGATTGCATGAAAGATCAAGTGAGGTGACATGATTATCTGATGAAATTCCTGAAATGATTATCCTGAACAAGTTAACTAGACTGGTAATTCGATCTGCAAGATCACAACTGAGCAATGAGATTGACTGAGTGATTAATGAATTAACATGATCGACAAGATCAAAATGATGATTGAGGATTGTTGATTGATGAATGAGTTGATCCTTAGCACTTACACAGGTCACACGTGCTCCAACACAATTAGTCATGAATCAATCATAACGCTAATGTCAAATATAGGTTTCAACAAAGTATGTATAATTAATGACATGATGAATGTATGAACATAAAGAGAATCGAGTCCTTACACAGGTCATACGAAGCTTCGAGGTCTCGCGATACTAGTCTTCACTGACGACGACTCGATGAATGAATGACTTGTACAGTCGTAAAAATATCACGACTCACAAAACCCGACTGTCCAGATTGTCATAACCTGATAGTCCCACTACTACCGCGTCGGTAGAGCCACATAACTCACCTATTGTAATATCCGCAATTTCGAATTTCGGTAATTTTCTTTTTTCGGAGGAAGTTCGTTTTGACAACTCTATCATGACCGTTTCGTCATTCCGAGAATGATTAATTCTGCACTTTTTGTCATCCGAGTTCGTTTCAGTGTCGTTTTGTTGAGTTCCGTGTCCTTAATCGACTTTTTCACGTGGGAGTTCGACTTTGTAAAGTCACCATTAATTTTTGGTAACTCCAAAAATTCTAAATCTTTGCAATATTATAGAGCATCGAGTTAGCTTTCCAATGGTTCAAACGGTGAGTCAATCGGAGTCCGGACGAGAGAGTTATGGTCGTTTTAGCTCACCCGCTCGTTATTGGCCGATCACTGCCGGCCGAACTCGGCCGTGTCGTCCGACACGGCCCATGCCGTACTCGTCCGGAAATGCCGGAGTCTCTGCCTCAGGACCCGACCGTGTCGTCCGACACGGTTCGTGCCGAACTCTTCCGGATAAGCCAGAACCGACTGCCGACACGCCCGACCGTGTTCCAGGACACGGTCGAGTCATGCCGAGTCGCTGTCGGATGGGTCACTATCGGAAGGCCCTCGGCGCCGCGACCGTGTCAAGCAGGACACGGTCGAGTCCCTGTCGGCCAGCTGTGCGACACGACCGTGCCGATCGGCACGGGCCGTGTCCGGCAGGGCAGTCAACCCCTATAAAAGGCTCTGCAGACGTTTTTCTTGCCATTTTTCACCTTCTTCTTCTCCTCTTCCGCAGCTGGGCGTGTACTAAGCTTGAAGACATGTTGTTTAACAACATATCCATGAAGTTTGGAGGTTCATATCGTCAATCATCCATCCTATAACATCCTCCGATCTACCGAATCAGGTCAGATTTCCTAGAAATCTAGTTTTGGGGAATTTGTGGGTTTTGGTTGTTTTCGTCCGATTAATCCGATTTAACTTAGGATTTTGATGGATTGATGATTATTTAGATGTATTATATCATTTCCTTTATTATTCCATGGTTGGATCGTATCGATTCGTTGTTTGAGTCGAGTTCTTGACCGATGCCTTGAAGGTGTCCGGTAAAATGTCTTAGAGGGGTTTTCGGGTGTTCTACGATTATTCTTTCTCGTATGATCGATGATTTATTGATTGTATGATGTTAGGGTCGTGTTTCTTGCGAAGAAATCGTGTTGAACCCTTTCGTTCGTCGTCGTCTTCCGTTTCGATAGCATTGGGCGTTTCGAAGCTTTCCGGTTGAGCCGTGTTCGTCGGGATACTTGCGTGCCGATTTTGAGGCAAGTATCTTGCCCATACATTTCATGTTTCGTTGATATAATTCTTGATAAATGATTTTATGCAAAATACAATATTTAATGAACGTAAAAAGGGATTGGTATGTTCTCGATGAATGTTGTCTTTCAACGATAATTCGTATACTTCTTGAATATGTGTTCTCGGAATATGTGTGTTGGTTTTGTATGTTTAAAGATAATATGATCACTTCGAGTGAGTTGATAGACCGTAATCCTTTGCCGGGGATTACGTATTGTTATTGTGTACTTGTTCGGTAAGAACATAATGTGTGTGATATTAGTTGTTACTCCTTGAAAGGAGGTTGTGATACTTAATGTTGTTTGGCTTGATAAGTGATTATTGTTGTGTGCTTGATGTATGTGATGTGCCTCCGAGTAGGATTGTTGAATCTCCGGGATCCATACTTGCTAGTATGGGTTGGGCGTGACCGTAGGGTTATCCATTCCGGGTATGTCTTGCGGGGACTCCGAGGTTCGTGGCTTGTTAGCCCGATTCCGAGATAACTTGTGGGGTATCATCGGGTATGTCTTGCGGGGACTCCGAGGTTCGTGGCTTGTTAGCGCGATGCCGGGATAACTTATGGTTGTGGTTTGATTAGTACGTATATGTGCTTGTAGTCACGTGACTGCGGTTACGGTGACATGTGATTTGATATAGTTTCCCTGTGGGTTATTCACTCGGGTTTGTTCTACGGGAGCATCTGAGGTCCGTGGCTTCATAGCACGGGACGCGAATAATCTGTGGAAACAGGTTGTTATGGTATGATCGGGTCGTGGACCCCATTTGTTGTTATCGGATTTATGTTTTGGGAAAATGACTTTTGGGCTGAGTCCCTAAACGTTTTTGAAAGGTTTGAGAATTCTTAAATCCTAATGTGTTTTCAAAACTCCCGAGATCGTAAAATGTTTTCACAAGATGTATATCGGGTTTACCCCTATCTTTCTATTTAACCGTTTTAATTAAGTGATTTACCTCGGGAAGTATGTTTATGATTAACATGTTCCGTGGAGTATGATATGTATGGCTCGTTTTCGTATTTTATACTTGCACTAGCAAAACAGTGGAGTTTTGCTAACCCCCGAGTATTCGGGGGGTGGATGTCTGTATTTCATTTAGGTTTTAAAGCAGAGCACAGGGTCGGCATGAAGGATGATGAAAGTTGAACGATACTAATCACACGAGGACCCGTTGATGTCGTATTGGTATAGTTGTACTTTATTTTCCGCTGCTATATTTTTCCCGTTGTACGGGTGTGGTTGTGTTTTGACCCCTGCGTGGGCATGAGTTGTATTCGGGTTGTATGTATTTATTGAAAGACCAAATCGGTCTACTGAGTCATTTTTGCCTTGAAGGCATTGTCGAGATGTTAAATGTTGTTACCAGCCTAGTAGATCCTCGAGGAGAGGGTCTACGGCGTGTAATATCCCTAAGTGGATTGGGGGTGTTACAGAATGGTATCAGAGATTTAGGTTGTGGAAACCTAGGTTGTCGGGTCAGTGGTGTCTGTTGAGTTTTGTCTCGTCGGATTTTATCTGACTGAGTCGTGTCGCGACGCGTCGTCTGAGTTGGTTTGTTGTGATTAGTATCGTGGGGCGATCATCATCTTCGTGCGACCTGTGGATGTAAGTCTCCCTTCTTTGTGTTGTGCCTCGTGTGACACGAGCTATTTTTTGATTATGAGTTAATTGACGGAATCCTCTTATGGATTTTGATTTCGTGATACGTGATTATTTGACTCCCATTTTTCGTTCATATGAGGAGTAGTGTTGCTGTCTTGTGCATGTTTGACTTTATTTCTTTTATCCGCTGCGTGAGTTCTTCTGTAATGGCTTTCGGTATTTTACCGACTGAGTTTTATTTCAAAATCAATTCCCTTAACCGAGTTTTGGAATTATGGCCTTGATCATTTTGGCGAAATTCTTATGACGGAATTTAGTATTTTGTAAATGGATTTTGTGAGTTTTTGAAATATTACCGTCATCGGCCTTTTTGGCATTTTTGTGAATGGTTTTTAGCACAGTGGGTTCCGCAGGACCCACGGCGCTATATTGTTCCTTGTAATTACTCAAATTTTTGGGCATTCTAGCCCATTGAATTATTTTTGAAAATCTTGAGTATCTTAGAAAATTAAAATTCGAGACGTACTTTTAAATCGAATTATTTTCTTGCGGTGTTTTCTAGATTTTTTGTATTGGCGCATTACATTTCAAAAATTTCCGGTTGAGGACCAAAATATTTTGAGATATTTTCAAATGCGATTGCTTAGACCCAAGGGTCAAATATTTTTGAAAGTTTTTCACTAAAGGAAAGGTGTCCTCATTTTTGTTCAAACGCAAGATGATTTTCAAAGTCTCGATAAAGGTGTTTGTACTACTTTTTGTAAAATGATACTCAAGATCAACTGTTGTTTCCAAACTGTTTTCAAAAGGTGGTTATCGTTTTTAAAACCTATCATTCTGTTCATGGACCGGAAATGCGTGTATGGTTTTCGAACTTTCGTTACGGTGTTAACCCCGAATTGTGATTGAATTGGTGGTGTGAACGTTGAGTCGTTCGCCACGCATATGTTTTGTTAGCCCTCTGTGAGAGGTGTGAACTGGTGTTTACTGTTTATCGCCTCGTGGTGATTTGCGTGTTGACACGCGAGTGTGAGCTGTTGAAGCTTGGGTTGGTATGTTCGTGTATATGTGTGATTGTTCCATGATGTTTTGTGATTATGTCCGTTATCGTTCGGGCCGTTGAGATTGGCCGAACGATACCGTTGCTATGATTTTAGTATGCATGTTGCTTTACGATGGAAATTGTTGTATGTGGTATATGTTATGATTTTTCTGTTGTGCTGAGTAATTACTTATTCAGTATGCCGAGGGGCCGAGGTCGTAGTCGTGGCAATCAGACGCGTGGTCGAGATCATGCTGCCGGTGATGATGCCGGTATCGGTGTCGCTACTATTTTACACAGTAGCTACACAGATGACTCGGTTGACTCAGGCGATTCAGCGCATTACAGATCTGACTCAGAACACGGCTGCAAACCAGTGGCAAAGGGAGGTAATTAGTATGAATCCCCCTCGATTATCAGGTGTTGCGGATGCGTTGGGGTAGGATGGTTGGCTTTTCCGGTTGGGAAAGATATTCGAGGTATCGATTGTCTGAAGAGCGAAAGGTACCTATTGCGCAAGACCTTCTTGACAAAGATTCCGATAATTTGTGGGAGGCAGTAAAGCCTCATTATCGTGATGTCACGTGGGCGGAGTTCCGTGCATTTATGGAAGCCGAGTTACATTCAAACCGATTAGAGAGCAGAGGATTCACGAATTTTATTCGGCAGAACCACAAGGTGTTTCAGTGTCACAGGCTATCATCGACTATAGCAAACAACTCAGTTATGTGCGAGATCGGGTGAGAACCGAGGAAGAGAGGATCTTTCATTTTGACAGACGAATGAAGCCAGAGATTCGCGTGTATATGTCGGGACTCACTTGCACTTCGTTGAGGGACTACCAAGATCGAGCATTGGCCCGTGAACTAGCTTCGTTATCGTCGGAGCGTGTGCCCGAGTCGAAGAAGCAGAGGAAGTCCAATGACCTTGTGGATAGTGCAGAAGTTGGTGTTTCTAGTTCGCAACGTCGTAGTCTTTCGGCTGTGAAGCTCACGCTCGTTGCGTGGGACCGAGAGTTCTAAGTCTGCTTTGACTCCTGGTAAAGCCAGGAGGTGTTTTAACTGCAATGTGGCGAGGCATGTCCGTGCACATTGCCCTTCTCCGCTAGTAACGTGTTACAAGTGCGGGCTTGAGGGACACCGAGTTCAGTTTTGCGAATTAGTCACCGAGCCTTCCGAGGCACGGATTTGAGCATCGAAATCGGGACCAACTCCGAGGAGTCCCCGAGGCGTGGTCTATCGATTGTATGTTATGTTATTTCCTTACCCGGTTGTTTCAATCTCGAGATAAAGTTCTTTTATTCGAAGTGGATCGTTTTGTGTTTATTTTTCGTTTTCTCAACTATGCACGGTGCTTAGTGTTTTGTGATTGTTCGGATAATTGACTTGATTGTATTATCTATTTGATGACGTTTGTCACTTGTTGATTTTATCATGTCCCTAACGGCGACGTTGTGTTGGTCGTCGTGGAGCATGTTTTCACACCGTATATTCCGTTGCGTTGTATGTAACGTTTCGCCGTTTGGCATTAGTTACGCGTTTCTTGCGTATCTCATTGAGTTTTCCTGGCGGGATATTGCTTCTCCCTACTTGTTTTAAGTTTCGGGACGAAACTTCTTTTAAGGAGGGTAGAATGTAATATCCGCAATTTCGAATTTCGATAATTTTCTTTTTTCGAAGGAAGTTCGTTTTGACAACTCTATCATGACCGTTTCGTCATTCCGAGAATGATTAATTCTGCACTTTTTGTCATCCGAGTTCGTTTCAGTGTCGTTTTGTTGAGTTCCGTGTCCTTAATCGACTTTTTCACGTGGGAGTTCGACTTTGTAAAGTCACCATTAATTTTTGGTAACTCCAAAAATTCTAAATCTTTGCAATATTATAGAGCATCGAGTTAGCTTTCCAATGGTTCAAACGGTGAGTCAATCGGAGTCCGGACGAGAGAGTTATGGTCGTTTGAGCTCAACCGCACGTTATTTTCCGATCACATCACGCCGAACTCGGCCGTGTCGTCCGACACGGCCCGTGCCATACTCGTCCGGAAATGCCGGAGTCTCTGCCTCAGGACCCGACCGTGTCGTCCGACACGGCCCGTGCCGAACTCTTCCGGATAAGCCAGAACCGACTGCCGACACGCCCGACCGTGTTCCAGGACACGGTCGAGTCATGCCGAGTCGCTATCGGACGGGTCACTATCGGAAGGCCCTCCGCACCGCGACCGTGTCAAGCAGGACACGGTCGAGTCCCTGTCGGCCAGCTGTGCGACACGACCATGCCGATCGGCACGGGCCGTGTCCGGCAGGGCAGTCAACCCCTATAAAAGGCCCTGCAGACGTTTTTCTTGCCATTTTTCACCTTCTTCTTCTCCTCTTCCGCAGCTGGGCGTGTTCTAAGCTTGAAGCCATGTTGTTTAACAACATATCCATGAAGTTTGGAGGTTCATATCGTCAATCATCCGTCCTATAACATCCTCCGATCTACCGAATCAGGTCAGATTTCCTAGAAATCTAGTTTTGGGGAATTTGGGGGTTTTGGTTGTTTTCGTCCGATTAATCCGATTTAACTTAGGATTTTGATAGATTGATGATTATTTAGATGTATTATATCATTTCCTTTATTATTCCATGGTTGGATCGTATCGATTCGTTGTTTGAGTCGAGTTCTTGACCGACGCCTTGAAGGTGTCCGGTAAAATGTCTTAGAGGGGTTTTCGGGCGTTCTACGATTATTCTTCCTCGTATGATCGATGATTTATTGATTGTATGATGTTAGGGTCGTGTTTCTTGCGAAGAAATCATGTTGAACCCTTTCGTTCGTCGTCGTCTTCCGTTTCGATAGCATTGGGCGTTTCGAAGCTTTCCGGTTGAGCCGTGTTCGTCGGGATACTTGCGTGCCGATTTTGAGGCAAGTATCTTGCCCATACATTTCATGTTTCGTTGATATAATTCTTGATAAATGATTTTATGCGAAATCCAATATTTAATGAACGTAAAAAGGGATTGGTATGTTCTCGATGAATGTTGTCTTTCAACGATAATTCGTATACTTCTTGAATATGTGTTCTCGGAATATGTGTGTTGGTTTTGTATGTTTAAAGATAATATGATCACTTCGAGTGAGTTGATAGACCGTAATCCTTTGCCGGGGATTACGTATTGTTATTGTGTACTTGTTCGGTAAGAACGTAATGTGTGTGATATTAGTTGTTACTCCTTGAAAGGAGGTTGTGATACTTAATGTTGTTTGGCTTGATAAGTCATTATTGTTGTGTGCTTGATGTATGTGATGTGCCTCCGGGTAGGATTGTTGAATCTCCGGGATCCATACTTGCTAGTATGGGTTGGGCGTGACCGTAGGGTTATCCATTCCGGGTATGTCTTGCGGGGACTCCGAGGTTCGTGGCTTGTTAGCCCGATGCCGAGATAACTTGTGGGGTATCATCGGGTATGTCTTGTGGGGACTCCGAGGTTCGTGGCTTGTTAGCGCGATACCGGGATAACTTATGGTTGTGGTTTGATTATGTACGTATATGTGCTTGTAGTCACGTGACTGCGGTTACGGTGACATGTGATTTGATATAGTTTCCCTGTGGGTTATTCACTCGGGTTTGTTCTACGGGAGCATCTGAGGTCCGTGGCTTGCTAGCACGGGACGCGAATAATCTGTGGAAACAGGTTGTTATGTTATGATCGGGTCATGGACCCCATTTGTTGTTATAGGATTTATGTTTTGGGAAAATGACTTTTGGGCTGTGTCCCTAAACGTTTTTGAAAGGTTTGAGAATTCTTAAATCCCAATGTGTTTTCAAAACTCCCGAGATCGTAAAATGTTTTCACAAGATGTATATCGGGTTTACCCCTATCTTTCGATTTAACCGTTTTGATTAAGTGATTTACCTCGGGAAGTATGTTTATGATTAACATGTTCCGTGGAGTATGATATGTATGGCTCGTTTTCGTATTTTATACTTGCACTAGCAAAACAGTGGAGTTTTGCTAACCCCCGAGTATTCGGGGGGTGGATGTCTGTATTGCATTTAGGTTTTGGAGCAGAGCACAGGGTCGGCATGAAGGATGATGAAAGATGAACGATACTAATCACACGAGGACCCGTTGATGTCGTATTGGTATAGTTGTACTTTATTTTCCGCTGCTATATTTTTCCCGTTGTACGGGTGTGGTTGTGTTTTGACCCCTGCGTGGGCATGAGTTGTATTCAGGTTTTATGTATTTATTGAAAGACCAAATCGGTATACTGAGTCATTTTTGCCTTGAAGGCATTGTCGAGATGTTAAATGTTGTTACGAGCCTGGTAGATCCTCGAGGAGAGGGTCTACGGCGTGTAATATCCCTGAGTGGATTGGGGGTGTTACACCTATCAGGGTATCTCACAACCCAACTCTCTGATACCATCTTCTGTAGCACCCCCAAAT
Source organism: Orobanche coerulescens (assembly GCA_033398695.1). NCBI lineage: Eukaryota > Viridiplantae > Streptophyta > Magnoliopsida > Lamiales > Orobanchaceae > Orobanche > Orobanche coerulescens. Next base: position 131,400,987 of record CM065806.1, on the reverse strand, counting down.
CCTATTGGGTTATTACAGTGCCGTGGACCCCACGCTAGGAGATCCACCAGGCGAACACGACTAAAATACATCAAATTAACCAACAAGGGAAATCACAGTACCTACTATGATATCCGACACAATATTCCGATAAGGAATTCCAACGACAACAATGAGCCTACATGGCCAAAATGAAAATACAACAACACCCACGAGCATCTGCCCGGGTAATACATAATGACAAAGACTGACAAACTGGAGAACACTCCAACTGACTGACCAACATGAACAACTCGGACTAGTATCGCTCTAATGCCTCATCGCCATCGTCATGCCCCTGTGTCTCAACTCTCTCCTCGCAAGCACCTAAAACATGAAAACATGTTCTGCCCCCATGGGGTCAGTCATCCAGATAATGAACATCAAATACATGTATAACATGATATGCATCGAAAGGGAGAATGAAACGGTACAGTGATAATAATACGAGATGCTCACAAACCAAGGTAAGAACCTTCGTGAAACATTATACCCACGGCATACTATTAATAACTGCTCAAACAGATTAGAACATAAGTGACCAACGGCGAATCATAATTATAAAACACCACAATGAATTACGAGAACATGAACCAAATTAGAACTGATTTAGATATGAACCACAATGCCCGGAGGCTCCAATGAAAATACCAAGATACCACAAAGGCCTGAAAGCCACTCAGCCGAAGCTGTCAATTATCACAATCACCTGAAACCAAAACAGCCCAATGGCCGTAACTACTGAACTGTAGGTGTTGGTAAACCAACCGCGAAGGTTTAAGCCCCAAACTTACCCATAATGAGATTGTGAACATGATCGTTACCTACTAAGTTGTAGGTGTTGGGGAACTAATCGCGAAGGTTCAAGCCCCAAACTTACCCATAATAAGATCACCCAGTGACCGTGACCTGCTGAATTGCAGGTGCTGGGAAACCAATCGCAAAGGTTCAAGCCCCAGACTTACCCATAATAAGATCATCAACATAACCGTGACCTACTGTGCTATAGGTGTTGGGAAACCAACCGCGAAGGTTCAAGCCCCACTACGCCATAAGTGGCCTTCGGCAACCACATAACTGTATTACCTTAGACCCAATTGTCTGTTGCCACAGACCCAAAATGGGCAAAGGTAACATTTTATCTAAGTTGCTCTATGAGCAGTAGCCTTTGGACTCAAAGGCAACATTTGGATCATCCTAAGCTAACATAGGATTATTTGTTACCTAAGGACCCTACAGCAACATCCTAAGGACTCTACCGCAACATCATATTCGTGTTGCAATATACTTTATAATTTTGTAAAATATATAGCCAATTTAATGGGTTCCATATGTGGGGCCCATTTTGTGGGTCCCACAGGCAGGGCCCACCGGTGAGACCCACTTAATAGGGTCCGCTGGTGGGGCCCTTGTGTGGGACCCACTTTTCTTGGGCCTTTTAGTGGGGCCTACTTTGTGGGTCCCACGGGTGGGGCCACAAATGTGCAACAATTTTTAGTCTATTGCAACACCTATATTACCAATGGGAACACATTAGGTGTTACAGGTGTTACCAATGAAAGACATTTGCAACATATATATATATATATATATATATATATTACCTAAGGTAACAACTCCATTTTAACAAAATAAAAATATAAATTTTATATTTAGCATTTCCCATTAAAAAATCCAACAAACCAATTAAGAGAAACCAACTACATCATCCAACTACATAATTCCATCATAAAAAAACAACTATCTCTAATCACAAAACCAACCAACATAACCAAATACATATATACAAGTACTAGAAGAAAATAACTTAGTCATTTTTAACCAATTACATCATTGTATGTCTAAGACTGATATACAAATAGACTCTAAGAAACTATTATGCGGAACATTTATTCAATTAGCCAAGGATTAGCCAATTTGCCTGAGTTGGTGTCCATTCACAAACTTCACCTTCTTTGAACGACAGAGCTGCAAAATGAAACAAGAAACAAGAGCCAATAATTAGTGATGGTTACTAAGCTTCCAAATAGGCAGCCTGTTAACAACTATCAGAAAAATAAGGTCTACAAACTAGTTGTTCTAAAGAAATAATTTGCCAAGTTTATTTTTCTTGACCAAATTTGAAGGATCATTTATCGAATTCTGATACTTTTCAAGAATAAACTAAAGTAAATAAAAGAACACCTACCTCCCTATTTCTCTAGGTTTAAAATCCAAGCACACTACTCTTCATTCGGCTTTCCAAGGAAAGCTTCAGAATATTTTTTAAGATCGTCTGGGTACTCTTACCTTCTTTGCGTTGTTTGTGCTATCTTTCACTTTGAGAGGATTTGACCAGAGTGGCTGCACCGTTAAGGAGTCAAAATGTAAATTTCAATAACGAAATAGATAACAAGGCCAAAAAGAAAAACCCGGGAAGTTGATTATATTGCCGAAAAAAACATAAATAAAATAAGTTAATTTCTGAGATAACCTTGAAACCTACAACTTAGAACAACTTGAAGCAACTTGAAGCATAAAATAATAACAAAGCATACCAGAACATGAGTGAGAAGATCAAAATGAATATCAGGTATAAACAATTACATAATGACACATTAGCAAAGGAAGAAAAAATCAAAATAATTAAACGAAACACAGATAAAAGTTAAAAACTGACCAACCTAACAAAAGAGGCTTTGCATGAGCTAAGAACGAGTGGAAGCGTAATTTGAGCACATAAACTCATAAAGCAGAAAAAACCTGAACAAAATAAAACGAATAACAAACCAGGTAACTGAGGAGAGGCAGAGAGTGATTTCAGAAATCAAAACACGAACATATAAGCACATGCAGAAAAATAAACATTTTTCTCACGCAACGTATCTATACATATATGAAAATACCACGTGCAAATTTTAGTTAGTCGTACGAAGTTGGAAACCAATAAACACAAACTTAAAGAAAACGATCACTGTGTAATACTTCAAATGAATAATGAATGTGAGAAGCAGATTCCTCAGAGTCTATCATACGATTCAGAAAGATCGGGGTAGCTGGGATGACCTATTTCAAGATCAAATGATCCACCAAGTTGTCTGGCTCATAGAAGGTGTATTTCACTTTATAAAGTGAGAATGACATCATCACGAACCAGAAGGGAAAAAAGAAAACAATCACTGTCAACCTAGGTAGGCCCTATCTCCGTCCAAAAATTTACAAGGTAACAAATAACCAAAAAAAAGTACAAAACACACTACAACAGGCATGTTTAGTAAATAGTCAGAATACTATAAAAGATTTCAGGAAGTCGAATTTGTATATTTATCGTCAAAGAAAGCAGAAACCCAGAGAAAATATATTGTGTTGAATATAATAATGTAACTTAAAATATATGTATAGAATTCTGAAATGAGAGAACGAATTGTATATGCACACTTAAGAAAAGAACAATGAAGCAGTCCTTGTGAACAAGAAGAGTGCAACTCTGGCTTTTCGCGGCAAGAACTTTCTCATTAAGCTATGGTAGAACAAATTGGTCAGATCCTATAAGAGGAGAGTAAAATCATACCTTTGCCGCGTCTTGGAGCTCGTGAAGGAAAGGTTGTTCATTGTTCATCTAATAAGTAAACTAATAACAAAAATATTCATGTTCTTCGTAAGACAAGAGCTCAAATAGATCCACAAAATTAAGGGCTTAATGTAAAAATATGAGTACCATAAATATAAGAAATATGAGTATTTGATGAGACATGAAACCTAAGCAAAACATGAAAAAACTTGTAAATTGTTACCGGTTAAAATTTCAGGTTTGGCATTGATATTTCCTGAGAAATTGCAGCATAACGAGCAAGACCCCAGCTGCCTCTTTAACAGCTAGAGCTGAAGGACCACAGGGTATGCTTACAAATGTTCTCCTAAAGTATTATGATGCAAAGTGAAAATTGGTACGCAAAACCAAAGATATCAAATAATTTTTTTAGAAAATACAGATCATGACAAAAATCGCAAACCATTTTGCAAAACGAATCCCTTGCTTATAATATTCGGCAGATCTAGAAGCCAGTCCATCTAATCCCTGGCACCAAGATTCGTTGTTTGACCCAGGTGGTAGAACCAAACCATGTCAAAACAGAAACGAAAAGGAAAAAAGGCAAAAAAAACAAAAAGAAGAGAATAAATTAGACTAGAATCGGAGTATTACAAACTACAAAATTTCGATCAATTCGACAACCAACAGACACTTACAAAAAAAGTAACACGATAAAACTTGACTCATAATTATTTCTATTAACAGTCACCTTATCAACTTTGATACCAGGCACAATGTAGTCATCGCGCAAACAGTCCACAAACTTCTTTCTGTCTGTGGTTGACTGGTAAAGTGTCTCTTCGAAGAGAATGGCACCAGAAATATAATCGCCCAAGCTGGGAGTTGTCAACAAAAGCTGTCTATAAGCTTGTCTGTTTGTATCTGTGTTTTCGAGTCCAATGGACGCCAACCTTTTTCCGCATGTCGCATTTGATTCGTCTATTGCAAGGATTCCCCGACCTGGAGATGCAATTGATTTCTATTCCCCCCAATAGAAAGGAAAGCAATGACCACTTTAGGTAATATACTAATTTGACTTGATAATGACTACCTACGGAACCGTGAATCACGGCCTCAGAAACCACATTTCAAATCTAACAGTTCAATATACTGAATTAAATTCAATACTCTCAACAAATTTCAGCAACAGCTAGAATACATTTCTATAATTTCACAGCTTTCCACTTTCCAAACTAGCATTCACAAGGTTAAACTTTTAGAGACACTTAGCACGAGAGGTAAAACTGATAAAGTTTTCGTGTTCAGGGTACAGAAAAATTGAAGGAAATCTAATTGTAATGTGGATTAAAAAGTAACAAAATTTACTAAAAAACTAAAATCAAACATAAAATTGCAGCAGAACATGAACAGAAAAACAAATTTTGGTTTATTTGTTTATTTATTAGCCATCCAATAATTACATACATGAATCTCTACATTTACACAATCATGTATAAGATGAGAAATCCCTTACGGCTGTTTTAATAAGCTCGTCGGTATAATATTCGGTGCAGACGACCATCATACGGCGCGTGGGGACGCGCACAATCCCTTTTTAGGTAATTGCAGCGGAGACCATGGCTTCTTCCTCTTCCACCTAGAGTTGAATCTGGGATTTCGGATTCCCAAACCAGGTCCTTGAATCGTGCTGAGAAGAGGCTGCCGCTCCGATCTACTCTGATTTAGGACATGGACGCCGCCAAGTTGAGCTGGCCATGGTTGCTGCAGATAGAACGTCCAGAAGCGCAAGTCGACGAAAGAGGATGGGACCGGGGTAGGAGATGCAGGAGAGAGAGAGAAGTGGGGAACGGGGTAAGAAATAAGTCTAGGTTTTAACCGATTAATATTTTTGTTCGGTTGGGCCAATGCCTTCTTCAATTTCCGGTCTCAAGACATACACTTCACTATTGCAAAATTTTTTGATAAAAAAATAAATTTTCACACTTTTTATTTCAGTAATTATCAAATTAGCGAAGTCTTTGTAACTTTAAATTTCTAACTAGCTCCTACTTTTTTGTTTGGTATCATTTACTGAAGTCTATGTGGGTTTTTTACTTCAGTAAATTGAAAAGCGAAGTTGTTGTTTGTTTTTACTTTGCTAATATACATTACCGAAGTCTTTGATGTTTATTCTACTAGTGCCTTTATAATGTTAACTCTTCAATTAATATTAATAATCCTTTCAATTTTATGCAATATATTTTTATTTTCATTTTCAGTCATTATATCATAGTATTTTAGAATAATTAAAATTATTATTATATGTAGATATTAAATTTGCTATTGTAATTATTTTGTAATTATTCATAGTTATTACAAGATTTGATTTTTTAATAATTTTCTTAATTATTTAAATCAAAATTTATTAATTTTTAAATACTACTTTATTTTAAAACCTTTTCAATTTAAATTTATTAAAAATATTTTTTCATTTATAAAATATATATATAATTCATTATTTGATAGAATAATTTTTTTATAAAAATAGATTCAATGTTTTATTAAAATTAATTATTTTTAAAGTTAAAAATTTATTAAATAATTAATTTTATATAAAATTCAAAATTTTGTTTATTAGTACTCTAAGGTAACACATCTCATGGTGTTAATGAGAGTTACACCTTTTATAGCTAGAGTAACATATATTTCAGGATTTGGTAACACCATAACCCGAGCGTTGTGGTAGGTCCAAAATTTCATAGCTATGGTAATATCCAAGAAGGTAACACCCCCCCTTAAGTGTTGTAGAAAGCCATCTATGGCGTAGTGCCCCAAGCTTACCCAGAACAAGATCATAAGCACAATTAACCACAAACGGCAATGATTCAAAGATTATTGGATTCACAAGTATGATAGTGTGCTGCCTTGAGTAAGCCAACACGACGACAGAAATTCACGGATGGGCACCATCCTCGACAGTCCCCATTCAATACCTCGATTGCCTTAGAATGGCCAACCGATCACAATGATTCAGCGGGTGATTCAATACTTCGTTTGCCTTAGAATGGTCAATCGATAACAATGATACCACGAATGATTGAGCATCTCGATTGCCTTAGAACGGCCAATCGATAACAATGATACAATAAATGATTGAGCACCTCGATTGCCTTAGAACGACCAATCGATAACAGTGATACAATGAATGATTGAGCACCTCGATTGTCTTAGAACGGACAATCGATAACAATGATACAATGAATGCCTCGACACCTTTAATCGGTTACCGACGACGAAGATGAGAACGAATACGACAATGCCTTCAATCGGCCAATACAACATGAATGACAGGACACCAACATTAATAATAATGATTAGAACAATGTCTTAGATCGACATCAATATTAACAACAACAATCGATATATCGATACCGCGAACCGGCTATCGACAATAACATTAACAACGAGTACCCCAATGCCTGGAATCAGCCATTAATGAACAATAATAAACATTTGGCATAATTGCCGAGGAGTATCGTATCGAACGATCCCTTTAATATCAATGAACTCATGAAGAGACTAAGTCTCGGAATGATACAACACATTCATACACATATATGATAACATTAATCTCATTGACTAGTACAAGTATAAAACTTGCCTCAAACCAACGGCGAGAAAGTCCTTCCACAAACAACGTCCTTGAAGTGATTATCGGTCCTCGAAACAACTTTGAATAAAACAATTACCAATGATTCGCTTAATATACGAATCATGCGTGATCACAACCAACTCAAAAGTCGATACAACAATACCCAAACTCATTGAAGCAATTCAACAAACACGTTGTAGACAACCTCCAATTGTTTACAACCAATCTTAATTATATCGATACCAAACCTCCAATGAATGATTAAATCCAACAAAACATCTTATATACAATCAATATTCTCATAGGAATACACAATTTGAGATTACGACAAAATCCAATCGAAACCCCTAAATTCCAAAATCAACATTCGAAATGTTCTTGAATAATCCCAATTAATCCGATGATAATCCATAACAATTCATAATCACAAGTATATCACTTCATATATCATGATTATAACATCTAAAACATCATATCCCAACTCAAAATCAAAATCCAAGATGTTGAAGAATTTACCTTTGAAGATCCAACACTTCGATCTGGTGAATTCGTGTTAAATCGACTATCCAAGCTCTACAACCGAAGGTAGATGATTAGAAAATGAATACACAAGTGATATGATGATGAAAAATCTCTCCCAATACTCTCCCTCTCGGCCAAAAGTGGAGAAATGAAGAAATGAAGATGAAAGATCCAACCCGGTCATTAAATACTGCATAGAGTTACGACCGTAACTCTGCCTCCTTATGACTGTAACACTCCAAGGTCAACGGCCATACGGCCGTAGCATCCTATTCTTACGGGCATAACAACACTTCGTTAAAAACTGATGATGAACACACTGACTGAGTTACGGCCGTACCGAAAGATACCTTACGGCCGTAACAACAACACTTACGACCATATCCTGCCTAACTTACGACCGTAAGTTGTCTTTGTCAAAACACCCTTAATCCAACGAACGCGTGTTACGGCCATAATGCATGATAGCTTACGGCCGTAACTCTCACCTGGAGAGAACAATGCAGAAACTCTGCCTCCTTGACACGAATGATGAATGATCCGACATATATAACCTATATGAGCATGATAAAGTCCAAAACCACGCAAGAATGATACTTCCAACACAAGACTACTAATCACGATGATAAGGATGATGTTCCCATCTCAATCTCAAATAGGGTGGAACTATGAACGATAACTGATACACGATTCCAGAATACGGTGAACGATGAACACAATAATGAATATAAATGATGAATGATTATTACTGAGTGAAAAAAAATTAGTGAGTGCCAATTACTGAATGATAATAAATGAATTCACAACCGGGTATTACAGATTTCGGGTCGATTCTTCATGAAAATTTCTCAATCTTCAATCCTACAACATAATCATCAAGGTCTTAGTGTGGATTAACAACGTCAAATTATCCCTTTTCCCTTTAAATCAAGGTAATCATCCTAGAACCCTATTTCGGGAATATTTGGGGGTTTGTCTTGATTTCGTGATTTTAATCCGAGATTGTTGGTTCTATTGTTGTTATATAGTCATGTTGATCATAACCCATGGTTTGTAATTCTATTTTCTGTTTTTGTCGGGTCGATTCGTGTTCTTGGCCGTTTTGGGGGAAACCCTTGCACTTTCGTCGTTTGTTCCTTTAATTCAGCGGCTTTGGGTCGTGCTATGGAATTCATTTTATTGTTGTTATTGTCGTTCGTAGTTCATTGTCGCGGATTTGTGTTCAGCGGAGTCGTCGTATTCTTCATCGGTTTGTGTCGCCTCACTTCGGTCGATTCTCCGCGGTTATCATTACTTGAAGCAAGTACCTTGTTCATACATTTCTTGTTTTGTGAATATGATGATTGGTGATCGTCTTGGTGTGTTTGTTGGTTGTTTGAAATGTACTTTCAAAAGATTCAGTTTAGCCTCATTAAAGGCTCTCTTTCAAAACCCGTATGTATTTTGCGAATGGTGTATTTCGCAAATGATTAAGTGAATCCTATGGATATGTTTGGTGTTGATGTTGCGCTTGGTAATGCGTGTGTACAAATATTACCTCATTCGGTGTGTTGTGGTTTGACGTTGTGTCGTGCTAAGTGTTTGATGACTCTGGATGAATTGTTTGGATATCCTCGTTGTACTGTGTTATGTGTGTGAATGTGTGGACATGGGCGGGGTCTACGGTGATACATGGATTGTGATCATGTGTTCAGGATGCAACAAGTGATTGATCTAACCGTGAGAGCCTAAGAAAAAGTACGGTGACACATGGCTTGTGATCATGTGGTTGTAATACCCGGTTGTGAATTCATTATTATCATTCAGTAATTTTCACTCAAAATTTTTTTCACTCATTAATAATCATTCATCATTTATGTTCATTCATTTGTAACCATCGTTCGGCGTACTTTGGAGTCGTGCATCAGTTTTTATTCGTCATTCATCACTGTTTGAGACCGAGATGAGAATATTATCATGATCATCATCATCATCATCATCATCATCATATCTTGGTTGTCTGTGTGTGAGGTAGCGCACGCTACGTACTCTTGTTAGCGCGCGCTAATTGAGTATAGGTAGCGTACGCTATAGCTCAACATTAGCGCACGCTAGTGCTATTAAGGCATAAAGTCCAGTAGGTACTGGACTGAAATTGGAGAATTCGTAGCGCACGCTAGGAATGGTAACTAGCGTACACTAACTGTGCTAGTAACGCATGCTATGGCATCTCAGTAGCGCATGCTAAGGTGAGCAGGGCAGATGACAGTAGGTTCTGGACTCCAGTTACTGGGCACTAACTATCAGGTAGCGCGCACTAACATCCGGTTAACGCACGCTAAGAGGAGGCATTAGCGCATGATACCAAGTACGTAGTGCATGCTAACGCGCGGGGAGAGTTCACTGGACTACCCAGTGAACCTGCTAGCACACGCTAATCGCAAGAGATAGCGCGCACTAAGCTGGGTTTTGTATAAATAGGACACTTCACTCTTCATTCTATCATTTCTTCATTTCTCAACCATTCCGAGCGATTTTGGGTGATTCGCATAGATCTTTTCGAGCTGCAATCATCTAGCATCATCTTCAAGCTCCTAGTTCAGATTAATCAACATTTAATCCACTCCATCACTCCAAATCAAGGTAACTTTTCATTGAACCTTGAATTTTGGGATTTGAGAGTTTTCTTCCTGATCTCTTTGAGTTAGCTTGCGATCATGTTGGAATATGTTGAATATGGATTATCTACCTTGGATACTTGTATTTTTATAGATTCATTGATGTAATTTTCAGAATTTTTGAATAATTAAGGAATTGTTCAAGAACACCTTGAGTGTTGACTTTGGAATTTTGGGGGTTTCGGCTAGATGATGTCGTAATCTCGAATGGAGTATTCCTATTGGATTATTGATGGTATTAATGATGTTGTGTTGGATTAAATCACTCATTTGGAGGTTGGATTTCAATATAACTGGGATTGATTGTAAATAATGGGAGATTGTTTACAACGTGTTTGTTTAAGTGCCCCAATAAGTTTTTGGTAGTGTTGTATCGACTTTTGAGTTGGTTGTAATCATGCTTGATTCGTATATTAAGCGAATTGTTGGTACTTATGTTATTCAAGGTTGTTCGAGCGGCCGATAATTCCATAAAGGACGTTGATCGTGGAAGGACTTTCTCACCTTCGGTTTGAGGCAAGTTTTATACTTGTACTAGTCAATGAGATTAATGTTATCATATATGTGTATGAATGTGTTATATCATTCCGAGACTTAGTCTCTTCATGAGTTCATTGATATTAAGGGATCGTTCAATACGACACTCTTTGGCAATTATGCCAAGTGTTTATTATTGTTTGTTAATTGCCGGTTCAAGGCATTGGGATACTCGTTGTTATTGTTATTGTCGATAGCCGGTTCGCGGTATTGATGTATCGATTGTTGTTGTTGATATTGATATCGATATAAGATATCATTGTAATCATTGTTATTGATGTTGGTGTGTTGTCATTGATGTTGTATTGGCCGACTGAAGGCATTGGCGTATTCATTTCTCATCTTCGTCGTCGGTAACCGATTAAAGGTGCTGAGGTATTCATTGTATCATTGTTATTGATTAGCCGTTCTAAGGCAATTGAGGTTTTGAATCATCCGCTGCATCACAGTTATCGGTTGGCCATTCTAAGGCAATTGAGGTATTGAATTGGGACTGTCGAGGATAGTTCCCATCCGTTGTTCGTTGTTATCGATTGGCCGTTCTAAGGTAATCGAGGTATTGAATTGGGACTATCAAGGATGGTGCCCATCCATGAGTTACTGTCATTGTTTTGGCCGACTCAAGGAAGCACACTATCATTCTTGTAAATTCGGTAATCTTGGGATTATTGCCGTTTGTGATTAACTGTGTTTTAGAGGATAGTCTCGGCTAATGCTCATTATGGGTAAGCTTGGGGCTTGAACCTTCGCGGTTGGTTTCCCAATACCCACAACTCAGTAGGTCACGGTCACTGGGTGATCTCATTATGGGTAAGCTTGGGGATTGAACCTTTGCGGTTGGTTTCCCAACATCTACAACTCAGTAGGTCACGGTCACTGGGTGATCTCATTATGGGTAAGTTTGGGGATTGAACCTTCTCGGTTGGTTTCCAAACACCTATAGTTCACGGCCATTGGATGGCTTCATGCCGCGGCTTCGGCCCTCATTGTGATACAGCTTCGTGTCGTGGCTTCGGCCCTCTTTGATACAGCTTCGGGATGTTTTCACTTTCAGGTGATTGTGATAATTGACAGCTTTGGCTGAGTGGTTCTCAGGCCTTTGTGATGTCTTGGTATTTTTGTTGGAGCCTTCGGGCATTATGATTCATATTTAATTCAGTTATGGTTTGGTTCATCTTCGTATAATTCATTGTGATATTCTATACTTATGGTTCGCCATTGGGCACTTATGTTCTACCCTGTTGAACAGGAATTAATAGTATGCCGTGGGCATAGTGGTTTCACGAATGCTCGGTTCTTACTTTGGGTTGTGAGCATCTCGTATTATTATTATTGTACCATTTCATTCTGCCTTTGGATGCATATCATGTTATACATGTATTTTATGTTCATTATATGGATGACTGACCCATGGGGGCAGAACATGTTTTCATGTTTTAGGTGCTTGCGAGGAGAGAGTTGAGACACAGGGGCATGACTATGGCAACGAGGTAGTCGAGCGATCCTAGTCCGAGTTGTTCATGTTGATCGGTCAGATGGAGTGTTCTCCAGTTGGTCAGTCATTGTCATTATGTATTACCCGAGCAGATGCTCGTGGATGTTGTTGTATTTTTATTTTGTCCATGTAGGCCCATTGTTGTCGTAGAAATTCCTCATCGGAATATTGTGTCGGGTATCATAGTAAGGACTGTGATTTTAATTTGATGTATTTTAGTCGTGTTTGCCTAGTGGATCTCCTGGTGTGGGGTCCACGGCACTGTAATAACCAATAGGATTTGGGGGTGTTACAGAAGATGGTATCAGAGAGTTGGGTTGTGAGATACCCTGATATGTGAGTTATGTGGCTCTACCGACGCGGTAGTAGTGGGACTGTCAGGTTATGGCAATCTGGACAGTCAAGTTTCGTGAGTCATGAAATTTGTATGACTACACGAGTCATTTATTCATCGATTCATCGTCAGTGAAGACTACTATCGCAAGACCTCGAAGCTTCGTATGACCTGTGTAAGGACTCGATTCTCTTTATGTTCATACATTCATTATGTCACTGATTATACATGTTTTGTTGAAACCTATATGTGATATTAGTGTTACAATTGATTCATGACTAATTGTTTTGGAGCACGTGTGACCTGTGCAAGCGATAAGGATCATCTCATTCGTCAGTCGACAATCCTTAACATCATTTTTGATCTTGTCGATCATGTTAATTCATTAATCACTTAGTCAGTCTCATTGCTCAGTTGTTGATCTTGTGGATCGAATTATCAATCTTGTTAATTTGTTCAAGATAATCATTTCAGGAATTTCATCAGATAATCATGTCACCTCACTTGATCTTTCATGCAATCTTATCATATTCCGGCGTCATGTTGACGATCATTTTATTGCATTATTAATGCATTCATTGTGTTAGAGCGTGTATGCTCATTATTATCATTCCTTAACATAATCATAATGCGATCTTCAGCGGGATATATAATTATCATGTGACCTTCCTGCTTCAGAATGGATAGGGCTGTCAGAGGATGTAGGGGAAGAGGCGACGGTGCGGGCCGAAACCCGGGATCTCATATGAATAACTGCGCGAACGCGAGGGATAACATTAGTTCAACATCTAGCGATGCTACTCATTCACCGACAGATAATCAGTCACTGTCAGGTAGTCGTATCCGAGATGCAGCTCAATCGGAAGGTGTTCGGGTGGACCCATCCATATGTATGCAGGGCATGATGGTATAGATGACTCAGATGGCACCTCTGATGGAGACCATGCAGACCTCGATGGTTCGTGGTCAACCGCGGTAGGGATTCCAGGTGCCGTTTCACGGACAGACTGGAGGAGTGAGTGGGATTGTTGGCGATATCTCTCGTCAGAGGCCGCCTACTTTTGAGGATTCATCAAAACCAGCTGATATTGTTCATTGGCTTGAGCATTTTGATAAACTCTTCGACATGGTTCAGTGTCCGGAAGAGAGTAAGGTGGCAGTAGCGGCCTACTACTTGAGTAAGGGTGATTATTCTTGGTGGATTTCTGTGAAACCCACCGATCGCGTTGTGCTTGGAGAGAATTCAAGACTCTCATGTTAGAGAGGTATTATCTGGCTCCACTTCGTGAAGCCAAGTTATCAGAGGTTTTAAACCCCGAATCCATCGAGGACGAGGGTGTTATTGTCATTGCTGAGAAGTTTCAGGGACTACTTCAGTTTGCTTCGTATGTTATCCGTACTAAGGCATATAAGATCAAGTATTTTAGCAAGAGGCTAAATCCACAGTTGAGGATGCAGTTATTCAATCATAATTGTAATTCACTTAGTGAGTTCATCGAGAAGGCTCTTGGAGCAGAGCTTTTGATTAGGGAGCTTGCACGGAAGCACCCTTCAATTTCTTTTGGTGAGAGGACTACGATGCCGGTTTGTTCTAAGGGACATCGGACTCCGACGTCCAAGAGGTCGTTTTCTAGCCGTCTTTGTGCTGAGAAAGCATCTTCATCTCAGACGACGAGTTCGACTGTTGTTTGCTTTAACTATGATACAATAGGACATCGCAGTACCCGGTGCTCGATGCAGGCTGTTGTTTGGTTTCTGTGTGGGAGGCAGGGACACCTTCAGAAATACTGCAGGAGTTCTAGTGCTAGTAGATCTCGAGAGAGCTCGCAAGCCTCGATATATTTTGTTACTACAACCCATGCATCATCCAAGGGGTCCCATCAGGCTTCGAGAGCCAGAGGTAAGGACATTCATCACCGGTATTGAAGCAAGTTAGTTCTTTCTCCATAATAGGATAATCATTCCGTTCGTTGTTGTTCATTCATGCATATAATTCATTCATAATATATCAATCATGATTGAGACTGGTAATTATCAAAACTAATCATTCAATTCACGAGGAACAATGGTTCCCATCACTTCATTTGAGCTATCACTCATTGTGTTATTATTTCACCTCGGTGAGTTATTCTTGATCCTTGTCGGATTTCTGGTCATTATCATTCATCATAGTCACTCTCGTTCTTGTGACCTTCCTGGATCATATTAAGCGGTGAGTTCAGATTTGGGTCTTCCTTGAATCGATGAGATTGAGGAGATCGATGATCTGGAGGATATCGATGTTGGGTACATTCGAGATGTAGCCTTGATTTGTATTTTCCTTTATTTGTCTTTCGGATTACTGTTTAACTCAATCAGTATTTTAGTATTGTGGTTGTGAACCATTTGTTGTTGATTTATCTTGTGATTATAGTAATTGAGAATCTTGAGATTTGGGTCATTTGATGTGTTTTTCTTCCCTTTTTTCATCCGAGATTTCGTGATAATCTGGGTATTTGTTCATTGTGATTCGAGATGTCAAGTCATGAGGACTTGGGCGTGCGATTAATATGGTCCCGAGGAATATATGTGTATTGTTGTTTTTCTTTTGAGGCGTGAATCAGTGTTCATATGGGCGTCCATTGCCGATGGGTGGGGTGTGTACACCGGTGTTACGAGTCATGCAGTCAGTATGACTTTCTGGCTGATCTCTAGTGGGGGACTCATGATTCAACCAATCACACACTTGGGTAGGTGTTTTATCACTTGAGTTTTTCTTTCGCCTTGTACAGGCAGAAGAGACGCGGGGACCCATAGAATTGTCCCAGTTGTGTAGGCGAAGTGGTTCACGTTAAGGAATATTCCTGGAGATGTTATTTTCAGATAGTGATAGATAGTTCATATCCCGAGTTGTTTACCTTTAGTTTAGGGGATGAAACTCTTTTAATAGGGGGAGTATGTAATACCCGGTTGTGAATTCATATCATTCAATAATTGTCACTCAGAAATTTTTTCACTCATTAATAATCATTCATTATCCAATTGTGACCATCGTTCGGCGTACTTTGGAATCGTGTATCAGTTGTTATTCGTCATTCATTACTGTTTGAGACGCAGACGAGAATATTATTATCATCATCATCACATCTTGGTAGTCTGTGTGGGAGGTAGCGCACGCTACGTACTCTTGTTAGTGCGCGCTAATTGAGTATAGCGAGCGCACGCTATAGCTCAACATTAGTGCACACTAGTGCTATTGAGGCAGACAGTCCAGTAGGTACTGGACTGAAATTGGAGAATTCACAGCGCACACTATGAGTGGTAAGTAGCGTACGCTAACTGTGCTGGTAACGCATGCTGAGGCATCTCAGTAGCGCGCGCTAAGGCGAGCAGGGCAGAGGACAGTAGGTTCTGGACTCCAGTTACTGGGCACTAACTATCAGGTAGCGCGTGCTAACATCCGGTTAATGCACGCTAAGAGGAGGCATTAGTGCATGCTACCAAGTACATAGCGCACGCTAATGCGGTAGGCAGAGTTCACTGGACTACCCGGTGAACCCGCTAGCGCACGCTAATGGCAGGAGATAGCGCCCTCTAAGCTAGGTTTTGTATAAATAAGACACTTCACTCTTCATTCCGTCATTTCTTCATTTCTCAACCATTCCGGGCGATTTTGGGCAATTCGCGTAGATCTTTTCGAGCTGCAATCATCTAGCATCATCTTCAAGCTCCTAGTTCAGATTAATCAACATTTAATCCACTCTATCACTCCAAATCAAGGTAACTTTTCATTGAACCTTGAATTTCGGGATTTGAGGGTTTTCTTCCCGGTCTCTTCGAGATAGCTTGCTATCATGTTGGAATATGTTGAATATGGATTATATACCTTGGATACTTGTATTCTTATGGATTCATTGATGCAATTTTCTGAATTTTTGAATATTTGGGGAATTGTTCAAGAACACCTTGAGTGTTGACTTTGCAATATTGGGGGTTTCGACTAGATGTGGCCGTAATCTCGAATGGAGTATTCCTATTAGATTATTGATGGTATTAATAATGTTGTGTTGGATTGTATCACTCATTTGGAGGTTGGATTTTTATATATTGGGATTGGTTGTAAACAATAAGAGATTGTTTACAACGTGTTTGTTTAAATGCCCCAATGAGTTTTGGGTTGTATCGACTTTTGAGTTGGTTGTAATCATGCTTGATTTGTATATTAAGCGAATTGTTGGTACTTGTGTTATTAAAGGTTGTTCAAGCGGCCGATAATTCCATAAAGGACGTTGATCGTGGAAGGACTTTCTCGCCTTCGGTTTGAGGCAAGTTTTATACTTGTACTAGTCAATGAGATTAATGTTATCATATATGTGTATGAATGTGTTGTATCATTTCGAGACATAGTCTCTTCATGAGTTCATTGATATTAAGGGATCGTTCGATACGATACTCTTCGGCAATTATGCCAAATGTTTATTATTGTTCGTTAATGGCCGGTTCAAGGCATTGGGATACTCATTGTTAATGTTATTGTCGATAACCGGTTCGCGGTATTGATTTATCGATTGTTGTTATTGATATTGATGTCGATCGAAGACATTGTTGTAATCATTATTATTGATGTTGGTGTGTTGTCATTGATGTTGTATTGGCCGATTGAAGGTATTGGCGTATTCGCTTGTCATCTTCATCGTCGGTAACCGATTAAAGGTGCCAAGACATTCATTGTATCATTGTTATCGATTGGCTGTTCTAAGGCAATCGAGGTTTTGAATCATCCGATGCGTCACTGTTATCGGTTGGCCATTCTAAGGCAATCGAGGCATTGAATTGGGACTGTCGAGGATAGTTCCCATCCGTTGTTCGTTGTTATCGATTGGCCGTTCTGAGGTAATAGAGGTAGTGAATTGGGACTGTCAAGGACGGTTCCCATCCGTGAGTTACTGTCATCGTGTTGGCCGACTCAAGGCAGCACATTATCATTCTTGTGAATTCGGTAATCTTGGGATCGTTGCCATTTGTGATTAATTGTGTTTTAGAGGCTAGTCTCGGCTAGTGCTCATTATGGGTAAGCTTGGGGCTTGAACCTTCGCGGTTGGTTTCCCAACACCTATAACTCAATTGGTGACGGTCACTGGGTGATCTCATTATAGGTAATCTTGGGGCTTGAACCTTCGCGGTTGGTTTCCCATCACCTACAACTCAGTAGGTCACGGTCACTGGGTGATCTCATTATGGGTAAGTTTGGGGCTTGAACCTTCGCGGTTGGTTTCCCAACACCTATAGTTCAGTAGGTCACGACAATTGGATGGTCTCATTATGATACGGCTTCGTGCCTTGGCTTCGGCCCTCATTGTGATACGGCTTCGTGCCGTGGCTTCGGCCCTCATTGATACAGCTTCAGGCTGTTTTGACTTTCAGGTAATTGTGATAATTGACAGCTTCTGCTGAGTGGCTTTCAGGCCTTTGTGATGTCTTGGTATTTTCGTTGGAGCCTTCGAGCATTGTGATTCATATTTAATTCAGTTCTGGTTTGGTTCATCTTCGTATAATTCATTGTGATGTTCTATACTTATGGTTCGCCGTTGGGCACTTATGTTCTAACATGTTGAACAGGAATTAATAGTATGTCGTGGGCATAGTGGTTTCACGAATGCTCAGTTCTTACATTGGGTTGTGAGCATCTCGTATTATTATTATTGTACCGTTTCATTCTGCCTTTGGATGCATATCATGTTATACATGTATTTGATGTTCATTATCTGGATGACTGACCCCGTGGGGGCGGAAGATGTTTTAATGTTTTAGGTGCTTGCGAGGATAGAGTTGAGACACAGGGGCATGACGATGGCGACGAGGCAGTCGAGCGATACTAGTCCGAGTTGTTAATGTTGGTCATTCAGTTGGAGTGTTCTCCAGTTGGTTAGTCATTGTCATTATGTATTACCCGAGCAGATGCATGTGGAAGTTGTTGTATTTTTATTTTGGCCATGTAGGCCCATCGTTGTCGTTGAAATTCCGCATCGGAATATTGTGTCGGGTATCATAGTAAGGACTGTGATTTCCCTTGTTGGTTAATTTGATGTATTTTAGTCGTGTTCGCCTAGTGGATCTCCTAGTGTGGGGTCCATGGCACTGTAATAACCCAATGGGATTTAGGGGTGTTACAGTGGTCAGGATGAAACAAGTGATTGATCCAACCGTGAGCGCCTAAGAATACCTACGGTGACACATGGCATGCGATCATGTGGTCAGGAGACAACAAGTGATTGATCCAACCGTGAGATGATGTGACATGTGTTCACAGTGGTATTTATATGATTTTGGATGTGTTTTTCCAGGTCGAGTACCTTGGATGTGTTACTGAGATTTCATATATTGGGTGGTTATGTTTTGTTGACTTTATGTCTGTCGAGGACACGTGACGTGGGCTTTGAACCCTGTGAATTGTTGTTGGTTTTTATTTGAGAAAGCAAATCTTTGGGCTGTGACCCCTATTGGTTTTGGAAAGGGAAGGATTCAATAATCCTGAATGGTTTTGGTTAAAACTCCCAATGGCATTTTAGAACATTTAACAAACTGTTCTCGTGATTTGTGATCTCCCGAATTTGGAATGTTTTACTCAAACTCTTGCCTCAGGAAGTATTTTTCGTTATGTGTGAATCTTTGAGGGTTACTGGTTATTATTATTCTTGGAATATGATTTGTATGACTCGTATTTTGCACTTTGTACTTGCACTAGCAAAATAGTGGAATTTTGCTAACCCCAGAGTAATCGGGGGGTGGATGTATGTATTGCACTCAGGTTTTGGGGAGCATAACACAGGGTTGGCATGAAGGATGATGAAATATGATCGATATTAATCACATGAGGACCCATATGATGTCATATTGGTTCAGTTATACTTTATTTCCGCTGCACTATTTTCCCCATTATACGGGAGTGTGTTGTATTTTGACCCCTGTGTGGGCATGCATTGAGATTGAATTGTATGTAAATGACCAAATCGGTCTACTGAGTCATTTTAGCCTTAAAGACGGTGTTGAGATGTTTTATTTTAGTTACCAACCTGGTAGATCCTTGAGGAAAGGGTCTACGGCATGTAATATCCCTGAGTGGATTGGGGGTGTTACAGTAAAACCCTCCGAGGATCCAAGTACATTAACAAAGTACGAAGAACAAGATTGTTACCTCTTGTAGTGTGTTTTCGATCGAGCCTTCTAGAGATTTTGTAATAAGCGAACGTCCTCTATGGTATCCACACAACGAACAAGTCTCGAGCATCTAACGGATAGCTATCTCCAATTCAATAAAGATTTCACTTAAATCAATTTGAATATAGGTATGTTCTTGATTATGGTAAGAACAAGAACACCAGAATTTTATTCAAATGTTCTTGAACTTTGATCTAAAATAACAAATATGAATCTTATTCAATATGTTATTAAAGATCAAACTCACGATATTAGATGAAGATTAGATGAGTATTCTAAATACTTTTCTTGGTCAAAGAATCAATCTTCAAAGATATGAAGATATGTTCTTGATCATTTTGATTATTCAACTCTTGAATATTATCTTCAAGACTTTTAGAGGGAGAAATATCAAAATCATATTTTTGATTCTCTCTAATCAAATTATGTCTTCTCTTGTGTTTGGTCAAGTGTGAGGGCTATCACAAGACACTATTATATATCCCTCTACATGGATAAGGGTTCACCAACCCCTTCACCAACCATAATCAACCGGAACAAAGTAGTTGCTCTGCTCGTTTAAGTGTGTGATCCTGCAGGTTCTAATTAATATGGCAATGAGTATAAAATCAATTTTACGACTCGTAAATCATAAGTGGCCTCTAGCTAGATATTATGACTACCCGCATTAAAAGATTGGACCGCACGAATGAGATCCCATTTCTGTATAATATTTAATCCTCTCGTCGCGCGATAGCCTAATTAAGCATAACGCATGGATAAGTCGACCTTATATAGCTTAATTAATATTCTTGATCTCAAGTTACAATTGTCCAATTCAAATATTTATCAATAACTCCTTATTGATCAATTTGAGCATGGACATGCATTAACAATTTAACTTATCAAGGGCCCATGGATATCTTCTCCGTTTTATAGGACTGACAAGTCCCCTCTGGACAAACTAATTCCCTCTCCATAAACCGTACCGTATCCAATCACAAACTGTATGGTCCCTTGTTATAAAAGACGTTGGTATTGTGTTAAAATACGAGACTCATTGTGTAGGAAACTGCAATGTCTTTAGGTAATAAAGACTTAAATAATATATAACAATCGGAGGAATTATAATGATTTAATCCATATATAATTCTCTTTGTTAGGTCATGTCCAATACGATGTCTCTACATGCATCTATGACATGGTATAACATCTCATGTTCATGACCAGTAAAACATAGTCATCGTATAATCTATCATACTAGTAATCATATTACTAGGGATATCTAGAATAAATATTCTTTAATGCTTTAACGAGCTTTACTATCAAGTCACATACTTGATGATCGTAAGCAGAATATTAATTCAATAATATAATAAATATTATATATTAAATAATAATAAATGTCTCCATATTATTATTAAACAGTAGACTTAGAGCATAATACTAACAATCACCCACTTGCTCTTAGTCCTATACAGACATAAACTGAAGATCCATGGCCTTTATATGACCATCATTCTTCGGTTGAGAAAGCGGCTTGGTTAAAGGATCCGCTATGTTATTATCCGTGTGAACTTTTCATATCCTCACATCGCCACGAGTGAAATCTCTCGAATGAGGTGAAGCTTTCTATGTACGTGTTTGGATGCTTGTTGTAATCTTAGTTCTTTAGCTTGTGCAATAGCTCCATTGTCATCACAGTGCAAATGTACTGGATCAACAATGCTAGGAACCACATCCAGTTTACCAATGAACTTCCTCATCCAAACAGCTTCTTTAGATGCTTCCGAAGCAGCTATGTACTCAGCTTCCGTTATAGAATCAGCTGCGGTTGGTTGTTTGGAACTCTTCCAGCTAACAGCACTACCATTAAAACAAAATATATATATATAGACTGCGATTTTGAATCATCTTGGTGTGTCTCAAAACTGGCATCAACATAGCCATTAAGGACCGAATCACTATCTTGACCACCATATATCAAGAACATATCTTTAGTCCTTCTCAAGTACTTAAGTATGCTTTCTGATCAATTTGAGCATGGCCATACATTTAAACAATTTAACTTATCAAGGGCCCATGGATATCTTCTCCATTTTATACAAGGGACAAGTCCCCTCTGGACAAACTACTTCCCTCTGCATAAATCGTACCGTATCCAATCACAAACTGTATGGTCCCTTGTTACAGAAGATGTTGGTATTATGTTAAAATACGATACCCATTATATAGGAAACTGTAATGTCTTTAGGTAATAAGGACTTAAATAATATATAACAATCAGAGGAATTATAATGACTTAATCCATATATAATTCCCTTTGTTAGTTCATATCCAACACGATGTCTCTACATCTATCCATGACGTGATATAACATCTCATGTTCATGACCAGTAAAATATAGCCATCGTATCATCTATCATACTAGTAATCATATTACTAGGGATATCTAGAATAATATTCTTTAATGCTTTTGCAATATCCGTACTTTCTATTTTTCGTAATTTCTATTTTGGGGTATGTTCATTTCGGACGACTCGCTTGTTACTCTTTTGGAATTCTGAATCTATTTTGTTCTTGGAGTTTTTCCATTTGGACGAGTTTCGGAGTTGTTTTTATGTATTCCTGTTTTGAGTTATGTTTTGTCACATGTACGTTTGATTCCCATTAAACTCGTTCGATTTCATTGTTTCGCTATTTCTATGAGTTCATATGGTTGATTTGCTCATGTTGTGAGTTTCGGATTGTTAATCCGACATTGTATCGTGATTTTCGGACGTTTGGGCTGTTTTGTAATTTCCTAGAAGTATAGGGAATTTTATCTTCTTTGTTGTATTCGGATTCCCCGATAGTCGGAAGTGTTTTTTTTCTTTTAGCACTTAGGTTCGTCGTTATGGATACCTCGTGTTTACGTTTTTGGGTTCTGTCCTCATGTAGCGTCCCGTCTTTATATCGTTCTGTGCACGAACGATGTTCAGCAGTGTCGAACTACTGCATGCATAACGCACGTTATGCATGCTTTTTAGCGTGCACTATCGATACCTGCATAACGTCCGTTATGCTTTAGAGGTAATGTACATTATGGCCTTCATCAGATAGTACAGAATGTTCTACTAGACTCTTACGTAAGTTAACTTGCAGGAGGTTACGTACGTAAACCTCATAGCGTACGTTAACTACTTGTGTTAACGTACGTAACGCTCTGTCAGGTGTTTAAATCCTGAGCTGACCTCAGACACGTTATTTTTCTTCTTTTTCTTTCCCTTACTCGCTACGGGAGTTCTTCGAGTGATTTGGAGCGATTCGTGTAGAGCAGTCCGTAGAGTTCCTCCGTAGGTCGATTATTGTGTTCCAAGCGAGGTTTATCATCATCATAATCAACCTTCTCCGTCCGAATCGAGGTATATTTTGTTAGAACCCTAGTTTTTGGAGATTTCGGGATTTTGACATGATTTTGCCCTTGGAAGCCGATTTAACTTCGATAAGTTGGTAGATTGCAATTGTATAGTCGTAGTCCCTTACTTTCAATATAGTTTAGCGGATTAAACTTCTAGGTTTTCACCGTTAATTGATTGGAATCCTTCCACCCGGAGCGTTCGACGGGGCATCTGGGATCGATATTAAGGGGTACGACCACGGAAGTGGACTTGGGTGTGTGTGTGGTTAAACTTCCACCCGGAGCGTTCGATGGGGCGTCTGGGGGCCGATACTAAGGGGTATGACCGCGGAAGTGGTTTCCCACCCAGAGCATTCGACGGGGCGTCTGGGGGTCGATACTGAGGGGTACGGCCACGGGTTACCAGTTGTGGATATTTGTGATATCGTGATGAGTTAATAAACTGTTTTGGATGCCAATGTGATATTCCGGAATATGTCTTTTCAAATGTTTTCTAAATGAGATGACTATGTAAATTGTATCTGTATATAATATAGTATAATCGTGTACTTTCACTAGCTATTCGAATGCTAACCCCTTAAATGGGGAAATACGTCTTATGCATTTCAGGTATCGGAAGAGATGAGGAGCGGGCATGGGATATGCACGCAAAGGATGGTCCGACATGATGATGAGGTTCGAGTCTATATTTTATGCTTTGTCATCGTATCTGTTTGGGTATTGGAATTAGTCTGAATACTTTTAAGCTCGGTTAAACTCCCCTGCATGGGCAATGAATTTGTATTTGAATTATTATTCATGTACTTCCATTAAAATATTTTGGCCGAGACCACGGCCCTATTTTACTATGATGAATGTGTCTTTTGGATTTCTATTGTGGATTATGTGTCATGTGTTAGCCTGGTAGACCTCATGAGGGTTCTACGGCGTGTAACGTCCCTTACTTGATTTGGGCTGTTACATTTATGGTATCAGAGCCTAGGTTATGAATGCCTAAGTTGTTGGTTAATTGGGTCTGTCAGTCGTGTCGTTAGAGTCAGTTGTTGAGCCTAATATCATCGTGCTACCATCTCTTTGTGCGACCCGTGGCTGTAAGTCTCCTCGAACTCTTATGTTTCCGTAATTCATTTCCCTTGTGTAATTTGGAATTGTGAGTAGTAGTACTAACTTTGTAAAATGTGAATTTCTCTGATCTTGTTCTCTTGAATTCTTTTCTTCAGTATGTTGAGAGGTCACGGTAGACCAGCTAGGGGGCGCGACCGAGGCCGTGGTCGTGGTTCAAATAGTGGGGAAGCTCCGCTTTCTCAGTCCTCTGCAGATTCGGCCTCTCATTCAGTGCCGAACACTCTACCCCTGAGTTCTGACGGGCAGCAGACTTTGTCAGTCAGTTAGGATCAGGCGTCGGGTGGTAATTCCGACATGGTAGTTACTGCTGTACTTCAGCAGTTGGTAGCTCAGCTTGCCTAGATATCTCAGGGTGGACACCAGAATCTGCACCCGACTCCTGAGGATGAAGCTAGTAAATGGCTTCAGAAGGTGACTAAGATGCACCCCCCTCATTTCACTAGTTCTTCTGAATCTCTCGGTTGGGAGAATTGGCTTTTTCCGTTGGGCAGAACTTTCGATGCCGTAGCTTGTCCCGATGACACAAGGGTACATATTGCTCAGTACCTCCTGGATAAGGAAGCTGCAGAATGGTGGGAGGCTGTGGCGCCCATAGACCGCCTAGCCACTTGGGAGGAATTTAAGACTTCTATGGAAGCAGAATATTGTCCACTGCTAGTCAAGGAACGTAGGATTGTGGAATTCTTCACTGCTACACCTCAGGATGTGCCAATTTCTCAGGCTATCATCTCTTATAATAAACAATTGGGATTCGTGAAAGATCAGGTGAGGACCGAGGCTGATAAAATCCTTTATTTCAATATGCACATGAAGACGCATATCAAGCAGAGTATGGCACCACTCATGTGTGCCACCTTGAAGGAATACCAGGACCGAGCCCTAGCGATCGAGATGGCTATCCCGAAGAATTGGGTTCCGAGGCCAAGAAATAGAAAACAGCTGGCAGTTTTTCAGTCGGCAAGAGTGGTCGATTTTCGAAATCTCAGTCTGCTCCTACATCTGGGAAGAGGTCGTTTCGTCAGGCCAGAGGATCTTAGGGTAACCGTTCAGTCTAGCCAGTTGCATCCGGTTGCAGAGTTTGTTTTAACTGCAACCAATATGAGCATTTGCTGAAGGATTGTCCATTTCCTTTAGTTACTTACTTTACTTGCGGACAGACCGGGCACCGGGCAACTCATTGCGAGAGGGCTACCAGAACTGCCAGAGCTCCGAATACCACTGCCATTCAGAAGGAGCTTAGCGTCGATCAGAAGACTCCAGTCACTCAGGTTCCTCAGAGTTCGGGCCGTGGTAGGGGTCGGGGTCAGCCAGACCACCGAGCTGCATCTAGTTGGGGCTCAGTCCACCCTCGGTTGTATCATATGAGATGCACGGAGGAGACAGACGTTCCGGTGGCATCAGGTACCTCTCAGATCCTTTCTCATCTAGTTTCGGTGCTTTTTGATTCGAGTGCTACCCACTCTTTTATTGTCTCGGATTGTGTGTGTCGTATTGGTATTGACTTCTTGTTCGAGTGTGAGCCGTTTGTAGTGGGTATGCCTAGTGGGGATCGTATGGTTAGGAACCGGGATGTTCGGGATTGCCCAGTGAGGATCAGGAGCCGGGATTGGCCCTCGAATCTTATTGTTGTAGACCTTAAGGGCGAGGATTTGATCCTCGGGGACGATTGGTTGGATCGTCACGGTGCCATCATGAACTATCGGACTCGTACTATCTCGATAGTGGCTAAGGATGGCACAGAGCATACACTTGTTGGTTGTGAGCCGGGTAGATTGGGTAATGTGATTAGTGCCTTGAAGGCGATAAAACTTCTGAACCAGGACTGTGTAGGCTACTGGTGTTACGCTTTGAAGGCGGAGAATTGTGGAGTTGACATGTTGTCGATTCCAGTTGTTGGTGAGTATCCCGACGTAATTCCGGATGACTTGCCGGGATTACCACCGCAGCGGGAGGTTAGGTTTCCTATTAATCTAGAGCCAAACGCGGCTCCTGTTTCTCGAGCGCCGTACCGTATGGCACCATCGGAGATGTTAGAGTTGAAAAAATAGTTGGGGGAGTTGTTAGATAAAGGGTATATTCGACCGAGCGCATCGTCTTGGGGTGCTCCTGTACTTTTTGTTAAAAATGAGGATCAATCGCTTCGTTTATGCATTGACTATCGAGAATTAAACAAGTTGACCATCAAAAACAAGTACCCTTTGCCCAGGATCGTCGATTTGTTTGATCATCTTCAGGGAGCGACAGTCTTCTCGAAGATTGATTTACGATTGGGCTACTACTAGTTGAGGATTCGGGATAGTGATATACCGAAAGCTGCTTTTCGGATGAGATATGGCCATTACGAGTTTTCGGATATGCTGTTCGGGCTAACCAATGCCCCAGCAGTGTTCATGCAGTTGATGAACAAAGTTTTTATTGAGTATCTGGACAAGTTCGTAGTCGTCTTTATCGACGACATTATTATCTATTCACGGAGTCAGGAGGAGCACGCCTTACATCTCCAGATTATGTTAGACAGTTTGAGAGCTGAGCAGTTGTATGCAAAGTTCTCTAAATGTGAGTTTTGTCTCAAGGAAGTGATATTCCTCGGGCATGTGATTTCAGCGGAAGGAGTTCGGGTAGATCTGCAGAAGATAGAGGCAGTGATGGCTTGGGAGCCACCGAGAAATGTGAAGGAGGTGAGGAGTTTTCTGGGACTTGTAGGGTATTATCGTCGATTTGTTGAAGGATTTTATAAGATCGCTACGCCACTCACCCAGTTACTCCAAAAGACTCAGAAGTTCGAGTGGACCACAGTCAAGTAGGATAGTTTTGATGAGTTGAAGAGACGATTGACTACTGTGTAATATCCGAAATTTCTACTACTATTTTTTAATGTTATTTTATCCGAGTTATGTTGTACAGCGTGGTATCTGAACAGTATGGATAAAATAAATGTAACACCCCCGATATATTCAGAAATATTACAGCGCCGTAAATCCTTTACATAAGAATTTACAAGGCTGAATAAAAGAAATGACACTAACAGATACCAATTTATGAAATTACTGAAATAAAATACAACTGTCTGGTTCAATACCGAGAATACAAATATCCAATGAAGAGTTATTATTACATCACCAAAATCCAATCATTATAAACTGACGATGTACTCGAGTACTTATTGAAATAACCAACAAACAACAGACAGTAAACCCGGCCGGAACATCACTCTGCACCCTCGTCGTCATGCATCTCCAGTGGTTGTTTCCCCGCTCTCCTGGATCCTGAACATACACAAATGTTCACCCCCGAAGGGGTTAGCACAACGATGCTAGTACAAGTACAATAATCATACAACAGTGATATAATCAACAATTATATCATAACAAGTTTCTCCAACGAGAAATATCCACAACACATATCATATCATAACAGTTTCAACATACTAATGGTATTCCAACGATCCAACGACACAAATATAGATTCCCATGATGATCCCGGACCAACACATGGTGGAACTACATCCAACGATCCAAATAGACACAAACTATAGATTCCCATGATGATTCCCGTCGGATCAACGCATGGTGGACATATAATCACAACATATTTACACGATACAATCACATCATAATTGTCATAATATAAACAATTCTAATTAGAGTACTTGCCTCGGTTCGTTGACAAGAATAAAACTTCCACGAGTATCAAAATACTCGAAGGTCGTCCCCTTCGATCAACCACGTGTTAAGCCTGAACCTTAACAAAAGAAATAGTATAGAATTCATCTCATGCCGTACGAACGTCTAACAATTCCAATATTACGGTAGGAAGTCCTTAATATGCAATCTGTCTGGATCGCTTAACGCACGCTACGAATCCTATGTAGCGTACGTTAATGCTACTCGTTAGCGCACGTAGTACACACAGCCTAGCGTACGCTAACCAGGCGTGGTCAGTGCCTCACTGATCAGCCGACTGACTCGACTGATGGCCTAACGTACGTTACGTACCAAACGTAGCGTACGTTAACTCATGCTCGATAGCGCACGTTAATCTACATAGCTTAGCGTGCGCTAACTGTGCATGGCAGTTTACTACTGGGCAGTAGACGGATCTCAACATGATCAAACCAAATGAAATCCTCAGTGTTAATTCATGTTTCCTCCATGAATATCATGTTCATACGGTTATGAATGATTTTACGGATAACAACAACTTCGGATTCAAGAATATGTATACTATTATGAAACCATATTCCATTTCAAATACAATTCTTCATGCGATGATTCGGAAGGCTTTAACGGTTGATATCAACACCTTTATATCAATGAAAACTATCACTCTGAAGTTTGAATAATGTTCCATATTTACAAAATAAATCCTTCCACGATCAACCCTATAGATTCGTCTAACAATAATGATGTAAAAGTCAAGTCCATGATTGTTATGAAAACACCTACTAGATTCGGATTACCAATGATAAAAGCTTCCTCTACTTGTTCAATGTAATAAGATTCGAATCATGATGTTCATAATCAAGGTACTTAAGGCCTATTCATCTCAATATTCCAAACATGATGTACTTTGGATAATTCCTCCAAGAAGATCAATATTTGCTAACATGATCATCTTATTCTCCATAACACAAATCTAGAGTTGAAGATAGAATCAACATACCTGAATATGATGAAATCACTGAACCACAAGGTAGAATCCGACTCCTGTTGGTTATGTGCCACTCCAAGGTGTTACTTCTCTTCAATGATCACTCATAAGTGACAACTAATATTCAAGGATCACTAAGATGTGTTCTAAGTGTGTTAGAAGGATGATTATAGCTCTCTGGCCTCTCAAGAATGAAGAATGGACGAAGGAAATGTAAGCCAAAACGGTTTGATGTATCATTTATAATATTCTGCACTTTAGCTAATTAGCGCACGTTACAATACATACTTAGCGCGCGCTAATAAGCGTTGACTCCAAATCTGTCCAGGTTCGTCCGCGGGAATCTTATCCGGACCCATGTCCCGGCTGGCGCATGTGCTAGCCGCCTACCTCAATAATTCAGTGTCTAGCGCACGCAACTCCTACATACGTAGCGTGCGCGAGTAATAGCCGATAGCGCGCGTTAAGCTACATTCTTAGCGTGCGCTATCACGAGTTTGCATGAGAAAATTTTCATGTTGTTATACTTAAGTACAAGGATGCCAATGCAAGAAATATCATACTCCAATAATCAAAACCACAAATCCGAATAATACAGGATTTGAATACAGATGAAATACACAGTAATAAATCCGGATATTACAATAAATAAAGGACTGAGATGTCAGTATTGGTATAATTGTCGTAATTGGTCGACAATTGTATTTGAGGATATAATGTATTGAGTATATATATTCAGTATGTCGTATGTTCGTATTCTGTATGTTGAGACGTTGGACAAGAGTAGCTGAAAATGGCTAAGTGTAACATTATTAGCGCACGTTAATATACATGCCTAGCGCACGCTATCATTCTGGTTTAGCGCACGCTAGAGGCAAAAGATAATGCACGCTAGTACAGAACAGATCAGAAGGAATCTATGTGTGGACCCGGTCACTTTCGGCGCATGTGCCGACAAGGTCAACGGATGTTTGTTGTGAACGATTAGCGCACGCTAATGTATATTTATAGCGCACGCTAATCAGATCGGACCAAAGGAATCTTGGCTTTGTCATGTTACTTTCGGCATGTGGGGACACGGGGGTAGGTGCAGACTGTAGCAAGTCAACTATGAGTAGCGCATGCTACGGT
The DNA here is from genome assembly GCA_033398695.1 of Orobanche coerulescens. Lineage (NCBI taxonomy): Eukaryota > Viridiplantae > Streptophyta > Magnoliopsida > Lamiales > Orobanchaceae > Orobanche > Orobanche coerulescens. Next base: position 131,370,779 of record CM065806.1, on the reverse strand, counting down.
GGAAGGTTTGCGTACGCTAAATACAGGACTTTACGTACGCTATTGCATGGGCATTGCATACGTAAATCATTTCATGCAGTAAGGCAGTAGCCTCTGGACTTCGATAGCGCACGCTAACAAAGACAGTTAGCGCGTGCTAAACGTGTAACGTACATTAATTTTAGATGTTAGCATATGTTAATAATGTACGGTGTATATATATGAGTAGTTGGCTATTATTCCTCAATTCATCTATTCTCTCCTTCCAGCCGATAGAGAGAGTTCTTAGAGAGATGTTTGAAGTTCCAAACACTGTATTATGGTAGAGTTAATCATCCATAACAATATTAAGCTTGGAATCGATTGGAAATGGATTCAAACTTGAGACTCAATCCATTCCTTCAAAAAGGTAATCACTCTTCATCTTTGGATTTCATTTTGGATTGAATGTTGATGTTCTTGAGTTGATGATTATTACATAAACAAGTTGACAAGTATGATTATGAGATGGACTACCGGAGTATGATGATATTAATATGATTCGTGTGGTTTGAATTGTGTAGTTTGTTTTCTTGAGATAAGTTGATTAATCTTTCTTCTCCTTTGCGGATGTTGATGTCATTGTTGATGATTAATATCTGTAATGTTAGATTAGGGAAGTGTTGTTAAGGTTCTTGGTGTTCATGATGTTGATATTTGAGGAAGAAGATGATATGTGAATATATGAATTGGATTAAGAGTTGGATGATTACCTATATGTTAAAGGATATCGGATTTCGTTGTTTTGATAGCTATAAACATGGTTTAGAATCACTTAATGTTCTTCATAATCACCATATGTTGATCGGTATCTGAAAGCATGCATCTGTACAGCATTAGCACACGCTAAACTTACTCTCTAGCGCACGCTAACGGGAGAAACTTAGCGTACGTTACGTTAAGTGATTAACGTGCGCTAAGTAGGCAGATAGTGCAGTTTTTTCGCGTTGTGGTTGTGAATTCGTGCTGATTTGAGTTGGATTGATCAGCCTAGTGGTTAATTGGGATATTGTTGAGCCGTTGGGTTTGTGAATTGGTTTTATCGATTGTTGATTGTTATCGAACTTGTTGTTTATCGATTATTGTAATAGGTTGAGATTATTGATCGGTGAATAGAACCATGCTTTGCGGTCTTGTTCGAGAATGTTCGTGAATTGCATTGATCAGGGCCTAGGGACTCGTAGATGACGGCAATGGAGTTGGTAACGACTTCATCATCATCGTGTCGGTATCGAGGCAAGTTATTACTTGCTCAGTTTATAATATTTAATGAATGATTTCCATTTCATTCGTTCATAATTCGTATAGCAATGTTTATAATCGTAATCACATGATGTTTGGGATTATAAGTTGTATTCGAGTTTTGGGAATTAAATCATAATGTATATGATTTACATTTATTGTTGGTATGCTTGGTATCGAGGGTACATAGTGGTATAGACGAACATATGAATTATCTACCGTCCTTGACATTTTAGATCGTCGAATATTCAGAATAATGGTTGGTGATGGTTTAGTTATCAAGATTGCTCTCGAAGGACTCGGATCAAGTACTTAAATAATTGTCGTCTTTTGTGTCAATCATGCAATGGTACATTCACGTATCGTTGTTGTCATGCATTTGTGCACTGTTGTTATCGTACATTGTGTACTGTTGTTTTGTGCAGTTGTGCATTGTTGTCATATGTCCACCATGCGTTGGCCCGACAGGATCAACATGGGATACCTATAGCTGTGTGCGTTCAATCGTTGGACAGGTAATGCCACCATGCGTTGGTCCGATGGGATCATCATGGGGATCTATAGCTGTGTGCGCTGGATCGTTGGATTACCATATGCATTGCTATTATTGTGCATATGTATATTATGGGTTTGCCATAAGTATACAGTGTTGTTATTGATGTGACCATATTGACGTTGTCATATGAGTATGCATTTGTAGGTCTTGTGTTAGGACCATGTCAGTATGTTGTATTGATTTTATCTTGAATTAGATTGACGTGATTCGCCGTGGCATTGTGTATTATGAGGTATGTTCCGTATTTCCTTTGGTATTTGTCTTTGATGGACAATTCATTATCGTGTTGAGATGTGATGATGTTACCCAACGGATTGGGTTGGACAGAGTTAGTAGATTTCGTAGCAGTGAGTTATGATAATGTTTTGAGAACCTTGGGTATTGTTGAGATACAATACAGATCTTTTGGTATTAGCTTATTGTGTTGTTGAAAGGTTACGAGGTGCGAACCTTGGTAATTATTATCACGAGTTGGTAAAGTTATGGCGGTAAGATTACATTGGTCGTATTCTTACATAGTATTTTCATTGGTATGTAATTATCAATGAGATGTGATAGTTATCATTGTTGGATATTATGGTTGATCCCGTCGTGGGTTTTCTTTTTAGGTTCTTGAATTATCAAGCTTGTAGCGGTCGTGGAGAAATGAACTTCCTGGAGAATACTGGCTAGGGCATGTATTTGTGTATTGAGTTTCCTGATTAGTTCTTGTATTCCGCTGCTACAGTATTTTAATCGTTTGTCTTTTTCCACTGCGTGAGTATTTTAAAATGACCTATTGGTATCTGGTAACTTAGGTCACTTTGGAAATCGTTTTCTAAATTTGTTCTGTCGGTACGTGTAAGCGATAGCTTAACGTATGTTTTTAAACTGTTGAGTTTTGGCATTTTGGGCCTTGTGGTTTCAAATGAGACTCTACGACGGTTTTGATAAATGAGTTTTATAAAGTCTTCGAATGTTTTTAAAAGATAGTACCGTTGTTAGCCTCTTGGGCGTTTGTAAATGTTTGCGAAAATATCCTTCAGCCTTGTGGGTTCCATCTCGGGGTCCACGGCGCTGTAATATTCCCGGTCGGCTCTGGGGGTGTTACAGAATATGGTATCAGAGCTTAGGTTGTGAAAACCTAGGCAGTCGAGTCGAGTTGGGTCGTGCTTTTGTCATGTCATTCGAGTTGTCGGTTTACAAGTGTTTGAGCTCTGAGTTTTTGTTGTTCACTCAGGCTTGTGCGTTATGTGATTTACCAGTGTGGTACTGGGGTTGTTGTAACTTTTCCAAATGGTATTAATGTGTTTCTTCAGATAGAGATGTGTTGTGTTCTCGAGTTGAACTGAGTTTGCAAAATGTGTATTTTGAAAATATCTATGTCGAGTATTTTCTTGAGTCGAGGCTTTTGCCAGTATCACGGGGAATCGTCGACTTCACGATCTGTAAGTATTTGAATTTTTTTAATTGCATTGAGATTTATTGCCATTCTAAGTTGATATGCTTTGAGATTCAGCAGAATATTATGTGTTACAGTATAAGGTGATAGAGTTGGGACAGGATTGATGATCTTGAGAAGTTATGATTTTGGAAATCAATATGTCGGTTAAATTTTGGAAACGGAGTTGTGCATTTGGGAGGAATGTTGGGAATAGTTGAGAAGAACATGTAGTCATGTTAATTCATTTTGAGATATATGAACTGTTTTTGAGCATTTGAAAATGATACTTTTCAAAATGAATGTTTTACGGATGTTTTACCGTAAATGATTTTTGGGCCGAGACCCAATAGATTTTTGAAATAATTTTATAACTCAGGACTTGGCGTCCGAAAAAGAGTTTCCTACTTTTTAAACTTCTTGTAATGCGGAACGAGATACGGGCTGAGACCCTAATGTTTCAAAAGGCTTTTCTGTTTTCCTTAAAACTACCGAGATTTGTAAAATACTTTATCAATCGTTTATCTACTTTCTCACTACCTTTCGGGGTTTTGATTTATTGGTTCAAATGAAACCTCTCGGGAAGAATTTCGCTGTGTTTATTTGTTTCAATGCATTGTCATAGCATAATTGAGGTGATCCAGGATGGAAAATGGTCGACGTTACGAGTCATATGTGGAAAAGGAGTTTTTAGTCGGAATTTATATATTGAAATTTTGGAACTATATCGTGTGGTTTTCCAATGGAATATCAGTGGATATTGGTGACGAACCGAATTGGTATACAGTAGTATGGATGTAGTCCAGCATTTGCATAGTTTTCATTTTAAACTTCGAAATCGTGTGGAATCGAAGGAAACTATTATCGAATACTTGGCACCAGCGAGCCGATTTAATTTTTCGAAAATTGATTTCGTGATATTACCAAAATTTATGTTTTAAGTTTTGAAATTTTTGAATGAACTTTCGAAAATTTTTCTTCTTGACGAGACTATATGATTTCAAACTGGTTTTGAAAATATGATCAATATACATACACATTTAGTGCATAATGCATATCATCGTGAAGTTCTGAGTGAGACTCAAAAATTGGATAAGACATTAGTATGGAACGATGAATAGAGATTCGAACTTCAGTATGTTTGTTTGGTTATCCAGGGATGATCGATTGATTTATCGGATAAGAGAAATATGCTACACGTTGTAGATTCATGCACAGGATGTAATTTTGGAACTTTGGATTTTGTGAAACCGGGACATATGTGCTATGTGATTCCATTGGTATGGTAGTAGCGCGATTTTACCATAATGATTTTTGAATGATTTCTTTGTAAGTGTAGATTTGGGGATGGTGACCCCATGTTGGTTGCTTTGGATATTGAGTGGTCGTTCCCACTCCACTTATGATTGGATATGTTCTTCAGTTTGTGATTGGTTGTTCGCATGCCGAGGAGTATGTTCACCAGTCGGGTATGCTTATTGAGATCCATTGTATGTGATTGGTGTGTCGTTTTGAGAACTTTATTCGTTCGTATATCGGTTTATGTGGTTCTGTGTTGATCGTGTTGGAGCTTACAGTGTGAAGATATTCTCAATTATCGCTGATCGTTCGTTGGTAATAGTGGAGTTTATCATGTCGATGATATTCTCGACTGCGTTTTGACCTTTGGATTGGTCGTATTAGAGTTTATCATGTCGATGATATTCGCGGTTAATTTATTGGTTGATCATTGCTAGTGATCATCTGAGCATTCAGATTTTGTGTCTATATTTCGGTATTCGTTGCCATTGTGTTGGGCAGTTGTTTCACAGATGTATCGTGTATTATTGATTTGTATCAGGATTTGGACTTGATTGTGTAATCAGGCAGACAAGATTTGAAACATATAGATTATTTCATCTGAAGATGATATATTTTTGTTGAGACTCATGGAATTGTGATCGTAAGCGTGTTGAAGCTTTACAGTGAAGTCACTTGCTAGTATCTCATGAGATCGTCGACTTTGCGCATTTATAAGTATGTTATTTTGGTTATTCGGTAATAATGATGAATGATTGTTGTCGTGATGGTTTCAGAATATTTTGGTTGAACGGTTTGTTTGTTTTCTATGACGGATTGCAAGTTTCGAGGACGAAACTTATTTTAAGTGGTGTAGTATGTAATATCCGAAATTTCTACTACTATTGTTTAATGTAATTTTATCCGAGTTATGTTGTACAGCGTGGAATCTGTACAGTATGGATAAAATAAATGAAGGACTGAGATGTCAGTATTGGTATAATTGTCGTATTTTGTCGACAATTGTATTTGAGGATATAATGTATTGAGTATATGTATTCAGTATGCCGTATGTTCATATTCTGTATGTTGAGACATTGGACAAGAGTAGCTGAAAATGGCTAAGTGTAACATTATTAGCGCACGCTAATATACATGCCTAGCACACGCTATCGTTCTGGTTTAGCGCACGCTAGAGGCAAAAGATAACGCATGCTAGTACAGACCAGATCAGAAGGAATCTATGTGTGGACCCGGTCACTTTCGGCGCATGTGCCGACAAGGTCAACGGATGTTTGTTGTGAACGATTAGCGCATGCTAATGTATATTTATAGCGAACGCTAATCAGATCGGACCAAAGGAATCTTGGCTTTGTCAGGTTACTTTCAGCATGTGGGACACGGGGGTAGGTGCAGACTGTAGAAAGTCAACTATGAGTAGCGCATGCTACGGTGGAAGGTTTGCGTATGCTAATTACAGGCCTTTACATACGCTATTGCATGGGCATTGTGTACGTAAATCATTTCATGCAGTAAGGCAGTAACCTCTGGACTTTGATAGCGCATCTTAACAAAGACAGTTAGCACATGCTAAACGTGTAACGTACGTTAATTTTAGATGTTAGCGTACGTTAATAATGTACAGTGTATATATATGAGTAGTTGGCTGTTATTCCTCAATTCATTCATTATCTCCTTGCAACCGATAGAGAGAGTTCTTAGAGAGATGTTTGAAGTTCCAAACACTGGATTATGGTGGAGTTAATCATCCATAACAATATTAAGCTTGGAATCGATTGGAAACGGATTCAAACTTGAGACTGAATCCATTCCTTCAAAAAGGTAATCACTCTTTATCTTTGGATTTCGTTTTGGATTGAATGTTGATGTTCTTTAGTTGATGATTATTACATAAACAAGTTGACAAGCATGATTATGAGATGGACTACCGGAGTATGATGATATTAATATGATTCATGTGGTTTGAATTGTGTAGTTCATTTTCTTAAGATAAGTTGGTTAATCTCCTTCTTCTCCTTTGCGGATGTTGATGTCATTGTTGATCATTAATCTCTGTAATGTTAGATTGGGGAAGTGTTGTTAAGGTTCTTGGTGTTCATGATGTTGATATTTGAGGAAGAAGATGATATGTGAATATATGAATTGGATTAAGAGTTGGATGATTACCTATATGTTAAAGGATATCGGATTTTGTTGTTTTGATAGCTATGAACATGGTTTAGAATCACTTAATGTTCTTGATAATCGCCATATGTTGATCAGTATCTGAAAGCATGCATCTGTACAGCATTAGCGCACGCTAAGCTTACTCTCTAGCGTACGCTAACGGGAGCAACTTAGCGCACGCTACGTTACGTGATTAACGTGTGCTAAGTAGGCAGACGATGCAGTATTTTTGTGTTGTGGTTGTGAATTCATTCTGATTTGAGTTGGATTGATCAACCTAGTGGTTAATCGGGATATTATTGAGCCGTTGGGTTTGTGAATTGGTTTTATTGATTGTTGATTATTATCGAACTTGTTGTTTATCGATTATTGTAATAGGTTGACATTATTGATCGGTGAATAGAACCATGCTTTGCGGTCATGTTCGAGAATGTTCGTGAATTGCATTGATCAGGGCCGAGGGACTTGTATATGACGGCAATGGAGTTGGCAACGGCTTCATCATCATCGTGTCTGTATCGAGGCAAGTTATTACTTGCTCAGTTTATAATATTTAATGAATGATTTCCGTTTCATTCGTTCATAAATGTTTATAATCGTAATCACAGGATATTTGGGATTATAAGTTGTATTCGAGTTTTGGGAATTAAATCATAATGTATATGATTTACATTTATTGTTGGTATGCTTGGTATCGAGGGTACATAGTGGTATAGACGAACATATGAATTATCTACTGTCCGTGACATTTTGGATCGTCGAATATTCATAATAATGGTTTGTGATGGTTTAGTTATCAAGATTGCTCTCGAAGGACTCGGAGCAAGTACTTTAATCATTGTCGTCTTTGTGTCGATCATGCTATGGTACATTCACGTATCGTTGTTGTCATGCATTTGTGGATTGTTGTTGTCGTACATTGTGTACTGTTGTGTTGTGCAGTTGTGCATTGTTGTCATATGCCCACTATGCGTTGGCCGATGGGATCAACATGGGATATCTATAGCCGTGTGTGCTAGATCGTTGGACAGGTAATGCCACCATGCGTTGGTCCGACGGGATCATCATGGGGATCTATAGCTGTGAGCGCTGGATCGTTGGATTACCATATGCGTTGTTGTTATTGTACATATGTATATTATGGGTTTGCCATAAGTATACATTGTTGTTATTCATGTGAGCATATTGACGTTGTCATATGAGTATGCATTTGTAGGTCTTGTGTTAGGACCATGTCCGTATGTTGTATTGATATGATCTTGAATTAGATTGACGAGATTCGCCGTGGCATTGCGTATTATAAGGTATGTTCCGTATTTCCTTTGGTATTTGTCTTTGATGGACAATCGATTATCGTATTAAGATGTGATGATGTTACCCGACGGATTGGGTTGGACAGAGTTGGTAGATTTCGTAGCATTGAGTTATGATAATGTTTTGAGAACCTTGGGTATTGTTGAGATACAATACAGATCTTTTGGTATTAGCTTATTGTGTTGTTGAAAGGTTACGAGGTGCGAACCTTGGTAATTATTATCACGAGTTGGTAAAGTTATGGCGGTAAGATTACATTGGTCGTATTCTTACTTAGTATTTTCATTAGTATGTAATTATCAATGAGAGGTGATAGTTATCATTGTTGGATATTATGGCTGATCCCATCGTGGGTTTTCTTTTTAGGTTCTGGGATTGTCAAGCTTGTAGCGGTCGTGGAGAAATGAACTTCCTCGAGGATACTGTAATATCCGGATTTATTACAGTGTATTTCATCTATATTCAAACCATGTATTATTCGGATTGGTGATTTTGATTATTGGAGTATGATATTTGGTGCATTGATATCATTATACATAAGTATAGAAACTTGCAAAATTGCTCAAGCAACCTCGTGATAGCGCACACTAAGAATGTATCTTAACGCGCGCTATCGGGCCATTATTAGCGCACGCTATACAGGTAGGAGTAACGTGCGCTAAGGACTCAATTATTGAGCGGGACGGCTAACACATGCGCCAAATGACATGGGTCCGGATAAGATTCCCGCTGACGCACCCGGACAAATTCTGAAGTCAACCATTATTAGCGCACGCTAAGGGATGCTTAGTAGCGTGCGCTAACTTGTCAATAATGCAGAATATTATAAATGGGACAACAACCGTTTTGGCTTTCATTTCCTTCGCCCTTTCTTCATCCTTGAGAGTTCAGAGAGCTATAGTAATATTCCTATACACTTAGAACACATATTGTTGGTGTTATACATTGGTTATCACTTGGGAATGTTCATGGAAGTGGAATAGCACCTTGGAGTGGCATACAACCAATCGGAGTGGGATTCTACCTTACGGTTCAGTGATTTTCGTCATTTTAAGGTATGTTCAATCTATCTCCAGACTTAGAGTTGGATTCTATCGATTTCGATGATCATGTTAACAAGATATGGACTTTCATAGATGAATTATCCAAGTATATCATGTTTGGAATAGTGAGATGAATAAGCCTTAAGTACCTTGATTATAATCATCATGATTCGAATCTTATTACACTGGATATATGAAGAAGAACTTCTATCATTGGTAAACCGAATCTAATAGATGATTTCATAGTAATCTTGGACTAGACGTTAACATCCTTATTGTTAGATAAATCTAAAGGTTTGATCATGGAAGGATTTATCTAGTATATATAGGACGTTTATCAACTTCAGTATGATAATATGGATTGATATAGAGGTGTTGATATCAACCGTTAAGCTTTTCGAATTGTCGTATGAAGATTTGAAGTCGGAATAGAATATGGTTTTATATTGGTATGCATATCCTTGAATCCGAAGTTGTCTTTATCCGTAAAATCATTCATAAGGGTGTGAACATGGTATTCATGGAAGTAACATGAATTATCACGCAAGATTTCATTGTTTCAATCATGGCAAGAACAGTTTACTGCTCAGCAGTAAACTGCCATGCATAGATAGTGCATGCTAGGCTATGAATGTTAACGTGCGCTATCGAGCACTAGTTAGCGTGCGCTACGTTTGGTACGTAACGTACGCTAGACCATCAGACGAGTCAGTTGGCTGGTCAGTGAAGTACTGACCATGCATCGTTAGCGTGCGATAGGCTTTGTTGTTTGCGTGCGCTATCGAGCAGACTTAACGCACGCTACACGGAGTACTTAGCGTGCGCTAAGCAGTTCGGGCAGAATACATTTTATGAACTTTTGGCCGTGAATCTAATTGTTAAACATTCATACGACGTGAGATAAATCTTATATCTTTTCTTTTGTTAAGGTTTGGTCTCGTTACGTGATTGATTGAGGAGGACGACCGTCGAGTGTTCATTTCCGTGGAAGTATTGTTATTGTCTTCAAATCGAGGCAAGTACCTTAGTTGTTTTATGTATTGTTGTTATACATATTGTCGTGCATGTATGTCGTTATTGTATGTCCACCTCGTGTTGGTCCGACGGGATCATCGGGGGATCTATGCTAGCGTGCGCTGGATCATCGGACGGGTTTTTCCACCACGGGTTGGTCTGACGGGATCATCGTGGGTTCTAGGCAGTGAACGCTGGATCGATGGAATTACCATGTGTATGTATTGATATCATGATGTGATTATCAGTTGTGTATGTTATGTTTGAGTTTCTCGTAGGAGAAGACTCGTTGGTATTTTGTCGTTTACGTTATTATTATTCTTCGTGAGATATGAATAATATGTTGTGGTACTTGTACTAGCATCGTTGTGCTAACCCCTTTGGGGGTGAACATTTTGTTTGTGTTCAGGATCCACGAGAGCGGGGAAACAACCACTGGAACTGTATGACGACGAGGGTGCAGAGTGATGTCCCGACCGGGTTTATTTATCTGTTGTTTATTCGTTATTTCAATAAGTACTCGAGTACGAAGTCATTTGTGATGAGTTTGAATTTGGTGATGTATTATTGAGTTCTGTTGAACAATTGTACTATTTCTGTATTGGGTCAGAACTGATGCACTGTAATTCCGTTATTTCCATTCGTCAGCACCTTTTTATACTTGTTCAATTCTTCAGCCTTGTAAATCCTTATGTAAAGGATTTACGGCGCTGTAATATTCCCGAATATATTGGGGGTGTTACAGAATATGGTATCAGAGCTAAGATTATGGATATCTTGGCCGTTGGGTTCAAATAGGGGTCATTTATGTCTTTTGGGGTAACCGGCCGTGAATGACATCACTGCACTGCCTACGTCTTCATGCGAACAGTGGTTGTAAGTTCCTAAACTCTATCTTGTTCTTTTCATGTTGTGTCTCTTTACACTCGAATATTAGAATGATGTTGTTTCCTGTATATTGAGTATGTATGCTTACAGTATGTTGAGAGGCGGACGTGGACGTGGTCGCGGTCGTGGACGCGGACGGAGAAATGCCGAAAGGGAAGCGTCGCCTTCTAACTGTGCGATCATAGCTCAAAGTAGCCGCAACAATCTATTAATAATGAACTAGATCCTGCTGTACCAGGGATCCTTCGTCAAGTGGTGAACCAGATGACTCAGTTCGCCCAGGTCGTGGACCGAATGCAAGTGGCGGTGGGACTACAGCAGGGAGAGACACAGCAAGGGATCCCAGATATGGGAAATCAAGGTGACCGGTGGCTGCAAGAGGTGGCGAAGATGCAACCACCCTAATTCGACGGTATTTCTGAGACTCCCACCTGGGATCATTGGTTAAAGGAGCTGGAGAAAATCTTTGCCGGAATCAACTGCCCGGACGACAGGAGAGCCTCTATCGCTCAATATTTTCTGATAGGGGAAGCATCCGAATGGTGGGAAGCCATCCGGCCGGTAGACCATGATGCCGATTGGACAGAGTTTAGATTGATGATGGAAGCTCAGTATTGCCCTCGTCCTGTGAGGGAAGCCAAAGTTCGGGAGTTTTTCTCCGCTCGCCTTTCCGATGTGCCGATCCTGTGCGATCAAGACGTTTAACCAACAATGGCATTTGTTCGACATCCGGTCGTAACAGATGCGAAATGATGATCCATTTCGATATGAGAATGAAACTGAAGTTGAGGTACATGTCCGATTCGAATGTACCACACTCCGCCAATACCGGGATAAGGCGTTGGCATATGAGATCAAGGAAGCGGCCATGGAGAAATTTGCGAAACCAAGAAACAGAAAGTCTCTGGTACTTTTACGAGCATAAGAACAGTGGGGCCCGTAAGGCCCAGTCATCCTTTCACTCTTTTAAGAAACCTCCGCACCCGGCTAGGAGCGGAAAGAACTTCGGGCGACATCAACTATTACCGATGTTACCAGAAATGCTTTAACTGCGCCCAGACGGGCACTATCGACGGAATTGCCCCCTTCCCGCCATGATTTGTTTTGATTGTGGACGAGAGGGACATCGGGCCGTGTTTTGTGAAGAGGCCGCAAAGTCTTTCGAGCCCGTACACCACAAACACCCGTAAGGAGGCCAGTATTCCACAGATGCAGCAAAGTGTTCAGATGCCTCAGAATTTTAGCCGCGGGCGAGGCAGAGGACAATGGGACCGAAAGGGGACATCGAGTGCCGGATCTGCTCCCCCACGTCTGTACGAGATGAGGAGGACAGACGATCAGGATGCTGCTGTCGCATCAGGTACTATCCAGATCCTTTCCCAGCCAGTTAGCGTTTTATTCGATACAGGAGCTACACATTCTTTCATATCTTTGTCTTGTGTAAATCGTTTGAATATTTCCGGTTTTCATGCTTGTGAACCTTATGTTGTTGGTTTACCGAGTGGAGAGAGGATTGTCGGAAATTTAGAAACTAGAAATTTCCCTGTATCATTTGGAGGCAGAGAGTGGCTCTCAAATCTGATCGTGATAGAAATGCAAGGAGACGACCTGATACTTGGAGACGATTGGCTTAATCGATATGGAGCAATTGTGAACTACCGAAGGAGGAATATCTCGTTGATCGCTGACGATGGTTCCGAGATTCTGTTTGAGGGATGGAAACCGGGAAGCTCAGGAAAATTGATCAAGGCGATGAAAGCTGTCAAATTGTTGAAATAGGAAATGCAATGCTGGTGTTACGCAATGAAGAAAGAAGACGAAATTGTGGAACTTTCATCCATTCCTGTTGTGAACGAATTTCCAGATGTATTTCCTGACGAGTTACCTGGGCTACCTCCACGAAGGGATGTAGAATTTACTATTGAGCTGGAACTTGGAGCGACACCGATTTCCAAGGCGCCGTATCGTATGGCACCTACTGAGATGTACGAACTGAAGAAACAGCTAGAGGAGTTACTAGATAAGGGCTATATTCAGCCAAGTGTTTCACCCTGGGGAGCGCCAGTTCTTTTTGTCCGAAAGAAGGATGGATCGCTCCGACTGTGTATTGACTATCGAGAGCTGAACAAGATGACGATTAAGAACAAGTATCCGTTGCCACGGATTGATGATCTGTTTGACCAGCTGCAAGGGGCAACGGTATTTTCTAAAATTGATCTGAGATCAGGATACCATCAACTGAGGATTAAGGATTCTGATGTTCAAATCGCTCGTAACTCGCTACGGGCATTATGAGTTTGTAGTGATGCCGTTTGGTCTCACTAACGCACCTGCTGTATTTATGCAATTGATGAAAAGAGTGTTCATTGAATTTTTGGACAAATTTGTGGTCGTATTTATTGATGACATTCTGGTGTATTCTAAGAGTCCGGAAGAACATGCGCAGCATTTGCGGATTGTATTGGAGCTTTTGAGAAACGAGCAATTGTACGCCAAACTTGCTAAGTGTGAATTCTGGCTAAAGGAAGTAATGTTCCTCGGCCATGTGGTGTCAGCTAAAGGAGTCCGAGTAGATCCTCAGAAGATCGAAGCAATATTGGACTGGAAGCCTCCAAAGAACGTGAAAGAGGTCCGAAGCTTCTTAGGACTTGCTGGATACTATCGTCGATTCGTGGAAGGGTTTTCTAAAGTCTCCCGCCCACTTACTCGACTCCTGCAGAAAACTCAAAAGTTTGAGTGGAATGAATTATGTCAGATTAGCTTTGATGAATTGAAGAAGAGATTGACGACGGCACCGATTCTATCACTTCCGCAGGGAACTGAAGGATTCATAGTTTACAGTGATGCTTCGAACCAAGGACTTGGGTGCGTGTTGATGCAGAATGATAAGGTGATCGCTTATGCGTCGCGACAACTGAAACCTTATGAAGTGAATTACCCGACACATGATTTGGAGCTAGCAGCAGTGGTTTTTGCCTTGAAGATTTGGAGGCATTATCTGTACGGGACTCACTGTCAGATCTTTATGGATCACAAGAGTCTCAAGTACATATTCAGTCAGAAAGAGTTGAACATGCGGCAAAGAAGATGGTTGGAACTGATTAAGGACTATGACTTGGAGATTTTATATCATCCAGGCAAAGCAAATGTAGTGGCCGATGCACTTAGCCGCAAGCCTGTCTCTATTCAGATGCTGGAGATGCTGACCTCCCAACTTAGCCTTCAGCGAGAGATGATTCGTGAAGGAATTGAGGTGTGGTTACAAAGAGTCCAAGGACAACTGTGCGTGATGGAAATAACTTCATCATTAACCGAAGAAATCAAATCTAAACAGGCAGATGATCCTCTGATGATTCGGTTACGTGATTAAGTGATCAAAGGAAAGGCCCCCGGATTCATAATTCATGACGATGGAGTTTTGAGATTTCAGAACCGACTCTGCGTTCCCGATGTTGATGTTTCAAAGCAGGCGATTATGAAGGAAGCTCATAGTTCGCCCTATTCTATCCACCCGGCACCAAGAAATGTATAAGGACTTGAAGCGCAATTTACGGTGGGGCAACATGAAGAAAGACGTAAGGCATCATGTTTCGAAATGCTTAACTTGTCAGCAGGTTAAGATCGAGCATCAACGGCCTGCTAGAATGTTGAAGCCACTCCCGATTCCTGAATGGAAGTGGGAGGACATATCGATGGACTTTATCACTAATATGCCGAAAACCAGGACGGAAATGAACATGATTTGGGTGATAGTTGATCGTTTAACCAAATCGGCTCATTTTCTAGGCATTAAGGATACGTGGGGACCAGAGAGGTTGGCACGAGTATTTATTTCGGAGATAGTTCGATTGCATGGTACGCTGAAGACCATTGTTTCTGATCGAGACGGCCGTTTTGTGTCTCACTTTTGGAAAGTAGTTCACAAGGCCTTGGGGACCGAATTGAACTTCAGTACGGCTTATCACCCGCAGACTGACGGACAATCTGAGAGAACTATACAAACGGTGGAAGACATGCTAAGGGCCTGTTCCTTAGATTGGTCAAACGATTGGGAAGTTCATCTACCATTGATTGAATTTACCTACAATAATAGCTGGCATGCTTCTATTAAGATGGCACCGTTTGAGGCATTATACGGAAGGAGATGCAGATCGCCCCTATGCTGGGACGATTCATCGGACTTGATCGGAACAGAACCAGAGTTGATCGATCAGACTTGAGAGAAGATAGCCTTGATTCGTGAAAGGCTGTTGACCGCCCAGAGTCGCCATAAATCCTATGCGGACGTACGCCGCCGCCCATTGGAGTTCAGTACTGGAGATCACGTACTTTTGAAAGTTTCTCCTACTCGGGGAATCTTTCGTTTCGGAAGGAAAGGAAAGCTGAGTCCAAGATATATCGGACCATTTGAGATCCTCGAGAGAGTTGGGGAGTTGGCATATAGATTAGCATTGCCGCCGTCATTGTGCCATGTTCATAACGTGTTCCACGTATCCCAGTTACGGAGGTATATACCAGATCCCAGTCATATCATTGATTTCAGCGAGATTGAAGTCGAACAGGATAGGACGTTTGAAGAAAGACCAGTCAAGATACTCGAGAGTCGAGTTAAGCAACTGAGGAATAAGTCAATCGTTTTGGTCAAAGTTCAGTGGTCACGTCATGGAACGGAAGAAGCCACCTGGGAAACGGAAGCTGATATGAAGTCTAGATATCCCGAGTTATTTTCGTCTTGATTTTCGGGACGAAACTCCTTTTTAGTAGGAGAGTATGTAATATCCGGATTTATTACAGTGTATTTCATCTATATTCAAACCATGTATTATTCGGATTGGTGATTTTGATTATTGGAGTATGATATTTCGTGCATTGATATCATTATACATAAGTATAGAAACTTGCAAAATTGCTCAAGCAACCTCGTGATAGCGCACACTAAGAATGTATCTTAACGTGCGCTATCGGGCCATTATTAGCGCACGCTATACAGGTAGGAGTAACGTGCGCTAAGGACTCAATTATTGAGCGGGACGGCTAACACATGCGCCAGCCGGGACATGGGTCCGGATAAGATTCCCGCTGACGCACCCGGACAAATTCTGAAGTCAACCATTATTAGCGCACGCTAAGGGATGCTTAGTAGCGTGCGCTAACTTGTCAATAATGCAGAATATTATAAATGGGACAACAACCGTTTTGGCTTTCATTTCCTTCGCCCTTTCTTCATCCTTGAGAGTTCAGAGAGCTATAGTAATATTCCTATACACTTAGAACACATATTGTTGGTGTTATACATTGGTTATCACTTGGGAATGTTCATGGAAGTGGAATAGCACCTTGGAGTGGCATACAACCAATCGGAGTGGGATTCTACCTTACGGTTCAGTGATTTTCGTCATTTTAAGGTATGTTCAATCTATCTCCAGACTTAGAGTTGGATTCTATCGATTTGGATGATCATGTTAACAAGATATGGACTTTCATAGATGAATTATCCAAGTATATCATGTTTGGAATAGTGAGATGAATAAGCCTTAAGTACCTTGATTATAATCATCATGATTCGAATCTTATTACACTGGATATATGAAGAGGAACTTCTATCATTGGTAAACCGAATCTAATAGATGATTTCATAGTAATCTTGGACTAGACGTTAACATCCTTATTGTTAGATAAATCTAAAGGTTTGATCATGGAAGGATTTATCTAGTATATATAGGACGTTTATCAACTTCAGTATGATAATATGGATTGATATAGAGGTGTTGATATCAACCGTTAAGCTTTTCGAATTGTCGTATGAAGATTTGAAGTCGGAATGGAATATGGTTTTATATTGGTATGCATATCCTTGAATCCGAAGTTGTCTTTATCCGTAAAATCATTCATAAGGGTGTGAACATGGTATTCATGGAAGTAACATGAATTATCACGCAAGATTTCATTGTTTCAATCATGGCAAGAACAGTTTACTGCTCAGCAGTAAACTGCCATGCATAGATAGCGCACGCTAGGCTATGAATGTTAACGTGCGCTATCGAGCACTAGTTAGCATGCGCTACGTTTGGTACGTAACGTACGCTAGACCATCAGACGAGTCAGTTGGCTGGTCAGTGAAGTACTGACCATGCATCATTAGCGTGCGCTAGGCTTTGTTGTTTGCGTGCGCTATCGAGCAGACTTAACGCACGCTACACGGAGTACTTAGCGTGCGCTAAGCAGTTCGGGCAGAATACATTTTATGAACTTTTGGCCGTGAATCGAATTGTTAAACATTCATACGACGTGAGATAAATCCTATATCTTTTCTTTTGTTAAGGTTTGGTCTCGTTACGTGATTGATTGAGGAGGACGACCGTCGAGTGTTCATTTCCGTGGAAGTATTGTTATTGTCTTCAAATCGAGGCAAGTACCTTAGTTGTTTTATGTATTGTTGTTATACATATTGTCGTGCATGTATGTCGTTATTGTATGTCCACCTCGTGTTGGTCCGACGGGATCATCGGGGGATCTATGCTAGCGTCTGTTGGATCATCGGACGGGTTTTTCCACCACGGGTTGGTCCGACGATCATCGTGGGTTCTAGGCGTGAATGGATCGATGGAATTACCATGTGTATGTATTGATATCATGATGTGATTATCATTGTGTATGTTATGTTTGAGTTTCTAGTAGGAGAAGACTCGTTGGTATTTTGTCGTTTACGTTATTATTATTATTCGTGAGATATGAATAATATGTTGTGGTACTTGTAATAGCATCGTTGTGCTAACCCCTTCGGGGGTGAACATTTTGTTTGTGTTCAGGATCCACGAGAGCGGGGAAACAACCACTGGAACTGTATGACGACGAGGGTGCAGAGTGATGTCCCGACCGGGTTTATTTATCTGTTGTTTATTCGTTATTTCAATAAGTACTCGAGTACGAAGTCATTTGTGATGATTTTGAATTTGGTGATGTATTATTGAGTTCTGTTGAACAATTGTACTATTTCTGTATTGGGTCAGAACTGATGTACTGTAATTCCGTTATTTCCATTCGTCAGCACCTTTTTATACTTGTTCAATTCTTCAGCCTTGTAAATCCTTATGTAAAGGATTTACGGCGCTGTAATATTCCCGAATATATTGGGGGTGTTACAGATACTGGCTAGGGCATGTATTTGTGTATTGAGTTTCCTAATTAGTTCTTGTATTACGCTGCTAGAGTATTTTAATCGTTTGTCTTTTTCCGCTACGTGAGTATTTTAAAATGACATATTGCTATCTGGTAACTTAGGTTACTTTGGAAATCATTTTCTAAATTTGTTCTGTCAGTACATGTAAGCGATAGCTTAACATATGCTTTTAAACTGTTGAATTTTGGCATTTTGGGCCTTGTGGTTTCAAATGAGATTCTACGACGGTTTTGATAAACGAGTTTTATAAAGTCTTCGAATGTTTTTAAAAGATAGTACCGTTGTTAGCCTATTGGGCGTTTGTAAATGTTTGCGAAAATATCCTTCAGCCTTGTGGGTTCCATCTCGGGGCCCACGGTGCTGTAATATTCCCGGTCGGCTCTGGGGGTGTTACATACCGCACCCATTTTAGCATTGCCTCAGGGGAACGAGGATTTCGTGGTTTATAGTGATGCTTCGGACCTCGGACTTGGATGTGTGTTGATGCAGAGGGATAGAGTTATTGCTTATGCATCCCGCCAGTTGAAACCTTATGAGGTAAATTACCCCACACATGATTTGAAGTTAGCTGCGGTCGTATTCGCTTTAAAGATTTGGAGACATTATCTTTATGGGTCATCGTGTAAGATTTTTATGGATCACAAGAGTCTAAAGTACATCTTCAGTCAAAAGGAATTGAATATGAGACAGCGTATATGGTTGGAGTTAATTAAAGATTATGACCTCGAAATTCTTTACCATTCGGGTAAGGCTAATGTGGTGGCAGACGCGTTGAGTCGTAAGCCTATGGCACTATAGATGTTAGAGGTACTTACACCTCAAAGCAAGATCCAGCGGGATTTGATTTGTCAGGATATCGAGGTTTGGGTCCAGAGAGTTTAGGGTCAGTTATGTGCGTTAGAAATCACTTCGTCATTGGTCGATGATATCAAGGCGAGGTAGTATGAGGATCCAATTTTTAGTCCGGTTGAGAGAGGACGTGAAGAAGGGAAAGCTCCTGGATTTATGGTTCAGGATGACGGAGTTTTGAGAATTCGCGGGAGATTATGTGTACCGAGTGATATGGAGTTGAGACACAAGATTTTGAGTGAAGCTCATACTACACCTTACTTCATACATCTTGGTACGAGCAAAATGTACAAGGATGTAAGGAGTAACTACTGGTGGAGCAATTTGAAGACGAATGTTAATGAGTTTGTGATGAAGTGTTTGACATGTCAGCAGGTTAAGATTGAGCATCAGTATGACCACTTCCCATTCCGGAGTGGAAGTGGGAGGATATTTCTATGGATTTCATTACCAGTATGTCGAGGACTCGGACTGGAATGAACATGATTTGGGTTATTGTCGATAGACTAACCAAATCAGCTCATTTTCTGAGTATTAAGGATACTTGGGGGCCGGAGAGACTATCCCGATTGTTTATTGCAGAGATCATGAGGTTACATAGGACTCCTAGGAGTACTGTTTCGGATCGAGATGGCCGGTTTGTATCACATTTTTGGCAGGCTGTTCATCGAGCTTTGGGGACTGAGTTGAGACTCAGTACATCCTACCACCCTCAGATAGATGGATAGTCAGAGCAGACAATACATACGCTGGAGGATATGTTGAGAGCCTGTGCTTTATACTGGAAGGATGTCTGGGAGTCACACTTGCCATTGATCGAGTTCACGTACAACAATAGTTGGCACGCCTCGATCAAAATGGCACAATTTGAGGCATTGTATGGAAGGAGGTGCAGATTACCGTTGTGTTGGGATGATGCATCCGAGTTGGTTGGTACCGAACCAGATATGGTAGTTGAGATAAGAGAGAAGATCGCTCTGATTTGCGATAGGTTATTGACGGCCCAGAGTCGATAGAAGTCTTATGCCGACACGCATCGCCGGCCATTGGAGTTTGAGGTGGGAGACCATGTGTTGCTTAAGGTGTCGCGACACGGGGAGTTTACCGCTTCGGCCGGAAGGGTAAACTTAGTCCGAAATATATTGGACCGTTCGAAATTTTAAAAAGAGTTGGAGAGATTTCATATCAGTTAGGCTTGCCTCCGTCCTCGAGTCACGTGCATAACGTGTTTCATGTTTCTCAGCTTAGGAGATATGTGCCGAACTCTAGCCATATTATCGATTTTGGGGAGATTGAGTTGGGGCCCGACATTACCATCGAAGAGAGGCCGATTCAAATATTAGAGCGTCGGGTGAAGCAACTTAGGCACAAAACCATTCCTTTGGTTAAAGTGCAATGGTCGAGGCATGTATCCGAGGAAGCCACATGGGAGACGAAAGAGAATATGAAGTCGAGATACCCCGAGCTATTTGCGTTGTAAGTTTCAGGACGAACCTTATTTTTAGGGGGAGTGAATGTAATATCCGTGCTTTCTATTTTTTGGTAATTTCTATTTTTGGTGTATGTTCGTTTCGGACCACTCACTTGTTACTCTTTTGGAATTCTGAATCTATTTTGTTCTTGGAGTTTTTCCATTTGGATGAGTTTCGGAGATGTTTGTACGTATTCCTGTTTTGAGTTATGTTTTGTCGCATGTACATTTGATTCTCGTTAAACTCGTTCGATTTCATTTTTTCTCTATTTCCATGAGTTCGTATGGTTGAGTTGATCATATTGTGAGTTTCGGATTGTTAATCCGACATTGTATCGTGATTTTCGGACGTTTGGGCCATTTTGTAATTTCCTAGAAGTATAGGGAATTTTATCTTCTTTGTTGTATTTCAGATTCCCCGATGGTCGAAAGTGTTTTTTTTTCTTTCAGGACTTAGCCTCGTCATTATGGATACCTCGTGTTTATGTTTCTGGGTTCTGTCCTCGTGTTGCGTTCCATTTTTATATCGTCCTGTGCAGGAACGATGTTTAGCATTATGGAACTGCTGCATGCATAACACACGTTATGCATGCTTTTTAGCGTGCTCTATCGATACCTGCATAACGTACGTTATGCTTTAGAGGTAACGTACATTATGTCCTTCATCAGATAGTACAGAATGTTCTGCCGGACTCTTACGTACGTTAACTTGTAGGAGGTTACGTACGTAAACCTCATAGCGTACGTTAACTACTTGTGTTAACGTACGTAACGCTCTGTCACGTGTTTAAATCCTGAGTTGACCTCAGACGCGTTATTTTTCTTCTTTTTCTTTCCCTTACTCTCGACAAGAGTTCTTCGAGCGATTTGGAGCGATTCGTGCAGAGCAGTCCGTAGAGTTCCTCCGTAGGTCGATTATTGTGTTCCAAGCGAGGTTTATCATCATTTTAATCATCCTTCTCCATCTGAATCGGGGTATATGTAATACCCGGTTGTAATTCATTCATTTTCATTCAGTATTAATCAGTCAGTAATTATCACTCAGTAATTTTCACTCAGTATTAATCACTCATCATTCATGATTCATTCATTTGCGTCCACTGTTGGCATGTTGTAATCGTATATCAGTCACCGATCGTCTTTTCATCTCTGTTTATAGATCCAGACGGGAGTGTTATCATTTTCATCGTGATTGGTAGTCTTGTACTGGAAGTATCATCTTTGGCATGTGTTGGACTTGTTCCTTTCACATACGTATGGTATGTCGGATCATTCTTCAATCGTAGCGAGGAATCGGAGTTATCAGATTTTCACCTTATCCATCAACGAGTTACGGCCATAAGATTTTCGGATACGGCTGTAATAGGCATTCATTGATTTCAGGCCATTTTGGACGAACAGGACTTACGGCCATATGGTTGTGGCATACGGCCGTAAGTTGAGCAGGTACGGCCGTAAGGCTTGGCCGGTTACGGCCGTACGTGTCGAGCAGGGTGTCCGGGTGTTTTTGGCCGAAGGCGACTTACGGCCATAAGAAGGGCAGGATACGACCGTAAGGAGTGTTCGTGTTTTTCAGGATGTGTCGGACGAGAGGGACTTACGGCCGTAAGGGTTGCGGCATACGGCCGTAAGATGAGGAAGGTACGGCCGTAAGGCTTGGACGGATACGGCCGTACGTTATAGGCAGGGTGCCTGGTCATTTTCGACGAAGGGGTCATACGCCCGTAAGTTTGGCTGGATACGGCCGTATCGGTCGAGTTACGCCCGTAAGGTGTGCGGGTACGGCCGTATGGATGTCGGCAGGAGTTTTGGACGATGGCGAGTTACGCCCATAAGTCAGGTACGGATACGGCCGTAAGGCCGTCGGCAGGTGTTTGGACGAAGCCGAGTTACGGCCGTACGAGTTGGCTGGTTACGGCCTTAAGGCCGTTGACCTGGGATGTTACGGCCGTAAGAAGGCCGAGTTACGGCCGTAACTTCCGACAGTTTATAAGGATCTTGGACGGGACTTTTCCTCATTTTTCTCATTTCCTTCATCTTGTCCGAGAGAGAGAGCTTGAGGAATAGATCTTTCTTCATCAATCATAAGGGTATTCGGTTTTCATCATCTTCATTCGTTTGGGGAGCTTGGATAGCCGTTATAACACATTTTCATCGGATCGAAGTGCTTGGATCTTCAAAGGTAATATTCTTCAACATCTTGAACTTCGATTTTGTATTGAGATATGATGTTTTAGACGTTAAAATCATGTTGTATGAAGTGATGTATGCATGATTATAGATATATATGATTATTCGTTGGATTATTGAAGGATGGTTCAAGAACACTTTTAATATTTAGTTGGATTTGGGGGTTTTCGATTAATTGTTGTTGAAATCACGAATTTGGATATTCATTTTGGATTATTGATCGTATTGAAGATGTTTTGTTGGTTTGAAACTATTCTTGGGGTTTTGATATTGGTATAATTGAAGTTTGGTTGTTAACAATCGGAGATTGGTCACAACGTGTTTGATATTATGCCCCAATGAACTTGGTTTAGTCGTATCGACGTTTTGATGTTGGCTATCATCGTGTTTGATTCGTATGTTGAATGGATTGTTCGATATTGTGTTATTCAAGGTTGTTCGAGAGACCGACATTTCATTTAGGACGTTTGTTCGTGGAAGGACATTCTTCATCGGTGTTGTGTAAGTTAATTCTTACTCGGTTAAAAGGATATTCATTCCTTTTGTTGTTGTTCATTGATAATCATAACTCATTCATTATTGTATTAACCGTATTGAGACTTGTAATTGTCGAATAATCACTTCATTAATGAGATACGGCGGTTCCAATCATTTCATTGAACTATCATTCACTTCACCATTATTTTCATCTCGGTGAGTCATTCTTGACTTTGTCAGATTATTATTCATTGGTATTCATTATGGTCATTCTCGTTCATATGACCTTCTGGCTTCATATTGCGTGGCCGAGTGCGGATGTGTGGAATTTTTAGTCGAGCACGCCATGGTCATGTATTGGGATCGATACATTGGACTGTGCACACGGTAACGATTACCTCCGTGAGACTAACTAGGTACAAGGACGGGTTTGTCCGGTCATTCGTCTTGTACACTTGCGCAGAACATTACGGGCGTACTATGATACTCCTCTTCAGCGTAATTCATAACTAAGGATATTTTATAACTAAAGATAACTCATGATTGTGTATATTCAACCCTTGAGGATTGTTGTTCTGTGTAACTGACCCCGGATGGGGATTTTGTTTTCAGGTCATGGCAAGGCAAAAGCACGGGAATAGAACGTTGACGGCGAGGAGTCCCAGTGATACTAGTAGGGGAGCCCGATCTTTTCAGTCATTCATGTTGTTGTCATTTATTTTCCGCTGCATATTTTCATTTGGATACTCCGTTTCATTCAGTGTTGTGTATTTTATCTTCATATAAAATATACTAGTATTCGATATTGTCCTGGTGTGTTGTACTTAAACTCCTCATCGAAGTATTTGGTAATATAATGTGGTTCGGTACTACAATTATATTATTTAATTCATCAGTTTTCATTTGCCTGGTGGGTCCCAGTCGGGGATCCACGGCACTGTAATATCCGTCTAATTTGGGGTGTTACAGTATATTTCGTTAGAACCCTAGTTTTTGAGGATTTCGGGATTTTGACATGATTTTTCCCTTGGAAACCGATTTAACTTCGATAAGTTGTTAGATTGCAAGTGTATGGTCGTACTCCATTACTTTCAATATAGTTTAGCGGATTAAACTTCTAGGTTTTCACAGTTAATTGATTGGAATCGTTTATGACTTTGTAGTGACCGACGAATTGTTCCAACGGGTAGAATTAGGATGAATTCCTACGTTTCCGCAATATTGAGATTGTTTGTATATCATCATTGTGTTAGGAACGGATTTGTAAAGATTATTCGGGCCGAAACCTTTCCTTTCACCGTTTCCTTCTCGTCGTGTATTCAAGGCAAGTATATGTATTACATTCCGTTATGTGTGTTACGGTTTCGATATGAATGATGAATTATGATCTTTTGTGTGTGTGAGTTATTTGTCCTTCCACCCGGAGCGTTCGACGGGGCATCTGGGATCGATATTAAGGGGTACGACCACGGAAGTGGACTTGGGTGTGTGTGTGGTTAAACTTCCACCCGGAGCGTTCGACGGGGCGTCTGGGGGCTGATACTAAGGGGTACGGCCGCGGAAGTGGTTTCCCACCCGCAGCGTTCGATGGGGCGTCTGGGGGTCGATACTAAGGAGTACGGCCACAGGTTACCAGTTGTGGATATTTGTTATATCGTGATGAGTTAATAAACTGTTTTGGATGCCAATGTGATATTCCAGAATATGGCTTTTCAAATGTTTTCTGAATGAGATGACTGTGTAAATCGTATCTGTATATAATGTAGTATAATTGTGTACTTGCACTAGCTATTCGAATGGTAAACCCCTTAAATGAGGGAAATGCGTCTTATGCATTTCAGGTATCGGAAGAGATGAGGAGCGGGCACGGGATATGCATGCAAAGGATGGTCCGGCATGATGATGAGGCTCGAGTCTATATTTTATGCTTTGTCATCGTATCTGTTTGGGTATTGGAATTAGTCTGAATACTTTTATGCTTGGTTAAAGTCCCCTGCATGGGCAATGAATTTGTATTTGACTTATTCTTCATGTACTTCCATTAAAATGTTTTGGCCGAGGCCACGACCCTATTTTACTATGATGAATGTGTCTTTTGGATTTCTATTGTGAATTATTTGTCATGTGTTAGCCTGGTAGACCTCATGAGGGTTCTACGGTGTGTAATGTCCCTTACGTGATTTGGGGTATTACAGCTTTAACGAGCTTTACTATCAAGTCACATACTTGATGATCGTAAGCAGAATATTAATACAATAATATAATAAATATTATATATTAAATAATAATAAATGTCTCCACATTATTATTAAACAGTAGACTTAGAGCATAATACTAACAACCCAACTATTGTTGGCAAAGGGCGAATTAGTTTTCAATCATAATACTTCTCTTTCGCCTTGGAGATCTCAGTCGGACCTCTCCCTGAAGGCTGTGCTAAAACCTCCCGATCCTCGTCGTACTCAAAATCCATCGGCTCCTCTGGAATAGAAATGTGATGCGCTAATGAACCACCTACTGGGGGATCAGTAGTAGGTGGCTGCAACGGTGGCTGACTGTGCGAAACAGTCCTCGGCATCCCCGCATATGGTCCATGGCCAATCAGTGTGTTCTGCTGTGGCGCCTCCGGACCATCATTATGTTCATCAGAAGGGTTGTCGCCATCAATAAATGGAATATGCTGGCTCCCATGAGATAATGCACCATAATTCAGGTACTGTGTAAATTCGGCATCACTAAACGGACGATATCCTAGCATATGAAAACCCAAGTTGGTACGCCAATGCTGCTGTTGTAGCTGTTGCCCAAAGGGTATGTGTCGGGTCAGATCTTCAATCTCTGGTCGTCTGACAGACGCACTCCTATGTGATGAAAAAAGACTCGGGAATTCTAGGAGAGGAAGAGGGGCTCGAACTAATACTCATCCGGCGAGATGTCTTGATATGAGAAGGAACATCAGCACGCTGGTCGGTACTACGCATTGACATCTGAAATACAAAGTACAATAAAATCAAACACCAAAATCAGTCCATGAACACCAAAATTAGGCAACTATTCAGTAAACTTCAAACTCAGTAAACTTGGGAAGGCAATGAAGAGGATGTATAATTAAGTCTTGGACCAAAAATGATGAGAAGACACTTTATTAGCTAGAAAAAAAAAATCCTTTTCAATTAACAATCATCACATTACATTTGGAAGCCTAATAGATATAATGCGAAGGAAACTGGAAAATAATGTTCAAAGGTTGGATATATATTTTTACAAGCAAACAAGATGCCCCAGCCTGAGGAAAATAATGTGCAAAGGTTGGATATATATTAAAAATATTTATATTTATTTGTTATTTAAATTAATTAGATTTCCTATTTATTTAAAATTTTACTTTTAAATTATGCAATATATTTTATTTACCTATTTATTATATTACAATTTGTTAACGTTAGTAAATATAAAATTTAACAGCATTGTTCGGTAGTGGCGTCACACATGTGACACCATTTTAAATTTGTAAGTCTAAAAAAATCACCTTAAAAACATCACATATGTGATGCCAACACGTTTTAAAAGGCAGTTAAAAACATAGCTTAGTGGCCAGCGCGGGATTTGAATCTGCGCCTATGTGATGTATGTAGTAGCATGTTGCCACTGAGCTATGTTTTCATTCGGTAATTGTAGTACATAAAAATTATTTGTAATTACTATGAAAAAAATTTATATTAATTTGTTATTTAAGTTAATTAGATTTCCTAAATATTTAAAATTTTACTATTAAATTATGCAATACATTTTATTTACTTATTTATTATATTACAGTATGTTAACGTTATTAAATATAAAATTTGATCAATTATTTAAAATAAAGCGCATTGTGACTCAATATTTTAATATAACTATTATATTAATAAGTTTTAATTAATTATATAGCACATTGAAAAAAGAGCATTGTCGATCAATATATTGAAAATAACTATAATAGAAAAATATTACACATTGTTAACGTTCGACAAGTTATAGCAAAGGAAAACATATCATTCTATATCATCTTCTTCGCTTGAAGCTTCATCTTCCTCTTAATTATCATCAAGCATCTCAGTTGGATTGGCATCTCTATCAACAAGTTCAATTTGCATGTCGTATCCGCTCAACTCAACTACAAGATTAAGTATTGGTGCTTCTGCTTCTTGGTAGTACTCGGGTTAAGGAATGGGCTCCTGCAATGATACTGCTGACACATCAACAACATGTCTTGCTCTTACCGGACAAACCACCCACGCATCTGTTGAATTACATAATCCATTAAAGTAAAAAATTGAATGTATAATAAATAGATGCGGGTATAATATAATAATATTATTATCATATTGTACCTCTTCTATGATGACCAAGTCTTCTAGATGGGTACCGAGCATAATATACTTGAGTTGCTTGACTTGGGAAGATAAATAACTCGGCAGTCGCTTGTCTTGCTATAGGATCAAGTTCAACTAACTCGTGTAGACATTTCACTTTGCGGTTGCCGAACCAATCACATTTAAATAGATCAATAAATTGTTCAGGAAATCCAGGATTCTAGAACGCGAACTCCAATATCTCTAGTAGCATCCTGTAGTACTTAGATGAATCTCCGGAACTATTTTCACTTGTAACACACAATCCACTATTCATAGTCTCTTTATTTTGCCCGTGAAATTTGGTATGAAATTTCAATCCATTCGCCACGTAACCTTTGTACATATTCACTAATCCATAACCTCTAAACCATGCAGCAAGTTGAGAGTCCTTTAATTATGTGGTCGCAACCAATATTTAAACCATGGAACTACGTGATTAACTCGTGCGAACTCTAAGTCTCTGGTGGAGATATTACTCTGTAGTTGATTCTCAAATGCACTGAAACACATAATGTGTAAATACATTATTACATGTAAAAATATGGAATATCAAAATAATAATCTTACCATATAAATGGTTCTACTTTTTCACAGTTTGTAAGAATATATAGGATTGCCATATTCCACTCAACTTCAGCCATGCGTCGTCCCTTACTTTTTCCCATTACTCGACCTTTTGGTGTAAAGATCGATAGTTGTCCATCAAATTGAGGGGCAAATAGAACCTCGTTACTCTTTACTCGTGTCGTCGATGTGTTGATTTCTTGGTCGAAGTAGAAGGAACAAAAATTGTGATCTCAGTCACGAAATAGGCCTCATATATGGATCCCTCAACCTTCACTTTATTTCTCACCATGCCTTTTAGAATAAACATCATCCTGTATTGTACGAAATACTTAATTAATAAATACATACATAACATAATGCATATATTAACAGAAAGAAAGAAAAGTACCTCTCGAATGGGTACATCCATCGATAGAAGACCGGTCCCCCGA
The DNA here is from genome assembly GCA_033398695.1 of Orobanche coerulescens. Lineage (NCBI taxonomy): Eukaryota > Viridiplantae > Streptophyta > Magnoliopsida > Lamiales > Orobanchaceae > Orobanche > Orobanche coerulescens. The sequence goes on along the minus strand of CM065806.1, from coordinate 131,342,260 downwards.
CAAGGAACTCGTATGGCAGATGAACGAGCATATGTTCCATTGATTTGAAGAATGCCAAAGGGAATATATGTTCCAGCTTTCACATAGTCACTATGACAGTCTTGGCTAAGTTTCTCATGTCAGATGCTTTAATCTCACTCGTGCACAATGCTCTGAAAAAGTTTCTCATCTCCATTAATGCTTCCCAAATCGGCTTCGGTAAAAAATCTTTCAAGGTAATAGGTAGCAATCGTTGCAGAAAAACATGGCTATCATGTCTCTTCATACCACTTATTCTATTAGTATCGAGATTCACACAGTTTGATATATTCGAAACATGCCCGCCTGGAAATTTTAGCTCTTTAAGCCACTTGCATATTGCATGTTTCTGTTCTGAGGTGAGCGTATATGTTGCTTTTGGCTTTCTATTTGTTCCATAGGGTACAAACAACCCATCTCTTGTTGTGTTCAATGGAAAGCCGCGTCTCGCCTTCAGGTTGTCAGTTTTTTGGGGAACGTCCATAACTGTGTTAAGTATATTATCAAAGAAATTCTTTTCATAGTGCATGATGTCTAAATTATGACGAATCAGTAAGGTAGATCAGATCGGTAAGGGAGCTCCCAAAATATGCTCCTCTTTGTCCAATTATGCTTTTCTCCAAACCCTTCAATACCTTCATAATTCACACCGAAGGTCACATCAGGAATATGATCAGCAATAATTTCATTTCTACTGGCCCTCGACGTTTCGGAAAAAATGTGCTTTCTGCATGACCTTTGTAAAAATCACGTTTGTTTTTCTGTAAGGGTGCCTAGGTGGGAGAAAACATCTGTGACATTCAAACCATAATGGTTTCCCTCCATTCTTTAAACAAAAAGTTGAAGTACTTTCCATGCAATAAGGGCATGCTAACTTTCCATGTGTGCTCCATCCCGACAACATACCATAGGCAGGAAAGTCATTAATCATCCATATTAGAGCCGCATGCATCAAGAAATTTTCCTGCCTTACACAATCCCAGGTTGTAGAACCATCTGTCCACAAACTTTTTAGCTCATCGATCAAGGGTCGGAGCATCACATCTATGTTCATCCTCGGCCCTTTAGGGCTAGATATAATAAGACTTAAGAAAATAAACTCCTGACACATGCATAAAGTTGGTGGTAAATTATATGGGGTTATGATGACCGGCCAACAAGGGTACTGGCCACCTGTTCCTCGAAATGGATTAAAACCACCAGTACAAAGACCGAGCCTGACATTTCGAGGATCTGCAGCAAACTAATGATACGTCGGATCAAAGTTTCGCCAAGCTTCAGCGTCGGTAGGATGAATTACTCTTTCTGACTCATCATGGCAGTTTGTGTGCCATGTCATGTGTTCAGCAATTTTGCGAGACATATACAGCCGATTCAACCTATCATTGATTGGAAAATACCACAATTTCTTTTGTGCACTCGATTTTCCTTCCTCATACCATGGCGCTGCACAACTAGGACAAATTTTCAAACTCTCACCTTCCCCATAGTACAGAAAACAATTGTTGCTACAAACATCATACTCGATCACTTGGAGACCAAGTTTCGACATGATATTTTTTACTTCAGAATAATTATCAGGGATTTGGCTCTAATATTGCTCCGGTGCCATGCCTTTGTTGCTTTTGATGAAATAATCCATTGCTTTTTGTGATGCATTATACTTCGTCTTGAAATTCATTACCACCGTAACCCACTGCAACAATGACTTATTATGCAACTCATAAAAAGGCTGATCAGCATACTCTAACAGATCATAAAATAATTTTGCTTCACAATTTGGCTCTGCCGGCTCATTATCATTGTAATTGTGAAATTGAGGAAAACTATCCATGACCATATTTCTTTGTGATGTAAAATAATTTTCTACAGGTCTAGAAGATGATCCTCCTATATTATAATCATTGATCCCGCAATTTTAATAATCTTCATCTTGGCATACCCAAACACAATAATTCGGTGTAAATCCACACTGATATAAATGTTGCATGATTGTATTGCGATCATGTTCATGCCAATTCTTGCACTTTTTGTACGGACGTAATATCTTACTACCAAGTGAATCCAAAATCCAAAAACATATTAACACTTTAACACCCCAAATCTCATAAGGGATATTACACACCGTAGAACCTTCAACAAGGTCTACCAGGCTAATACACCCCGCACAATACACAATAATCTCTCAGCAACACATTAATAATCTAAATAGGGCCGTGGCCTCAGCCAAAATATTTTAGTTCAAACTTAGAAAGATAGAGAGTAAAATAAGTTCATTGCCTACGCAGGGGACTTCAACAACGTACTTAAAATAATAACAAGTTTACTCGACTAACTTCAATAAACTGAATAAGCATAACAATATAAATACACCGACTCGAGCCCCATCATCATGCTTGGCCATCTTTAGCATGCGGATCCCGTGCTTGCTCCTCATCTCGCCCGGTACCTGAAATTCATGAAATGCATTTCCCTCATTTAAGAGGTTAGCATTCGAATAGCTAGTGAAAGTACATAATTACACTACGTTATATACAGATACGATTCAACACAGTCATTGTAATATCTGCATTTTTTCTTTCTTCCGGTATTTTTCATTTTAGTGTATTCTTCATTTTTAGTGACTCGCTTGTAACCATATTAATATTTTGAAAATATTTAATATTGAACTTTTTGTTATCCGAGCGTGTTTCGGACCTGTTTTACTCAATTTCGCGCTTAATGTCATTTCCGTCGTTATTTAGTTCGATTCTCATAATCGTTGTTCCGAACCATCGTTTCGGGGTTGCCGCAGATCCGTCTTATGTTAGTGTGCATGTTGTGAGCTTTCGTTTGGTATTTCAATCGTATATCGTGTATTTCAGATGTTTTGGCGTGTTTTTTAATTTCCCAAAGTTATGGGGTAATTACTATCGTTGTCGTTTTCCGAAACTTTGGGTAGTCGGAACCGTGTTTTCCTTTAGTTCTTTAGTTCCGACTCGAACTCGTCGTGCGAGTGTCTTCTTTCAGTCCGTTGTTTGGTGTCGGATGCGCATTGTTTTCATCCGAGGTAGAATTCGCCGTTTTCCATCATTGGGTGCTGTCTGTACTACTGTCTACACTTGTTAGCGCGCGCTAATTTTGTTGTGTAACGCATGCTAATTTCGCTATGTAGCGCATGCTATATTCTTTTTGTAGAGCGCGCTAATGACTCGAGTACAGCAGTGGCAGTAGGTTGTTTCTGTTCTCTGGACGAGCAGCTTAGCGCACGCTAAATCTGTATATTAGCGCACGCTATGGCTGAGACATAGCGCAAGCTAGGTGTGTGGCAGCGCGCGCTATTTCGGTAGTCCAGACTGGGCAGAATGTTTCTGGACTCGGGATGGCGAACAGGTAGCGCACGCTATAGATCGATAGCGAGTGCTATCGGGGGACTATTAGCGCACGCTATTTTCTGGTAGCACGCACTAACGTGTCATACCCATTTTGGTTGGTTAGCGTGCGCTAATAGTTAGCTGTTAACCATCTGGTTATATAAACCCGAGAGTTAACCCAGATCCATCCATTTTACTCACTTCTCTTCCTCCTCGCGGCCCGAGCGATCCAGAGGTGATTTGGAGGCGATTTCTTCTTCCAATCACCTCAGCTATCATCTTCCTTTAGTTCTTGGTGTAGATTAACGACGTCTACTTGTGCTCTTCATCTTTAATCCAAGGTAATCTCCTAGAACCCTATTTTGGGAAATTTGGGGATTTTCGAGTTTTTGTCCGATTCGTTCCGTATATTTGATTAATCCATGATGTATATGATCAATCTCGGTGGTATTCTTGTTTTCCCTACGAGTTCATGGTAAGTTTCATGGTATTTGTGAAATCGAGAGGGTTCGGTTGCGATCCGCCCTCGTTGTAGTTTTTGTACGAATTTACATGAATCGTATGTGGGTTTCATGGTGTATTCCATTTCCCTAATCATTTAGAAATGGTTGTGATTGTATTCTTCGAATCGTTAGGTTCGGGTTTGTCGGTGTAATACCCGAGATTTCTGTTATGTAATTGGAACTGTGATATTGTAATGATTGTACTTTTGTCTGAGTACTATTCTTCGTATTTCATAATCCTTTGTTGTCGAGCGTATAATTTCGTGTATGTGATTTAAAGTTTGAAATTCTGTGCATGTAGCGCACGCTACAGGCTACGGGTAGCGTACGCTAACATGGATTCATAGCGCACGCTACAGAGTTTCATTAGCGCACGCTATGCGTGGTCAAATTGATTGAGACGTGCGGTAGGTGAGATCTGGCCGGGGGACCCTTGTCGGATTGTGTCGAATGAACCTGGACGGCTTTCGGGAAAAGCCGAGTCAACGCCTTAGCGCACGCTACATGTACATGCGTCGCGCACGCTAAGTGCTAAGTACAGATTAGTCAGTGAGCCGTTAGCGCACGCTACGAACAGGGTCTAGCGCGCGCTAATAGACATTTATTATAAATAGGACAGCATCCTATTCGTGATTTCAGTTCTTCTCCTCCTATAACCCGAACTCTTACACATAGAACATAACTCCCTTCGTCCTAAACACTTCGTATCAACCTTCTAGTTCGAGATTGAAGATCGTATATCATTGGACATTGGTGTTCAAGCCTTCGGTGTTGGATTGCATCATTTTCATCCGTGATCTTCACTACTTGAGGTATGTGATTCTTCACCGATGATTAGTAATGTTCCTAAGGAAGTTTGAATCATGTTTGGATAGCAAGTATTTCGTTTATAATCGGTCATCACATATTAGAAGGATATTTTTGACGTATCGGTACTATTTATCATATGAACCTTTGAACCATCGTATTATAAGGACTCCTATGCATGTTCAAATCGATGTATGATCAGTAATAGAATATTACCCGGTTGTACACGTTGGAATCATGTGTTTTGGAACGTAAGACGATCGGAACTTAGATTATTTCTTGAAGATCGTAGATGGATTATGATATTGAGATGACTATCCGTATATTTGTATTTCATAATCATAAAACTTCCACAAACCTTATTAGCATGATATGCCCGAGGATAACTTGTATTATCACGGTAGAATTCATGAGTTCTTCACCATTCAACCCAGTTTTCAGTTTGTAGTGTTCTGCCATGCAAGAATAGCGCACGCTATCATGTGTGAGTTAACGTGCGCTATCGGGGTTCAGTTAACGCACGAAACGTACGTAGCGTACGTTATGAGACCAGCCGAGTCAGACTGCCAGTCCGTGGCTAGCGCACGCTAGTCTTATACGATAGCGTACGCTAATAGTCCGGCTTAGCGCACGTTACGTAGAGTACGTAGCGCGCGCTAAGCAATCCAGGCAGATTGTTTATTTTGAGCTTTACGGTCGTAGGCCGAATTGATAGACCATTGCTCGACTTGAGATGATTTATATATCATTCCTTTTGTTAAGGTTCGAGCTTGTTACGTTGATCGAAGGAGGTGGCCTTCGAGTGTGTCGAGATCATCGAAGTATTTCGTTCTTGCCATTTTCGAGGCAAGTATCATATGTCGAGTTCGATTTATATTGAATCTTTGATCATGCTTATGGTTTTGCTCATATTGTTGAATATAAGATTTATTTCTGAGAATTCTCATGATATTCGTTGAGTATTTGTTCGTATTGATAAACATATTGAAATGCATATGTGTATGCATAGTTGATTGATTTATGGTATAAATGGTCCGAGGGGATCATGAGGATCTATGCTGAGGGCGCTGGATCGAATGTCCACCATGCGTTGGTCCGACGGGATCATCATGGGGATCTATGCTGAGGGCGCTGGATCGCTGGACGGGTTTTCCACCATGCGTTGGTCCGACGGGATCATCATGGGGATCTATACCAAGGGCGCTGGATCGCTGGATTACCCTGTATTGTGTGATGGAATCGTGAGGATTCGCATCGTTGGATTCCGGTAGCGGAAGTCCGTTTGCATGTTTTGTGATGCATTGATGATTAATTGTATTATGATTCTTGTACTAGCATTGTTTTGCTAACCCCTTCGGGGGTGGACATTGTTTTGATGTTCAGGTAGCCGAGGAGCGGGGAGGCAACCACGATCTGCAAACGGAGACGATGAAATGGCTCAGTGATGTGGTTGATGTTATTATTATTGTGATTTGTCTTCTTGGTTCGTTTAGTACTCGAGTACGTCTGTATTAATAAAGTCTTTTCGATATGGTTGTATAAGTTAACCCATTTGATCGTTTTAATCAAATCTGTATTTGAATTCCAGTTGTTCGATTGGCTTATTTTTATACTTCTTTTAAAATCAGCCTAGTAAAACCTAATCAAAAGGGTTTACGGAGCTGTAATTATTAAGAATCACTCGGGGTGTTACATAATATGGTATCTGAGCTAACAGTCATGGAAATCTTGGAATTCGGGATAGATGGGTCTATATACGTTATTTGATTATTGGTCGTTCGTAACATCAACTGCTGAGCCGAGATCGTCGTGGACCGTGGTTGTAAGTTTCCTAATCTCAAATACTACCGTTTTATTTTATTCATGATTTGTGAACATTGATGGATGTACTTTTAGAAAGTTTGCCCTGGATATTGAGTATTTATGTTTACAGTATGTTGAGAGGAGGTCGTGGACGCGGACGCGGTCGTGGACGCGGACGTGGGAATGCGAGGCAAGAAGAGTCGGTATCTACTCCATAGATAGCCGCTAGTCAAACGGATTCACAATCCGGGGGACATCAGGGATCGGCAAATAATAATGCAGATCCTAACGTGCTGGGAGTGCTTCAGCAGGTGGTTTCCCAGATAAACCAGTTTGCTCAAGTTGTGGATCGCATGCAGACGGCGATGGGACAGCAGAATAATGTGGATAATCGGGGAGATAAATGGCTTACCGAGGTGGTCAAGTTGCATCCTCCGAAATTTGATGGTTCGACTGAGACGCTTTCTTGGGATCACTGGCTGAAGGAATTAGAGAAGATTTTTGCGGGGATTAATTGTCCCAACGATAGAAAGGTTCCGGTCGCCCAGTATCTTCTGACAGGGGAGGCTTTCGACTGGTGGGAGGCCATTCGACCGGAGGAGCATAATGTTGACTGGACAGAATTCAAATTGATGATGGAGGCACAGTATTGTCCTCGCCCAGTTAGAGAGGCCCGAGTTCGGGAGTTTTTCTCACCGCAAAATTCAGAAGCATCTGTGACGGACGTGATTAAGACTTTTAATCACCAGCTGACTTATGTGCGCCACTTGGTCAGGACCGAGGCAGAGAGGATTTTTCACTTTGACATGCGAATGAAGACGGAAATTCAGCAGTACATGTCCGGATTTGAATGTACCACTTTGCGACAATATCAGGATAAGGCGTTGGCCTATGATATGAAGGAGGCAGCAGTAGAGAAATCGACGGAAGCAAAGAAACAGAAGGTGTCTGGAAACTTCACGGAGAATAAGAATAGCGGGCCCCGCCGGGGTCAGTCCTCTTTTCACTCATCCAGGAGACCTCTGCATCCTTCTCGGGGAGGAAAGAAGTTCCGAGCAGCACCAACTGTTTCAGACACAGGGAATAAGTGTTATAACTGTGGAAAAGCGGGACATGTTCGACGTGATTGTTTCGCGCCTGCTGTGACCTGTTTCGAGTGTGGACATGAAGGACATCGCGCAACATTTTGTGGGAATGTGACCCGATCTTTTGGTACTCGCACTCCAGCTCCAGTTCCGAAGGAGACGAGTGTGAACCAGACGCAACAGAGTGGATTTCAGCAGCAGAATGTTGGGAAGAGAGAGGCATCTAGTGCTGGGTCCGTTCCTCCGCGTATTTACGAGATGAAGAAGGATGGTCAGAACACAGCTGTTGCATCAGGTACAATTCAGATCCTTTTGCAACCAGTTAGTGTTTTATTCGATTCCGGAGCTACACATTCTTTTGTATCATTGAATTGTGTTAATCGTTTGAAAATCTCATGCTTATATGATTGTGAACCTTATGTTGTGGGATTGCCAAGCGGAGCGAAAATTGTGGGAACCCTAGAAGCTAGGGATTTTCCAATAACTATAGGAGGGAGAGATTGGCTATCGAACCTTATTGTGATTGACATTTACGGTGACGATTTAATTCTCGGAGATGATTGGCTCAACCGTTATGGAGCTATTCTGAATTACCGAGAGAGAGTCATTTCTATCATTGCGGATGACGGATCTGAACATTTATTCCGAGGATGGAGACCGGGAAGCTCGGGAAAATTGATTAAGGCAATGAAAGCCGTGAAATTACTGAAACAGGGATGTCAGGGACTCTGGTGCTATGCCATGAAGAAAGAGGAAGGAGTAGAGCTCTCATCTATTTCAGTTGTAAATGAGTTCTCAGATGTTTTTCCTGACGAACTACCTGGTTTACCTCCGCAAAGAGAAGTGGAATTCACTATCGAATTAGAGCACAGGCGGCTCCTATTTCCAGAGCACCATACCGTATGGCGCCAACCGAGATGTATAAACTCAAGAAACAACTGGAGGAATTGTTGCAGAAGGGTTATATTCAACCGAGCGTTTCCCCTTGGGGAGCGCCCGTTCTCTTTGTCCGGAAGAAAGACGGATCCCTCCGACTGTGTATTGATTACAGGGAGCTTAACAAGATGACGATCAAGAATAAGTATCCTATACCTCGGATCGACGACTTGTTTGATCAACTGCAAGGGGCAAGGGTATTCTCGAAGATTGACTTACGATCAGGATACCACCAGTTGAGAATTAAGGAATCGGATATACCGAAATCTGCTTTCAGATCCCGGTACGGGCATTATAAATTCGTAGTGATGCCGTTTGGACTTACCAATGCTCCTGCAGTATTCATGCAATTGATGAATCGAGTATTTTTTGAATACTTGGATAAATTTGTGGTCGTCTTTATTGATGACATCTTGATATATTCGAAGGACGCGGTGGAGCATGCCGAGCATTTGCGTGTGGTTTTAAGCACCTTGAGGAAGGAACAGCTGTACGCGAAATTTTCTAAATGCGAGTTCTGGCTTAAGGAAGTAACCTTCCTTGGACATGTGATATTAGCCGACGGAGTTCAGGTGGACCCAAAGAAAGTCGAAGCAATCTTGGATTGGGAGGCTCCTAAAAACGTGAAAGAAGTCCGAAGCTTCTTAGGACTTGCTGGGTATTATCGCCGCTTTGTAGAGGGATTTTCCAAAATTGCTCGTCCGCTCACTCAGCTGTTACAGAAAACTCAAAAGTTCACGTGGAATGAGAAGTGCCAGGCTGGTTTTGACGAGCTTAAGAGGAGACTGACGACAGCACCTATATTAGCGCTACCAGAGGGAACTGATGGATTCATGGTATACAGCGACGCTTCAAATCAGAGTTTGGGTTGTGTATTGATGCATAAGGATAAAGTGATTGCTTATGCTTCTCGACAATTGAAACCGTACGAAGTTAATTACCCAACTCATGATCTGGAGCTAGCGGCTGTGGTCTTTGCCTTGAAAATTTGGCGACATTATTTGTACGGCACTCGTTGTCAGATCTTTACAGATCATAAGAGCCTCAAGTACATTTTCAGTCAGAAAGAATTAAACATGAGGCAGAGAAGGTGGCTGGAATTGATCAAGGATTACGACTTGGAGATTCTCTATCATCCGGGGAAAGCAAATGTAGTAGCCGATGCTTTGAGCCGTAAACCTGTTTCTCTTAGAGTGTTGGAAGCTCTTACGTCTCAAACCAAGATTCAACGAGAACCGATCCGCGAGGATTGAAGTATGGGCACCGTGAATCCAAGGGCAGCGTATGTGATGGGCCCGACTTCATCACTAGTCGAGAGATCAAATCTAAGCGATTGGACGATTCTTTAATCCTTCGATTAGGTGATGAAGTAAAGAAAGGAAAAGCCCGGGATTCGTGATACAAGACGATGGAGTTACGAGATTTGAGTCGACTTTGCGTTCCCGAGGATGATGATTTGAGACGGACAATTTTGAAGGAAGCTCATAGCACGCCTATTCTATTCACCCAGCGGTAGTAAGATGTATAAAGATTTAAAGCAAAACTTCGGTGGGGAATATGAAGAAAGACGTAGCGAGTACGTTTGAAGTGTTTGACTTGCCAAAGAGTTAAGATTGAACATCAACGACTGCCAGAATGTTAAAACCGCTTAGATCCACGAGTGGAAGTGGGAGGATATTTCGATGGATTTCATCACTAGTATGCCGAGGACTAGAACGGGAATGAACATGATTTGGGTTGTAGTTGATCGACTAACCAAGTCGGCTCATTTCCTGGGAATTAAAGATACATGGGGACCCGAGAGATTGGCGCGAGTATTTATTGCGGAGATAGTCAGATTGCATGGGACGCCGAAGACCATTATTTCGGATCGAGATGGTCGTTTCGTGTCGCACTTCTGGAAAGCGATTCACAAGGCTTTGGGGATCGAGCTCAACTTTAGCACACTTATCATCCCCAAACGGACGGTCATCCAAAGGACTATTCAAACTGTAGAAGACATGCTTAGAGCCTGTGCTTTGGATTGGTCAACTGATTGGGAAGTTCATTTGCCATTAGTTGAATTCACCTACAATAATAGTTGGCATGCTTCAATTAAGATGGCACCATTTGAAGCTTTATACGGGAGAAGATGCCGATCACCCCTGAGTTGGGATGATTCTTCGGATTTGATCGGGACGGAACCGGAATTGATTATTCAGACTCAAGAGAAGATAGCTTTGATTCGAGAGAGACTGTTGACTGCCCAGAGTCGACAGAAGTCTTATGCAGATGTACGTCGTCGCCCTCTAGAGTTCGACGCTGGGGACCACGTACTATTGAAGGTGTCTCCTTTCCGTTTTGGGAGAAGAGGTAAGCTAAGTCCGAGATATATCGGACCATTTGAGATCCTAGAGAGAGTTGGGGATTTAGCATACAGGTTGGCCTTACCGCCATCACTGAGTCATGTTCACAATGTGTTTCACGTATCCCAACTGCGGAAGTATGTACCGGACCCCAGTCACGTCATTGATTTCGACGAGATCGAGATAGCTAATGATGGCACCTTCAAAGAGAGACCAATCAAGATACTTGAGAGCCAGATCAAACAATTGAGGAATAAACCAATACATTTGGTTAAAGTACAATGGTCACGACATGGAGTCGAAGAGGCCACTTGGGAAACGGAGGACTGTATGAAGGCTAAATATCTAGAGTTGTTTTCATCCTAAGTTTCGGGACGAAACTTCTTTTTTGGGAGGAAGGATGTAATACCCGAGATTTCTGTTATGTAATTGGAACTGTGATATTGTAATGATTGTACTTTTGTCTGAGTACTATTCTCCGTATTTCATAATCCTTTGTTGTCGAGCGTATAATTTTGTGTATGTGATTTAAAGATTGAAATTCTGTGCATGTAGCGCACGCTACAGGCTACGGGTAGCGTACGCTAACATGGATTCATAGCGCATGCTACAGAGTTTCATTAGCGCACGCTATGCGTGGTCAAATTGATTGAGACGTGCGGTAGGTGAGATCTGGCCGGGGGACCCTTGTCGGATTGTGTCGAATGAACCTGGACGGCTTTCGGGAAAAGCCGAGTCAACGCCTTAGCGCACGCTACATGTACATGCGTAGCGCACGCTAAGTGCTAAGTACAGATTAGTCAGTGAGCCGTTAGCGCACGCTACGAATAGGGTCTAGCGCGCGCTAATAGACATTTATTATAAATAGGACAGCATCCTATTCGTGATTTCAGTTCTTCTCCTCCTATAACCCGAACTCTTACACATAGAACATAACTCCCTTCGTCCTAAACACTTCGTATCAACCTCCTAGTTCGAGATTGAAGATCGTATATCATTGGAGATTGGTGTTCAAGCCTTCGGTGTTGGATTGCTTCATTTTCATCCGTGTTCTTCACTACTTGAGGTAGGTGATTCTTCACCGATGATTAGTAATGTTCCTAAGGAAGTTTGAATCATGTTTGGATAGCAAGTATTTCGTTTATAATCGGTCATCACATGTTAGAAGGATATTTTTGACGTATCGGTACTATTTATCGTATGAACCTTTGAACCATCGTATTATAAGGACTCCTAAGCATGTTCAAATCGATGTATGATCGATGTCGGATATTACCCAGTTGTACACGTTGGAATCATGTGTTTTGGAACGTAAGACGATCGGAACTTAGATTATTTCTTGAAGATCGTAGATGGATTATGATATTGAGATGACTATCCGTATATTTGTATTTCATAATCATAAAACTTCCACAAACCTTATTAGCATGATATGCCCGAGGATAACTTGTATTATCACGGTAGAATTCATGAGTTCTTCACCATTCAACCCAGTTTTCGGTTTACAGTGTTCTGCCATGCAAGAATAGCGCACGCTATCATGTGTGAGTTAACGTGCGCTATCGGGGTTCAGTTAACGCACGAAACGTACGTAGCGTACGTTATGAGACCAGCCGAGTCAGACTGCCAGTCCGTGGCTAGCGCACGCTAGTCTTATACGATAGCGTACGCTAATAGTCCGGCTTAGCGCACGTTACGTAGAGTACGTTGCGCGCGCTAAGCAATCGAGGCAGATTGTTTATTTTGAGCTTTTCGGTCGTAGGCCGAATTGATAGACCATTGATCGACTTGAGATGATTTATATATCATTCCTTTTGTTAAGGTTCGAGCTTGTTACGTTGATCAAAGGAGGTGGCCTTCGAGTGTGTTGAGATCATCGAAGTATTTCGTTCTTGCCATTTTCGAGGCAAGTATCATATGTCGAGTTCGATTTATATTGAATCTTTGATCATGCTTATGGTTTTGCTCATATTGTTGAATATAAGATGTATTTCTGAGAATTCTCATGATATTCGTTGATTATTTGTTCGTATTGATAAACATATTGAAATGCATATGTGTATGCATAGTTGATTGATTTATGGTATAAATGGTCCGAGGGGATCATGAGGATCTATGCTGAGGGCGCTGGATCGAATGTCCACCATGCGTTGGTCCGACGGGATCATCATGGGGATCTATGCTGAGGGCGCTGGATCGCTGGACGGGTTTTCCACCATGCGTTGGTCCGACGGGATCATCATGGGGATCTATACCAAGGGCGCTGGATCGCTGGATTACCCTGTATTGTGTGATGGAATCGTGAGGATTCGCATCGTTGGATTCCGGTAGCGGAAGTCCATTTGCATGTTTTGTGATGCATTGATGATTAATTGTATTATGATTCTTGTACTAGCATTGTTTTGCTAACCCCTTCGGGGGTGGACATTGTTTTGATGTTCAGGTAGCCGAGGAGCGGGGAGGCAACCACAGTACCGACAGGACGATGAAATGGCTCAGTGCTGTGGTTGATGTTATTATTATTGTGATTTGTCTACTTGGTTCGTTTAGTACTCGAGTACGTCTGTATTAATAAAGTCTTTTCGATATGGTTGTATAAGTTAACCCATTTGATCATTTGAATCAAATCTGTATTTGAATTCCAGTTGTTCGATTGGCTTATTTTTATACTTCTTTTAAAATCAGCCTTGTAAATCCTTATCTAAAGGGTTTACGGCGCTGTAATTATTCCGAATATCTCGGGGTGTTACAGTCGGTTCCTAGCGATCGTGGTTGTTTCTCCGTTCCGTCCTTTTCGTCGTTAATTACTCAAGGCAAGTATTCTTGGAAACCTTTGTGCTTAACATGAAATGGTGATGTATATTATGTGTGTGCTTTGCTCACTCCGGGAGGGTCCGACGGGGCCTCGGGGGAATCCGTGACTTCACTCTAAATTCACGAGCTTGTTCGCTAGCCAGTTCGGGAGGGTCCTTAGAGGCCTCGAATGAGATCAGTGGTTTCACCCCGGTGCTAGGCGATGCTTGTGCATGATTTGTTTTATGATTATGGCCAGTTCGCGAGGGTCCTTAGAGGCCTCGAATTGGACCAGTGATTTCGCCTCGGTCTTAGGCAAATTGATTATTGACTGTTCGTTTTCCGTAAAATACATGTTTGGTTTTGGATTTTGAAATGAATTGATCCATGTACTAGGAAATGTGTAAGCGAATGGTTTGCCTTGATTACTTGTACTAGCGTGATTGCTAACCCCTTGGGGACCCATTTTGGGGAAATTCTTATTACGAATTTCAGGTGGCGTTCAGCCGGTCGAGCGGGCACTGGAGCAATACGAGGATGCTGGTCAGGGATGTTGACATGTGCAATGGAGTCCCTTTATTTCCGTTGTCCATTTTGATGTGTTTGTTTTCCAAACTTGTGAACTTATAGATAGTACTCACGAGTACTTAGGCACTTTTGATTTGGGATATGTTTTGTATATTAAATTGTAATTATGATTTGGGTGATTTCCTGTTTACCGGTTGTACCGGGTAATTTCATTTAGTTATTGTTGTGGTGTTATGTGTTTTTTGCTAACCGAGATGGTTAGACGAGCAGCATTGTTCATTTAGCCTGGTGGGTCCCACATAGGGGTCCACGGCGCTGTAATATGCCCGAAATTTCTTGGGGGTGTTACAGTCATCTCATTTAGAAATCATTTAAAAATCATATTTTGGAATATCACGTCTGCGTTAAGCATCATTTTCATGACATTACATCAACTCATTTCATCACAACATTATCCATACTTGGTAACCCGCGGCCGTACCCATTAGTATCGATTCCTAGAGGCCCCGTCGGACCGTCCCCGGGTGGAAAACTACTTCTGCGGTTGTACCCATTAGTATCGACCCCCAGAGGTCCTGTCCAACCGTCCCTGGGTGGAAGAACATCAACACATACACAAGATATCACAGTTCATGATTCGTATCGAAACCATAACACACATAACGAAATGTAATACATGTACTTGGCTTGAATAATACGATGCAAAGAAACTGTGTACGGAGAGGCTACGATCCAAACTCACTCTAAGGTTTCACTACTAGCATACAGTGATATTCAATTAACTACAACACTATGGAATCAAAAGGATCATCCTAGGTTCTACCCCTTTGAAACGATTTGACGAACACTACGGGTGCGAAATGGGTCATAATCGATCAACGTTGGAATAACGGGTTTTTTGTCCACAAGACAACAAGGAAAACTAAGGATTACGAGCATACCATCGAAATCTAACAATAATCTAGGCTAAATCAGATTAGAAAGACCAAATCACCACACCCCCCCCCCCCCCCCCGGAATCCCAAAAACTAGGGTTTCTAGAATTTCTTACCTTGATTCGGATGGTGGAAGATGATTAGATAGTGTTAAATCCTCACTAGAAACCCAAAGATGATAATAGATGATGATATTTGGTTGAAATCTAGCCCTCTCGCCTGAGTTCGTCGCGGACTGCCAGAAAGAACAGGTAGAGAGTGAAAAATGACGAAGTCGACTACTATTGTCCCTTACATACTGACAGCAGATAGTGTACACTATATGCATTGCGTAACATACGCTATTCGGGACAACGACCAGTCCAGAGGCTTCTGTCCTCCCATTATCATACGTTGACGACAGCTTAGTCTGTGCTAAGGTTTGTAATTAGCGTATGTTAACAACTTGTTAGTATACGCTACCTGGTTCAGTCCAGGATTACTGAACCTTCTGTCCAGTTCCAGAGTACTCAACTCAGATGCATTAGCATACGCAATAATATAGGTTTAGCGTACGCCAGATATACCATCATAGTACGCGCTATAGAAATAACGTTAGCGTGCGCTAACTGTTCCTGTACATAGTACAATTATGAAACTCGGTCAGACTGCACACGACTCGAAAGGCCTAAAACTCGATAGCTACCGACGAATAACGAGACATAACAAGAAACAACAATATGCAAGTGAAATCTCCCCATCCGAATGTATGATTCCAAACCATTCATCGAAATGCGCAACAATTCTAAAAGTGATACCCAAAACTGTGATAATTTGCAAAACAGCCCAAACTCTCGAGAATCACAACTCGAAGCCAACTAATAATCTCATAAAGTTGTAATGAACACAGAAATATTAAGAGAACTCATAGAAATAATGAAAATTCGTATCCGTACCTTATGATAATATAATATTTTATTTCGAATTATGAATATAAAATCAGCTAACGTTCATCAAACTAAATTTTAATTTAATATAAAACTACAACTAAATTATCAACTAAAAAGATAATTCTGTTTCGTATTAACAACAAGAAAAATCAATATAATCATATTTGCATACAAAATTAATATGCAAATTAAATTTCAACTGTTTCTACATACCTTATAATATCGATGAATATTGCTTCAAAATGCTCAATATATCATTATATATATTACATAAAAAAAATCAGAAAAAAATATGGTGCTCCAGAAATGAATTTTTTCGTGAGAGCTTCTTTATAATTTTTTTCGTGATAGTTTTTCTGTCAAACGATGTATGAGCTTTATAAAATACTTACTCAAATATTGGCTTCACATATGTGAAGCCAAAGAATAAGTTCAGAATGATTGCGCATGCGGTAAGCGGCGCACGCGAATATGGTAGTTGACAAGTTTTAGCTTCACATATTGAAGCTAATGTGCAGGACAAAATCCATAGCCTAAAGGCGTCACATATGTGACGCCAATACGAAAATTTACAAAATTTTTGGCGGAAATTTGAAATATTTAGCATGGACGCGGGGGAATTTCGAATTTAATGAAATACTTTGGCTTCATATTTGTTAAGCTATTGGGTTCCAGAATATATTATAAATACAACATCACTACAAACCTTCATTCATTCCAAAATTCTAATCCACATTTCATCTCATTTCTTCAACGTTCATCTCTCAATCTTCAAGGTAATTTGAAAATTATTTTTAATTTTGTTAATAATTTTACTTATATAATTTTTTGTTTATACTAACTTAATAATATTTTTTTTCTTTGTTTTGCAAGATTTTTATTTATTTAAATATAAATGAATTATATGTTTTCAATATTAATATTGTTGGAACAGAATATAATGTGATTTATCTCTTTTTAAAGTCAATTTTACAAAAATGATGATACTTATTTTCTAATTAAAAAAATATATTTTTAGTATAATATAGTTTATTTTTAATAATAATTAGAAGTGTAGTTTTTGACATATCTTTTTTAATTACAAAAAAAAATTATATTGAAAATATATTTAAGATTAAATTAATATATATATATAGATAGATATATATATACACACACACACACCGAAAATTAGCCAAAAACTTTTTTGGCTAATTTCATTTTTTTTATTTTAAACGAAATACTTTAGCGTCACATATGTGATGCTAATATGGATGAAAAAATAAAATTAAAATAATTGAATGTTAAAAATTTAGCGTCGCAACGTGTGACGCCAAATATATATTATCTAAAATTGCTGGACATTCTTTGGCGAAACATATGTGACTCCAAAGATATATTATTTAAAATTGTTGGACACTCTTTGGCGGCACATATGTGACACCAATTTAAAATTGCAGGACATTCTTTGGCGACACACAGGTGACGCGAAAGCTTAAAAAATAGTATTCTCCACGTTTGTTTGAGCTTCACCCATGTGAAGTTAAAGTTATTAGTTTATTTGTTCAGTAATTTCTTTAGCTTCACATAAATGACGATATAGTTAGTTTCTTTAGCTTCACAGGTCAAACATTGAAGCTAAAGTTTCTTTACCATCAGCTTCTTTAGCTTCACACATTGCCTTCACATATGTTAACCTAAAGCACAAAGGCTCCAGAGTCAACTTTATTGGCTTCACTTACAGATGTTTTTTAGTAGTGATTCATCATAGTCATAAGATATGTAACTTTATTTTATTTACTTTTTGTATTGTTTTAATTTGTATTATCTAGTTTATGATTTAAATCAAAAATCAATTTTACTTTATATAATGTTTGAAGTCTAAAGCAGTTTAAAAGGTAAAGGTATTGGCGTCACATACGTGACGCCATAGTATATTAATAAAATACTAAAATATCACATATGTGACGCCAATACTTTTTAAATACAAAAAATAATATTAGCTCGATGGCCAGCATTGAGCTGTAATTTCATTCATTTACTATTTTAAATAAAATTTATTTGTACACATAATACCTTTTATTTATAATTAAGTGAATTAATTTTTTTAATAGCAAATCATAAACTAAACAAGTTGCATATCCTCATTCATTAGAATATAACTTATTGATACCATTTTGGTTAAAAAAATTAAAGTACCCCCTAAAAGATTGTTGATGTTGATTTTCTTTTCTTTTTGTATTTTATGTAATTTGGACTCTTTTTTTCGTCATTTTCTCTATTATAGCTACTGAAATTAATGCAAAATTATTTGAGAAAAAAAAAAGAAATATCATGCCTTGAATTTTTTGATATCATTCTTCAACCACTTCATTCAAGTTCTTACAAGAGAGGTTGTTGCTCTCATTGATATTAAGAACTAAAATTTAACTACATCATGTGCGCACAAAATAATCACAGTAAACACTCACGCCATTTTGACAAGTGTGCTCCTAAAATCTTTCTAAAAATCACATGATTATTCGAAAAAAAGAAGTTGATGTTCAAATAGGACTGCTAGCTCGTGTTTCTGGGTTCATAAATAAGGTATGCAACTATATTTTATCGTCTAAAAACATTTTTCTTTGACGAGTTCTTCCTGACATGATGGCTGCACAAATTGGCAAGCAACCGTGTGCAGTGGTCATATCCAATGGCAGGAACTGCCCTTGATATTTCGTGTGCACAACTAATGTGCCTACGATTGTTGCACAAGATCGCCCACCACCACGTGTAGTGATCGTGGTCAAGGCCATTTCATGGCAAAAGAAACTTGCCCATGATTGCTGCATACGGTTGTTAGGAATATGCCCTCGAATGCCACTTAGAAGATGAGAGAGTGAGAGCATTGTATTGTTATTATGAATATTAAATAAGGCATTTATTATTTCTATATTATTGTGTATCATAGGTGTAACACCCCGAGATATTCGGAATAATTACAGCGCCGTAAACCCTTTAAGTAAGAATTTACAAGGCTAATTTAAAAGAAATGTAAATATAAGACATCAATACTGCGGAAATTCAAGTTTACAAAATCATTCAACTGGTTCAACGAGTAATTAATACAATCATATCGAAGTGAAATTAATAAGACACACGTACTCGAGTACTGAAATCAAACCAAGAAAAACAAATCACCAACAACAACAAACATCACTGAACCCCTTCGTCGTCACGTCGATCGCGGGTCGCTTTCCCTGCTCCTCGGCTACCTGAACATCAAAACAAATGTCCACCCCCGAAGGGGTTAGCAAAACGATGCTAGTACAAGTATCATTTAAATGAATCAAATATGCATCGACAATACATAACAAGATACACCACACGGACTTCCGCTACCGGAATCCGACAATGCGAATCCAAAAGATTCCATTAACACAACAACGGTATTCCAATGATCCAGCGCCCTCAGCATAGATCCCAAGATGATCCCATCGGACCAACACGAGGTGGAAATAACCCGTCCAATGATCCAGCACCCTCAGCCTAGATCCCAAGATGATCCCGTCGGACCAACACGAGGTGGACATCCAATCCAGCGCCCTCAGCATAGATCGCACAACAAACACAAACATAACTCATGCATACATATATGCCAAATCGCCATGTCCATCAACATGAACATACAAACACTAGATAACGAATATCATGACAATTCAACGAAATAAATCTCATGTTCAACAACATGAATAATCACAAGCATGCTCAAAATACCAATATTAACATATTATGATACTTGCCTCGAAGATGGCAAGAACGAAACACTTCAATGATCTCAACACACTCGAAGGCCGCCTCCTTCGATCAACGTAGCAAGCTCGAACCTTAACAAAAGAAATGATATACAAATCATCTCAAGTCGAACGATTGCCTAGCAATTCGGTCCACGTCCAAAAGCTCAAAATATACAATCTCCCTGAACCACTTAGTGTACGCTATGTACTCTACGTAACGTGCGCTAAGCCTGCCTGTTAGTGTACGCTATCGTCTAAGCCTAGCGTACGCTAGCCATGGACTGACAGTTCTCTCTGATCAGCCGACTGACTTGGCTGATATCATAACGTACGTTACGTACCAAACGTAGTGTGCGTTAGCTTAACCCCGATAGCGCACGTTAACTTACGTATGTTAGCGTGCACTAACCGTGCATGGCAGATTACTACTGGCAGAAAACTAGATCTAATGGTGATGAACTCATGAATTCTATGGTGATAACACATGTCATCCCCGTGCATATCATGTTCATAAGGTTTTGTGAAAGTTCTATACGTACTAAATGACTATGAGATACAAGGACACGTATAATCACCACAACACCATAATTCATCTTAGATCTTCATGAAAATATTCTAAGTTCCGTTCATTCCAAGTCCCAAAACATATGATTCCTTACGTAAAACATACGAACTAGGTAATCTCCATATAGTGGTCACGATCGGTTTTGAAGACACATAATATGCTTAGGAGTCCACATACTAAAAAGGTTCAATGGATCATACGATGAATAAGTGCCGAAACGTCGAAAATATACTTCTAACACATGATGTTCGACTAATAACGAATCTAACTGACTAGATAAACATGATCAAACATCCTTTAGAACACTACTAATATTGGTGAAGAATCACCTACCTCAAAGTAGTGAAGAACAAGGAGGAAATCGAAGCAATCCAACGTCGAAGGCTTGAACACCAATCCTCAATGATCTACAATCTTCAACACGAGCTAGGATGCTGATATGAAGTGTTTAGGATGTAGAGAGTAATACTCTAAGTATAAGGATTCAGATGTGGGAAAATAAAGGACTGAAAATACGAAAAGGATGTTGTTCTATTTATAGGAAATGGTTATTAGCGCGCGCTAGTCCATACTCTTAGCGTGCGCTAACGGCCATCGACTTCATCAGACTCGACTTAGCGTGCGCTATTCTCATGTCAGTAGCGTGCGCTAAGGCGTTGACTTGGCTTTTCTCGAAAGCCGTCCAGGTTCATCCCGACACAATCCGACCAAGATCCCCGTCCTGATCTCACCTACCACACGTCTCAATCATATTGACCACGTATAGCGTGCGCTAATGTTCCTTTGTAGCGTGCGCTATGGATCCATGTTAGCGTACGCTACACATAGACGATAGCGTGCGCTACATGCGCAGAATCACAATCTTAAATCACATTCATGAAATTATACGCTCAACAACACCGGACTATGAGATATGGAGAATAATACTCAGATTAAAGTGCAACAATTACAATATCACAAGTTCCAAATACATATCAGAAATCTCGGGTATTACAATAGGCATTGTGATTTGGTATATAAAATAATAGTCCTTGCATTTGAGAGCAAACATTCCACTCCTTATGGAGATAAGGAGATAGGCACTGGAAGTGTTTAGGGCTCGAATGCTTAACTGGTTCGCAAGTCGATAAAACTTAACTGGGCAGTAAGTTTCGACAAGACTTGTATAATGTGTACTTTGATATGTGGAGTGTCTGTCTTCACTAAGGGTTAGTGGGAGCATACGTTATAGGTATGCTAATGGGACTAGAATACTCAAACACGACTCACCTCGATTCAAACCAAGAGGTATCACTCTGGGATTATCAATGACTGAATCGAAGAGTTGCAATAGGTATACGTGGAGCTTTGACTTGATGTTTCAGTAGTAGATGTGCTTGTGACATTAAATTAGTCATTAGAGTAGTTCAATCCAATCGCCGGTTGGTGGGGTCAACCTCGAAATGCAACTTAGGGGGCAAGTAGCATTCTCTACTGAATACCAAGATATAATTCTGTCTCCTATAAGTGAGCAGTTAAATGTCCTATGCGGTTAATGGCAAATGAGATCATAAGTGTTTGGCCAAAGCATTTAGAGCTAGTTGTATTTGATACACAAGAGCTCGGTGATCTCGGTTTGCATTAACAAATGCATAGAGTCAAGTTACAATAGAGTTTGACTTTACCGTGACCCTAATACTTTGACCGGGATATATGATTGAAGGGTTTATACGTATACGGTATTCACGGCATAATGGTTTTGAATGATCCGATCATTCGTTCTTAGTTGGGTTATGGTACGGAGTACTAGACTGGCTAAGTATTACTCGTACTCATTGGTTCCTCTCATTTCCGATTAAGATGGACCTACAGAGTCACGCACAAAGATATTTGATGGATAAATATATATTCACTATATCTTCATTAATATTGGATATTAGATATCTAATTTGATTTATTTGATAAATCATGTGGTCTAGTGAATTGAAATTAATTACTTGGTGGTTAATTTAATTCATAAATAATCATTTCCTGGAAATATATTATTATAATTTTGTATTTGATAAAATTAACTAATTGGATTAATTAATTAAGTATAAATACATTGGACAAAACGAAGTGTATTTAACGGACTAGACACGCGGACGTCTGGTACACGAACCGAGTGACTCGGCTCTTTTTCTCACCTAAAACTAAGTGGGCCGCCCCCCTCACTTTCTTCTCACCTTCCATGTTGCTTCCTAATTGCAAGGTATGAAAACTTGTAACGAGATTCCATATCTCAAAATTGATCTCATTTTTCGTTTTATAATAAAATAAGTCTTTCATTTTGAGAGTTAGACTTGAGAAAGCAAAACACACACACAAAAAGTGTGCTCCAGCCGTGAGCTTCTTGTGAAGAGGGAGAAGAAATTTTTCTTCAAGTGTTGTTCATCTTTGAGAGAAAGAAAAGGAAGAAGAGAAGAGAAGAAAAATATTATATCAATTCCTAGCCGTGTTCTTTGAGAACGGATTGATATATTATTTTTCCGATCAATATCCGACGCGTGATAACATAGAGACACTCGGCTTCTTCGGTGTTTTGATCATTCATCAAGCTACAACGAATTGGATTCGTGTTTGTGTTGGTGACCGGGAAACGATCAAAGCTTTGGCCCGGGAATTTTTCTTCAAGAAGATATTATCAAAGGTCTACGAGGGTCTGATCTCTTAAATTTATCTTCGACAATTTTATATTCATTTATACGATGCTTATACGATCCCTCTTGGGGTTTGGTTTTATCTGGTTAGACAGGTTTTATTTCCGCTGCGTATCTCGTTTTTATTCACCGATTACCAACAGTGGTATCGAAGCGGTCTTGCGATCGTATATACGATATTTAGCATTTGGAATGCATGTTTGGATGTTCTTATGATTTGGAATCATAATCGTTTTAATCGTTGATTTTTAATTGTTCATCTAAAAAATAATTTTTCATGATTTTATGTTACAATGTAAATCTACTTTTCTTTTGAAAAACTAATTTAAATATGTAATATAAAAATTATAAAAATATTATTTTTGGATTCCGAATGAAAAGACGAGCCGAAAAAATAGTCGGACCAGCAATGGTCAGAGGTTGCTGTGGATCGCCCGTGACAAGTTGGTGGCTATCAAGGCAAGTAAGCCACGGGCTTGGCCCGGGCCTTGTGTTTTCTGACTATATTTTTATATTTTGTTCGGTAAATTAATTTTCCGCAAATTAAATTGGATTTAATTTGACTAAAATATAATTATGGTAATTGTATTTTTTAAGGGAATTAATTTAATGAAATATTTATTTTGTCCGGAGCAAATCAAAATTAACGGTGATGTGAATTAATTGGATTAAATCTAATAGTTGAATTAATTTTTGTTGATTAGATCAATATTTAGATTAATCATTTTTTTCATTTATTTTAATATGATTGTTGCAATAATTTTGAATGGGGGTGTAATTCATGGACCTAGTTTTGAAGCGTTTGTTTTCTTCGATTGGATTATAAAGCCCATTTTGAGCCTATTTATTTTACTAGAAAATTTGTAGGATGTAATTTTCAAATGTAAAATTTATATGTAATGACGAAGACCGGAGGAAGATCAGCTCGAGAAGACGAAGATCCAAGACCGAAGACATGTAATTAGATTACGATGTTTTTGTTCTGGGAACGGTCCATGAACTGCATGTTGTTAGTTTTAGGTTGTGTATGTTTTTATATTGTATGACAAACAAACAAACCGACAAACCATGCTTATAAACGGATTAATGTGCTAAGTGTAACATATAATCGCGTTAATACTCCCACTTACAAACACTAAGTTATAAATATTACGAGGTTTCCTACCCTCCGTCAAACTCTTGGAAAATTGAAATCTAAACTGAAATATTATTCTTCCGAGTATGTCGGGGTAATGTTTTTGGGGAAGGTTGATAAATTCTTAGAGTGAATTAGATGCCTTTGGTTGTCTTCATTGACGACATTTTGATGTGACCGAGGGGAGCATGAGGTTCACCTTCATCAGGTTCTCGACGTGTTGAGATGAGAACAACTCTATGGAAAGTTTTCCAAATGTGAGTTCTGGATGTCCGAAGTGTCACCAGACGGTGTACGTGTTGATCCTCAGAAGGCGGAGGCTATCCGAGATTGGCTACCTCCGAAAAATGTTAAGGAAATGCGAAGCTTTCTCGGATTAGCCGGTTATTATCGGCGGTTTGTGGAAGAATTTTCTAAAATTGCTCAACCCATGACAAACCTTTTGCGGGAGGATAAGAAATACACGTGGTCCGACGCGTGTCAACGGAGTTTTGAGGAACTCAAGAGCCGATAAATTTCAGCACCTATCCTTTCCTTGCCGCAAGGGACGGAGGGATTCGTGGTTTATAGTGACGCATCCGGACACGGTCTTGGATGTGTATTAATGCAGAACGGGAAAGTTATTGCTTATGCTTCTCGGCAACTGAGACCTTACGAAGCCAATTATCCGACCCACGACCTGGAGCTAGCAGCCGTGGTGTTCGCATTGAAGATTTGGCATCATTACCTTTATGGCGCCACCTGTCAGATATTCACCGATCATAAGAGTTTGAAGTATATATTTACTCAGAAAGAGTTAAATATGTGACAAAGGAGGTGGTTGGAACTAATCAAAGATTATGATATTGAGATCCTTTACCACCCGGGCAAGGCGAACGTGGTCGCCGATGCCTTGAGTCGTAAGTCCATTCAGGAGCAAATGCTTGCTTGTCTAACAGTTCAGAATGAGCTTCAGCAGGAATTTCTTAGACCCCAGATCGAGGTCTGGTTACAGCGAGTGCAAGGGCAACTTTGCATGTTGGAGATTTCGTCACCACTTGAGGAGGCAATTGGAGTGAATTAGGGTTCAGAACCGTTTTTGTTATGCATCCGAGAGGATGTGGCTCAGGGGAAAGCCCTTGGATTTGTGGTCCACGAGGATGGACTTTTGCGATTTAAGAATCGGTTATGCGTACCGGCGAATGACGAGTTGAAAAACTCGATTTTGAGAGAAGCTCATGCTACCCCTTATTCCATTCCTCCTGTGTCTAGCAAGATGTACAAGGACTTGAAACAAAATTACTGGTGGAGTAATATGAAGCGAGAAGTCGCAGAATTTGTTTTGAGATGTTTAACCTGTCAGCAAGTCAAGATAGAACATCAGCGACCGGCGGGTATGCTGAAATCGCTCTCTATTCCAGAGTGGAAATGGGACCGATGAGTTGTCGTGGCATGAATACAATTTGGGTAATTGTGGACCGCTTAACTAAGTCAGCTCATTTCCTTGAGATTAAGGATACGTGGGGTCCCGAGAGACTTGCCCAGTTGTTCATCAAAGAGATAGTGAGATTGCACGGTACTCCTAAGAGTATAGTTTCTGATCATGACGGACGATTTGTGTCACATTTTTGGACACCAGTTCATCGTGCCATGGGAACTCAGCTTAATATAAGCACAACCTTTCATACTCAGTCCGATGGACAATCAGAGAGGACTATTCAGATGTTGGAGGACATGTTGAGGGCATGTGTTCTTGATTGGGAAGATGATTTGGAAGCCCAACTACCGTTGATTGAGTTCACATACAATAATAGTTGGCATGCTTCGATTAAGATGGCACCTTACGAGGCCTTGTACGGTCGTCATTTTCGATCTCCCTTGTGTTGGGATGACTTATCAGAATCAATCGGCATTGAGCCCGATATGCTTATAGCCGCCCGTGAGAAGGTAGCTTTGATCAGGAGCTATTTGCCAAGTTGTTCATCAAAGAGATAGTGAGATTGCATGGTACTCCTAAGAGTATAGTTTCTGATCGTGACGGGCGATTCGTGTCATATTTTTGGAAATCAGTTCATCGTTCCATGGGAACTAAGCTTAATTTTAGCACAACTTTTCATCCTCAGTCCGATGGACAATCAGAGAGAACTATTCAAACATTGGAGGACATGTTGAGGGCATGCGTCCTCGATTGGAAAGATGATTGGGAAGCCCAAGTACCGTTGATTGAGTTCACGTACAATAACAGTTGGCATGCTTCGATTAAGATGGCACCGTACGAGGCCTTGTACGGTCGTCGTTGTCGATCTCCTTTGTGTTGGGATGACTTATCAGAATCAATCGGCACCGAGCCCGATATGCTTATAGCCGCCCATGAGAAGGTAGCTTTGATCAGGAGTCGTTTGTTGACTGCTCAGAGTTGACAGAAATCATATGCATATAATCATCGTCGACCACTAGAGTTCGAGGCAGGTGACCATGTTTTGGTCAAGGTATCCTCGAGTCTAGGTATCTTCCGTTTCGGGAAGCGGGGAAAGTTGAGTCCGAGATTCATCGGACCGTTTGAGATTTTGGATCGAGTAGGCAGTCTGGCTTATCGATTGGCTTTACCTCCTGCGTTGAGCCGAATTCATAATGTGTTTCACGTCTCTCAGTTGTGTAAGTATGTTGCTGACCCGAGTCACATACTTCAGTTCGACGAAATCGAGATCGCGGATGATCATTCGTTTGAGGAGCGTCCTATACGAGTTTTAGAGCGGCGAATCAAGCAGTTGAGAAACAAGACGATTCCTTTAGTCAAGATTCAGTGGTCTAGACACGGAGTCGAAGAGGCTACTTGGGAAACCAAAGATAGTATCCGAGAGAGTTGTCCCGAGTTGTCTGACCCTTAGTTTCGGGGACGAAACTCTTTTTAAGGGGGGAGTATGTAATACCCGGTTGTAATTCATTCATTATCATTCAGTAATTATCAGCCAGTAATTGTCACTCAGTAATTTCCACTCATTAATAATCACTCATCATTCATGGATCATTCATTTATATTCATCGTTGGCATATTTTAACCGTGTATCAGTTACCGATCGTCATTCATCTCCGTTTGAGGATTGAGACGGAGTATTATCATAATCATCGTGAATGGTAGTCTTGTGTTGGAAGTATCATCTATCGCGTGTTATTGGACTTAATTACATTCATACAAGTATTGTATATCGGATCATTCACCTTTCGTAACGAGAAGACGGAGTTGTCCGCCTTTGTCATTTCCAGCAGTGAGTTACGGCCGTAACTGATCATGCATTACGGCCATAACATGCATTCGTTGGCTTAAGGATGTTTTGGCCGAAGGTGAGATACGGCCGTAAGGATAGGCAGGCTACGGCCGTAACACGCGTTCGTGGTTTTCCGGACATGTCGGACGAAGAGGGCTTACGGCCATAAGGGTTGCGGCATATGGCCGTAAGATGAGGCAGGTACAGCCGTAAGGCTTAGCCGGTTATGGCCGTACGATTCGAGCAGGGTGCCCGGTCAGTTTCGATGAAGGTTTCATACGCCCGTAAGCCTTGCCGAATGCGGCCGTATCAGTCTAGTTACGCCCGTATGGCATGTGCAGGTACGGCCGTATGTCTGTCGGTAGATTTTTCGACGAGGTCGAGTTACGCCCGTACGAGATGGCTGGTTACGGCCGTAAAGCCGTTGACTTGGGGATGTTACGGCCGTAAGTAGGTTGAGTTATGGCCGTAACCATGGCAATACTTAAGTACCTAGAATGGGTTTTGAGCTCATTTTTCTCATTTCTTCACTTGAGTTCGGAGAGAGAAGTTCTTGGGAGAGATTTTTCATCATCAATCACTTGGGTGTTCGGTTTTCATCATCTTCATTCGTTTGTGAAGCTTGGATAGTTGATTTAACATGTATTCATCTGATCAAAGAGGTTGGATCTTCAAAGGTAATATTTCTTCAACACCCTAGATTCCGAATCTATGATGGAATATGATGTTTTGGGATGTTAAAATCATGTTATATGAAGAGATATACATATGGTTGTGAGTTGGTATGTATATTTAACGGATTATTGAAGGATTGTTTGTAGAACACTTTGAATATTGATTTGGATTTGGGGGTTTTCAATTAGATGTTGTTGAAATCTCGAATTGGATATTCATATTGGATTATTGATGGTATTGAAGATGTTTTGTTGGATTATATCACTCCTTTGGAGTTTGGTATCGATTAATTGAAAATTGGTTGTAAACAATCGAAGATTGTTTACAACATGTTTGTCATAATGCCCCAATGAACTTGGTTTTGTCATATCGACGTGTTGAATTAGTTATAATCGTGTTTGATACGTATATTGAGCGGATTGTTGGTAATTGTGTTATTCAAGATTGTTCGAGCGACCGACATCTCATTGTAGGACGTTTGTTCGAGGAAGGACATTCTTCAACGGTGTTGTGTAAGTTAATTCTTACTCGGTTAAAAGGATACTCATTCCTTTCGTGATTGTTCATTCATAAATCATAATCATAATTCATTCATAACGTATTAATCGTATTGAGACTTGTAATTGTCGAATAATCATTTCCTTTATGAGGAACGACGATTCCGATCATTTTAGTGAGCTATCATTCATTTCACTATTATTTCATCTCGGTGAGTCATTCTTGACCTTGTCGGATTGTTATTCATTGATATTCTTCATGGTCATTCTTGTTCAAATGACCTTCTGGGTTCATATTGCGTGGTCGGGTGGGGATGTGTGGAATTTTTAGTCGGGCACATGATGGTCACGTATTCGGGTTCACCGACACAATGGACTGTGCACACGATAACGTACCTCCATGAGACTAATTAGGTACAAGGGCGGTGTGTCCGGACACTCATCTTGTGCACTTGCACATACCATTACGGGGCGTACTATGATGCCTCTCTTCAGCTTAATCTCATAATTAAGATATATCATGATTGTGTTTCTTCAACTCTTAAGGATTGTTGTTCTGTGTAACTGACCCCGTTGGGGGATGTTGTTTTCATGTCATGGCAAGCCTAAAGCACGGGAAGAGAACGTTGACGGCGAGGAGTCCGAGTGATACTAGTAGGGGGCCCTAATCCTTTTCAGTCATTCGTGTTCTTCATTTTATTTCCGCTGCAGTCTTCCGTTTGAATACTCATTTTTATTCAGTGTGTATATTTTATCTCCATATAAAATATACTTGTATTCTATATTATCTTGGGTGTATTGTAATGAAACTCCTCATCAGAGTAATGGATGATATAATGTGGTTCGGTACTATGATTATATTATTTAAGTCATTAATTTTCATTCGCCTGGTGGGTCCCAGTCGGGGGTCCACGGCACTATAAGAGTCACCTAGTTTGGGGTGTTACACTTCCGGTCTGGCGGTAATCCCGGGAGGTTGTTTGGGAAAACATCGGGATATTCATTAACAACCGGGATCAAAGAGAATTCAACTTCGTTCCCTTCCGTCTTCAAAGCGTAACACCAATAGCCCGTACAACCTTTATTCAGAAGTTTTACGGTCTTCATAGCGCTGATAAGTAACTTGGATTGGCCCAACTTACGTCCCTAAAATGAGTACTCGGATCCGTCTTTAATCATCATGGTGATAACCTTAGTACGGTAATTCATAATCGCTTGGTGACTATCAAGCCAATCCTCGCCGAGGATCACGTCCTCGCCTTCCATATCAACTACAATCATATTCGATAACCAATCCATAGCGGATATAATCACTGGAAAATCTTTAATCTCCCAGTTCTCCACAATTCTATCCCCGCTAGGTAGTTTCACAATGAAGGGATCACAAGCAGTCATACAAGTTATATTCAAACGGCGTACACACTCCAAGGAAATGAAAGAATAGGTAGCACCCATATCAAAAAGTACACGAACTGGATGAGATAAAATATGAATAGTACCTTAGGCCACCGCTGCATCGGGTTCGTATGTTCGGTGCATCTCATACACTCGTGGTTGTACCGAACTGACGCTAGAGTTTCCCCCTCCAGCATTATGACCCCGTCCCCGGCCCCTGCCGTAATTTTGTTGAGACTGACCTAAAGATTACCTATGGTTTACGCCTTGATCAAGTTGCGTTGGGGCAGAAGCCCGAGTGTCCAAAGTCTGATTTGGCTCGGAACAATAAGCCGCCCTATGTCCCAACTGTCCGCAAGAGTGACACTTCAATGGTGGGAAATTGCACTCTAAATTAACGTGGCCTGGACGACCACAATTATAACAAGTCACCGTGCGAGTTGTGGTGCCCGGTGCAGAACGAAAACCCCTCTTTCCTTTAGCAGAACGTGATGACTGTCCGGCGGAACGGTTAGTCATCTGTGACCTCTGGAAGTTGCCACTCTTATAGCCAGAAAAATTTACCGTGATCTTCTGCTTCTTCTGTACTTCATTGGTGTCATTATCGGGGCTTAACAAGTCATGGGCCAAAGCTTTGTCCTGATATTACTTCAACGTGGTGCAAGCAAATCCGTCCATGTATCGCCATAAGTCCATATTCATCCGCATATCAAAGTAACAGATCTTATTACTCTCGTTTCACACTTGATCTTTCATGTGGATCAATTGTTGGTTGTAATCCACGATCGCCTGCGAAACGGGAATATTCTGCAGTTTAGTCTCAAAAAAGGCTCGAGTTCGGCCTTTTCGTACCGGCCAAGGACAAAACTCGGCCTCCAAAAGGTCTTTAAACTCATCCCACGTAGCAACACGGTCCTATGGCTTGATGACTTTCCACCATGTAGCGGCCTCCTTGGTGAGGAAATACTGAGCAATCGGTACTTTCCTCACTTCAGGACAATCAACCGCTTCAAAAATTTTCTCCAACTCCGCTATCCAATCTTTCCATCCTAACTGGTCTGTGGCACCTCCAAACTGAGGAGGGTGCATATGGATTACATTCTGAAGCAAGGCATCTGCGTTCGGGTTCGGATTATTCAGCTGAACGGTTTAGGCTAAAATGGTCATCTGGTTAGCAAATTGTTGAAGTACATTCGCAACTCCAATGTCTCTGCTGATCACCTGGCCAGTCGACTGGTCATGTTGATTTTCGGTGTCAGGATGCACCGAGTTAGATAGGCTAGGTGTTGGCCACTAAGTATACTGGATACAGTTTGGAAAAGTAGTTTAAACAACAAACTATATGGATTTTAAATCTGAGTGCGTAGCGGAAGTCTTGGATACAGTAGGTTGCTATGGATACAGCAACTAAATGTATAGTGTGTACTTAATTAATCACAGTAATTAAAACAGTAAAAGCTGAAGGTAAATAACAAAGTAATTAAAGTGGTTCGAGGTAAACCCCTCTACGTCCACTGGTCCTCCACACAGGAGTAAAAAGTTTATTATAATTAATACGTACCCAACTACGTAATTATAACAACACACACAATCAATATATCATTCACACAGATTGATATAAAGATCTTAGCTTAAACCGTTCACACAGATTGGTTTTGAGCTAATGCTTTGACTTGCTTCTTCACACACAGTTCTGAAGCTTCATCTTCTTCAATGCAAATCCTTCACACACAGTTCCGGAGAAGCACAGATTGTTCAGTCCACACAGGGCTGATCTTGAGTTTGTTCAACGTATAGAACAGATGGTGAACAACAACTTTGACTATAAGAGCTTTCAGCTGATGAAGTGTTGTTCAGGATGATGAGCACTATATATCTCTTTAGATCTTAATTGCAGTAAGCTTTGGAGATATGTTTTGCTCTGATGATAACTTTTGATAGCTTGAGTGTTAGGTGACTGGTGTCTGATCTTCAATGCCTTCATAAGATATATATAGTCTCTGAAATATATATCCATTGAGATGTATCCGTTTGAATGAGATTTCGTTCCAACGGGATTATGACACGATCCGGATTTAGCGGGATTCTGAAGATCTGTTGACTGGCAGTATTTAAATACTTTATCCTTGAGTATTTAAATACTTCTTTATTCAATGGGACTTGATTTCTGGATATTCCTTCTTTGTCCTGTTGTGAGCTGTATGGAAGATAACTGTATTTTGAGTTTCGAGACAGTTTCGATACTTTGGTCTTTTACAAGACTTCTTGCTGTACTGAAGGGCTTCACTATATGCTGATTCGAGGTAGGTCTTCGATACAGGATAAAACCTCAAGGCTTCGATACAGTTTCCTTTACTGTATTCGGATTGGCATATATGTCAAAACCTCTTTATCAAATACCATTCGATACAGGGATCGGATATCCCGGCTGTTTCGATACAGGGTCTTTGTTTTCCCAACAATTTCCCCATTTTTGACAATTTGCCAAGATTTACTTTCTTAACTTTTCAAGTCTTCTTGATGATGCCAAAACCTTCTTCATGAAGTGATCTTCTTTGATGTCTTCTGGCAGATTTCTTGGTCTTTCGTCAAAAGGTCTGTCTTTGGTCTAAATAATGAACTGCTCGCAGGCGAGTTCGATACAGTTAAGGATTATTACAACTTAGGCTTATGATTGGCGCGCAGGCACAATCTTACAATGTATTCTAAGCTTACAGCTGAATTTATGAACTGTTCGTAGACTAGTTCGTACAGCTTAATTTTCAATCAAGTTATCTAACTTGAGATTGCTATCAAACAATTTAAGTAATCATACATCAACACAGTAGATTACGAGTTGTAATCTTTCAAGACAAACAAACGCTTTTATTGATATTCAAAATGAATTGAGTACAAAGTTTGCTGTTTCGAATACAAATTACAAAACAAAAATAATATACAGAGATTTCAGCTCCTATCTATAGTCTGCATGCCTCCATGGCCTTTTCCATGGGTCATTTTCGGTACCACGCCACCAGTTCTGAAGAGAATCATTGCCTCCATCCTGGTATATAGCTATTCCTTCATAGGATCGATCAAAGGCAAGAATCCAGTCTTCTGGATGGGTGATCCGATCTCCTCTTCTGTGTTTGGATTTCATCTCGATTTGGAGAGGGAGTTTTCCGTCTTCTAGCATCTTCGTAAATTTGTCTGCGGCCTCCGCTAACGTTTTATAGTTCTTGAAGATGGCGGATTCCCTGATGAGTTTGACAAAGTATCTCATCAGTTTGTTCTTCCTCCAATGCTTCACTTCGTCGGCAGTAGGATTGCGGTTGGTCGGCAGACGAATTTCAGAAGGTCTCTGAATAAGAGTTTGCCAAGGGACATTGGGATCATGAAATTCCGGTCGGGAGCCTGAAATTTTAAAACTTTGGGAGGGAGGTGCTAGTTTGTTCAACTCGGCAGTGATGCTGTTTTGAGCAGCCTCATATTCCCTTTCTTGTTGTAGCCTGATTATCCGAGCAGCTTCTCTCGCCTCTTCCCCCTTTTTGGCTTCATCAAGACTTTTTAGGATTTCTAGAGCAGCATCCTGTTTTGTCTCGATGTTAGTCATTCTCTCTACGAGGGAGGAAAGCGTCTGCGACATATCCTTAATGCATTTGTCGTGAGCGCGCAGTTGAGAGCTGTTTTCAATCATAGCACTAGCGGTCTTGGCTTCAGCTATCCTAGTTTTTGTTGCTTCTTCCTTCAGCAGTTGCTCCTGCTTATCTTCCATGATCTTCAAAGCTTGTTTGAAAACTTCTGGCAGAATAGTGAATGCTTCGACAACACGAGATACTTCATGTTGAAGAGTGGTCATTTCTTCCACGGCAGAAGTGTGCATCCAATTTAATGCTTTCTCAACGGAAGACAGAGCATTTACTGCATCCGGGATGAATACAGTTTGAAGACCAAGTGCACGCAGGCGCTCTTTCCTAGCGGCAGAAATCGGAGAATCTGGTTGGGCAAGGTCTCCAGAGCTGTTCAACCTTCTTACATTCACAGATGGGCGTGAAGTAAGTTGGACATCCTCAGGTTCGATACCGTCCTCGGATTCCACGGTTGAAGGGGCGGGAGCAGCTTGCTCTGGTTCGGCGACAGGGGGTTGAGAGGCTTCCTGTTGCGAAGATTCTTCAGCAAACATGGATACAGGAGGGACTGAATCCTCCTGTTGTCTTTCAGGAACAGCTTCTTCGGTCGCAGCAGGCTCAGGTGCCTGTTCCAAAATTTCTTCTACTTCCTCGACTAGAGGGACTGATTCCTCTTCGTCGGGAATGATCTCATGCTGTGGCGAAGGGGGATTGTTTTGAGTAGAAGGCCCTTCGTCGTCTCTGGGTGGAGAGGCATCTCTAGCTTCAGCCTCTTCACGACTCATCCTCAGACCTGCTTGAAAAGCATCGTCGTCGCTGCCTCGAGTCATGATCTTCGCTGCCTTTTAGATTAGTGGGAGAGTCCTCGACTTGTTCTTTCCTTTCCTCCGAGCGATTTGTGCGTAAGATGGCTTTCAATTAGTTCCTTGCGTGAGGGATTGTCCCATCGAATCGTGGCCTCACTTCGCTGAGTCCGTCACTTCGAGACGAATCTATTCGTGGCTCCAATCGCTCCAGTTGTACAATGTTTCGTACGGAGCTAGCCTGTAGCCTTTCCATTGCAAAAATCTTTCGTAGGCGTGTTCAATTTGAACCGAAAGAAGGGTCTGATTAATAATCGAGTCGTGGAGGGATCGCGCATAACGTCGGAGACGCAGTAGCGAGGATTCCCTGCAGTATGGGATCCTGTACGGAAGAGGGACTCCTTACAGGGGATGGTGCCCTGAAGGAAGATGGATCCTGTACGGGTGTGGGATCCCGCAGAGGAGAAGTAGATTTTGGCTCCAAATGGGCAGTCGACTCGCTAAAGTCTTGATCGTTGGCAGATGTCTCATTATCCGTCCTTGCCGCCAAAGGCTCGGGATCTACTGTCGATACAGTAGGAGACACCTCTTCCACAGGGATTGGGCCCTGGGGTTCTTCGTCAGTGGGTTGAGCCACGGGGGATACTTCTTCAGAGGGCTTGGCAGATTTGATTTTCGAAAGCCTCCTGAGTCTCTTCTTGGGCTTCTCACCAGCAGTGCGTTTCTTGCTATGAGATCTCTTTCGCTTCTTTGAAGATTCCACTTCTTGGAACTTCAAGGATTCATCTCCTGGATTATCAGAAATTGGCATATGTCTGGTTCTCGGGTGGTTGCAAGACAAGGTGCTCTGGTTATACGCAGTAGGCTTGACGCCTCCTAAGTATATCCTTGAGCTATTCTTCTTCGCATCGGCGGATTGCATCAGTCCGCACTTCGTCAGGATATAGTTCAACATTAAACCAAAAGATTTCTTCTGGGTGGCAGCTTTGCACACCTCCTCTTGTAGGCGCTTCAGGATTATTTGGCACCAATTGACCTTTTCACAGGTCAGAATAGCCACCATCATCCTGAACCTCAAGTTGGTACACATTTCGAATGCACCGGTTCGATTCTCAATTATCCTGGAGCAAAAATCATGAAGATACACATAAGGAAGACAAAAGTTTTTCTTGTGACATGTAGTCTGCACCATGTCAACAACTTTGGACCCTGTGAACAGTCCATAAAATTTAGTAATGAGCTCTTGAGACCCGAATGTCTCAAGTTGATCCATGGTCAGGCCATCAGCGGGTAGCCTGTAGATGTTCTGGAGCAGATCGTTATTGATACAGATCTCAACTCCCTGGACTGTAGCAGTGATGTCAGCAACATGACCTCCTTGGGCCAATGACAGAAAACGTACGGCGGCGTTGAGGTAGAATTCCTCAACCAGATGGGTGTCGTATTTTTCAGCAGTCTTGCTTCCAAGGCGATAGTGGCCTTGTTGTTGAAGACGAGTTATGATATACTCCATGGGTTATGCGTCGTTGGTTTCTGATAGAATACGCTCAATGATGACAGGTTTGGAGAAGATCCGGCCATCAATGATGTTAGCAGATTTCTTCAGAGCAGGAGAAGAAGATTGTCCAGCCATTGATGATTTCTTAAGAAAAAGGTGCAAGAAAATAATCGAAATATGCAAGAAATGCGTAAAAGTATGTAGAATTTTTGCTTGAGAACTCTTGAATTTGCAGAAAGCGTAAAGAGTCTCTAATGGCAGATTCAGTCCTTTTATAGTTGGGCGGCGAAATAGTGTTTTGCAGAGTACTAATGGTCAGATTTTAAGGGATGGGAACCGGTTTTGAAATCAACGGTTAAGATGGACTGAGTGTAACTGGTACGCTAATCCATTGAAATGTTTAAAAATATCATCGGGTCCCACTTCTGACATAAGTTGATACCCTAAATGCCTAAAACGGCGGTTTAAAAATAATAAACAATTTAAAAACATCGCGGCTTTTGAGATTCAGTTGTCCAGATGTCGTGTAAGGAATTTAATGTACATGACGTTTGACATAAACACAGGGCACGTGGACAAAAATTATTTTGAAAGGAAATAATATTATATTATATACTGAATCAAAATCCTATATCATGTGATGTTTCCGCGTCGATACAGCGTCCCCCCTTAAAAAGGTGCTTATAGGTTTTGAATTCCATACAGCAATATTTGGATTAATGCTGTATTCATGGGTCCTACAGTATTCCCCCTTAATTATTGCACACGTCAGCTGTAGGATTCATATATCTTTGCTCGCTACAGTGCTGTATTGACGATTCTGAGTGTACAAATAATTAACATTGGATACTGTATTCTTGGGTCTTACAGCATTCCCCCTCAATTGTTGAGTAAAAATAGTAAATTACTTACAGGGAGTCTGGCTGTAGCATTCCCAATTCTTGTCTGAGCATGTTGAATCTTGCTGTGTCGAGAGGCTTGGTGAAGATGTCGGCCAGCTGAACGTCTGTATGAACTTTTTCCAGACGAACATCCTTGTTCTCGACGTGATTCCTTATAAAATGATGCTTCATGTTGATATGCTTAGTGCGCGAGTGCAGAACAGGATTGTGCGTGATTGCAATTGCACTCGTGCTATCACACATGATTGGAGTCTCTCTAGCATCGATTCCATAGTCTGACAGTTGTTGCTGCATCCAAAGGATTCGCATACGCAGCCTACCAAAGATAGTACTCTGATTCAGTCGTGGAAAGAGAGTTAGCCAATTGCTTCTTACTGAACCAAGAAACAAGTCTAGGTCCAAGAAAGTGACAAGTTCCACTTGTACTCTTCCTATCTAGCTTGCAGCCTCCGAGATCTGAGTCGCTGTATCCAACTAAATCGAATCCGCCTTCCTTAGGATACCATAGTCCTGCATCGACTGTTCCTTTAATGTACTTCAGGATTCATTTAGCTGTATTGAAGTGTGATTCCTTAGGTGCAACTTGGTATCTCGCACACACTCCAACAAAGAATCGATATCGGGCCTGCTAGCCGTTAGGTACAGGAGCGAACCAATGAGCTTCCTGTAGAGTGATTGGTCAAACGGCTTTTCGGCTTCATCAGCACTAATTTGCACGGAAGTGCTCATGGGGGTTGGCGAGGATTTGAAAGTGTTCATTCCAAATTTGTTGAGAAGCTCCTTGCTGTATTTCTCCTGGTTGATAAATATACCTGTAGGCAACTGCTTTACCTGCAAACCTAGGAAATAACTAAGTTCCCCCATCATACTCATTTCAAATTTACTTTGCATGAGATGAGAGAACCTTTGACATAAAGCAAGGTTAGTTGAACCAAAAATAATATCATCCACATAGATTTGCACCATAAGAAGGTCATCACCTTCCTGTATCTTGAACAGGGTCTTGTCCACAGCACCTTTCTCAAATCCGTTGTTGGTTAGATACTGGGACAGGGTTTCGTACCAGGCTCTAGGGGCTTGTTTAAGTCCATACAACGCTTTCCTTAGCCTGTAAACTAGATCGATACCGTCTGTGTTGGCAAACCCTGGTGGTTGTTCAACATAAACTTCTTCTACAAGATCTCCATTCAGGAAAGCACTTTTGACGTCCATTTGATATACGATAAAATTCTTATGGGCGGCAAAGGCTAAAAATATCCTAATGGCTTCTAGTCTCGCTACAGGGGCGAAGGTTTCATCATAGTCTATTCCTTCTTCCTGACTATAGCCTTGTGCTACAAGTCTGGATTTGTTCCTTATGATAAGTCCATTTCGATCCTTTTTGTTTCGAAATACCCATTTGGTTCCTATAACCGATTGGTGTGTTGGTCTGGGTACAAGATACCATACATTGTTTCTTTCGAAACCGTTAAGCTCTTCTTCCATAAATGTTATCCAATGAGAATTGTTAAGAGCGTCTATGGTCGAAACAGGTTCGGACTGGGCTAAGAATACAGCGATAGTGCACATATTGAGTCTCCTAAGTTCGGATTGAGATTTCCATTCAGGAAACTGTGAAACTTCAGCATTAGATTTTCCTTGTGCACAAAGTACATTTCCTTGTGTACTCTGTATTCTCCTACGAGTAGAAACACCGGCATTAATGTTTCCAATGATCAGCTCTTGCGGGTGATCTCTCAACCATCTTTGGTCGGGTTCTAATTCAGGATCCCGCATCAGATCGAAGATCTTGTGGATACAGACTTCACTTGTACAAATCGGCTTCATCCATATCGATTCTTACAGCTGCGGGGTTGATTTCTAAATCAATGACAGGTTCTATGGGTGTTGGTGGATCCAAGATAGATAGATGGTGAATGTTCTGAGTGATATCATCTACTCATGTAGGGTCATGGTGTGGTTCGTCGAACACTACATGAACTGATTCCGCGATCGTCAACTTCCTTTTATTAAAGATTCTGAAAGCTTTGCTGACGGAGGAGTATCCTACGAATATTCCTTCATCTGATTTTTCATCAAAGGTTCTAAGTTGGTCCTTCCCATTGTTCAATACATAACACCTGCATCCAAAAATGTGGAAATACGAAACTAACGGAGTTTTGTTATTCCATACCTCATATGCTGTTTTGTTGTGGTGCTTGTTGACGATACAGCGGTTTTGAGTGTAGCATGTTGTATTGGTTGCTTCACCCCAGAAACGCTGTGGCAATTTGCTTGCGGCAATCATTGTCCTTGTTGCTTCTTTCAACGTCCTATTCTTTCGCTCGGCAACACCATTTTGTTGAGGTGTACGGGCGGTGAGTATTCGTCTTTGTATTCCATTCTCCGAACAGTATTGCTCTATAAAGCGGTTAGTGAATTCTGTACCTCTGTCGGAACGAATGCACACGATACTCGATGCTTTTTCATTTTGCAACTTTCTCAGAGCTCGGGCACTTTGATGTTGTTTCCTTCTTCTTGCTAAGAAAGATCGTCCAAGCATACCTGGAATAATCATCAACAACAACCATGCAGTATTTCTTACCTCCCAAACTTACTGGGTCTACAGGACCGTAGAGATCCATGTGTAGCATTTCCAACACTCTTTGGGTTGAAAGGTAGGATTTGCTCTTCAGGGTTGACTTGATTTGCTTGCCTTTCTGACATGGTCCGCGCAGCCGTCCTTCTTGAATGACACATTTGGCAAACCTCTAACCATTCCCTGTCTTGAGAGCTTGTTGATCATCTTGAAGTTGACGTGAGACATCCTCTTGTGCCATAACCAGCTAAGATCTGCAGTGCCTTTGGCAACAAAGCATGGAATTGAGGAGCTCATAGGCTTCCAGTCAGCAATATACATATTACCTGATCTGCTTCCTGTAAGCACAACTTCCTTGGTTTGGGTGTTCTTGACTCTCTGCCGATCTATATAGAACTTCACCGAGAATCATGTTTATCACAGAGGGCTAATACTAAGTAGATTATACGTAAGCCTTCAACATATGCAACATCGGTGACCTTGAATTTCCCGACAAGTAGGTTTCCTTTCCCTCTTGTTCTTCCTTTAGACTTATCACCGAAGCGAACTTTTGGACCGCGACCTTCTACAAAATCAGATAGCTTGCTCCTATCTCCGGTCATGTGACGAGAGCATCCACTATCAAAGTACCAGGTATCCTCCTCTAGAATGTCGTGTAACAAAGAAATTAGGTAGATTTAGGTCCCCTTTGATTTTTGGGTCCATGTATGTTAGTTCCTTTAGGTACCCAAGTTTTCCTGGCAGCAATTGGTTTACTGTAGGACATACTTGGTACAGTGTTGCGATATCTACGGGGGGCATATCCGTAGTCGTTATAATCATGATAATTATTATGCATGTAAAATTCAGGGTTATTTTTATTAATCCAGTACGAGTGCCGTCTTGGAGGTGGAGCCATTTTCTTAGGCCTAACAGCTTGTCTTCTGGGTCTCCAGTTGGATTCCCAATGTTGTTGTTGATACTGAACTGGCATCTGCTGTCTTGAGGGATAACGGGGCTCCTGTATCCAATACCTTGGCGTCTTTGTCAGATAATCTTGCCGTGCGTGCCTTTGGTGGTTGGATACAACCTTCCTTATGAACGGCCATTGGCGCGTTGATATATGCGGGAGCATCTTTGTTGAGTGCGCCTCACATGTTGGAATGGCTTATGATTCCACTGTCTGGTATAGGATTGCGGGGGCGGAATTGTAGCCTTCGGTTTTCTCGATACAGCAGGTTCCTTCACGGGACTAGGGGTATCTTCCGACTCTGGAATGTGTTCCACACTCTTGACGAACACTGTACTAGTTTTCCCTTTGTTTGAACATGAGCTGTATCCTAAGCCACTTTTATCATGAGCATGTTGCCCAGTGCTCAGAATTTCTTCCATTCTTTTGGATGATTTTTCAAACGACTTTAGAATGGTCTCAAGTTCAGTTTCTCGCTTTTCGAGAGTTGTGATTTTGGCTTGTGGTAGAACCAAATCATTTGTATTGCTATCATTGTGGGTTTTAACCTCATTTAGTTCATGAGCAAGTTGATGATTGCTCTCCATGAGTTTTTCAAAATCGACCTTGCTGGTTTCACAATCAAGAGACATATTTTCATAATTTATTTTCAAAGAAGTCATTTTCATCTTTCACTCTAAATTTGTTAATTAAAGTCAGATATTCTCGCTTTTAGAGTCTCATGGGCCTTTTGAATGTTTTTAAATTCATTCATCATATTTTCGAAAGTATGAGATGCATTTGACGGAATAGCTGAGGTTGAACTTACCCCATCGTCGCTGTCTTCACCTTCTGGAACATCTTTGGCCATAAAGCACATATATGCTTTATCATCGAACTCATCGTCAGATGAATCACTTTCAGTGACCACCTGAAGACATTCTGCTGATTTGGATGGTGTGGGGGAGGCTTCTGATTCTCCAATCAGGGCCTTGAGCTTGTCTTTCCAAGCATGTCTTCTTTCATCTCTCTCTTGTTGCTCGGCCTCAGGCAATCTTTGGACTTTGGGATGAGGACATTTATTTGCATAATGCCCTGGTTTCCTGCAGTTATAGCACAGGTTAGCATCACCAGATGATGTTTCGGTACTTACCTTGTGGACATGTTTGGGCCTGTAGGGAGTCTTTCCAGACTGTTTGATGAACTTTTTGAATTTATGCATGAGAAGCGCCATTTCATCTTGAGACAGGATGTCGTCGTCACTGTCAGCATTCTTGTGACTGGGCTTCGACGAGCTGAGCATGCTATGTCGATGGTTCGATACAGCGGCGAGAGCTGTGACCTTTGAAGGAGATTCTTCAGCTTTCTCTCTTCTGTCAATATCATACTCAAAAGCTTTGAGGTCAGAGAAGAGATCAAAAGTAGATATTTCATTAAGATTACAGGATACACGCATAGCTGTGGTCTTAATGTCCCATCGGGCTGGGAGAGATCTGAAAATTTTTAAGTTCTTCTCCTTTTGGGTGTAAATTTTGCCCAACGCTTCAAGTTCACCAACAATACCAGTGAATCTGAGGTCAAGTTCCTCAAGTGTTTCAGTTGGTTTCATTTCAAAAGATTCAAATTGCTGAGTTAGTTTTGAAATCTTGTTTTCTTTTGAGAGCTCAGTTCCCTCACAAATCAACTTGAGTTTATCCCAGATTTCTTTGGCTGTTTTGCATCTCTTTACCTTTGAGAAAGTGCCTTTGTCAAGAGTGACAAATAACGCGTTCTTAGCCACATTGTCGAGATTGGCTCGCTTCCTTTCATCTGTTGTCCATTGCTCGCGTTCCTTCTCGAGCATTTCAGCATGGGATTGGCCCTCGATTCTTGCGGCCGGATTTACCTTCATGATCTTGATAGGACCATCCTGTATAACAAAAATCATCTCTTCATGCATTGCTACAAGATGAGCCTCCATCCTAATTCTCCAGTCGTCAAATTCGTTAATAGAGAACATAGGGACTTTGTTAATCATAGAAGTATCCATACTGATAATACAGGAATAAAAGAGACTGTTTTGAAAATAAGTGATTTGAATCTGAGTCGGTTAAGAATACGACTGATTCTTTTTAGAATCAACCGCTCCGATACCACTTGTTGGCCACTAAGTATACTGGATACAGTTTGGAAAAGTAGTTTAAACAACAAACTGTATGGATTTTAAATCTGAGTGCGTAGCGGAAGTCTTGGATACAGTAGGTTGTTGTGGATACAGCAACTAAATGTATAGTGTATACTTAATTAATCACGGTAATTAAAACAGTAAAAGCTAAAGGTAAATAACACAGTAATTAGAGTGGTTCGAGGTAAACCCCTCTACGTCCACTGGTCCTCCACACAGGAGTAAGAAGTTTATTATAATTACTATGTACACAACTACGTAATTATACCAACACACACAATCAATATATCGTTCACACAGATTGATATAAAGATCTTAGGTTAAACCGTCCACACAGATTGGTTTTGAGCTAATGCTTTGACTTGCTTCTTCACACACAGTTCTGAAGCTTCGTCTTCTTCAATGCAAATCCTTCACACACAGTTCCGGAGAAGCACAGATTGTTCAGTCCACACAGGGCTGATCTTGAGTTTGTTCAACGTATAGAACAGATGGTGAACAACAACTTTGACTTTAAGAGCTTTTAGCTGATGAAGTGTTGTTCAGGATGATGAGCACTATATATCTCTTTAGATCTTAATTGCATTAAGCTTTGGAGATATGTTTTGCTCTGATGATAACTTTTGATAGCTTGAGTGTTAGGTGACTGGTGTATGATCTTCAATGCCTTCATAAGATATAT
This sequence comes from Orobanche coerulescens, assembly GCA_033398695.1. Classification (NCBI taxonomy): domain Eukaryota; kingdom Viridiplantae; phylum Streptophyta; class Magnoliopsida; order Lamiales; family Orobanchaceae; genus Orobanche; species Orobanche coerulescens. The sequence continues at coordinate 131,299,117 of CM065806.1, read as the reverse complement.
ATAGTCTCTGAAATATATATCCGTTGAGATGTATCCGTTTGAATGAGATTTCGTTCCAACGGGATTATGACACGATCCGGATTTAGCGGGATTCTGAAGATCTGTTGACTAGCAGTATTTAAATACTTTATCCTTGAGTATTTAAATACTTCTTTATTCAACGGGACTTGATTTCTGGATATTCCTTCTTTGTCCTGTTGTGAGCTGTATGGAAGATAACTGTATTTTGAGTTTCGAGACAGTTTCCATACTTTGGTCTTTTACAAGACTTCTTGCTGTACTGAAAGGCTTCACTATATGCTGATTCGAGGCAGGTCTTCGATACAGGATAAAACCTCAAGGCTTCGATACAGTTTCCTTTACTGTATTCGGATTGGCATATATGTCAAAACCTCTTTATCAAATACCATTCGATACAGGGATCGGATATCCCGGCTGTTTCGATACAGGGTCTTTGTTTTCCTAACACTAGGGTTGGTCGATCCCGCAACGGAACTGAGGGAAGCGGCCGCACCACGTCCTCGTCCACGTCTGCGGCCATGACCACGGCCTCGTCCCCTATCAGCTGACATGCTGGAGAACACACAAGGCACGTAAGTACAAATCAATCGCACATCACCGAAGTGACAGATTTCTCAAAATACCAAAAAAGAAGCAAAAAGATAAAGGAAACATCAGAAGGGTAATCCGTCGAATAGCTAGTGCAAGTATATCGAATATGAAATACAATAAAAAGTATTTCCCCCATAAAGGGGTTATCCGTCGAATAGCTAGTGCAAGTATATCGAATATGAAATACAATACTCCTCGATAATAAAGTAAAGATAATCGTCAATTCATCAATTCAAGACTAGTATTCCAGAATAACTAAATCTCATAACATCACATCAATACATACATGATCAATCGTGGAACCGCACCAGAGGCTATGGAACCCTCAGAGGACTCGTCGGTCCATCCCAGAGTGGTTAACTCATATTATCCGTGGAATCGCACCCAAGGGTATGAAACCCTCAGAGGACCCGTCGGGCCTTCCTAGAGTGGATATAAATAAACATGCCATTCATATACCTTACTTTCAAAGTCGAGAACGTACAATCATAAATATATACTTGCCTTTGAGACATCGAGAAATCGAACGGAAGAGAGTATGAGTTCGGTAGGTCCAAGAACGCACTTCCGGTACCTAAACGATTCGTAAGGGATATGATAATCAATAATCCATATTCATAATTCATGAAGAAACTCCTCAAACCCGTCTACGATTCACGAAAATACAAGGGTAAACAACTAGAGGTTGAAAAATCACCCAAACCCTCACAAGTCCAAACACGGCACAAACCAATCCATAAAATCATAGGAAAAGCATGTATACGGGGTAGATACGTCATAATCTCAAGGTTCTCAAGCTTCAAAATGGATAAATCAGACGAATCTAAGAAAACCCCCAAAATTCCCAAAAATAGGGTTCTAAGGATTTTTACCTTGATTTGGACAATAAAATGGATTAGATGTTGTTAAATCCTTCTTCTTCAACCAAAGATGTTGATATCTGAATAAGGATCATCTTCGAACCAAAACTCGCTGCTCTCGATCGGAAAAGTGAGAAAGATGAGAAAAATGATGGAATGGAAGTCAACTGTCCAATATATACTCGCCCAGTCTAGCGCACGCTACGCCTCTAATATTAGCGTGCGCTAGCGGGGTCACCGGGTAGTCCAATGGCTTCTGTCAGCCCCGTTAGCGTGAGCTAATCGCCTTCCTTTAGCGTCCGCTAGCCAAAAATGGTGTCCAGAAATCGGAGTCCAGAACCTACTGTCCTTTGCTCTGCTCAAGTCTTAGCGTGCGCTACCGCGATAGTTTACCGTGTGCTACGCAGCCCTTATAGAGTGTGCTATCCGAAGCCTATTGTACATTACCTGATAGTCCAGACTGCCTGACAACCTCACTGCCTTTGCCGACCAGCCCGTTAGCGTATGCTACCGATGGGTGTTAGCGTGCGCTACTGACCACGAATAGCGTGCGCTAGTGAACTCCTAGCGCGCATTAACTGCCAATCCAGAAAGCAAGATGAGTTACTGGTTCTGACTTGACTGGTCCCTTAGCACGCGCTACGGCTCAAAGCTAGCATGCGCTACTCAAGGAGAATTAGCGTGCGTTAGCCTAGGCCTAGCGTGCGCTATTTATCTGACCCAGAACACTTCCACAAGGTCTAAACAACACAATCTTAATCCAAACAAGGTATGAAACTCTATAACAATATCGAAAACATCACAAAGAGTTTACAGAGCGACAAAATAGGAAGAACGGCAAGGTCAAACAATCAACAAAAAGTACGGGTATTACAGCGGTATTCTCGAAGATATACTTGAGATTGGGGTACTATCAGCTTCGGGTGAAGGATTCTGATATTCTGAAAACAGCTTTTCGGACGAGATACAGACATTTTGAGTTTGTGGTTATGCCCTTTGGACTAACCAACGCGCCGGCAGTGTTCATGAAGTTGATGAACAAATTTTTCATAGAGTATTTGGATAAGTATGTCTTCGTCTTCATTGATGATATCCTTATCTATTCGAGGAATGAGGAGGAGCATGCGCATCATCTGCATGTGGTGTTAGACCTTTTGAGGACTGGGCGACTCTATGCGAAGTTCTCGAAATGTGAGTTCTGGCTGAAGGAGGTGATGTTTCTGGGTCATGTGATTTCAACCGAGGGGGTCCATTTGGATTCACAGAATATTGAGGCAGTGTTGAATTGGGATCCGCCTAAGAATATGAAGGAGGTCCGTAGTATCTTGGGTTTGGCTGGCTACTATCGTAGGTTCTTCGAGGGTTTCTCGAAACTGGCTCAGCTACTTACACAGTTGCTTCGGAAATCTGAGAAATTCGTCTGGAATGACGAAATACAGTCGAGTTTTGAGGAGCTGAAGAGGCGTTTGACTTCAGCCCCGATTCTAGCATTGCCATCTAGCAACGAGGGTTTTGCTGTTTATAGCGATGCTTCGGGCTAGGATCTTGGGTGTGTGCTGATGCAGCACGGCAAGACTATTGTGTATGCGTCGAGACAGTTGAGGCCGTATGAGCTCAACTACCCTACTCACGATTTGGAGTTAGCGGCAGTTGTTTTTGTGCTCAAGATTTGGCGACACTATCTTTTTGGCTCTGTATGTCAGATTTTTACCGATCACAAAAGTCTGAAGTACATATTCACTCAGGGGGAGTTGAATATGAGGCAGAGGAGGTGGTTGGAGTTGATTAAGGATTATGACCTCGAGATCCTTTATCATCCGGGCAAGCCGAATGTCGTGGCGGACGTCTTGAGTCGGAAGCCGATTGCGTTGCGGACACTTGAGATCCTTACGCCTCGATCTGAGCTTCAGCGGGATTTGATCGAGTTGAGTGTTGAGATTTTGTTGCCAGGAGCTGTCGGGCAGCTTTGCGTTTTGGAGGTTTCGTCGTCACTGATTGATGAAATTAAACTAAAGCAGTTGAAGGATCCGATGATTGTTCAAATCCGATAGAATGTTCTTAAGGGAAAGTCTCATAGGTTTGTGATTCACGAGGATGGTGTGTTGAGATTCCAGAGTCGGATTTGTGTACCGAACGACTTGGAATTGAGGCAGAGTATTTTGCGTGAGGCCCATGCTAAGACTTACTCAGTTCATCCTAGTTTGAGTAAGATGTACAAGGACCTAAGGAGGAACTTTTGGTGGAACGACATGAAGGAGGAGGTCGCACAGTTTGTAGCGAGATGTTTGACTTGTCAGCAGGTCAAAATCGAGCATCAGCGACCGACCGGATTATTACAGTCGTTTCCCGTTCCGGAATGGAAATGGGAAGATATTTCGATGGACTTCGTCACGAGCTTAACGAGGTCGAAATCTGTTATGAATATGGTTTGGGTGATTGTGGACCGTCTAACCAATTCGGCACACTTTCTGGGCATCAAGGATACTTGGGGTCGGGAGAAGTTGGCTCGTATGTTTATTGCGCAGATTGTGAGGCTTCACGGTACTCTGAAGTCTATTGTTTCGGATCGTAATAGCCATTTTGTATCGCACTTTTGGCAGGCGGTACATAAGGCATTAGGCACTCGTTTGTGTCTGAGCCCTTTTTTTCATCCTCAGACGGATGGACAGTCGGAGCATACCATCCAGACATTTGAGGATATATTGCGTGCTTGTGCTCTCGATTGGATCAGTGATTGGGAGGAGCATTTGCCGTTGACCGAATTCACGTACAACAATAGTTGGCATGCATCAATTCGAATGGCACCGTATGAGGCACTTTATGGGCAGCGATGTCGATCGCCGATTTGCTGGAATGAGGCGTCCGATTTGGTTGGGACCGAACTGGATATCGCTATGGAGACGAGGTGGAAGGTAGAATTGATTCGGGAAAGGATATTGACTGCTTAGAGTCGACAGAAATCCTATGCTGATGTTCATCGTCGACCTTTGGAATTCAAGGTGGGAGACCATGTTTTCCTTAAGGTGTCGCCGATAAAGGGGGTTTTCCGCTTCGGGAAGAAGGGAAAGTTGAGTCCGAGATTTATTGGGCCCTTTGATATTCTCGAGAGAGTCGGCGAGTTGGCATACCATTTGGCATTTCCTCCGGCCTTGAGTCACGTTCATAGCATTTTCCATGTTTCCTAGTTGAGGAAATATGTTCCGAATCCTAGTCACGTCATTGACTATGGTGAGATCGATATCGCTGAGGATATTACATTTGAGGAGCGTCCCTTGAAGATTTTGGAGCACCATGAGAAGCGACTGAGGCATAAAACCATTCCTTTGGTTAAGGTGCAGTGGTCGAGGCATGGTGTCGAGGAGGCAACTTGGGAAACTGAGGATAGCATGCTTGCTTGGTATCCTGAGTTGTTTGTTTCTTAAGTTTCGGAATGAAACTTATTTTTAGAGGGGTAGAATGTAATATCCGCATTTTTCCTTTTTCCGGTAATGTCATTTTTGTGTATTTTTCGTTTTTACCGACTCGCTTGTAACCATTTCGACGTTTCGAATCTATTTTATTCTTGGAGTTTTTCCATTTGGACGAGTTTCGGAGATGTTTTGATGTAATTCCATTCTATGTTATGTTTTGCTGCATGTACGTTCGACTCTCGTAAAACTCGTTTGATTTCGTAGTTTCTTTGGTTACACGAGTTCGTATGGTTGAGATGTTCGTGTTGTGAGTTTTGGTTTGTTAATCTGACGTCGTATCGTGATTTTCGAACGTTTGGGCTGTTGTGTAATTTCCTATAAGTTTAGGGAATTTTACCTTCTTTGTCATATTTCCAATTCCCTGGTAGTCGGAATTGTATTTTCCTTCAGCACTCAGATTCGTCGTCGTGAATATTTCGTATCTACGCTTTGGGTTCTGTCCTTGTGTTGCGTCTCGACTATGGACCGCCCGGTGCAGTTAACTGCATTCAGCAGTGTTGAACTGCTGCATGCATAACATACGTTATGCATGCTTTATTGCATGCACTATCAACACCTTCATAATGTACGTTATACCTTAGTATTAACGTACGTTATGGCCTTCAGCATGTTGGGCAATAGCTTCTGTCCAGTTTTGGCCAAGCCCTTACGTATGTTAACGCAGGCCTTCATCTTTTTCTCACTTCGTCCGAGAGCAGTGTTCCGAGGAGAGGTTGAGCGATTTTCGAAGTTTTGCCCGTGGAATTTGTTGAGGGATCTATTTTTGTGTCCCAAGTGAAGTTTATCATCATCTTAATCCTCCTTCACCGTCCTAAATCCAAGGTAATTTCCTAGAACCCTATTTTTGGGAAATTTGGGGGGTTTTGAGTTTCGTCCGATTCATTCCGTATTGTTGATTAATCCATGATGTACATGATTAATCTTGATGGTATTCTTGTTTTCCCTACGGGTTCATGGTAAGTTTCGTGTTATTTGTGAAATCGAGAGGGTTCGGTTGTGATCCGTCCTCGTCGTTGTTTTGTACGAACTTATATAAATCGTAGGTGCGATTTCGGGTATCTTCCATTACTGTTATTCTTATCGAATTGGTTGTGATGGTGTTTGACGAATCGTCTAGGTTTGGTGTGTCCAATTTCTCGCAACCGCGATTGTTCCTTCCGTCTTTTCATCGTAATATCGAGGCAAGTACTCTTATGAACTTACACTCTTAACATGGTAGTATTACATGAGTAACGTGTGTGTGTGTGTATGCTCACTACGGGTTAGATACGACGGGGTATCGGTAGGGGTCCACAGAGGCGTGGATCGATGAGCTTTAACCACTACAGGTTAGATCCGATGGGGTCTCGGTAGGGGTCCACAGAGATGTGGATCGACGGTTAATTGAGGTGCATTCTATAAATGTGTTTTGGGTTATGGCGTTTCCGGTAATGTGTGTTTAAAACTGATGTCTTCTCATTTACATGCTTTGACTATATGTGTAAGGTGTAAGTTGTATATTTGGTTATTTGTACTAGCGTAATTGCTAACCCCTTTGGGGACCCGTTTTAGGGAAATTCTTGTTACGAATTTTAGGTCATGTTCAACCGGACGATCGAGCACTGGGGCAGTACGAGGATGCTGGCCAGGGTTGATGACGTGTGCAACTGAGTCTCTTTATTTCCGTTGTCCTTTCTAATGCGGATTGTTTTCTTTAAACTTGTGAACTTATAGAAAGTACTCGCGAGTACTTAGGTATTTCTACTAGGATTATGGTTTGTATTATTATATGTTATTTATGATTGTCAGTGATGTCTGTTTTGCCGGTTATACCGGGCGTTTCATTTATTTTTGTTCTGGTGATGTGTGTTTTCTTGCTAACTAAGATAGTTAAACGTGGTATTTCTTACTTAGCCTGGTGGGTCCCATGTAGGGGTCCACGGCACTGTAATATTGAGTGGCAATGCTCGGATGACCAAGGGCTTCGGATCGGCCAAATCGACGACTCAGCATCGAGAAACTGAGTCCTCAGTCAGTGGCTGACTCAGTCCTTTAATTGGGTGGTGTCTTTGGCGACCCATTTTTGCTTCTGCCCCAGTTTGCTCGATCTGTTTTATTTTTACCTAAAACAGTATATAAGAATATGATAAAGTTCCCCAAATTCACAAATATCAACAGAAACACAAAAACGACATGAAATCCTAAGAATCGAGCAAAAAATAAAAAAACACGACATTACATGACTATAACAACAATAAAATATTAAAAAATAGACAAAATAGATGGCAGGTATGAACAGTCTGATTTGTCTTTTGATGTTGCGCTGGTAATATCGGGTCTGTCATACGAGATAGAGTCTCAGTACTATGGACTGAGTGGAAGAATGTGCCACAATGCGTGAAGAATACACCGAACAATGCCATGTCGGTAAGTTTATATTTCAATAATTATGTGGTGTATTATGGCAATATACTTGTGTAAATGGTGCATTTTGCATTTAATTTTGTAATTAATTTGGTAATATATTTTTCATATTTATGTTAATTATAGGTGTGGTTTGATATTTTTCCCTCTCTACTATATACTTGCTGTGATGAGGTGCAAACTACCAAATAAGTTATTGATATGTGTGGTTGAGTAATTATTTGTGAAATTTTGTATGACTATTTAGTATTTATCAATGTGTGTTATATGTATAAAAGTCTTGTAAGAATGAGCTGCACATTTTTGACAGTTTGAGGTATACCTGCGAGGCAACCCCAAAGAGTTCAAGTATCAAGAGTACGAGGGGAAGTGGTTACGTGCCCATTTTACCGAATCGCACTATATGGTATGTAATTACCCCAAATGAATTTTATATTATGTGCTTGTTTTTTAACGACACGTAATGTATATGAATCTTGCTTGTGATAGTTATTATTTATTGTTAAATGAATCTTATATATTTGTATTTGTGGGCAAGTAATACAACCAACATAGCTAACGTAAAGGTCTTATGGAGCTCCATAGCTTAGGTTTGCAGTCGTTAGTGAAAGTTCTGCACAAGGCCACTTCTTCAAACATGATGGAGAACTTATTTGTATATGTTTCAAAAAGTATATCCGTATCGTCCAGATGAACATGTAAGTCGTAATTATTTCCTAAAACGAACCATTTAATATCTATCCATGAATTTTTTTCTCTAACCTTTATTATTATCAAGTTATTTGCTTCTTCTAATTTAGGAGAGAGTAAGGAGAGGAGCTTCATAGCCTCTTGGCAGAGATTGCGAGGGAGAAGAATCAAAACTTGTATGAGACCGACCTCAATTTAACCATCAAGGATATCGATCAGACTGATCCCTACATTAGGGTTAGGGTGTGGGGTACCATTTGTAATACCCACGATTTTCGTTCCGGTTATTTTGGATTTTTTTTTGGATATTTCCCGGTTGTCGAGTTCCGGTATTATTTTCTCGACAACTGATTTTGGCGTTTAAGACCATAGGTGATGATTTTTTATCCGTTGTTTTCATTTCGGACCAATGATGTTGTCCCCGAGTATTTTGTCGTGTTCGTTCCGTGCGATTTCGGAAAATCGAGTCGTCGAATCATGGTGGTCGGACACTGGCCGGACGGTTGGGGATGGTGGCCGGACGGCTGCAGGCACTGGCCGGGCGAGTGCAGGCACTGGCCGGGTGGTTGCGACAGGAACCGGCGTAGCGCATGCTACGTCCGAAAAGTAGCGCACGCTACGGCCAGGAGGCAGCGCACGCTATGGCCGGTTGGCTGCGCGCGCTAGTCGGCCGAGGCGAAGGGCGTAGGTTCGATCGAAGATCGGGCAGTAGCGCACGCCATCACGGACATCACAAGACGCGACGGCCGGCCAGAGCACGCCACTACGGAAGGCCGCAGACGCTTCTGCCGAGCCAGAAGTCTCTGGATTGTGGTCGGGTCGACAGCCGCACGTGTTCGGGCCGCATGATGGCGGGCCCGGCCGAACATTCTCGACCATGACCGCCCGCTAGCGCACGCTAGCTCGGCAGCCTAGTGCACGCTAGGCCGCACCAAGATAAATATGACCGAGCGATCTTGTTTGCACTCATTTTTCATTTTCTCCCTTTCTCTTCCGCTACCGGATTCTTGGAGGTGACGAAGGCATGTTATTATACAACTAATCCACGAAGTTTGGGAGCCGATAACATCGATTAATCACTCCTTAACATCCTTCAATCCAAATAATCAAGGTTAGTTTTCCTAAAATCATAGTTTTGGGAAAAATTGGGGATTTTGTGGATTTCGTACGTTTGATTCGTTATAACTTAGAATAGTGATGGATTGATGATTATTAAGTTGTTTTATATCGAATCCCTTGTTTTTCCACGGTTGGATTGCCGAGGATTCGTCGTTTTATTGAGTTTCAAATCGACACCTTGAAAGTGTTCGATAAAATGTCACAAAGGGGATTCGGGCGTTCTACGATTATTCTTTCTTGTTCGATCATCGATTTATTCATGGTATGATGTTGGGGTCAGGTTCCTTGCGAAGAACTCGAGCCGGAACCCTTCCGTTCGCCGTTTTCCGATCGGTGGTGTTACCGTCGTTTCCGCCGGAGAGTTGTGGGCATTCGAGGTTTTTCGGTTAATCCACGTTCGTCGGAGTGTGCGGTGTCAACTACCGAGGCAAGTATCTTGCCCATACACTTCGTATTCCGTATACATAATAAATTGGTGATTGTCTATGTGGAAAATTGAATGTTATTTAACTTTCAAAAGAATCAATATATATATAAGTAAATTCTCGATAAAGGTCTTCTTCAAATTAACTTGAGTGTTCAAGAACGAATGTGTCATTCTGAGAATGGGCACTAGTATTGTATGTTGTGCCCGGTTTTCGTGTGGTACTGTTAGATAACTGTCGTCACGATGATGTGTGATGTTGTGTGATTTTCCATTGGGTTCTTCACTCGGGGATGTCTCAAGGAGGCTCCGAGGTCCGTGGCTTACTAGCACGGGATGCGAATAACCCTCGGGAGGATGTCGATGTGAATATTTGGGGTCTTGGTCCCCGTGATTTGTGATTTGAAATTGTATTTGGAAATAACCTTGGGTTGTGTTCCAAAAGGGGTTCCGGAAGGATGTGAATTCTTTAAAATACTTTACTAGTTGTTTACCTCGTTTCATTCCTGCCTTTCATAGTTTGTAGATTATATTGTTAATCTTGCTTGTGTCCGATTGCGGAGGCCATTCTGGTGAGTACTCTGATGTATAAGGTTTATAGTCCTTTGCATGGGAAGTCGGATATTACCTCTGAGTGTGAGAGTTATATTCGTTCACTACGAGAGGGCCTGACGGGGCCGAGGAGGGTTCCGCTTATGACGGTTCCGCGAACATTTGGGTTAGCCACTCCGAGAGGATCTGACGGGTCGAGGAGGGATTCGCGTATTGTCGGATCCACTAACAACTGTGAGTATTTTTAACATGGTTACATGATGCAATTTTGTGATATGTCCGGAGGATCACGATGTTTTGACTTGCCATAATGCTTGGGTCAGAAACATATTCATCGAGATGCTTGGACTAGAATGGCTTATGGATGATGTGTTGTGTGTAATTGGTCCACTGTTGTGAATTGATGTATGGCTATAGGTTTTGTGATTATTTTCCAATCAAAACTCCCGGATTCGAGTTGTTTTCAAAGTGCTTACTTGTTCAATTCTACTTTCAAGACTTGAACTATTTTAACTAAATGAAACATCTCGAAGTCTTTCTAAATTAATCAAGTTATTGTATTCCCGAATATGATATGTATGGCTTGTATTTATATTTTATACTTGCACTAGCAAAACAAAGGAGTTTGCTAACCCCGAGTATTCGGGGTGGATGTCTCAGATTAAGGCCCGGTATTTGCAGTTGTCGGGAGCGAATCATAGGATCGATACGAAGGATGATTGAAGACGACGATACTAATCACATGAAGACCAATCGTTGAGTATGTTGAATAGTCTTGTTGGTTATTTCTACGATGTATTGTTATCCCGATTTATGGGAGCGTTATTGTATTCCGACCCTCGCGGGTATGAGTTTTGGGAAAGAATCATGTATGTAATGTTGTGTGTTGTGATAAAAGACAAAATCGGTTTAATGGTCCTTTACGTAGCCATGTCGGCATGTGAAGTGATGCATTGTATTGTATTTAGTCTGGTAGATCCTCGCGGAGGGTTCATGCGCTGTAATATTCCCGAGTGGTTTGGGGGTGTTACAGAATATGGTATCAGAGCTTAGGTTGCGGAAACCTAGGCAGTCGGGTCCAGTCAGGTATTGTCGTGTCTTGTCCTGTCAGATTGTGTTTGTCTAAGTCGTGTCGCGACGCGTCGTCTGTGATGTCGGCCGTGATTAGTATCGAGGTGCAGCCATCATCTTCGTGCGACCTGTGGATGTAAGTCTCCCTACTATATTGTGCCTTGTGATATACGAGCTTGTATGATTTTGTGTTATGATGTGGAGTTTAAAGGTGATTTGTGATTATGTGGCCTATGTTGTTTGGTCCTCGTATGATGCTAGGATAAAAGTGGTACCAACGTATATGTATATGTACACACATCCTGATATAAGTCGTTTTTACAAGAATAATGGCCTTGGTGTGGTTACGCAAGGAAAAATTCACCAATGTGATATTTTAAAACTGTACATGTTTTGAGGAGTCACGTATATTTTGTTTTAAAACATCCTCCAAAGGGAGGAAAAAGTTTGATTTTCGTATTATGACCTCAAGGCCAAATTTTTTTTTAAGAAGTCAAACTACCAATATTTTATTTTCATTTTGTATTATAAGTTTTCAAAACACGTTTTTTGAACCCAAGTGAAGTTTACAAAATGTAGACAAGACGTGACTCTCGTTTTCAACTTATCGGTTTTATGGCTGTTAGTCGAGAAAGACGTGATGATGTTCTTGTTGTTCGGGCAGTGTTGCCAGTTTTAAATTAAAACAGTGATGTGAATGCCAAGTCGTTCGGTATGAGTTAAGACAACTCTCTTTCTTAATAGACGAGATTTCGATTTTGGATGACATTTGTCCTTTGATGGTTGTTCGCGAAGTGTTGTAAGCATGTGAATCGATGGCATTTAGATTCATATGCTGTCGTTGTTCATTTGTAACTATCGGTTTTAGTAATGTCGTATATATGTTCGTAATCACGTGCTGAATTCGAGATGTTAGCGCACGCTAAGTACAAGCTAGCGCGCGCTAATGTGGCATGAGTAGCGCACGCTAATGTTGTTGTAACGCGCGCTAATGCAGCATGAATATCGCACGCTAAATAATGGTTGTAGCGTGCGCTAGTTAGCTGGGACTGAGGATGTGGAACCGCATTTTTGCCGTTAGGTCTAACTTTCTGCAGTCAGTCGTCTGTGACTATATTCTATGTGTGTTGTCTAGTGATGACAACCGTTTTGTGTGAACGTGTGTTGTGACCTTTCATTCGCGCTAAGTGATAATTGATTTTGTTCGGTGAGTTGATAAATTATGTCTGATGTATGTGTGTGTTCGAAAATGTTTTCCTGAAACTTTCATAAGTTTGTGCAAGTTGTGGAAATCAATTTTTTTTAAACTAATTTGATGTTTCGATTAATTCGGCGGCTTCGTATGAACTTTGAAAACTGTTTCAAATTTGCGAGCCGGCCTAGGATTCTCAAATAAAACCTCGACGGTATTGAAAGAGTTGTTTTAAAATACCTTGAACATTTTGTAAAATGTTACCGTCGTGATTCTTGTGTAGTGTTGGGAGAATTTTCAGAAATGACTTTAACGTACTATTGTATTTTCGAATAATTCGAGTACATGATTTTCAAAAATCTTTCACATCATAAAATATTTATTCAAAAACCAGTATGATTTCTTTTTCAAAAATATATAGTGAAAGATAAAAAGAAATCTCACTCGATGTAAAGTTCAAACTCGGATTTGGAAATGTTAGAGTATGTAAGAATGGTTTGATGATCTTGCATGGTGAACTTGTTGTTTGTTAACGGTGATGATGATGCGTAGAGGCATGACGATTTTGATAACGCCGGTTACACAGAAATATTATTTTGGCAAATGATTTCAAATGAAACGGTTAGAGTATGTTGTTTACAAGTTTTGATGAAACAACCCGAGGTACCAAAAGTACTTTTAAAATTTATTTTTAATAGCATACAAATCCAAGGATTTTCAAAAGATTTCCTTTAAAAGGATACCTCGTGGATTTTCTTTCCGAGTTGTTATTGGTTACCTTATGTGATATGTCATGCTAAGTTGGTACTTTAGCATATTTATTTTTGCGAAGTGGTGCAATCATATTGAGTGAGAATCCGCTTAGTATGCCGAGGGACAGAGGACGCGACCGTGACCACAGTACAGTTGGTTATGGAGATTAGATGCGGGACCAAGAGGATATGGCCGGGAAGGTTGATATTCAAGCACTTCGTTTTCGTTATTTAGGTTTCGGGGACGAAACCTCTTTTAAAGGCGATATGATGTAATACCCACATTTTTTTTCTCCTTCTTCTCGTTTCCGTTTCGTTCGACCGTATTGAGGCGATTGTGTTCGTTAATGCTTCTGACCTTATGTTGTTTCTCACATTTGTCATTCGAGCGAGTTCTGATATTGTTCCAAATTGATGTGCATATCGTTGTGATCTTTTCAAGTTCGGATCGATTTCTTGTGAACCGTGTTCGAAACTAACACCTCGTGCTTCCTATAAGTTATTGATGTCTTGATTTGAGGTATGAACTTCAAAGGTTATCATTGTTGTTCGATCATTGCTATTCGTTCATCGTTGTCCAATCATTATCGTTTGACCTCGAAATCGTGATTATTGTACATCTGGGCCATTTTGCGATTTCCATAAGTGTTGGGAAATTTTCTTCATATTCGATCTTCCAAATCTGTGAGTTACTGGAATTTCATACCTTTCAGCGTTGGAATCGTGACTTGATTTTTGTATTGCTCGGTTTTATCAACCGCAACGATTCATGCTCGTTGCTTTTCGTAAGCATTCTTGCGTATTGAATCGGATCGTAGTGGCTTTATACTGCATGGAGTTCTGGTGTGTTGTCGAGAGTCGCCTTGCTTTTATTTTAAGTTTCGGGACGAAACTTATTTTTAGGGGGTAGAATGTAATACCCACGATTTTCGTTCCGGTTATTTTGGATTTTTTTTTGATATTTCCCGGTTGTCGAGTTCCGGTATTATTTTCTCGACAACTGATTTTGGCGTTTAAGACCATAGGTGATGATTTGTTATCCGTTGTTTTCATTTCGGACCAATGATGTTGTCCCCGAGTATTTTGTCGTGTTCGTTCCGTGCGATTTCGGAAAATCGAGTCGTCGAATCATGGTGGTCGGACACTGGCCGGACGGTTGGGGACGGTGGCCGGACGGCTGCAGGCACTGGCCGGGCGAGTGCAGGCACTGGCCGGGCGGTTGCGACAGGAACCGGCGTAGCGCACGCTACGTCCGGAAAGTAGCGCACGCTACGGCCAGGAGGCAGCGCACGCTATGGCCGGTTGGCTGCGCGCGCTAGTCGGCCGAGGCAGTAAGGGGCGTAAGGTTCGGATCGAAGATCGGCGGGTAGCGCACGCCATCGCCGGACATCAAGACGCTATGGCCGGCCGGTAGCGCACGCTACGGCCGGAAGGCTGCGCACGCTACCTGGCCGAGCCAGGAAGTCTCTGGATTGTGGCTGGGTCGACAGCGCACGTGTTCAGCGCATGATGGAGGGCCCGACCGAACATTCTCGACCATGACCGCCCGCTAGCGCACGCTAGCTCGGCAGTCTAGCGCACGCTAGGCTGCACCAGTATAAATATGACCGAGCAGTACGGTTTGCACTCATTTTTCATTTTCTCCCTTTCTCTTACGCGGCTGGATTCTTGGACGTGACGAAGGCATGTTATTATACAACTAATCCACGAAGTTTGGGAGCTGATAACATCGATTAATCACTCCTTAACATCCTTCAATCCAGCGAATCAAGGTTAGTTTTCCTAAAATCATAGTTTTGGGAAAAATTGGGGATTTTGTGGATTTCGTCCGTTTGATTCGTTATAACTTAGAATAGTGATGGATTGATGAATATTAAGTTGTTTTATATCGAATCCATTGTTTTTCCACGGTTGGATTGCCGAGGATTCGTCGTTTTATTGAGTTTCAAATCGACACCTTGAAAGTGTTCGATAAAATGTCACAAAGGGGATTCGGGCGTTCTACGATTATTCTTCCTTGTTCGATCGTCGATTTATTCATGGTATGATGTTGGGGTCAGGTTCCTTGCGAAGAACTCGAGCCGAACCCTTCCGTCGCCGTTTTCCGATCGGTGGTGTTACCGCAAGCTCACGTGAGAGTTGTGGGCATTCGAGGTTTTCCGGTTAATCCACGTTCATCGGAGTGTGCGGTGTCAACTACCGAGGCAAGTATCTTGCCCATACACTTCGTATTCCGTATACATAATAAATTGGTGATTGTCTATGTGGAAAATTGAATGTTATTTAACTTTCAAAAGAATCAATATATATATAAGTATATTCCCGATAAAGGTCTTCTTCAAATTAACTTGAGTGTTCAAGAACGAATGTGTCATTCTGAGAATGGGCACTAGTATTGTATGTTGTGCCCGGTTTTCGTGTGGTACTGTTAGGTGACTGTCGTCACGATGATGTGTGATGTTGTGTGATTTTCCATTGGGTTCTTCACTCGGGGATGTCTCAAGGAGGCTCCGAGGTCCGTGGCTTACTAGCACGGGATGCGAATAACCCTCGGGAGGATGTCGATGTGAATATTTGGGGTCTTGGTCCCCGTGATTGTGATTTGAAATTGTATTTGGAAATAACCTTGGGTTGTGTTCCAAAATGGGTTCCGGAAGGCTGTGAATTCTTTAAAATACTTTACTAGTTGTTTACCTCGTTTCATTCCTGCCTTTCATAGTTTGTAGATTATATTGTTAATCTTGCTTGTGTCCGATCATGAGGCCATTCTGGTGAGTACTCTGATGTATAAGGTTTATAGTCCTTTGCATGGGAAGTCGGATATTACCTCTGAGTGTGAGAGTTATATTCGTTCACTCCGAGAGGGCCTGACGGGGCCGAGGAGGGTTCCGCTTATGACGGTTCCGCGAACATTTGGGTTAGCCACTCCGAGAGGGCCCGACGGGGTCGAGGAGGGATTCGCGTATTGTCGGATCCACGGTTAACCAGGAGTATTTTTAACCTTGTGACTTGATGCATTTTTGTGATATGTCCGAGTATCACGATGTTTTGACTTGCCATAATGCTTGGTCAGAAACATATTCATCGAGATGCTTGGACTAGAATGGCTTATGGATGATGTGTTGTGTGTAATTGGTCCATGTTGTGAATTGATGTATGGCTATAGGTTTTGTGATTATTTTCCAATCAAAAACTCTCGGGATTCTGAGTTGTTTTCAAAGTGCTTACTTGTTCAATTCTACTTTCAAGACTTGAACTATTTTAACTAAATGAAACATCTCTAGAAGTCTTTCTAAATTAATCAAGTTATTGTATTCCCGAATATGATATGTATGGCTTGTATTTATATTTTATACTTGCACTAGCAAAACAAAGGAGTTTGCTAACCCCCGAGTATTCGGGGTGGATGTCTGTATTGTGTCCGTGTATTTGCAAAGTTCTTTGGGAGCGAATCACAGGATCGATACGAAGGATGATGGAAGACGACGATACTAATCACATGAAGACCAATCGTTGAGTATGTTGAATAGTCTTGTTGGTTATTTCTACGATGTATTGTTATCCCGATTTATGGGAGCGTTATTGTATTCCAGCCCCTGCGCGGGTATGAGTTTTGGGAAAGAATCATGTATGTAATGTTGTGTGTTGTGATAAAAGACCAAATCGGTTTAATGGTCCTTTACGTAGCCATGTCGGCATGTGAAGTGATGCATTGTATTGTATTTAGTCTGGTAGATCCTCGCGGAGAGGGTCTGCGGCGCTGTAATATTCCCGAGTAGTTTGGGGGTGTTACACCATTTATCCTCCTAAAGGGAGTCTGTTCTACACGCCGATGATGGGAGCCGAAGGCCACATAATATTGAAAGATACCACAAGCTTTAGATACAGTTAAAAGGGCGATACCGAAAAGGCCGTTCTAGAGGAACAATCGAGGATAGAGACGGATCTCCGAGTTGATGATCAAATGAAGGCCCAAGAGCGATTCGAGAAGTTTCAGGAGGAGGAGCGACCTGCACTATAAACCATGTTGGATCACGGTGGGCCTCAAAACAAGTCTTGGTGACTCAGCAACAGGACACGATATAGTATATGACAACACTAAGTCAGAACACGAGTCGAGTGGGAATTCAGTCACCTCTTCCACTACCACTCCCGTGCTTCAATTTACATACTCTGCCTCATCTTTACAGTTTGGGGATGAGAACATGCAGACAATTTGAGCGTATAAAATTAGCCAAAAACTTTACAATGTGAAGCTCTTGTGTATTGGACCATTAAGGAACCAGTATGTAGTTTAGGGGTCATGTTGACGTGTTTACAAAGTCAAGAGACGTTAATGATAATAACAAGAACAAAGCTCCGTCCATGGAGCATCCCCACATGATGCATTTCTGATTGGATGCATTATGTGGGGATGCTCGAAATGTGAAGAATCGGAATATTGGTCTCCCCGCCACAAGAAAAAGACAAAAAAGAGACTTGGGGAAAGAGAATCAGAAGAAGACGGATAAACACTATTCCTTCCTCCCATTGTGAGACTCGGCCCCATTTGTCACTTCAACCTTTTTACTTCTCTTTTTCTCTCTCCTCTCCAAGAGTTTCTACATTTTACACTTGGGCCCATAAATTGTCATTTTCATGGTCATTTGTTTGCAATGGGAGCAGAAAACGACGATTACAAGAAGAAAGAGCGCATTGTACTGGCTATAATCCTGCTTCTTTCATCAGCTGCGGTTGCTTCAGTGCTATTAACCTTCAGCTACTATTGCTACTTGAGATTCAAACTCTCCAAGACCAAGAGATTCAAGACACAGAAGAAAAGTTAGTTTCTCATTTGAAGTCTTCTTATTACTCTTGGCATAAGAATTTTTTTTTTTTTGAATATGTATTATCTTGACGACAAGATATTTCTGGAGTAAATGTGGTCACTTCCCCGTTTTTTTTTTTTTTTTTTTTTTTGTAATAATAATGTGGGGAGATGCTGAGAATATATATTGGAATGTTTACTGTACTGTACCATCTGGCTATTTCCATTGGGGTCCTTATTCTGTCAATATTGTGTTTCTATAGTTCAATGTAGAAATGAGCCAAGAAAATTATTAATTTTGGGCCCTGCCCATGTTTGAACTTCTCCAAAATTCTCCTATGTTACTGGGTTCAAGTTGAAGAGGGTTTACTAGTGCTATTTAGTAGGTACTCAACATACATTGCCTATAGGTTTAAACTTCTTTCTTATTGCAAGAGAATTGGTAGGCCAATTTTTTTTTTTTTTTTTTCTTTTTTCTTTGGTGATTTTGCCTTTGTTGTTGTGTCTCGTATTAGATTTAGAAGGGATTCATGATGAAAGGAAAGCTGGCGTGTCGTCGGATATCCAAGTCGCAAACGGGAACGGATTCCAGGTCTTTACTTTCAAGCAGCTTCATTCAGCCACTAGTGGATTTGGGAAGTCTAATGTGATTGGCCTTGGTGCATTTGGATTGGTATACCGAGGAGTGCTCCAGAACGGAAGGAAAGTTGCTGTGAAGTTGATGGATCAAGCTGGAAAGGAGGGAGAAGAAGAATTTACAGCAGAGGCATGGGTCTTTATTGGCTGAATTTATTTCCTCTGAGGCTTGACTATCTTTGTGTGCATGTGCATTTCTTGTTCCTTTCTTATTTTAATTAGGCTCGTTGTATGAAACGATAGGTAGAATTGTTGGGTCGGCTCGTTCACCATATTTGCTTCCATTGATTGGCTACTGTTCAGAAAGCAACCGTAAGTTACTGGTCTATGAGTTCATGGCCAACGGAGGACTGCAGGACTATTTGTATCCCATCAGCGGTAAATTAATTTTCTAACTCTCCCTATCGTCCCGAACAAACCTGGGTACGAAAACTTCTGACTTTTTGATCAAATCAACAAAAGTGAAAGCGGACTATCTCGAGAAAAAGCTGTTTTGGGTATGAATCTTGTGAGAGAATGTATAGTCTTTATGCATAAATGCGGTCGGTGAAATGAATCTTTTAAAACCTGTGTTTGCGAACACTCGTTAAAGCTTTTTCTCATAGTAGCTAGTATGTTTGATGATCTTCTGCTTTACTCATTCAGGTAATAACACGACAGTTTCATCAAATTTAAACTGGGAAACTCGCCTGATGATAGCTTTAGAGACAGCAAAGGGTCTGGAGTACCTCCATGAACATATTAGCCCTCCTGTAATTCATAGAGATTTCAAAAGCAGTAACATCCTTCTAGACAAGACATTTCATGCCAAAGTTTCCAATTTCGGAGTGGCGAAACTTGGCTCCGAGAAAGCTGGTGGACATGTTTCAACTCGAGTTTTGGGCACCCAAGGATATGTTGCGCCAGAGTAAGAGCAACACTTTTTTTCTAATTTCTTTTATCTATTCTATAAATCAGAACTTTTTTTTTTCTCGAATTCTTTTAATTTCCTGCTGCGCAGATATGCTTTAACTGGTCATTTGACCAGCAAATCAGATGTATATAGCTATGGAGTTGTCCTCCTGGAGTTGCTGACTGGTAGAATTCCAGTCGATATGAAGAGGCCTTCTGGTGAAGCTATTCTTGTATCTTGGGTATGTGCGTAGGTTTTATTCTTATTTACTATTTGCTTTTTAAGTATACATTTCGACATAATCTGTTGTGTTTTATATTCATTTTTTTCATCAGCCTCAAGACTGTGATGGATAGTGTTTTCATTAAGTTGAATCTCTTTCTGCTATCTGTAATAGGCCTTACCCAAGCTAACAGATAGAAATAATGTTGGTCAAATAATGGATCCCGCATTGGAGGGACAGTATTCAATGAAGGAGGTGGTTCAAGTTTCCGCCATTGCTGCTATGTGTGTACAACCGGAGGCCGATTACAGGCCATTAATGGCTGATGTCGTGCACTCGTTGGTCCCATTAGTGAAGCATCACAAACCTTCAAAGGCAGGTACATTCTCGAGCTTTCATGCTGCTCAATCTCCCAACGCATAGGACCTGGTTACGGTGATTTTGGGTGGAAAAAGAGGTACCCTACTTCAGGATATTATTTTCTCCAGATTTTCGTCTTATTTCACTTAAAGGAGAAACATCATTCACTCTGGTTTCACTACTTGCCCCTCGGACTTTTATCTGATTTAGCAAACCGAATACTATCTCTTAGTATGTTTCTTTGAGCTTATATATTGAATTATTGATTAGTGTAGGAGCTGGTGGATTGACAAATCTATTACCTGTTAGACATAATTTACTAAAAATTATATCGATAAATGTGAAGTCATATAATTATTTCATGAAGTATAAAGTATAATATTTGATGATTTTCCATTATACCTGTAGATCCAAACGCTTATGCCGCTGGCCATCAGTTTCTCAATGACAGGTAATACTGTTTTGGATTCGTCCGTGTCCATCCAATTACGACTTACGGGATCGCATGTTTTGAATCTCCTGTCTGTGCTGCAAATATGAGAAGAACAAAGTAGGAGACATATTCGTTAATAACAAAGACATTAATATATATATAAGTAATCGAAAAAACAAATCGAATATGGGCGATGTTGTGTCCAGAGAATCTGTCTCCTTAAAGCAAATTCGTCTCCACCGCAGTGTATAGTGTTTGCCTCCCAAGATAAAACAACATCTCGATGCGTTGATAAATCGATCATCGCACCCTCAGCGAACTAGAATTAAACCTGAACTACCACCGACGCGACCCAAATTATGAACAGAAATTATTTACGAAAAAAAAATGAAGTCGGAATTTCGGGTGAGAAAAATTCAGTCTAAAATAAGACCCCTCACATTTGTATTTATAGGTGAAGATGAGAGAGACATGTGCTGGAGTAACTCTAAATTGATTAGATTGGTATCTCAATACTTATCCAGATCTGTTTAATTCGAATTTATCAATTAAATTGATGTTTATCTGGATCCGAAAAATTCGGAATTTACAATTGAGGTATTTTCAGTAAATAAATTTTTACCGAATAAAATTGCAGTAAAAAGATAACTTCGAGACGCCGAGACATTTCACCCAAAGTGCCCTTCGATCGAGACTGAACCGAATTGAACCGAGCCGAGCCGAACCAGACGGATGCACGGTGGTGGCGGCGGCGCGCGCGTGTGTGTGTGCTCGAGGGTCGCCTAGTCACACATCCACTGATGTCTCACTTTTTGAACAAGACTTTGTCCACATCTCTTTATATACTCACAATTTTTCTCTCTTTTTCCATTGTGGGATAACATCCTAAACCCATTTCTAAAGGATTCACTTTGGAATATTACATCTCATTCATACCTCAATCATTTTGAGTGTTCTTACATGTTTTGGAAACCTTGTACGGAGTACTACGTATTCCAACGAAGTCCCGACTTTAACTCGTAGTCGAGTCCACTCAAAATTGCCTCTCAAGTGTGCTGCTCAAAACAGCCCATTTCCTCTATTTTTCCAACAATCCCCCACATGAATGAGATTGATGGTCCAGCAACACACGTCAAACACAGAGTTTGACTTGGTGATAGTTACTGCGGTTAGGCATTGCATAGGATAGGTAGAGTATGCTCCTTGAACCTTCCCTCGAAAAGATATATTCTCCTTACTGGCTAGACAGTATGACTAGATGCCTTTGAACTGTCCGACCACTTGTGTAAGTGATCGTATATCCTTCACAAGTGCCCTCCCTGATTTATTCTGTTCTCGTTATTGTGCCCGTTTTGGCCGTGGACACCGTCCTGGTTCTGCGGGAGTTTCTAGAGAATTGTGCCTTGCAATTCTCCTTTGAAGCGGCCCCTCTTCACTCCAACATAGGTGATTCTCGTTAAGTGTTTTGAGTAAACCCGTATTATACTCCACCCGACCATACATTTGTAACACCCCCAAAACCATATGGGAATATTACACGCCGTAGACCCTTTCCACAAGGATCTACCAGGCTAAACATCCATAAACAACCAAATGCTTGCCCGACCAGGGTCAAACAATAAAATAATACAGACCATTATGGTCACTTACACGTGAATACACAGACCGATGAGGTCACACAACCCAATCAACAAAACTGACTTAAACGACATTACCACACAGGGGTCGAAATACAATACAGCGGAAGACTGAAATCAACTCTGACAACACAACAAAAATCAAACAACTCTCGACTCATGATTAGTATCGCAGCTCGTCATCCTCTTGTGCCAATCCTGTGACTGCTCCCCTAAATTTGCATGTACCTGGACGCAAAACATACATCCACCCCCGATTACTCGGGGGTTAGTAAAACTCCACTGTTTTACTAGTGCAAGTATCAAATCATACGAAATATAACAAGCAAGTAATAATCGTGAATCAAATATAACAATCAAATATCAAAATATCCCCGGGAGGTTTTTTACAAGGGAAGATAAGCTATGAAGCATTCGAAAATAAGATTATCATCTCGGAAATTTTTAGAATTTAAAGCCTTTCGAAAATCTTAGGGTCTTAACCCAAATCTCAATTTGTATTTCAACATTTTACAGTACGAAAACATTTCCATAAATCTCGTGGGGCTCGACCCAACAATCTTTTCTTAAAACTTTCTTACAAAAAGTTTGATTTACAAAACACGATTCGTGACACCGTGATCCCCTATCACGTGTCTCCGTAGGTTCAACAACCCGCACGGACTTAACCAATCACAACAATCAATCATGCTCATGACTCCGTGATCGCTTGCCACGAGTCTCCGTAGGTTCAACAACCCACACGGATTGAGCCAACACAACAATCACAACAATCAATCATGCTCATGACTCCGTGATCGCTTGCCACAAGTCTCCGTAGGTTCAACAACCCACACGGATTGAGCCAACACAACAATCACAACAGCCAGTCCCGACCCCGTGAACCTGTGTCACGTGTCACCGTAGGTTCCGTCGAACCCGCACGGTTGGACGTACTATGTCCTGATTTAATGGACATGTGCCATGAATCATCGTAGGCCTCGTCAGACCCGCACGATTGGATCTCAGCACCACACACTAAGTTCTGATCCCATGGACCTGTGCCATGAATCCTCGTAGGCCCCGTCGAACCCACACGAGTGAACTTAGCGTTCCAGCACACCACATTCACATTCACATTCACATTACATACAACAATGAGCACAGTTAATCAATCACGTTGATCACCACAAAATCGTACGTCACACGCACATAACATAATCTCAACACTCTCAACAACTATCATCAATCAACGACACACAACCAACATAACATACGTTCGGTATGCAATACATTGCACAACAGCTAACACGTATATCAAAATAACACTATTATCACAAAGCCTTCGAATTGCGGAATACACAACCAATTCAAACGGAACATATTTACAAAGGCAAGCAAAATCATTATAAATCTCATACGTGATTATTAGTCGCAAGATACAAGTCGTATAATAAGATACTTGCCTTAATAACTGATACCGAAAACCCCGAAGAACACGGTTCGACCGGGAAGCTTGTACCATGACGACGACAACGAACGGAAGGGTTCCGACTCGCGTTCTTCACAAGGAACCTGACCCTAACATCATAACATCAATAAATTAACGAACGAACGAGGAAGAATAAGCGTAGAACGCTCGGATTGTCTTTGTGACATTTTATCGAACACCTTCAAGGCATCGATAAGATACTCAATAAAACGACAAATCCGTGGCAATCCAACCGAGCAATAACAAGGAATTTGATATAATATAGCTTAACAATCATCAATACATCACTATTCTGAGTTAAAACGGATTAAACGGACAAATCGAATAAAATCCCCAAAACTAGATTTTAAGAAAACTTGCCTTGATTCGGCCGATCAGAGCAAGTTATGGAATGATTAATCGATGTTATGGACTCAGGAACTTCATGGATTTAACACCTAACAACATCCCTCCATGATCATCAAAGCTCCAGCCGCGGTAGAGGATGAAACGAGTAAGAAAAATGATGAAAAACCCGACTGTCCTGCCATATATATACTTTGACACGGTGCAAAGAAACGGCCCACACCAGCCGGTGTCTCGGTCGTGTCTCGGCAGCCGCCGGTCCTGGCCGACTCGCAGACACGCTGGCTGGCAGCGCTGCCAGGCCGTTTCGCCCAGTCCGGCCAAGGCCTCCAGGCACAAAATGAAGAATCACAACGACGATCCGAACGACCCCGAGACCCGAACTTGAATACGAATCGAAGATACGGTTACGAAGTACTCGCAAAGGCGAATCTAAGAGCTAAGAGAACACACGATTCCGATCACCCGAAGGCTTGAAATTCGACAACGGAAGGTAATTACCCCAAACTTTGGGAAATTACGAAAATGGCCCAAAACGTCCGAAAATCACGATACGTGATCGAATAACCAAACCGAAGTTCACAACACGTCTAACAAAGTTAAACGGACTTACGAGAAACTCAAACAAGATTTCTTGGACGAGATTCACAAGAATCGAACTCGAGTGCGGAAAAGTCGTTAAGAAACACGGACTCAACAAAACAATACCGAAACGAACTCGGATGACAAAAAGTGCGTAATTAATCATTCTAAGAATGAGGATACGGTCCCAAGTGAGTCGTCGAAACGGACCTCCACCGAAAAAGGAAATTACCGGAAATCAAATTGCGGATATTACATTCTACCCTCCTAAAAGAAGTTTCGTCCGAAACTTAAATCAAGTAGGAGAAGCAATATCCAACCAGAAAACTCAACGAGATACACAAGAACCGAAAATCGCGCCCAACGGCGAAACGTTACAAGCAACGCGAAAGAATATACAACGTGAAAACACGCCTCACGACGACCATAACAACGCCACCGACAATGATTCAAAACAATAACGAGCAATTAACGACGCATCATATACCACATCACACGCACACATTTAATCGAAGAAACGTACGCGACAACAAGTCGCACCCGTCTAAAACGGCTATGCGATAGAAACAAATAGAGTATCACGATAGAAATCATTCCGATTCTCATCAACAAGAAAATGTCCGACGTCAAAACACAAACAATTCAAGATAACGGAAAACGAGGGTACCGGATATGACATTCTATCACATAAAAAATAAGTTTCGTCCCGAAACTTAAAATAAAACATCAGGGTAGAATACAAACAAAACCAAAAAGCTCACGCAACAAATATCAATCTCTAGCCCGATAGCGCGCGTTAAGCTACATTCTTAGCGTGCGCTATCACGAGTTTGCATGAGAAATTTTGCATGAAGTTATACTTAAGTACAAGGATGCCAATGCAAGAAATATCATACTCCAATAATCAAAACCACAAATCCGAATAATACAGGGTTCGAATACAGGTAAAATACACAGTAAATAATCCGGATATTACAAATGACACCAACACGGGAATATATAATTTAACTGAAAGAACAAATCCAACCAAAAAATTATAATTGTCAAGCCGACCCACAACCTGTACTCACTAGGTACCAGGCCCGTTAGGTTTTTAACGTCCGAGCATTTACAAGAGTTTAACATTCCAATGATTATTTATTTGCAAATAATCCAACGATAACTAAACAAGATTAATTATAGAATGATGTTGGAATAATCATTCGTGCAACCCAATATCCAATTATATGGTTGATACTTTCTTTTCTCGATCAGGAGTGTACAAAAGTGATGGGCAAATCACGCAATTCATGTAAGATATAACTCTATTTCATAAATTTAAAGGTCAAATAATTGTTAACTATATAATTTAACAATTAAATTATGACATAGTTTACGTGCCATATATTACCATTAGTCACATAAAATGATTAAACTCAATCAACAAATCCTATTTAGTTAATATCTTAATTAAACTAAATAATCTTAACATCTTAATCGAAAAATCAATTAATAATTGATTCAGCTCTTATCAAGCAATGTTATACCTTATCGAAATTATCATATGCATGATTATATAATAGCAAATATAATCACAATCTTATTTAGCAAAACGTATGGCAACAAGTAATATAAATTCTTCTCATTTATATTAATCATAAACACTTTCTAAATAATGATCGATGTGTATTCCATAATTTTTATTCTAATCAGCTATTCCGAGTTCAATAGGTTTAAAAATTTGCAAAACCATCCAATTACTTAATCAAATTCTCAAAATTGGACCCAAAAACCAAAATCTCATTCATGTTGAAAACTAAGTCAATGCCTTCTCGCATATCGTGCAGTCTACCCGGTGGAGCATCATATCCGACATCTCATGACGCCCATGAGAAGATCCAAACATCTTTTAGTAATTTCGAAAATAATAAATCAGTATTTTCAAGAGATTGAGCAGATCCAATGTTTAAATTAATATCTACTATAAAACCAATTTTTCATAGATGGAAAATAAAGCACAAAGACGATATTGATGATTTCGAAATTTATGCTACGAAATAATTTAATTTGCTTTAAGATTGTTGACATAATTTACTAAAAATTATATCGATAAATGTGAAGTCATATAATTATTTCATGAAGTATAATATTTGATGATTTTTCATTATACCTGTAGATCCAAACGCTTATGCCGCTGGCCATCAGTTTCTTAATGACAGGTAATACTGTTTTGGATTCGTCCGTCTCCGTCTAATTATGACTTATGGGATCGCATGTTTTGAATCTCCTGTCTGTGCTACAAATCTGAGAAGAACAAAGTAGGAGACATATTCGTTAATAACAAAGACATTAAAATATATATATATATATATATATAAGTAATCGAAAGAAAAGTCGCCTCCACCGCAGTGTATAGCGTCTGCCTCCCCCCAGCGAACTAGAATTAAACCTGAACTACCACCGACGCGACCCAAATTACGAAAAGAAATTATTTACAAAAAAAAAATGAAGTCGAAATTTTGGGTGAGAAAAACGGACGAAAATTCAGTCTAAAAAAAGACCCCTCACATCTGTATTTATAGGTGAAGATGAGAGAGACATGTGCTGGAGGAACTCTAAACTGATCAGGATTGGTATATGAGGTATTTTCAGTAAAATAAATTTTTACCGAATAAAATTGCAGTAAATAAATAACTCCGAGACGCCGAGACATTTCACCCAAATCGCCCTTTGACCGAGCCGAGCCGGTCGGACGGCGGCGGCGGCACGCGCATGTGTGTGTGTGTGTGCGCGAGGGGCGCCTAGTCACACACCCACTCATGTCTCACTTTTTGAACAAGACTTTGTCCACATCTCTTTATATACTCACAATTTTTCTCTTCTTTTTCCAATGCGGGATAACATCCTAAATTCATTTCTAAAGGGTTCACTTTGGAACATTACATCTCATTCATACCTCAATCATTTTGAGTGTTCTTACATGTTTTGGAAACCTCGCATGCAGTACTACGTATTCCAACTAAGTCCCGATTTTAACTCGTAGTCGAGTCCACTCAATATTACCTCTCAAGTGGGCTGCTCAAAACAACCCATTTCCTCTATTTTTCCAACATTACCTATTATAAAGGTGTCTTAAATTTCATCAAATTATAATAATTTCTTTGACTCTTATTAATAAAGGGTTACTATTAGCAATGTCAATTTTAGTCGTATTCTATCCTATCTAATTGGTAAACACACAATAAGGCCTGGTAGCGTCCGAACCTGATAATTTTCATTCGGTGTGGATAGGATACGAGTATATGATATTACTCGATTACCCGACCTGTTATCCCGAGCACATACATGTTTAAATTAGATAAATATATTGTTATTTTATATTATATACTCCCTCCATTTTTCTTTAGATGTCGTTTGACTTTTTGACACACATTTTTAGGTATTTTGACCGGATAGTTAAATTTATCATTTTTCAAATTTTATTTTTTTGAATAAAAATATACAATCTAAATTTTAATTCACAAAAAAAATTATTTAAGGATAATAATTTTAACTATACGGTCAAAGCACCTAAAAATGTGTGTCAAAAAGTCAAATGACATCTAAAAAAAATGAAGGGAGTATATTATATTTTATTATACTATATATTGTATTACGTAAAATATAATATATTATATTTGTAGTTGTACTAAATTTAATTTATTAATTCCATTGTATATACTAAATATGTTCATTACCTTAAGAATAGGGTATGCGGATACTCAAATATTCATTAGATACCCTACCCGACGGATATTACTCGATCTCTATCCGAATCAAATAGGGTAGGGTATGAGGAAGATAACTGTATCCTATTCAGACTCATTGGCATCCTTAATCACTCTTGTAATTAAAATAAATTGCAAATCATATTGAATCTCTCGTTTTTCGATCAATGAATCGAATCAATCGAATCGAATCGAATCGAATGGATTCGAATCGAATCAATCGAATCGAATGGACTCGAATCGAATCGAATCGAATCAAATATATATTAAGGGCAAATAATAATAATAGTAAATAATAATAATAATAATAATAGTAATCAACAACAACAACAATAGTAATATTTTTAGTAATAATAACAATAATAATAATTAAGATTAATAATAATAATAATAATAAGAAGAAGAATCGAATCAATCGAATGGACTCGAATCGAATCGAATCGAATCAATCAATGGACTCGAATCAATTGAATCGAATCAAAATTGAAAAATAAGTTCAAAAGAACAGGGCCTTACTCCTATTAGCTTCAATCTTACTTTATTGTACGTATTAAATTCTAATTCAAATATGATAAAATGTTCTTTAAATTGACACATGTAAAATGTAAATACTCCTTAACCATAAACCTGGTCCGGACCAAATATCTAATATGACGATTTGGACAAAAATATGAACCTATGTAGGACTCTGGTCCCGAAGAAGCTTCTATATAGGTACTAAGCTCATCATCTATGAGTGATGCATCATCATCCTCTGTTACAAGATACCCATATCTCTCAGGTTAATGTCGCATCCTCTCAGAATATGCGAGGGACTTGTGTACTTTGAACTGACTCTTCAACTGATTGTTGATCCTGTTCAGTTTCCATCAGTGAAGCGATGTCTTTCTCGAGTTTCCTCGAGAATTACTCTTCTCCCACTATCTCTTTTGGAATAAATTCCCTTTCTAAGAATACAGCATTTCGAGCAACAAACACTTTGTTCTCTATGGGCTTATAAAAGTAATATCCTTTAGTTTTTTTAGGATATCTCATAAATAAATATCTTTCAGATCTGGCTGCCAGTTTGTCAGACACTTGGCGCCTTACGAACGCTTCGCAACCCCAGAGCTTTAGAAAAGACAAGTTTGTTCTCTTACGAGTCCATTTCTCAAATGGTGTCTTTTCAACTGCTTTAGATGGAGCACGATTAAGGGTGAATGCTGCTGTTTCTAAGGCGTGGCCCCAAAATGATAATGGAAGCTCCATTCGACTCATCATGGATTGAACGATATATAATAAAGTTCAATTCCTCCTCTCGGACACTCCATTATGCTGGGGTGTTCAAGGAGGAGTAAATTGTGAAACAATTCCACAACCCCTAAGATGATCATCGAATTCTTGGCTAAAGTATTTACCACTTCGATCCGATTGCCAAGTTGATTATGTACTTCACTCTGGAATATTTTGAACATTTCAAAAGATTCATGTTTATGCTTCATAAGATAAACATATCCATACCGGCTAAAATCACCGGTAAATGTGATGAAGTATTGGTATCCGCCTATGGCATGAGTGCTAAGAGGTTCGCATACATCCGTATATACTAGTCCTAATAGATCACTAGCCCTTTCTCCATGACCGGTGAAAGGATTCTTCGTCATCTTGCCCAATAAACAAGATTCGATGTTCCATATGATACATAGTTAAAAGAGTCTCAAAATCCATCATTATGGAGTTTAGAAATGCATTTCTCGTTTATGTGACCAAGTCGACAATGCCATAAGTAAGTCGGATTATAGTCATTTAGCTTAGGTTTCTTGGATGTAATGTTATAGACTTCCAAAGTGTTGGACTCATCTATATCAATATTGTAAAGGCCACTATATAACTTTGCAGTACCATAAAGCAAGTCATCAAAGAAAATATGAATAATCTTATTCTTAATAAGAAAATTATAACTTTCACAATCAAATGTAAAAACTGAAATAATGTTACTATTCATAGAAGGAACATAATAGCAGTTGTTCAAAACTAACAAAAGCCCATTGGGTAAAACTAGATCATAAGTTCTTATGGATAGTGCAACAACTCTTGCTCCATTACCGACTCTTAGATCCACTTCCCCTTTCTTGAGCTCTCTACTGCTTCTCAACCCCTGCACATTTGTACAAATATGAGATCCATATCCAGTATCCAATACCTAGGAGTTAGAAGTAGATAGGTTAACTTCTATAACAAATATACCAGTGGCCGTCTCACTACCCTTGGTACGCTTTAGCTCTTTCAACTAAACCTTGCAATTTATTTTCCAGTGTCCTGGTTTATTGCAATGATGGCAAATTCCATCTTTGGTAGCTTTAGCCTTGAAAAACGGCTTAGTAGGGTCTTTGGATTTAGCAACTTTTGCCTTACCTTTGCCCTTACCTTTGTTCTTGAAGGACTTCCCATTGCTGACCTGTTAGATTGGTACCGCCACTAGAAGAGGGGGGTTGAATAGTGCGGATAAGAGTATTGAACTCTTTTTGTGCGGAAGCAAAAATATCGGAGTAATTAAAATGCGGAAAAGAAAGAACACAAGAAATTGTTCGAGAGGTTCGGCTATTAATGAAGCCTACGTCCCCTACCTAGTTTTATCGATCAGACTTTTCTTAGAACTTAGAATGCCCTTTCTAGTTTAGTGCCAACTCTTACAATTTCTTGATTTCCGGGCTCAAGAACAACCTCACTAAAAACTCTCTTGTTTTGCCGGGTACAAGATAACCTTTACAAAAACAAATGCGAGTAGGAACTCGACTTTACACGATATATCGCTCTTTGATACAAGAATGAAGATTGGAAATTATAGAACAAATCTTCTCGTATCACAATATGGAATAAGTATAACTCTCAAAATATATGCTTGGAATTGCTTGAGTATGCTTGGAAGCTCAGAATACTTGTGTATCTTCCATCTCCTTGAAATGAGCTATTTATAGCCTTCTTGATCTCATTTTCCCGTTGGAGCAGTTTCACTTCTTACGTACGTTAGGCGCTGTTGGTTACGTACGTTATATACTTTGCGTAGCGGCCGTAACGATCAGTGAAGAACTAGTTTAGTGAGATCTCGATAATATACGTTACGCACGCATGCATCGTATGGTTACGTACGTAATCTTCCAGTCAGAGATTCGTTGAGTGTGACGACTTGTTGTAACGGCTAATGACTTTTCCAACGGTCAGAATATTTCAAACATTACGTACGTTAGCTAGAGCTGGTTACGTATGTTACCTGTACAGAAAAACTTATGAAAACAATGAGTGTTACGTACGTTATGATAAAGTAGTTACGACGTTAATCGCATCAAATTCTTGCAAACAACTATGAATGTTACGTACGTTAAGATGGTTTGATTTACGTGTTGGAATATAAAACGCAGCGGAAGCGAGTTGGTGATGGTAATTTAATAAAAGGTTTTATAAACTAACCAACGTAAAACCGGATCTATTTAGGCTTGTCAACTAATTAACTAAACAGTTAATAAACAATTAAATAAACATATTTACGCATGGGAGTCGGTAATTTTACCTTTGACGCGAAGTGGTAGAAAATCCCTTCTTGATCGATTTATGTCCTCTTCGTGTTCCTCTCCGATGTTCTTGTATTTCTACCTCAAGATCTTCTAGAGTATATCCCGCCTACGTCCGGATGTCGTGTGGGCAACAATCTACCGGACTAAATTTGCACAGCAAGGGGATCGGCCGAATTTCCTCACAAGAAAACTCACGATTTTGTTCTCTCTATTTTTCTTGAATATTTTGAGTATTTTAGAAAAATATTGTGTTTACCAAATTATGGAATCCAAGACACAAGTCAAGATCCACAATTAAAGCACACACACAAAAAATCGATTTTCTTGGGCAATAATTCATCAATAATTCGTCCACCCCTATACATGTATTTATAGGTGTTTAGGGCTACTCTAGGGACCTTAAGGAGGATATGGTAAGGACTCTTAATAGATATCTTCTTCCCATATTAGGACTCTTCCTAATATTAAGACTCTATTAATATCAACTTAGTCCACTAATAAGTTAATATTGCACTTCCTACCAAAATCCCAAATTACGAAATTGGGCTCCTTTTTGAATTAATTATTTCCCGTGTTTAAGATATTACATGTCCATTAATTAATTTAAGCTACTGACAGCTTTTAATTAATTAATGTATTATACATGAGTATACCACTCGACCTTTATTATTATATCGGAAAATTAATTCCACCTGCAGGGTTTGATATAATAATCCTTTCGAGTGCCTCAAGGGACATGATCAACCCGACTGGTCGGGACACGATTTCTAGCTATAATATTAATTATCATATAAATAATAATATTGCCCAAAATATCGAGCATATTGAGTCAATCATTGTGGTATCACCCATGATAAATCAAAGCAATAAATATTAAATATATATAATTAAATATTAATCACTAGAATTAAGAAATAATAATTATCCGAGATGTACGTTCTTCTTATAGTCAGTACAGAAGAATCTATCTCACCTCGATCCTGTTCAACGTATAACAAATACGCTAATATATGCTAATGGTCAAGACCAACCAATCTCAAGCATATACTACAACCTCTCATATAACGGTCTAATGTTACATAGGTTGTGAACTAAATATTACTATATAAGGAACTGATAATGTGATCTTCTGTGTGACACTACACACCACATTATCTACAATATAAAGTAAATTAGACTGCATTTGCATAACCATAGCGTGAATAAATATGCAAAACATGTGATAAATGAATTAAATATTCTCATAGATAAAGACCGGGAAATTAGGTAATACAAGCATAAAGTATGATTTGACGTATACAACCCTAACAATCTCCCACTTATACTCAAAGCATGCTTTTGAAGTATACTATCTAGACTATGTCTATCTATCTCCCACTTATACTCAAAGCAATGCCGCCATACATCTCAACCCCATTCCTTCCACATGCCCTTCAAATGATTTTGAGGGCAACCCTTTCGTGAAAGGATCGCCTAGGTTGTCTTCGATGCTATCTTGGAGACAATGATCTTCCTTCTCTTCAAAAATCTCGAATGATATGATATTTGCGCTTGATATGTTTGCTTGCTTTGTGGGCTCGTGGTTCCTTCGAATTTGCTACAAAGACCAGATTATCACAATACAAAGGTAATACTCCCGGGCAAATTAGGAATCACCCCCAAATCCTTTAGGAAGTACTTGAGCCATACCGCTTCTTTAGCCGCTCCGAGGCCGCTACATATTCGGCTTCCATGGTAGAGTCCGCTATGCATTTCGCTACACTCCTCCAACTTATGGCTCCACCTCCCAAAGTGAAAACATATCCTAAGTTGATTTCGACTTTTCTTTGTCCGCACCGAATCCGAGTCGTTGTAACCCAAAGGACAAAGCGTATCTCGATTGATATACAAGCATATGCTCCCTAGTCCTTCTCGTACTTGAGTATATGCTTGACAAGAATCCAATGTCCTGGCCTGGGTTCGACCGATATCTCGCCACCATGCCTACCTTGACAGATATCAGGCCTAGTGCAAAGCATAGCATACATGAGGCTTCCCACTGCCGAAGCATAAGGGACCAGCTTCATGTCATCTATCTCCTTCTGTGTCTTAGGACACATAGCCTTAGATAGTTGAATTCCATGTCTGTAAGGTAAGAAACCTTTCTTGGAATTCTCCATGCTAAACCGCTTTAGCACCGTATCGATATAGGATGCCTGAGATAAGCACAACATCCTTTTCTTGCGATCTCGAAAGATCTTAATACCAAGGATGTGTCCAGCTTCTCCCAAATCCTTCATATCAAACTGCTGAGATAGCCATGCCCTTACGTCTGATAATACCTTCACACATTGTTTCCAATCAGAAGTATATCATCTACGTATAGTACAAGAAACACCAGCACGTTTCCATCACACTTTTTGTATACACAAACCTCACTAGGACACTGTTCAAAACCATATGATTGAATGACCTCATCAAATCGCATGTTCCAAGACCTTGATGCTTGCTTGAGACCATAAATGGCTCTCTTAAGCTTGCACACTAAGTGCTCCTGACCTTCAAAGAATGAATCCTTCAGTTGGCGCATGTAGATTTCCTTATCAAGACTCCCGCTTAAGAACGCAGTCTTGACATCCATCTGCCAAATCTCCATATCCAAATGCGCAGCTATAGCTAAGAGAATCCGGATCGATTTAAGCATGGCTACGGCGAAAAGGTTTCATCGTAGTCGATGCCCTCTTTCTGAGTGTAACCTTTCGCAACAAGCCTTGCTTTGTAGGTTTCAACCTTCCCTTTCGATCCTCTCTTACGCTTGTAAACCCACTTACTTCCAATGGGTTTTACCCCATTGGGTAGTTCTACTAGCTCCCACACTTGGTTAGAATCCATAGATCCCATTTCGGATTCCATTGCTGTTTTCCAGATTCAAGATCCTTGTCTTGAATCGCCTGTTTGTACGTATATGGATCCGTTTCATCCTGGTCCGGGGAGTGGTCCGAAGATGCTCCCACGCCGATGAAACGTTCGGGTTGACGAACAACCCTCCCACTACGACGAGGCGTGTCCTTAGTTTGCGTATCCACAATAGTGTCAAAACGTGGTACACTAGGTGTTCAGACAATGGTATTGTCGAATCTCGCCCTAAGTTCTTCTAGAATGACCTCACTCCTAGGCTTGTGACTTATCACATAATCCTCCTCTAAGAACCGGCATTGGTGCTAACAATGACCTTCTCGGTCTTTAGATCGTAGAATAAGCCACCCTTCGCTCCTCAGATATCCTACAAACACTGCATTTCGCACGAGATGCCAACTTATCACTTCCTTATTCAAAGACGTGTCCGGAGAACCCCAAATCCGAACATGTCCTAGATCGGGCTTGCGCCATTCCACGCTTCAGGTGTTTTTGAATCGATTTCAAGGCACCAAGTTTAGAATGTACGCCATTGTTTCCAAGGCGTATCCCCAAAACGAAATAGGCAAATCAATAAATCATCATTGACCTAACCATCTCTAATAAAGTACGATTCCTTCTGCTCAAAGAACACCATTTTGTTGTGGTGTACCAGCGCCGTGAGTGGGAAGTAATCCCTCGTGCCGGAAATCCAAAACTCTCCACTAAGGTATTCGCCACCACGATCGATCGTAGTGACTTGATACTGCCCATGACGCTTCTCCGTTTCACCTTGAATTCTTTGAACTTATCAAAAGATTCGGACTTACGCCGCATCAAATAGATGTATCCATATCTCGAATAATCATCTATAAACGTGATGAAGTATTCAAACCACCCTTAGCCTGGATGTTCATCGACCACATACATCGGTATGAACCAATTCCAACACCTTTTGCACGATTTCTTTTGCTTTGAAAAGCCCTTTTAGTCATTTTACCTTCCGTGCAGGATTCGCAGTTGGAAATGACTCAACTTGAGCGAATCCAATGGGCCATCGCCACCAATCTTTGAATCCTTCCAAGGTTAATATGACCCAATCGTAAATGCCACAAATATGTTGGATTTATGCTCGAAAGTTCCTTTCTTTTATTAGGATTAGTCAAAGAATTAAGCGATTTATGCAAGGGAGTCAAAAGATTGATGATATAAAGTTCTTCATTATAAGTACTCCCGCAAATATATTCACCATTTCTTTTAATAATTGCATTATCTTCAAAAGAAACCGAATATCCATCACGACGCAATTTAGAAATCAAATCAAATTCATTCTAAAATCGGGTACTAATAATACATTATTAAGAACTAAAATTTTATCATCAACTTTTAGCCGCACGACTCCCACCGCAATGACCTTCACTGAATAGTCGCCTACTTATTGTAATCTCATCCGCACTAAGTACCTTGGTTACTTGGAACCCTCGCGAGTCATAACAAACATGATCGGTGGAGCCCGAATCAACTATCCACGAAGTGATGGAACAGCACCAAACATGTTTTGACTACTAGTGCATGAGACGACCTTTCTTAAGGGCCACTCTTGAAATGTCCTTTCGCATCAGCTTGAAGCACTTGCCCTTCGGCTTTTGTTCGCTTCGCTGAGGAGCCTTTGACCGAGGAGCCTTGCCCTTAGCTTTGAAAGTCGTTACTTGCTTCGCCAACTCGCTTTTTCTTCTTTCCCCATTTGGGTTTTGAAGAAGCAGATCTGCTGCCGCAAGAATTTGATGATAACCTTGTTTGAAGAGACCTTCGCAGATTGAAGCTCGTCGGAAGTTCCGCCAATGTGTAAGTCCTACGATTCATATTGTAGTTTAGGCGGAATCGCTCAAAGCTTCTTGGTAACCGCCCAAGATAATATCGACTGCGATTCCGCATCGATAGTTGCCCCTAGTATGCTCGCCTGCTCAAATGAGACATCATTTTAAGAACGTGATCCTCATCGGGGTCCTTGACATTTGGGTTGTCATCAAAACCCTCATCGCATTTTGCCTAGCCGCCTGGCTCGATGACCAAACATCTCGGTGAGATTTTTCATCATTTCTGGCCGAGCCCATCGTCTCGATGCCGATGCCGCAATACATTTGTTAATGAAGCCAAAATGTAACAAATGAGCCATCTCATCGACTTTTTCCATTTCCTAATTCACCAACTCTTCAGAGTGGCATCCGGCTCAGTTCCAAAGGACTTTCCTCGCTTAAAACAAACTTATGCCCTCTAGCCAAGACAATATCAAGATTTCTTTTCCACGGCAAAGTTAGTGCCATCAAGTTTGTTTTCTTTGAGAATAACAATAGTGGATTGAAAGACATCCGAGAATAAAATTAAAACACCATTCATCACATAATTCGACGCAAAATATATTGAAAAACCTTAAAACAATATATATGCAATCAACCAACACCTTGAAAACCGCACATGCAAGCCACGATAGTGTGGACGTTTACATATACTTTTTCAAGTAGATTTTAACGTCTTTAATTTTACTATCTAGCCAAGACACATTTTGACAAGTAAAATTAATAGTTGGTTCTTCTTGGCCATGTATTTAATTAACATAGACTCCGATGGGGAGCTTATTAATTAATACACCTAAGTGAACACCATAATTTAACAAACCTTAGAATATTATTTAATGATAATAGTCCTACAGATGGAGAGGTCCTATCATAAAAAATAATATTCACCTTTTTGTTATCAAATTTGAAGTTTAAAACCAGTGAGCCAATAATTTAGCACATCCGATGTGGAGGAAGACTCTAATATCAACGCGCATGCTAATTATTTCACAATTTAAACCAATTATGGAGGCCAATTTGATTTTGAAAAATCAATTTTAAAATCACTTAGTTATTTTGAAAAATTAAGGTTTTTAATTTTCTCGCCCTAACATGCAAGGAAACATATCACGCATACATTCCATACATGCCATACATCAAAACACATAAAAACCAATAAATAAAAAATCGATAAATAAATCCAATGATCATGGCTTTTATTCCTCGTTTTGAATAACGAGAAAATCTTCGCTCGCTTGCTCCCACCGCTTCAAGCATCTCGCGAAAACGAATCGACGACCGAACCCGAATCGCTGGCCGCTCGGCCGCTCGAATGCCCTGCATCACGCCCAATCGACCGAGCCGACCGAGCCGACCGAGCCGACCGAGCCGCCTGAGCCGACCGACTGCCGGATCGACCGAGCCGCCTGGCCGCCGAACCGCCGATCGGCTCCTTGTCGTCCCGGTTGGTTCGTCCGACGGACTCCTCTTCGCTACTGACTTCTTTTCTTTCGTACTTTGAGTGTCCTAACTCGATTACAATTTTATTCAAAATAAAATACATCGAATTTACATCAAATTACAAAAAAATTGAATCCTATTCTACCCGTGGATTTTCTCACGGAAAACTTATACATGCCACAAAACGGCCAAATTACCAAAACGCGTAAATAAATAAAACATCACATAGCCATGATAATTGGATCATATTTTCCTGCAAGACAAATTCTAGCAAAATATTCCAAAAAATCATACTATACGAATATTTAATTGCTAGCATATTAATCACCAAATTAATTAAATTGAACAGAACCTAAAGACCGGCTCCGATACCAATTGTTGGAATATAAAACGCAGCGGAAGCGAGTTGGTGATGGTAATTTAATAAAAGGTTTTATAAACTAACCAACGTAAAAACCGGATCTATTTAGGCTTGTCAACTAATTAACTAAACAGATTAATAAACAATTAAATAAACATATTTACGCATGGGAGTCGGTAATTTTACCTTTGACGCGAAGTGGTAGAAAATCCCTTCTTGATCGATTTATGTCCTCTTCGTGTTCCTCTCCGATGTTCTTGTATTTCTACCTCAAGATCTTCTAGAGTATATCCCGCCACGTCCTGATGTCGTGTGGGCAACAATCTAGGACTAAATTTGCACAAGAAGGGGATC
Organism: Orobanche coerulescens; assembly: GCA_033398695.1. NCBI lineage: Eukaryota > Viridiplantae > Streptophyta > Magnoliopsida > Lamiales > Orobanchaceae > Orobanche > Orobanche coerulescens. The sequence goes on along the minus strand of CM065806.1, from coordinate 131,260,404 downwards.
GGCGAATTTCCTCACAAGAAAACTCACGATTTTGTTCTCTATTTTTCTTGAATATTTTGAGTATTTTAGAAAAATATTGTTTACCAAATTATGGAATCCAAGACACAAGTCAAGATCCACAATTAAAGCACACACACAAAAATCGATTTTCTTGGGCAATAATTCATCAATAATTCGCCACCCCTATACATGTATTTATAGGTGTTTTGGGCTACTCTAGGGACCTTAAGGAGGATATGGTAAGGACTCTTAATAGATATCTTCTTCCCATATTAGGACTCTTCCTAATATTAAGACTCTATTAATATCAACTTAGTCCACTAATAAGTTAATATTGCACTTCCTACCAAAATCCCAAATTACGAAATTGGGCTCCTTTTTAAATTAATTATTTCCGTGTTTAAGATATTCCATGTCCATTAATTAATTTAAGCTACCGATGCCTTTTAATTAATTAATGTATTATACATGAGTATACCACTCGACCTTTATTATTATATCGGAAAATTAATTCCACCGCAGGTTTGATATAATAATCCTTTCGAGTGCCTCAAGGGACATGATCAACCCGACTGGTCGGGACACGATTTCTAGCTATAATATTAATTATCACATAAATAATAATATTGCCCAAAATATCGAGCATATTGAGTCAATCATTGTGGCTCTCACCCATGATAAATCAAAGCAATAAATATTAAATATATATAATTAAATATTAATCACTAGAATTAAGAAATAATAATTATCCGAGATGTACGTTCTTCTTATAGTCAGTACAGAAGAATCTATCTCACCTCGATCCTGTTCAACGTATAACAAATACGCTAATATATGCTAATGGTCAAGACCAACCAATCTCAAGCATATACTACAACCTCTCATATAACGGTCTAATGTTACATAGGTTGTGAACTAAATATTACTATATAAGGAACCGATAATGTGATCTTCTGTGTGACACTACACACCACATTATCTACAATATAAAGTAAATTAGACTGCATTTGCATAACCATAGCGTGAATAAATATGCAAAACATGTGATAAATGAATTAAATATTCTCATAGATAAAGACCGGGAAATTAGGTAATACAAGCATAAAGTATGCTTTGACGTATACAACCCTAACATTACGTACGTTAACTGAAGGAAAAATATGTTTTAAGTAAATTTTGGTTTTAATAACACATCATCAAAATGTATAAAATGATCTAAAAATTATTGTTCCAACAATCTCCCCCTTTTTGATGATGACAATTTAAGTATGGGAGATTTTGAAAAAATGAGTTTAGGAAGATTTCAAAAGATTTAATATCCCTTTTTCTTTGTATAAGGCTCCCCCTGAAAACGAGCAAGGGTTATTTCAAACGTATTCAAAAACGATACATATTTTTCTCCCCCTTTTTGTCATTAACAAAAAGTTGAGAGATCCCAAAAAAAAATCAGCGATACACAGAATAATCAACAAAATTCAAGACAGTAACCATAAGGATTCATAAAAACAAAGATAGTTAATACAAACAAAACACATTTAAAATAAAACACCAATAGATTTTATGCACGAAAATGAAATGTTTGGTCTTAATAGAAAACGGAACATCATCATAATGAAAGATAATATGACTAATCAAGGTCCGCATCCGGAGGCGTCGGTGGAATCCCAAAGTGAGTGCAGATGCTTTTGACCATGATTTTGATTTCGCTCATATCTATCTCGAGTCTATCCATCCGAGTAGCCATCTGGTTTGGGGGTGTTACAGAATATGGTATCAGAGCTTAGGTTGCGGAAACCTAGGCAGTCGGGTCCAGTCAGGTATTGTCGTGTCTTGTCCTGTCAGATTGTGTTTGTCTAAGTCGTGTCGCGACGCGTCGTCTGTGATGTCGGCCGTGATTAGTATCGAGGTGCAGCCATCATCTTCGTGCGACCTGTGGATGTAAGTCTCCCTACTATATTGTGCCTTGTGATATACGAGCTTGTATGATTTTGTGTTATGATGTGGAGTTTAAAGGTGATTTGTGATTATGTGGCCTATGTTGTTTGGTCCTCGTATGATGCTAGGATAAAAGTGGTACCAACGTATATGTATATGTACACACATCCTGATATAAGTCGTTTTTACAAGAATAATGGCCTTGGTGTGGTTACGCAAGGAAAAATTCACCAATGTGATATTTTAAAACTGTACATGTTTTGAGGAGTCACGTATATTTTGTTTTAAAACATCCTCCAAAGGGAGGAAAAAGTTTGATTTTCGTATTATGACCTCAAGGCCAAATTTTTTTTTAAGAAGTCAAACTACCAATATTTTATTTTCATTTTGTATTATAAGTTTTCAAAACACGTTTTTTGAACCCAAGTGAAGTTTACAAAATGTAGACAAGACGTGACTCTCGTTTTCAACTTATCGGTTTTATGGCTGTTAGTCGAGAAAGACGTGATGATGTTCTTGTTGTTCGGGCAGTGTTGCCAGTTTTAAATTAAAACAGTGATGTGAATGCCAAGTCGTTCGGTATGAGTTAAGACAGCTCTCTTTCTTAATAGACGAGATTTCGATTTTGGATGACATTTGTCCTTTGATGGTTGTTCGCGAAGTGTTGTAAGCATGTGAATCGATGGCATTTAGATTCATATGCTGTCGTTGTTCATTTGTAACTATCGATTTTAGTAATGTCGTATATATGTTCGTAATCACGTGCTGAATTCGAGCTGTTAGCGCACGCTAAGTACAAGCTAGCGCGCGCTAATGTGGCATGAGTAGCGCACGCTAATGTTGTTGTAACGCGCGCTAATGCAGCATGAATATCGCACGCTAAATAATGGTTGTAGCGTGCGCTAGTTAGCTGGGACTGAGGATGTGGAACCGCATTTTTGCCGTTAGGTCTAACTTTCTGCAGTCAGTCGTCTGTGACTGTATTCTATGTGTGTTGTCTAGTGATGACAACCGTTTTGTGTGAACGTGTGTTGTGACCTTTCATTCGCGCTAAGTGATAATTGATTTTGTTCGGTGAGTTGATAAATTATGTCTGATGTATGTGTGTGTTCGAAAATGTTTTCCTGAAACTTTCATAAGTTTGTGCAAGTTGTGGAAATCAATTTTTTTAAACTAATTTGACGTTTCGATTAATTCGGCGGCTTCGTATGAACTTTGAAAACTGTTTCAAATTTGCGAGCCTACTAGATTCTCAAATAAAACCTCGACGGTATTGAAAGAGTTGTTTTAAAATACCTTGAACATTTTGTAAAATGTTACCGTCGTTGATTCTTGTGTAGTGTTGGGAGAATTTTCAGAAATGACTTTAACGTACTATTGTATTTTCGAATAATTCGAGTACATGATTTTCAAAAATCTTTCACATCATAAAATATTTATTCAAAAACCAGTATGATTTCTTTTTCAAAAATATATAGTGAAAGATAAAAAGAAATCTCACTCGATGTAAAGTTCAAACTCGGATTTGGAAATGTTAGAGTATGTAAGAATGGTTTGATGATCTTGCATGGTGAACTTGTTGTTTGTTAACGGTGATGATGATGCGTAGAGGCATGACGATTTTGATAACGCCTTACATACGTAAATATTATTTTGGCAAATGATTTCAAATGAAACGGTTAGAGTATGTTGTTTACAAGTTTTGATGAAACAACCCGAGGTACCAAAAGTACTTTTAAAATTTATTTTTAATAGCATACAAATCCAAGGATTTTCAAAAGATTTCCTTTAAAAGGATACCTCGTGGATTTTCTTTCCGAGTTGTTATTGGTTACCTTATGTGATATGTCATGCTAAGTTGGTACTTTAGCATATTTATTTTTGCGAAGTGGTGCAATCATATTGAGTGAGAATCCGCTTAGTATGCCGAGGGACAGAGGACGCGACCGTGACCACAGTACAGTTGGTTATGGAGATTAGATGCGGGACCAAGAGGATATGGCCGGGAAGGTTGATATTCAAGCACTTCGTTTTCGTTATTTAGGTTTCGGGGACGAAACCTCTTTTAAAGGCGATATGATGTAATACCCACATTTTTTTTCTCCTTCTTCTCGTTTCCATTTCGTTCGACCGTATTGAGGCGATTGTGTTCGTTAATGCTTCTGACCTTATGTTGTTTCTCACATTTGTCATTCGAGCGAGTTCTGATATTGTTCCAAATTGATGTGCATATCGTTGTGATCTTTTCAAGTTCGGATCGATTTCTTGTGAACCGTGTTCGAAACTAACACCTCGTGCTTCCTATAAGTTATTGATGTCTTGATTTGAGGTATGAACTTCAAAGGTTATCATTGTTGTTCGATCATTGCTATTCGTTCATCGTTGTCCAATCATTATCGTTTGACCTCGAAATCGTGATTATTGTACATCTGGGCCATTTTGCGATTTCCATAAGTGTTGGGAAATTTTCTTCATATTCGATCTTCCAAATCTGTGAGTTACTGGAATTTCATACCTTTCAGCGTTGGAATCGTGACTTGATTTTTGTATTGCTCGGTTTTATCAACCGCAACGATTCATGCTCGTTGCTTTTCGTAAGCATTCTTGCGTATTGAATCGGATCGTAGTGGCTTTATACTGCATGGAGTTCGTGTGTTGTCGAGTCGCCTTGCTTTTATTTTAAGTTTCGGGACGAAACTTATTTTTGGGGTAGAATGTAATACCCACGATTTTCGCTCCGTTATTTTGGATTTTTTTGATATTTCCGGTTGTCGAGTTCCTATTATTTTCTCGACAACCGATTTTGGCGTTTAAGACCATAGGTGATGATTTGTTATCCGTTGTTTTCATTTCGGACCAATGATGTTGTCCCGAGTATTTTGTCGTGTTCGTTAGTGCGATTTCTAAAATCGAGTCGTCGAATCATGGTGGTCTGACACTGGCCGACGGTTGGGGACGGTGGTCGGACGGCCGCAGTAATCGGCCGGCGAGTGCATCGCCGGCGGTTGCGACAGAACCGGCCGTAGCGCACGCCACGCCCGGAAGTAGCGCACGCCACGGCCAGAGGCGCGCACGCTATGGCTGGCCGGTGCGCGCTAGTCGGCCGAGGCGTAAGGGGCGAAAGGTTACGATCGGGAAGATCGGCAGTAGCGCACGCTATCGCCGACATCAAGACGCATACGGCCGGTGCAGAAGCGCACGCCACGGCCGGAAGGTCAGACGCTACTGGCCGAGCCAGAAGTCTCTCGATTGTGGTGGGTCGACAGCCGCACGTGTTCGGGCCGATGATGGAGGGCCCGACCGAACATTCTCGACCATGACCGCCGCTAGCGCAGACGCTAGCTCGGCAGTCTAGCGCACGCTAGGCTGCACCAGTATAAATATGACCGAGCAGTACGGTTTGCACTCATTTTTCATTTTCTCCCTTTCTCTTACGCGGCTGGATTCTTGGACGTGACGAAGGCATGTTATTATACAACTAATCCACGAAGTTTGGGAGCTGATAACATCGATTAATCACTCCTTAACATCCTTCAATCCAAATAATCAAGGTTAGTTTTCCTAAAATCATAGTTTTGGGAAAAATTGGGGATTTTGTGGATTTCATTCCTTGATTCGTTATAACTTAGAATAGTGATGGATTGATGAATATTAAGTTGTTTTATATCGAATCCCTTGTTTTTCCACGGTTGGATTGCCGAGGATTCGCTGCTTTATTGAGTTTCAAATCGACACCTTGAAAGTGTTCGATAAAATGTCACAAAGGGGATTCTAAGGTTTCTACGATTATTCTTCCTTGTTCGATCGTCGATTTATTCATGGTATGATGTTGGGGTCGTTCCTTGCGAAGAACTCGAGCCGAACCCTTCCGTCGCCGCTTTCCGATCGGTGGTGTTACCGCTGCTCACGAGAGTTGTGGGCATTCGAGGTTTTCCTGTTAATCCACGTTCATCGGAGTGTGCGGTGTCAACTACCGAGGCAAGTATCTTGCCCATACACTTCGTATTCCGTATACATAATAAATTGGTGATTGTCTATGTGGAAAATTGAATGTTATTTAACTTTCAAAAGAATCAATATATATATAAGTATATTCCCGATAAAGGTCTTCTTCAAATTAACTTGAGTGTTCAAGAACGAATGTGTCATTCTGAGAATGGGCACTAGTATTGTATGTTGTGCCCGGTTTTCGTGTGGTACTGTTAGGTGACTGTCGTCACGATGATGTGTGATGTTGTGTGATTTTCCATTGGGTTCTTCACTGGGATGTCTCAAGGAGGCTCGAGGTCCGTGGCTTACTAAGACGGATGCGAATAACCCTGGAGGATGTCGATGTGAATATTTGGGGTCTTGGTCCCCGTGATTTGTGATTTGAAATTGTATTTGGAAATAACCTTGGGTTGTGTTCCAAAATGGGTTCCTAAGGTCAGAATTCTTTAAAATACTTTACTAGTTGTTTACCTCGTTTCATTCCCGCCTTTCATAGTTTGTAGATTATATTGTTAATCTTGCTTGTGTCCGATCATGAGGCCATTCTCGTGAGTACTACGATGTATAAGGTTTATAGTCCTTTGCATGGGAAGTCGGATATTACCTCCGAGTGTGAGAGTTATATTCGCTCACTCCGAGAGGACTGACGGGGCCGAGGAGGGTTCCGCTTATGACGGTTCCGCGAACATTTGGGTTAGCCACTCGAGAGGACTGACGGGTCGAGGAGGGATTCGCGTATTGTCGGATCCACTTAACTGTGAGTATTTTTAACCTTGTGACTTGATGCATTTTTGTGATATGTCCTGAGTATCACGATGTTTTGACTTGCCATAATGCTTGGGTCAGAAACATATTCATCAGAGATGCTTGGACTAGAATGGCTTATGGATGATGTGTTGTGTGTAATTGGTCCACTGTTGTGAATTGATGTATGGCTATAGGTTTTGTGATTATTTTCCAATCAAAAACTCTCGGGATTCGGAGTTGTTTTCAAAGTGCTTACTTGTTCAATTCTACTTTCAAGACTTGAACTATTTTAACTAAATGAAACATCTCGGGAAGTCTTTCTAAATTAATCAAGTTATTGTATTCCCAGAATATGATATGTATGGCTTGTATTTATATTTTATACTTGCACTAGCAAAACAGTGGAGTTTTGCTAACCCCCGAGTATTCGGGGGGTGGATGTCTGTATTGTGTCCAGGTATTTGCAGGTTGCTGGGGAGCGAATCACAGGATCGATACGAAGGATGATGGAAGACGACGATACTAATCACATGAAGACCAATCGTTGAGTATGTTGAATAGTCTTGTTGGTTATTTCTACGATGTATTGTTATCCCGATTTATGGGAGCGTTATTGTATTCCAGCCCCTGCGCGGGTATGAGTTTTGGGAAAGAATCATGTATGTAATGTTGTGTGTTGTGATAAAAGACCAAATCGGTTTAATGGTCCTTTACGTAGCCATGTCGGCATGTGAAGTGATGCATTGTATTGTATTTAGTCTGGTAGATCCTCGCGGAGAGGGTCTGCGGCGCTGTAATATTCCCGAGTGGTTTGGGGGTGTTACACCATTTATCCTCCTAAAGGGAGTCTGTTCTACACGCCGATGATGGGAGCCGAAGGCCACATAATATTGAAAGATACCACAAGCTTTAGATACAGTTAAAAGGGCGATACCGAAAAGGCCGTTCTAGAGGAACAATCGAGGATAGAGACGGATCTCCGAGTTGATGATCAAATGAAGGCCCAAGAGCGATTCGAGAAGTTTCAGGAGGAGGAGCGACCTGCACTATAAACCATGTTGGATCACGGTGGGCCTCAAAACAAGTCTTGGTGACTCAGCAACAGGACACGATATAGTATATGACAACACTAAGTCAGAACACGAGTCGAGTGGGAATTCAGTCACCTCTTCCACTACCACTCCCGTGCTTCAATTTACATACTCTGCCTCATCTTTACAGTTTGGGGATGAGAACATGCATAATTTGAGCGTATAAAATTAGCCAAAACTTTACAATGTGAAGCTCTTGTGTATTGGACCATTAAGGAACCAAGATGTAGTTTAGGGGTCATGTTGACGTGTTTACAAAGTCAAGAGACGTTAATGATAATAACAAGAACAAAGCTCCGTCCATGGAGCATCCCCACATGATGCATTTCTGATTGGATGCATTATGTGGGGATGCTCGAAATGTGAAGAATCGGAATATTGGTCTCCCCGCCACAAGAAAAAGACAAAAAAGAGACTTGGGGAAAGAGAATCAGAAGAAGACGGATAAACACTATTCCTTCCTCCCATTGTGAGACTCGGCCCCATTTGTCACTTCAACCTTTTTACTTCTCTTTTTCTCTCTCCTCTCCAAGAGTTTCTACATTTTACACTTGGGCCCATAAATTGTCATTTTCATGGTCATTTGTTTGCAATGGGAGCAGAAAACGACGATTACAAGAAGAAAGAGCGCATTGTACTGGCTATAATCCTGCTTCTTTCATCAGCTGCGGTTGCTTCAGTGCTATTAACCTTCAGCTACTATTGCTACTTGAGATTCAAACTCTCCAAGACCAAGAGATTCAAGACACAGAAGAAAAGTTAGTTTCTCATTTGAAGTCTTCTTATTACTCTTGGCATAAGAATTTTTTTTTTTGAATATGTATTATCTTGACGACAAGATATTTCTGGAGTAAATGTGGTCACTTCCCCGTTTTTTTTTTTTTTTTTTTTTTTTTGTAATAATAATGTGGGGAGATGCTGAGAATATATATTGGAATGTTTACTGTACTGTACCATCTGGCTATTTCCATTGGGGTCCTTATTCTGTCAATATTGTGTTTCTATAGTTCAATGTAGAAATGAGCCAAGAAAATTATTAATTTTGGGCCCTGCCCATGTTTGAACTTCTCCAAAATTCTCCTATGTTACTGGGTTCAAGTTGAAGAGGGTTTACTAGTGCTATTTAGTAGGTACTCAACATACATTGCCTATAGGTTTAAACTTCTTTCTTATTGCAAGAGAATTGGTAGGCCAATTTTTTTTTTTTTTTTTCTTTGGTGATTTTGCCTTTGTTGTTGTGTCTCGTATTAGATTTAGAAGGGATTCATGATGAAAGGAAAGCTGGCGTGTCGTCGGATATCCAAGTCGCAAACGGGAACGGATTCCAGGTCTTTACTTTCAAGCAGCTTCATTCAGCCACTAGTGGATTTGGGAAGTCTAATGTGATTGGCCTTGGTGCATTTGGATTGGTATACCGAGGAGTGCTCCAGAACGGAAGGAAAGTTGCTGTGAAGTTGATGGATCAAGCTGGAAAGGAGGGAGAAGAAGAATTTACAGCAGAGGCATGGGTCTTTATTGGCTGAATTTATTTCCTCTGAGGCTTGACTATCTTTGTGTGCATGTGCATTTCTTGTTCCTTTCTTATTTTAATTAGGCTCGTTGTATGAAACGATAGGTAGAATTGTTGGGTCGGCTACGTTCACCATATTTGCTTCCATTGATTGGCTACTGTTCAGAAAGCAACCGTAAGTTACTGGTCTATGAGTTCATGGCCAACGGAGGACTGCAGGACTATTTGTATCCCATCAGCGGTAAATTAATTTTCTAACTCTCCCTATCGTCCCGAACAAACCTGGGTACGAAAACTTCTGACTTTTTGATCAAATCAACAAAAGTGAAAGCGGACTATCTCGAGAAAAAAAGCTGTTTTGGGTATGAATCTTGTGAGAGAATGTATAGTCTTTATGCATAAATGCGGTCGGTGAAATGAATCTTTTAAAACCTGTGTTTGCGAACACTCGTTAAAGCTTTTTCTCATAGTAGCTAGTATGTTTGATGATCTTCTGCTTTACTCATTCAGGTAATAACACGACAGTTTCATCAAATTTAAACTGGGAAACTCGCCTGATGATAGCTTTAGAGACAGCAAAGGGTCTGGAGTACCTCCATGAACATATTAGCCCTCCTGTAATTCATAGAGATTTCAAAAGCAGTAACATCCTTCTAGACAAGACATTTCATGCCAAAGTTTCCAATTTCGGAGTGGCGAAACTTGGCTCCGAGAAAGCTGGTGGACATGTTTCAACTCGAGTTTTGGGCACCCAAGGATATGTTGCGCCAGAGTAAGAGCAACACTTTTTTTCTAATTTCTTTTATCTATTCTATAAATCAGAACTTTTTTTTTTCTCGAATTCTTTTAATTTCCTGCTGCGCAGATATGCTTTAACTGGTCATTTGACCAGCAAATCAGATGTATATAGCTATGGAGTTGTCCTCCTGGAGTTGCTGACTGGTAGAATTCCAGTCGATATGAAGAGGCCTTCTGGTGAAGCTATTCTTGTATCTTGGGTATGTGCGTAGGTTTTATTCTTATTTACTATTTGCTTTTTAAGTATACATTTCGACATAATCTGTTGTGTTTTATATTCATTTTTTTCATCAGCCTCAAGACTGTGATGGATAGTGTTTTCATTAAGTTGAATCTCTTTCTGCTATCTGTAATAGGCCTTACCCAAGCTAACAGATAGAAATAATGTTGGTCAAATAATGGATCCCGCATTGGAGGGACAGTATTCAATGAAGGAGGTGGTTCAAGTTTCCGCCATTGCTGCTATGTGTGTACAACCGGAGGCCGATTACAGGCCATTAATGGCTGATGTCGTGCACTCGTTGGTCCCATTAGTGAAGCATCACAAACCTTCAAAGGCAGGTACATTCTCGAGCTTTCATGCTGCTCAATCTCCCAACCCATAGGACCTCGGAACGGTGAAAGTGGGTGGAAATAGAGGTACCCTACTTCAGGATATTATTTTCTCCAGATTTTCGTCTTATTTCACTTAAAGGAGAAACATCATTCACTCTGGTTTCACTACTTGCCCTCGGACTTTTATCCGATTTAGCAAACCTAATACTATCTCTTAGTATGTTTCTTTGAGCTTATATATTGAATTATTGATTAGTGTAGGAGCTGGTGGATTGACAAATCTATTACCTGTTAGACATAATTTACTAAAAATTATATCGATAAATGTGAAGTCATATAATTATTTCATGAAGTATAAAGTATAATATTTGATGATTTTCCATTATACCGTAGATCCAAACGCTTATGCCGCCATCGCTTTCAATGACAGGTAATACTGTTTTGGATTCGTCCGTGTCCATCCAATTACGACTTACGGGATCGCATGTTTTGAATCTCCTGTCTGTGCTGCAAATATGAGAAGAACAAAGTAGGAGACATATTCGTTAATAACAAAGACATTAATATATATATATAAGTAATCGAAAAAACAAATCGAATATGGGCGATGTTGTGTCCAGAGAATCTGTCTCCTTAAAGCAAATTCGTCTCCACCGCAGTGTATAGTGTTTGCCTCCCAAGATAAAACAACATCTCGATGCGTTGATAAATCGATCATCGCACCCTCAGCGAACTAGAATTAAACCTGAACTACCACCGACGCGACCCAAATTATGAACAGAAATTATTTACGAAAAAAAAATGAAGTCGGAATTTCGGGTGAGAAAAATTCAGTCTAAAATAAGACCCCTCACATTTGTATTTATAGGTGAAGATGAGAGAGACATGTGCTGGAGTAACTCTAAATTGATTAGATTGGTATCTCAATACTTATCCAGATCTGTTTAATCCGAATTTATCAATTAAATTGATGTTTATCTGGATCCGAAAAATTCGGAATTTACAATTGAGGTATTTTCAGTAAATAAATTTTTACCGAATAAAATTGCAGTAAAAAGATAACTTCGAGACGCCGAGACATTTCACCCAAAGTGCCCTTCGATCGAGACTGAACCGAATTGAACCGAGCCGAGCCGAACCAGACGGATGCACGGTGGTGGCGGCGGCGCGCGCGTGTGTGTGTGCTCGAGGGTCGCCTAGTCACACATCCACTGATGTCTCACTTTTTGAACAAGACTTTGTCCACATCTCTTTATATACTCACAATTTTTCTCTCTTTTTCCATTGTGGGATAACATCCTAAACCCATTTCTAAAGGATTCACTTTGGAATATTACATCTCATTCATACCTCAATCATTTTGAGTGTTCTTACATGTTTTGGAAACCTTGTACGGAGTACTACGTATTCCAACGAAGTCCCGACTTTAACTCGTAGTCGAGTCCACTCAAAATTGCCTCTCAAGTGTGCTGCTCAAAACAGCCCATTTCCTCTATTTTTCCAACAATCCCCCACATGAATGAGATTGATGGTCCAGCAACACACGTCAAACACAGAGTTTGACTTGGTGATAGTTACTGCGGTTAGGCATTGCATAGGATAGGTAGAGTATGCTCCTTGAACCTTCCCTCGAAAAGATATATTCTCCTTATCGCTGCAGCATGACTAGATGCTCAATCGTCCGACCACTTGTGTAAGTGATCGTATATCCTTCACAAGTGCCTCCCCGATTTATTCTGTTCTCGTTATTGTGCCTGCTTGGCCGTGGACACCGTCCCGGTTCTGCGGGAGTTTCTAGAGAATTGTGCCTTGCAATTCTCCTTTGAAGCGGCCCCTCTTCACTCCAACATAGGTGATTCTCGTTAAGTGTTTTGAGTAAACCCGTATTATACTCCACCCGACCATACATTTGTAACACCCCCAAAACCATATGGGAATATTACACGCCGTAGACCCTTTCCACAAGGATCTACCAGGCTAAACATCCATAAACAACCAAATGCTTGCCCGACTGTGGTCAAACAATAAAATAATACAGACCATTATGGTCACTTACACGTGAATACACAGACCGATGAGGTCACACAACCCAATCAACAAAACTGACTTAAACGACATTACCACACAGGGGTCGAAATACAATACAAATAAGATCGAAATCAACTCGACAACACAACAAAATCAAACAACTCTCGACTCATGATTAGTATCGCACCGTCATCCTCTTGTGCCAATCCTGTGATCGCTCCCTAAATTTGCATGTACCTGACGCAAAACATACATCCACCCCCGATTACTGGGGTTAGTAAAACTCCACCGCTTTACTAGTGCAAGTATCAAATCATACGAAATATAACAAGCAAGTAATAATCGTGAATCAAATATAACAATCAAATATCAAAATATCCCCGGAGGTTTTTTACAAGGGAAGATAAGCTATGAAGCATTCAAAATAAGATTATCATCTCGAAATTTTTAGAATTTAAAGCCTTTCGAAAATCTTAGGGTCTTAACCCAAATCTCAATTTGTATTTCAACATTTTACAAGATGCGAAAACATTTCCATAAATCTCGTGGGGCTCGACCCAACAATCTTTTCTTAAAACTTTCTTACAAAAAGTTTGATTTACAAAACACGATTCGTGACACCGTGATCCCCTATCACGTGTCTCCGTAGGTTCAACAACCCGCACGGACTTAACCAATCACAACAATCAATCATGCTCATGACTCGTGATCGCTGCCACGAGTCTCCGTAGGTTCAACAACACACACGGATTGAGCCAACACAACAATCACAACAATCAATCATGCTCATGACTCCGTGATCGCTTGCCACAAGTCTCCGTAGGTTCAACAACCCACACGGATTGAGCCAACACAACAATCACAACAATGGCCCCGACCCCGCGTGAACTCCGTGTCACGTGTCACCGTAGGTTCCGCGAACCCGCACGGTTGGGCGATTATGTCCACGATTTAATGGACATGTGCCATGAATCATCGTAGCCTCGCTGACCCGCACGATCGATCTCGCACCACACACTAAGTTCGATCCCACGGACTGTGCCATGAATCCTCGTAGGCCCCGTCGAACCCACACGAGTGAACTTAGCGTTCCAGCACACCACATTCACATTCACATTCACATTACATACAACAATGAGCACAGTTAATCAATCACGTTGATCACCACAAAATCGTACGTCACACGCACATAACATAATCTCAACACTCTCAACAACTATCATCAATCAACGACACACAACCAACATAACATACGTTCGTATGCAATACATCGCACAATGACTAACACGTATATCAAAATAACACTATTATCACAAAGCCTTCAATTGCGGAATACACAACCAATTCAAACGGAACATATTTACAAAGGCAAGCAAAATCATTATAAATCTCATACGTGATTATTAGTCGCAAGATACAAGTCGTATAATAAGATACTTGCCTTAATAACTGATACCGAAAACCCCGAAGAACACGGTTCGACCGGGAAGCTTGTACCATGACGACGACAACGAACGGAAGGGTTCCGACTCGCGTTCTTCACAAGGAACCTGACCCTAACATCATAACATCAATAAATTAACGAACGAACGAGGAAGAATAAGCGTAGAACGCTCGGATTGTCTTTGTGACATTTTATCGAACACCTTCAAGGCATCGATAAGATACTCAATAAAACGACAAATCCGTGGCAATCCAACCGAGCAATAACAAGGAATTTGATATAATATAGCTTAACAATCATCAATACATCACTATTCTGAGTTAAAACGGATTAAACGGACAAATCGAATAAAATCCCCAAAACTAGATTTTAAGAAAACTTGCCTTGATTCGGCCGATCAGAGCAAGTTATGGAATGATTAATCGATGTTATGGACTCAGGAACTTCATGGATTTAACACCTAACAACATCCCTCCATGATCATCAAAGCTCCAGCCGCGGTAGAGGATGAAACGAGTAAGAAAAATGATGAAAAACCCGACTGTCTGCCATATATATCTTTGCCGGACACGGTGCGAAACGCCCACACCAGCCGGTGTCTCGGTCGTGTCTCGGCCAGTCGCTGTCGGCCGACCTGGCGCAGCAGACACGGCTGCCGCTGCCAGCGCCTGTGTCCGGCCAGCAGCCTCCAGGCACAAAATGAAGAATCACAACGACGATCCGAACGACCCCGAGACCCGAACTTGAATACGAATCGAAGATACGGTTACGAAGTACTCGCAAAGGCGAATCTAAGAGCTAAGAGAACACACGATTCCGATCACCCGAAGGCTTGAAATTCGACAACGGAAGGTAATTACCCCAAACTTTGGGAAATTACGAAAATGGCCCAAAACGTCCGAAAATCACGATACGTGATCGAATAACCAAACCGAAGTTCACAACACGTCTAACAAAGTTAAACGGACTTACGAGAAACTCGAAACAGTACTTTCGGACGAGATTCACAAGAATCGAACTCGAGTGCGGAAAAGTCGTTAAGAAACACGGGACTCAACAAAACAATACCGAAACGAACTCGGATGACAAAAAGTGCAGAATTAATCATTCTAAGAATGAGGATACGGTCCCAAGTGAGTCGTCGAAACGGACCTCCACCGAAAAAAGGAAATTACCGGAAATCCGAAATTGCGGATATTACATTCTACCCTCCTAAAAGAAGTTTCGTCCCGAAACTTAAATCAAGTAGGGAGAAGCAATATCCAACCAGGAAAACTCAACGAGATACACAAGAACCGAAAAAAATCGCGCCCAACGGCGAAACGTTACAAGCAACGCGAAAGAATATACAACGTGAAAACACGCCTCACGACGACCATAACAACGCCACCGACAATGATTCAAAACAATAACGAGCAATTAACGACGCATCATATACCACATCACACGCACACATTTAATCGAAGAAACGTACGCGACAACAAGTCGCACCCGTCTAAAACGGCTATGCGATAGAAACAAATAGAGTATCACGATAGAAATCATTCCGATTCTCATCAACAAGAAAATGTCCGACGTCAAAACACAAACAATTCAAGATAACGGAAAACGAGGGTACCGGATATGACATTCTATCACATAAAAAATAAGTTTCGTCCCGAAACTTAAAATAAAACATCAGGGTAGAATACAAACAAAACCAAAAAGCTCACGCAACAAATATCAATCTCTAGCCCGATAGAGCGCGTTAAGCTACATTCTTAGCGTGCGCTATCACGAGTTTGCATGAGAAATTTTGCATGAAGTTATACTTAAGTACAAGGATGCCAATGCAAGAAATATCATACTCCAATAATCAAAACCACAAATCCGAATAATACAGGGTTCGAATACAGGTAAAATACACAGTAAATAATCCGGATATTACAAATGACACCAACACGGGAATATATAATTTAACTGAAAGAACAAATCCAACCAAAAAATTATAATTGTCAAGCCGACCCACAACCTGTACTCACTAGGTACCAGGCCCGTTAGGTTTTTAACGTCCGAGCATTTACAAGAGTTTAACATTCCAATGATTATTTATTTGCAAATAATCCAACGATAACTAAACAAGATTAATTATAGAATGATGTTGGAATAATCATTCGTGCAACCCAATATCCAATTATATGGTTGATACTTTCTTTTCTCGATCAGGAGTGTACAAAAGTGATGGGCAAATCACGCAATTCATGTAAGATATAACTCTATTCCATAAATTTAAAGGTCAAATAATTGTTAACTATATAATTTAACAATTAAATTATGACATAGTTTACGTGCCATATATTACCATTAGTCACATAAAATGATTAAACTCAATCAACAAATCCTATTTAGTTAATATCTTAATTAAACTAAATAATCTTAACATCTTAATCGAAAAATCAATTAATAATTGATTCAGCTCTTATCAAGCAATGTTATACCTTATCGAAATTATCATATGCATGATTATATAATAGCAAATATAATCACAATCTTATTTAGCAAAACGTATGGCAACAAATAATATAAATTCTTCTCATTTATATTAATCATAAACACTTTCTAAATAATGATCGATGTGTATTCCATAATTTTTATTCTAATCAGCTATTCCGAGTTCAATAGGTTTAAAAATTTGCAAAACCATCCAATTACTTAATCAAATTCTCAAAATTGGACCCAAAAACCAAAATCTCATTCATGTTGAAAACTAAGTCAATGCCTTCTCGCATATCGTGCAGTCTACCCGGTGGAGCATCATATCCGACATCTCATGACGCCCATGAGAAGATCCAAACATCTTTTAGTAATTTCGAAAATAATAAATCAGTATTTTCAAGAGATTGAGCAGATCCAATGTTTAAATTAATATCTACTATAAAACCAATTTTTCATAGATGGAAAATAAAGCACAAAGACGATATTGATGATTTCGAAATTTATGCTACGAAATAATTTAATTTGCTTTAAGATTGTTGACATAATTTACTAAAAATTATATCGATAAATGTGAAGTCATATAATTATTTCATGAAGTATAATATTTGATGATTTTCCATTATACCTGTAGATCCAAACGCTTATGCCGCTGGCCATCAGTTTCTTAATGACAGGTAATACTGTTTTGGATTCGTCCGTCTCCGTCTAATTATGACTTATGGGATCGCATGTTTTGAATCTCCTGTCTGTGCTGCAAATCTGAGAAGAACAAAGTAGGAGACATATTCGTTAATAACAAAGACATTAAAATATATATATATAAGTAATCGAAAGAAAAGTCGCCTCCACCGCAGTGTATAGCGTCTGCCTCCCCCCAGCGAACTAGAATTAAACCTGAACTACCACCGACGCGACCCAAATTACGAAAAGAAATTATTTACAAAAAAAAAAATGAAGTCGAAATTTTGGGTGAGAAAAACGGACGAAAATTCAGTCTAAAAAAAGACCCCTCACATCTGTATTTATAGGTGAAGATGAGAGAGAGACATGTGCTGGAGGAACTCTAAACTGATCAGGATTGGTATATGAGGTATTTTCAGTAAAATAAATTTTTACCGAATAAAATTGCAGTAAATAAATAACTCCGAGACGCCGAGACATTTCACCCAAATCGCCCTTTGACCGAGCCGAGCCGGTCGGACGGCGGCGGCGGCACGCGCATGTGTGTGTGTGTGTGCGAGGGGCGCCTAGTCACACACCCACTCATGTCTCACTTTTTGAACAAGACTTTGTCCACATCTCTTTATATACTCACAATTTTTCTCTTCTTTTTCCAATGCGGGATAACATCCTAAATTCATTTCTAAAGGGTTCACTTTGGAACATTACATCTCATTCATACCTCAATCATTTTGAGTGTTCTTACATGTTTTGGAAACCTCGTACGGAGTACTACGTATTCCAACTAAGTCCCGATTTTAACTCGTAGTCGAGTCCACTCAATATTACCTCTCAAGTGGGCTGCTCAAAACAACCCATTTCCTCTATTTTTCCAACATTACCTATTATAAAGGTGTCTTAAATTTCATCAAATTATAATAATTTCTTTGACTCTTATTAATAAAGGGTTACTATTAGCAATGTCAATTTTAGTCGTATTCTATCCTATCTACTTGGTAAACCCACAATAAGGCCGGGTAGCGTCCGAACCTGATAATTTTCATTCGGTGTGGATAGGATACGAGTATATGATATTACTCGATTACCCGACCTGTTATCCCGAGCACATACATGTTTAAATTAGATAAATATATTGTTATTTTATATTATATACTCCCTCCATTTTTCTTTAGATGTCGTTTGACTTTTTGACACACATTTTTAGGTATTTTGACCGGATAGTTAAATTTATCATTTTTCAAATTTTATTTTTTTGAATAAAAATATACAATCTAAATTTTAATTCACAAAAAAAATTATTTAAGGATAATAATTTTAACTATACGGTCAAAGCACCTAAAAATGTGTGTCAAAAAGTCAAATGACATCTAAAAAAAATGAAGGGAGTATATTATATTTTATTATACTATATATTGTATTACGTAAAATATAATATATTATATTTGTAGTTGTACTAAATTTAATTTATTAATTCCATCAGATATACTAAATATGTTCATTACCTTAAGAATAGGGTATGCGGATACTCAAATATTCATTAGATACCCTACCCGACGGATATTACTCGATCTCTATCCGAATCAAATAGGGTAGGGTATGAGGAAGATAACTGTATCCTATTCAGACTCATTGGCATCCTTAATCACTCTTGTAATTAAAATAAATTGCAAATCATATTGAATCTCTGTTCTTTCGATCAATGAATCGAATCGAATCAATCGAATCGAATCGAATCGAATGGATTCGAATCGAATCGAATCGAATCGAATGGACTCGAATCGAATCAATCGAATCAAATATATATTAAGGGCAAATAATAATAATAGTAAATAATAATAATAATAATAGTAATCAACAACAACAACAATAATAGTAATATTTTTAGTAATAATAACAATAATAATAATTAAGATTAATAATAATAATAATAAGAAGAAGAAGAATCGAATCAATCGAATGGACTGAATCGAATCGAATCAATCGAATCGAATGGACTGAATCAATTGAATCGAATCAAAATTGAAAAATAAGTTCAAAAGAACAGGCCTTACTCCTATTAGCTTCAATCTTACTTTATCAGACGTATTAAATTCTAATTCAAATATGATAAAATGTTCTTTAAATTGACACATGTAAAATGTAAATACTCCTTAACCATAAACCTGGTCCGGACCAAATATCTAATATGACGATTTGGACAAAAATATGAACCTATGTAGGACTCTGGTCCCGAAGAAGCTTCTATATAGGTACTAAGCTCATCATCTATGAGTGATGCATCATCATCCTCTGTTACAAGATACCCATATCTCTCAGGTTAATGTCGCATCCTCTCAGAATATGCGAGGGACTTGTGTACTTTGAACTGACTCTTCAACTGATTGTTGATCCTGTTCAGTTTCCATCAGTGAAGCGATGTCTTTCTCGAGTTTCCTCGAGAATTACTCTTCTCCCACTATCTCTTTTGGAATAAATTCCCTTTCTAAGAATACAGCATTTCGAGCAACAAACACTTTGTTCTCTATGGGCTTATAAAAGTAATATCCTTTAGTTTTTTTAGGATATCTCATAAATAAATATCTTTCAGATCTGGCTGCCAGTTTGTCAGACACTTGGCGCCTTACGAACGCTTCGCAACCCCAGAGCTTTAGAAAAGACAAGTTTGTTCTCTTACGAGTCCATTTCTCAAATGGTGTCTTTTCAACTGCTTTAGATGGAGCACGATTAAGGGTGAATGCTGCTGTTTCTAAGGCGTGGCCCCAAAATGATAATGGAAGCTCCATTCGACTCATCATGGATTGAACGATATATAATAAAGTTCAATTCCTCCTCTCGGACACTCCATTATGCTGGGGTGTTCAAGGAGGAGTAAATTGTGAAACAATTCCACAACCCCTAAGATGATCATCGAATTCTTGGCTAAAGTATTTACCACTTCGATCCGATTGCCAAGTTGATTATGTACTTCACTCTGGAATATTTTGAACATTTCAAAAGATTCATGTTTATGCTTCATAAGATAAACATATCCATACCGGCTAAAATCACCGGTAAATGTGATGAAGTATTGGTATCCGCCTATGGCATGAGTGCTAAGAGGTTCGCATACATCCGTATATACTAGTCCTAATAGATCACTAGCCCTTTCTCCATGACCGGTGAAAGGATTCTTCGTCATCTTGCCCAATAAACAAGATTCGATGTTCCATATGATACATAGTTAAAAGAGTCTCAAAATCCATCATTATGGAGTTTAGAAATGCATTTCTCGTTTATGTGACCAAGTCGACAATGCCATAAGTAAGTCGGATTATAGTCATTTAGCTTAGGTTTCTTGGATGTAATGTTATAGACTTCCAAAGTGTTGGACTCATCTATATCAATATTGTAAAGGCCACTATATAACTTTGCAGTACCATAAAGCAAGTCATCAAAGAAAATATGAATAATCTTATTCTTAATAAGAAAATTATAACTTTCACAATCAAATGTAAAAACTGAAATAATGTTACTATTCATAGAAGGAACATAATAGCAGTTGTTCAAAACTAACAAAAGCCCATTGGGTAAAACTAGATCATAAGTTCTTATGGATAGTGCAACAACTCTTGCTCCATTACCGACTCTTAGATCCACTTCCCCTTTCTTGAGCTCTCTACTGCTTCTCAACCCCTGCACATTTGTACAAATATGAGATCCATATCCAGTATCCAATACCTAGGAGTTAGAAGTAGATAGGTTAACTTCTATAACAAATATACCAGTGGCCGTCTCACTACCCTTGGTACGCTTTAGCTCTTTCAACTAAACCTTGCAATTTATTTTCCAGTGTCCTGGTTTATTGCAATGATGGCAAATTCCATCTTTGGTAGCTTTAGCCTTGAAAAACGGCTTAGTAGGGTCTTTGGATTTAGCAACTTTTGCCTTACCTTTGCCCTTACCTTTGTTCTTGAAGGACTTCCCATTGCTGACCTGTTAGATTGGTACCGCCACTAGAAGAGGGGGGTTGAATAGTGCGGATAAGAGTATTGAACTCTTTTTGTGCGGAAGCAAAAATATCGGAGTAATTAAAATGCGGAAAAGAAAGAACACAAGAAATTGTTCGAGAGGTTCGGCTATTAATGAAGCCTACGTCCCCTACCTAGTTTTATCGACTAGGACTTTTCTTAGAACTTAGAATGCCCTTTCTAGTTTAGTGCCAACTCTTACAATTTCTTGATTTCCGGGCTCAAGAACAACCTCACTAAAAACTCTCTTGTTTTGCCGGGTACAAGATAACCTTTACAAAAACAAATGCGAGTAGGAACTCGACTTTACACGATATATCGCTCTTTGATACAAGAATGAAGATTGGAAATTATAGAACAAATCTTCTCGTATCACAATATGGAATAAGTATAACTCTCAAAATATATGCTTGGAATTGCTTGAGTATGCTTGGAAGCTCAGAATACTTGTGTATCTTCCATCTCCTTGAAATGAGCTATTTATAGCCTTCTTGATCTCATTTTCCCGTTGGAGCAGTTTCACTTCTTACGTACGTTAGGCGCTGTTGGTTACGTACGTTATATACTTTGCGTAGCGGCCGTAACGATCAGTGAAGAACTAGTTTAGTGAGATCTGATAATATACGTTACGTACGTTACGTACTGTATGGTTACGTACGTAATCTTCCAGTCAGAGATTCGTTGAGTGTGACGACTTGTTGTAACGGCTAATGACTTTTCCAACGGTCAGAATATTTCAAACATTACGTACGTTAGCTAGAGCTGGTTACGTATGTTACCTGTACAGAAAAACTTATGAAAACAATGAGTGTTACGTACGTTATGATAGGCGAGTTACGTACGTTAACTGTACTGAAATTCTTGCAAACAACTATGAATGTTACGTACGTTAAGATGGTTTGATTTACGTGTTGGAATATAAAACGCAGCGGAAGCGAGTTGGTGATGGTAATTTAATAAAAGGTTTTATAAACTAACCAACGTAAAAACCGGATCTATTTAGGCTTGTCAACTAATTAACTAAACAGATTAATAAACAATTAAATAAACATATTTACGCATGGGAGTCGGTAATTTTACCTTTGACGCGAAGTGGTAGAAAATCCCTTCTTGATCGATTTATGTCCTCTTCGTGTTCCTCTCCGATGTTCTTGTATTTCTACCTCAAGATCTTCTAGAGTATATCCCGCCTACGTCCGGATGTCGTGTGGGCAACAATCTACCGGACTAAATTTGCACAGCAAGGGGATCGGCCGAATTTCCTCACAAGAAAACTCACGATTTTGTTCTCTCTATTTTTCTTGAATATTTTGAGTATTTTAGAAAAATATTGTGTTTACCAAATTATGGAATCCAAGACACAAGTCAAGATCCACAATTAAAGCACACACACAAAAAATCGATTTTCTTGGGCAATAATTCATCAATAATTCGGCCACCCCTATACATGTATTTATAGGTGTTTTGGGCTACTCTAGGGACCTTAAGGAGGATATGGTAAGGACTCTTAATAGATATCTTCTTCCCATATTAGGACTCTTCCTAATATTAAGACTCTATTAATATCAACTTAGTCCACTAATAAGTTAATATTGCACTTCCTACCAAAATCCCAAATTACGAAATTGGGCTCCTTTTTGAATTAATTATTTCCCGTGTTTAAGATATTACATGTCCATTAATTAATTTAAGCTACTGACAGCTTTTAATTAATTAATGTATTATACATGAGTATACCACTCGACCTTTATTATTATATCGGAAAATTAATTCCACCTGCAGGGTTTGATATAATAATCCTTTCGAGTGCCTCAAGGGACATGATCAACCCGACTGGTCGGGACACGATTTCTAGCTATAATATTAATTATCATATAAATAATAATATTGCCCAAAATATCGAGCATATTGAGTCAATCATTGTGGCTCTCACCCATGATAAATCAAAGCAATAAATATTAAATATATATAATTAAATATTAATCACTAGAATTAAGAAATAATAATTATCCGAGATGTACGTTCTTCTTATAGTCGATGCAAGAATCTATCTCACCTCGATCCTGTTCAACGTATAACAAATACGCTAATATATGCTAATGGTCAAGACCAACCAATCTCAAGCATATACTACAACCTCTCATATAACGGTCTAATGTTACATAGGTTGTGAACTAAATATTACTATATAAGGAACCGATAATGTGATCTTCTCGTGTGACACTACACACCACATTATCTACAATATAAAGTAAATTAGATCGCATTTGCATAACCATAGCGTGAATAAATATGCAAAACATGTGATAAATGAATTAAATATTCTCATAGATAAAGACCGAAATTAGGTAATACAAGCATAAAGTATGCTTTGACGTATACAACCCTAACAATCTCCCACTTATACTCAAAGCATGCTTTTGAAGTATACTATCTAGACTATGTCTATCTATCTCCCACTTATACTCAAAGCAATGCCGCCATACATCTCAACCCCATTCCTTCCACATGCCCTTCAAATGATTTTGAGGGCAACCCTTTCGTGAAAGGATCGGCTAGGTTGTCTTCGATGCTATCTTGGAGACAATGATCTTCCTTCTCTTCAAAAATCTCGAATGATATGATATTTGCGCTTGATATGTTTGCTTGCTTTGTGGGCTCGTGGTTCCTTCGAATTTGCTACAAGACCAGATTATCACAATACTTGTAATACTCCCGGGCAAATTAGGAATCACCCCAAATCCTTTAGAAGTACTTGAGCCATACCGCTTCTTTAGCCGCCCGAGGCCGCTACATATTCGGCTTCCATGGTAGAGTCCGCTATGCATTTCGCTTCACACTCCTCCAACTTATGGCTCCACCTCCCAAAGTGAAAACATATCCTAAGTTGATTTCGACTTTTCTTTGTCCGCACCGAAATCCGAGTCGGTGTAACCCAAAGGACAAAGCGTATTCGATTGATATACAAGCATATGCTCCCTAGTCCTTCTCGTGTACTTGAGTATATGCTTGACAAAGAATCCAATGTCCTTGCCTGGGTTCGACTGATATCTCGCCACCATGCCTACGGCTTGACAGATATCGTGCCTAGTGCAAAGCATAGCATACATGAGGCTTCCCACTGCCGAAGCATAAGGGACCGACTTCATGTCATCTATCTCCTTCGTGTCTTAGGACACATAGCCTTAGATAGTTGAATTCCATGTCCTGTAAGGTAAGAAACCTTTCTTGGAATTCTCCATGCTAAACCGCTTTAGCACCGTATCGATATAGGATGCTCGAGATAAGCACAACATCCTTTTCTTGCGATCTCGAAAGATCTTAATACCAAGGATGTGTCCACTTCTCCCAAATCCTTCATATCAAATCGCCGAGATAGCCGTGCCCTTACGTCGATAATACCTTCACACATTGTTTCCAATCGAAGTATATCATCTACGTATAGTACAAGAAACACCAAGACGTTTCCATCACACTTTTTGTATACACAAACCTCACTAGACACTGCTCAAAACCATATGATTGAATGACCTCATCAAATCGCATGTTCCAAGACCTTGATGCTTGCTTGAGACCATAAATGGCTCTCTTAAGCTTGCACACTAAGTGCTCCCGACCTTCAAGAATGAATCCTTCAGTCGGGCGCATGTAGATTTCCTTATCAAGACTCCCGTTTAAGAACGCAGCCTTGACATCCATCTGCCAAATCTCCATATCCAAATGCGCAGCTATAGCTAAGAGAATCCGGATCGATTTAAGCATGGCTCTGGCGAAAAGGTTTCATCGTAGTCGATGCCCTCTTTCCGAGTGTAACCTTTCGCAACAAGCCTTGCTTTGTAGGTTTCAACCTTCCCTTTCGATCCTCTCTTACGCTTGTAAACCCACTTACTTCGATGGGTTTTACCCTACTGGGTAGTTCTACTAGCTCCCACACTTGGTTAGAATCCATAGATCCCATTTCGGATTCCATTGCTGTTTTCCAGATTGACATCCTTGTCTTGAATCGCCTGTTTGTACGTATATGGATCCGTTTCATCCTGGTCCGGGAGTGGTCCGAAGATGCTCCCACGCCGATGAAACGTTCGGGTTGACGAACAACCCTCCCACTACGACGAGGCGTGTCCTTAGTTCGTATCCACAATAGTGTCAAAACGTGGTACACTAGGTGTTTGTCAATTGGTATTGTCGGAATCTCGCCCTAAGTTCTTCTAGAATGACCTCACTCCTGGCTTGTGACTTATCACATAATCCTCCTCTAAGAACCGGCATTGGTGCTAACAATGACCTTCTCAGTCTTTAGGATCGTAGAATAAGCCACCCTTCGTTCCTTAGGATATCCTACAAACACTCGTATACATGCGAGATGCCAACTTATCGACTTCCTTATTCAAAGACGTGTCCGGAGAACCCCAAATCCGAACATGTCCTAGATCGGGCTTGCGCCCATTCCACGATTCGTGGGTGTTTTTGAACCGATTTCAAGGCACCAAGTTTAGAATGTACGCCATTGTTTCCAAGGCGTATCCCCAAAACGAAATAGCAAATCGAATAAATCATCATTGACCTAACCATCTCTAATAAAGTACGATTCCTTCGTTCGGAACACCATTTTGTTGTGGTGTACTGTATTGTGAGTGGGAAGTAATCCCTCGTGCCAGAAATCCAAAACTCTCCACTAAGGTATTCGCCACCACGATCGGATCGTAGTGACTTGATACTCGCCCATGACGCTTCTCCGTTTGACCTTGAATTCTTTGAACTTATCAAAAGATTCGACTTACGTCGCATCAAATAGATGTATCCATATCTCGAATAATCATCTATAAACGTGATGAAGTATTCGAAACCACCCTTAGCTGGATGTTCATTGGACCACATACATCGGTATGAACCAATTCCAACACCTTTTGTGCACGATTTCTTTTGCTTTGAAAAGCCCTTTAGTCATTTTACCTTCCAGTGGATTCGCAGTTGGAAATGACTCAACTTGGAAGCGAATCCAATGGGCCATCGCTCACCAATCTTTGAATCCTTCCAAGGTTAATATGACCCAATCGTAAATGCCACAAATATGTTGGATTTATGCTCGAAAGTTCCTTTCTTTTATTAGGATTAGTCAAAGAATTAAGCGATTTATGCAAGGGAGTGCGAGATTGATGATATAAAGTTCTTCATTATAAGTACTCCCGCAAATATATTCACCATTTCTTTTAATAATTGCATTATCTTCAAAAGAAACCGAATATCCATCACGACGCAATTTAGAAAGCGAAATCAAATTCATTCTAAAATCGGGTACTAATAATACATTATTAAGAACTAAAATTTTATCATCAACTTTTAGCCGCACGACTCCCACCGCAATGACCTTCACTGGAATAGTCGCCTGACTTATTGTAATCTCATCCGCACTAAGTACCTTGGTTACTTGGAACCCCTGCGAGTCATAACAAACATGATCGGTGGAGCCCGAATCCACTATCCACGAAGTGATGGAACAGCACCAAACATGTTTTGACTACTAGTGCATGAGACGTACCTTTCTTAGGGCGATCACTCTTGAAATGTCCTTTCGGACCATGATTGAAGCACTTGCCCTTCGGCTTTTGTTCGCTTAGGTTGAGGAGCCTTTGACCGAGGAGCCTTGCCCTTAGCTTTGAAAGTCGTTGCTTCTCGCCAACTCGCTTTTTCTTCTTTCCCCATTTGGGTTTTGAAGAAGCGATCTGTTGCCGCAAGAATTTGATGATAACCTTGTTTGAAGAGACCTTCGGCAGATGAAGCTCACGGAAGTTCCGCCAATGTGTAAGTCCTACGATTCATATTGTAGTTTAGGCGGAATCGCTCAAAGCTTCTTGGTAATCGCCCAAGATAATATCGACTGCGATTCCGCATCGATAGTTGCCCCTAGTATGCTCGGCCTGCTCAAATGAGACATCATTTTAAGAACGTGATCCTCTTGGGGTCCCTTCGACATTTGGGTTGTCATCAAAACCCTCATCGCATTTTGCCTAGCCGCCTGGCTCGATGACCAAACATCTCGGAGATTTTTCATCATTTCCTGGCCGAGCCCATCGTCGATGCCGATGCCGCAATACATTTGTTAATGAAGCCAAAATGTAACAATGAGCCATCTCATCGACTTTTTCCATTTCCTAATTCACCAACTCTTCAGAGTGGCATCCGGCTCAGTTCCAAAGGACTTTCCTCGCTTAAAACAAACTTATGCCCTCGGCGATCAAGACAATATCAAGATTTCTTTTCCAATCGGCAAAGTTAGTGCCATCAAGTTTGTTTTCTTTGAGAATAACAAATAGTGGATTGAAAGACATCGAGAATAAAATTAAAACACAATTAATCACATAATTCGACGCAAAATAAAATGAAAAACCATAAAACAATATATAAGCAATAAACCAACACCTTGAAAAACCTCAAAAGCAAGCCACAATAGTGTGGACGTTTACATATACTTTTCAAGTAGATTTTAACGTCTTTAATTTTACTATCTAGCCAAGACACATTTTGACAAGTAAAATTAATAGTTGGTTCTTCTTGGCCATGTATTTAATTAACATAGACTCCGATGGGGAGCTTATTAATTAATACACCTAAGTGAACACCATAATTTAACAAACCTTAGAATATTATTTAATGATAATAGTCCTACAGATGGAGAGGTCCTATCATAAAAATAATATTCACCTTTTTGTTATCAAATTTGAAGTTTAAAACCGGTGAGCCAATAATTTAGCACATCCGATGTGGAGGAAGACTCTAATATCAACGCGCATGCTAATTATTTCACAATTTAAACCAATTATGGAGGCCAATTTGATTTTGAAAAATCAATTTTAAAATCACTTAGTTATTTTGAAAAATTAAGGTTTTTAATTTTCTCGTCCTAACATGCAAGGAAACATATCACGCATACATTCCATACATGCCATACATCAAAACAATAAAACCAATAAATAAAAAAATTGGATAATTAAATCCAATTATCATGGCTTTTATTCCTCGTTTTGAATAACGAGAAAATCTTCGGCTCGTTTGCTCCCACCGCTTCAAGCATCTCGCGAAAAGCGAATGACGACCCGAACCCGAATCGCTGTCTCCGCCGCCCGCTGCCCGAATCGTCTGTATCGCTGCCCGAATCGACCGAGCTGACCGAGATGACCGAGCCGACCGAGCCGCCCGAGCCGACCGACCTGCCCGACCGACCGAAGCCGCCTGGCCGAACCGCCGATCGGCTCCTTGCTGGTCCCGGTTGGTTCGTCCGATCGGGACTCCTCTTCGCGCTGGACTTCTTTTTCTTTCGTACTTTGAGTGTCCCAACTCGATTACAATTTTATTCAAAATAAAATACATCGAATTTACATCAAATTACAAAAAAATTGAATCCTATTCTACCCGTGGATTTTCTCACGGGAAAAACTTATACATGCCACAAAAACGGGCCAAATTACCAAAACGCGTAAATAAATAAAACATCACATAGCCATGATAATTGGATCATATTTTCCTGCAAGACAAATTCTAGCAAAATATTCCAAAAAAATCATACTATACGAATATTTAATTGCTAGCATATTAATCACCAAATTAATTAAATTGAACAGAACCTAAAGACCGGCTCCGATACCAATTGTTGGAATATAAAACGCAGCGGAAGCGAGTTGGTGATGGTAATTTAATAAAAGGTTTTATAAACTAACCAACGTAAAAACCGGATCTATTTAGGCTTGTCAACTAATTAACTAAACAGATTAATAAACAATTAAATAAACATATTTACGCATGGGAGTCGGTAATTTTACCTTTGACGCGAAGTGGTAGAAAATCCCTTCTTGATCGATTTATGTCCTCTTCGTGTTCCTCTCCGATGTTCTTGTATTTCTACCTCAAGATCTTCTAGAGTATATCCCGCCTACGTCCGGATGTCGTGTGGGCAACAATCTACCGGACTAAATTTGCACAGCAAGGGGATCGGCCGAATTTCCTCACAAGAAAACTCACGATTTTGTTCTCTCTATTTTTCTTGAATATTTTGAGTATTTTAGAAAAATATTGTGTTTACCAAATTATGGAATCCAAGACACAAGTCAAGATCCACAATTAAAGCACACACACAAAAAATCGATTTTCTGGGCAATAATTCATCAATAATTCGCCACCCCTATACATGTATTTATAGGTGTTTTGGGCTACTCTAGGGACCTTAAGGAGGATATGGTAAGGACTCTTAATAGATATCTTCTTCCCATATTAGGACTCTTCCTAATATTAAGACTCTATTAATATCAACTTAGTCCACTAATAAGTTAATATTGCACTTCCTACCAAAATCCCAAATTACGAAATTGGGCTCCTTTTTAAATTAATTATTTCCCGTGTTTAAGATATTCCATGTCCATTAATTAATTTAAGCTACCGATGACTTTTAATTAATTAATGTATTATACATGAGTATACCACTCGACCTTTATTATTATATCGGAAAATTAATTCCACCGGGGTTTGATATAATAATCCTTTCGAGTGCCTCAAGGACATGATCAACCCGATCGTCGGGACACGATTTCTAGCTATAATATTAATTATCATATAAATAATAATATTGCCCAAAATATCGAGCATATTGAGTCAATCATTGTGGCTCTCACCCATGATAAATCAAAGCAATAAATATTAAATATATATAATTTTTTATTAATCACTAGAATTAATTAATGATATTTATCCGAGATGTACGTTCTTCTTATAGTCGAGATGAAGAATCTATCTCACCTCGATCCTGTTCAACGTATAACAAATACGCTAATATATGCTAATGGTCAAGACCAACCAATCTCAAGCATATACTACAACCTCTCATATAACGGTCTAATGTTACATAGGTTGTGAACTAAATATTACTATATAAGGAACCGATAATGTGATCTTCTGTGTGACACTACACACCACATTATCTACAATATAAAGTAAATTAGACTGCATTTGCATAACCATAGCGTGAATAAATATGCAAAACATGTGATAAATGAATTAAATATTCTCATAGATAAAGACCGGGAAATTAGGTAATACAAGCATAAAGTATGCTTTGACGTATACAACCCTAACATTACGTACGTTAACTGAAGGAAAAATATGTTTTAAGTAAATTTTGGTTTTAATAACACATCATCAAAATGTATAAAATGATCTAAAAATTATTGTTCCAACAATCTCCCCCTTTTTGATGATGACAATTTAAGTATGGGAGATTTTGAAAAAATGAGTTTAGGAAGATTTCAAAAGATTTAATATCCCTTTTTCTTTGTATAAGGCTCCCCCTGAAAACGAGCAAGGGTTATTTCAAACGTATTCAAAAACGATACATATTTTTCTCCCCCTTTTTGTCATTAACAAAAAGTTGAGAGATCCCAAAAAAAAATCAGCGATACACAGAATAATCAACAAAATTCAAGACAGTAACCATAAGGATTCATAAAAACAAAGATAGTTAATACAAACAAAACACATTTAAAATAAAACACCAATAGATTTTATGCTTTTGACCATGATTTTGATTTCGCTCATATCTATCTCGAGTCTATCCATCCGAGTAGCCATCTGAGATGAGGAGGATTCCTGACGAGGTCGAGAGGAATCGAGCTGAGATGAAGGACGAGGTCTAGTATGCTCAATACCCCTAGACGTGATCCTCTCCTCCAGTCTCGGAAGAGCACCACCATCTACAAGGCGATCGTCATCCTTGAGATACGCAAAGTATATCCACCCTCGGTTTCTCATGCGTATATACCTCATCGTCCGTATAGTCCCCTCGGTGACTAAGCTCCCCCTAGGAATAGGAACCCCATGAAGCCCAGATAAATCAACTCCTGCATTCTCAAATATTTCTGTTAAGATCGACCCAAACGGCATTCCAAATTTTCTTTGGCGATCAACTTTCGCGTAACTCTTTTTGTGGAAAATTTGTCCTTTTTCCACGAACCATTTAAGCACAATAAACGCAAAGTTGACTTGATGATCTTTCAACACGTGATAGATGATTTCCATATCGATATTTACCAACCGATGTTGAGCATTCACTTTTGGCATTAGGCATCGAGTGATAGCATCGTGTAGTAAACGAATATTTATTCCGAAATCATTATTTTCAAAACGTCCGGAATGAACTTCAATTACAGCTTTGTCCGTCAAGAAATCACGGACCTTAGACTCATGGACTCCATAACTTTCATCGTCAGAAAAGTTGTCAATGACTTCATATGGAGCGGCAAACTCTCCTTTACAACGAAATCCCTCATTAGGGAGACCAAAGAGTTCCGAAAGTTTTGTGGCATCAAAAGATATAGGCTTGCCGCGGACAAGAGAGTTAACCACAGCGAATCCATCGGAATCATATGTGACAAAAAAAATTGGCATAAAACTCTTTCACACAATCCACATATATCGGACGAGCAAGGCTAACAAAACGATTTATTCCAAGCATATCGAAGAATTCTTCGATAGCAACACCAACAGAATTCAGGGATTCGAAATCAAAATGGTGACTCGGATTTACCTCTTCGTCAATAAGGATTTCGTTGAAAGTTTTGATAGCTTGAGCGTTCCGAAAGGTTGGTTCGCCGGAAGCCGAGGAAGACGTTTGAGAGGTTTCTCCTCTTCGCTTCTTTCCGGTTCTGGATGCCATCTTGAGTGAATCGGCCGGAAAAGTGAAGGTTGATGGATGAAATTGAAGTTTCGGTCGATTTTGTAGAGAGTTCTTCGTTGTCGATGCTAGGGATTGAAGTGAAATGAAAGGAGACGGTCGAAATGGGTTTATAAGTATTAGGGTCATAGGCAGATTACGTACGTTATACCCTATCTGTAACGTACGTAGCGTGAAAATCTGAAATCTCTGGGCTAAATCCTGCAATTTGTTACGTACGTAACATACAATCCTGTAACGTACGTAAGGTCCTATTACGTACGTAATGGACTCTTCTTAACGTCCGTAAGCAAGACCAAATGAACAGTCTTTTCCTTTCGATGATGTCCCGATTTAAATGACCATTTAATGTAACTATGATGAGTATGCAATATTTAAAAATGATCAACATATCCCATTCCTAAATTTATGCGAATAAAATTGAAAGCCTCTTCGGGTAATGGTTTTGTAAAAATATCCGCCAATTGTTCATTAGTACCAACAAATTGGAGACGAACATTCCCGTTTTGGACATGATCACGAATAAAATGGTGACGAATTTCTATGTGTTTTGTCCTACTATGCAAAATGGGGTTTTTGCTTAAATTAATGGCACTCGTATTGTCACAAAAAATAGGAGTATTTTTAAGTTCGATGCCATAATCAAGTAATTGATTTTTGATCCAAAGGACTTGTGCACATGCACTTCCCGCAGCCACATATTCTGCTTCAGCTGTGGAAGTAGCGACACTAGTCTGTTTCTTACTCCCCCATGAAATTAAACACGAACTCATAAAATGACAAGTTCCGGTGGTGCTTTTTCTATCAATTTTACATCCACCGAAGTCGGCATCACTATATGCAAAAAGTTGAAAATCAATGCTAGAGGGATACCACAGGCTTAAGCCAGCAGTATATTTTAAATATCGAAAAATCCTTTTGCATGCAATGAGATGAGATTCTTTAGGATTTGCTTGAAAGCGAGCACATAGACAAGTAGCAAACATTATATCGGGTCTAGATGCAGTTAAATAAAGTAAAGAGCCGATCATAACTCGATACTGTTTTTGGTCAACAGATTTACCTTTTTCATCTTTGTCGAGTTTAAGAGTGGAAGACATAGGAGTGGATATTTCTTTGCAATCTTCCATCTTAAATTTCTTTAGGAGCTCATTGACGTACTTGGATTGGTGAATGAATATTCCGTCATTGAGTTGCCTAATTTGGAGTCCGAGAAAGTTTTTCAACTCTCCCATCATACTCATTTCGAACTCTCCCTTCATAAGATTTGAAAATTCTTTGGAGAGAGATTCGTTAGTTGCACCAAAAACAATATCGTCCACATAAATTTGACAAATTAGCATATCACCACTTAAAATTTTAATGAACAGGGTATTATCCACGTTACCTCTTTTATACCCATTTGAAATAAGAAAAGAGCTTAAACGATCATACCATGCACTCGGAGCTTGTTTTAATCCATAGAGAGCTTTATGGAGCTTGTACACATGATCCGGATGATCATAATCTTCAAAACCCGGCGGTTGCTTGACATACACTTCTTCCGGGATGATTCCATTTAGGAACACACTTTTTACATCCATTTGATGGGGTTTGATCTTCTTATATGCGGCAAAAGCACAGAGAAGACGAATAGCTTCAAGACGAGCAACAGGAGCGAACGTTTCTTCATAATCCAAGCCTTCTTCTTGATTATAACCTTGGGCGACCAACCTCGATTTATTTTTAATTGGGAGACCATCATCACCGATTTTGATTTTATGAACCCATTTGGTGCCAATGATTGATTTGTCTACCGGTGCCGGAACTAATTCCCAAATATTATTTCTTTCGAATTGGTTTAGCTCTTCTTGCATAGCAATAGCCCAATTCTCATCATTTATAGCCTCATCGATATTCTTTGGTTCTATAAGAGAAATAAACGCAATATTGTTAATACAATCATTTATATTCCTCCTAGTTCGTACACCTTCATCGATTTTTCCGAGAATTTGTTCCATCGGATGGTCTTTTACGATTGCCCAATCTTTAGGAAGGTTGTAAATATTTTCCTCCTGCTTGTCCGAGCTTACGTCGAACTTCTCCAACTCCTTTGATACTTCGGATACTTCATTAGCTGGGACCATACCTGCATCATCATCAAAAACAACCTTTCTCGGGGGTAAAACTGTATCATCGAATTTTACATGAATAGACTCTTCTACCGAGCCTCTTCTACAATTAAATACACGATACGCTTTACTGTTAGTAGAATAACCAAGAAATATTCCAATATCTGATTTTGAATCGAATTTACCCAAATTATCCTTACCATTATTATGAATAAACACTTTACAACCAAATGGATGAAAATAAGATAAATTGGGCTTTTTACCTTTAAAAATCTCATAGGGAGTCGTCATTTTATTTTTCCTGAGATGGACACGATTAATAACATAACAAGCGGTGTTAACGGCTTCGGCCCAAAAATATTTAGGAAGACCATACTCATTGAGCATTGTCCGGCTCATTTCTTCTAGAGAGCGATTCTTCCTCTCGACAACTCCATTTTGTTGAGGTGTCCGAGGTGCCGAAAAGTTGTGTCCAATACCATATTTATCGCACCAATCTTCAAAGAGATTAGAATCAAATTCTCCACCATGATCGGTTCGAATGGCGATAACTGGTAATTCTTTTTCCTTCTGGGTGACCTTACACCACTTAACAAACTCGTTAAAAGCATCATCTTTATTAGCTAAGAATTTTACCCAAGTAAATATTGAAAAATCATCGACAAGAACTAAAGTATAAAGTTTACCTGTTAGACTGGCATGTCGAGACGGACTAATTAAATTCATATGAATTAATTCAAGAATGCGACTAGTAGACATTTCCATTTTCGGTTTAAATGAGCATCATCTTGCATGTTTACCTTTAATACAGGCCTCACAAATGTGGTCTTTTCTGAAATTTAATTTTGGTAGACCACGAACAATATCATTTTTGGCCAATTTTGAAAGAAGTGGTAAAGAGGCATGTCCCAATTTTCGGTGCCAAATAACAGCATTTTCATCGTACGAAAGTAGACATTTTTCGTTGAAGGAAGATTCATCTTGGAGATCAACAATGTAAATATTTCCATAACGCAATCCAATAAAAACGATTTGGTCTTTTCTCATTGCCGTGTTATGCGTAATTTCAAAAATTAATTTAAGACCGGTGTCACAAAGTTGGGAAACACTTAGAAGATTATGGCAAAGTCCATCAATAAATAGAACATTTTCAATAGTAGGTAAAGGTTTCTTACCAATTTGACCTGTCCCTTTTATTTGGCCCTTTTTATTATCGCCAAAGGTAACACAACCACGATCTTCATTTTTTAGCTCCGTGAAGAGATGTTCATTTCCACTAATGTGATTTGAACATCCACTATCAACATACCATTTATTTGATAGTATTGTCTTCTTTGCTTATACCTCGACTTCATTTTCACTATCTTCGGATGCTCGGGCCATTAAAGCAAGATTGGTTTGGACTTGTGGTTCATCATCCTCATCATCATCGCTCCATGTGGCGACATAAACTTCCTTCTTTTTGAACTTTCCGTGAGGTGGTTTTGATGAACTTATGGGAGCAGCAGCACGACAATCTTTTGCAAAATGGCCTGGAACGCCGCACCTTCGACAAGTGTTGTCGAACTTTTTGTTTTAAGGGAAGTGAGTCTTTTTGGATTCATCCCTTGATTCTTGCTTGATGTCTCTCCGGCGCCTTTGTAGAAGATTTTTGAATTTCTTTATGTTTTTGGCATAAAAGGCGGTTTCTTCGTCCTCTTCTTCGATAGGTTCATCCTCTAGATCGCTTTCTTCTTTGGCTTTGAAGGCGATTGTCCTTTCTCTCTCATTGGGTTTTGGTTTCGAACTTCGAGATTTAATGACAATCTCATAATTAATGAGAGATCCGATGAGAGCGCTGAATTCTATGGTGTTGAGGTCTTTCGACTCCATGATAGCCGTAACAGTAGCATCCCATTCTCTTGGTAGAGATCGAAGGATTTTCTTGGCTTTATCACTACTTGATATCGGTTTCCCGAATGAAGCTAGCCCATTAGTGATTGCCGAGAAACGGTCAAGCATAGTGATAATGCTTTCTTCTTCTTTCATAGTGAAGAGTTCATAATCGTGAAGAAGCATATTGATTTTGGTTTCCTTAACTTGACTCGTACCTTCATGGGTGATCTCTAACATTTTTCAGATTTCTTTCGCCGTCTCGCAAGAAGAAATTCTATTGTGATCTTCTGGATTGAGAGCACAGTAAAGCAATTGAGTGGCTTTACTATTGAAGTGATCGTTCTTCCAATCGGCATCGTCGTACTCTTTAAAACTTTTGAGAGAGCCATCCGTCTTCTTAGGAATGGTAGGTCCAAGGGCAATGACCTTCCATATTTCAATGTCGTGAGCTCGGATGAAGATGGACATCTTCTTCTTCCATGTCATAAAGTTTGAACCATCGAAGAAGGGAGGGCGATTGAGAGCGTTGCCTTCAGCGGAGGAGTAGATAAAGGCCATATCTGGATCTTTTCTCTAGCGGTTGTTAATCCGGTGATAAAGAGACCGCTCCGATACCAATTGTTAGATTGGTACCGCCACTAGAAGGGGGGTTGAATAGTGCGGATAAGAGTATTGAACTCTTTTTGTGCGGAAGCAAAGATATCGGAGTAATTACAATGCGGAAAAGAAAGAACACAAGAAATTGTTCGAGAGGTTCGGCTATTAATGAAGCCTACGTCCCCTACCTAGTTTTATCGACTAGGACTTTTCTTAGAACTTAGAATGCACTTTCTAGTTTAGTGCCAACTCTTACAATTTCTTGATTTCCGGGCTCAAGAACAACCTCACTAAAAACTCTCTTGTTTTTCCGGGTACAAGATAACCTTTACAAAAACAAATGCGAGTAGGAACTCGACTTTACACGATATATCGCTCCTTGATACAAGAATGAAGATTGGAAATTATAGAACAAATCTTCTCGTATCACAATATGTAATAAGTATAACTCTCAAAATATATGCTTGGAATTGCTTGAGTATGCTTGGAAGCTCAGACTTCCATCTCCTTGAAGTGAGCTATTTATAGCCTTCTTGAGCTCATTTTCCCATTGGAGCAGTTTCACTTCTTACATACGTTAGGCGCTGTTGGTTACGTACGTTATGAACGTTACGTACGTTATATGCTTTGCGTAGCGGCCGTAACGATCACTGAAGAACTGGTTCAGTGAGATCTGATAATATACGTTACGTACGTTACATACTGTATGGTTACGTACGTAATCTTCCAGTCAGAGATCCGTTGAGTGTGACGACTTGTTGTAACGGCTAATGACATTTCCAACGGTCAGAATATTTCAAACATTACGTACGTTAGCTAGAGCTGGTTACGTACGTTACCTGTACAGAAAAACTTATGAAAACAATGAGTGTTACGTATGTTATGATAGGCGAGTTACGTACGTTAACTGTACTGAAATTCTTGAAAACAACTATGAATGTTACGTACGTTAAGATGGTTTGATTTACGTACGTTAACTGAAGGAAAAATATGTTTTAAGTAAATTTTAGTTTTAATAACACATCATCAAAATGTATAAAATGATCTAAAAATTATTGTTCCAACATGACCATTAGCACGTGGCTTGGTTTCTTCTTAATATTCTGCTCAGCCGTTTTAAGCATCCCATGCAACTCAGCAATGGACTTCTCCATCTCATTCATATTATAGTTCATAATGAACTGACCGAAACTATCGGGCAATGAGTTTAGTATCACATCCGTGGAGTGCTCCTTAGAAAGTGGAAAACCAAGCCTCAAGATGATCAATATATCCTTTCATCTTGAGTACATGAGCGCTGACAGATGTGCCCTCAACCATCTTGCAAGCATACAAGGCGTGAAAGGTCTCATACCTCTCTTATCTAGCATGCTTCGAGAAAGTTTCCTTGAGGTGAGCATTTCGCTCATAAGTTTCAATTTCTTCCAGATTCTTCTGAAGTTCTGGACAAATGGTAGCCAACATAAGACATCTGACATCAATGGAATCATCACAATGTTTCTTCCATTCTTCTTTTGTTGCTTTGTTTGCATTGTCAACAGGCTCATCGGGAATTTCTTCCTCTAGAACGTACAAATTTCTTTCTTGCTTGAGAACTATTCTCAAGCTCTGGATCGAATCCAGATAGTTGCTGCCATTTTCTTTGAGCTTGTCCTTCTCAAGGACGAATCGCAGTGAAATGGTGGACGTGTTGTTTGATGCCATTCTACTATCTACAAAATTCAATTGCAACGTATTTAGTCACATTATTTTATTTCTCGAAAAATACTCCCATTGAAACAAAGTACCCTCAATTTTACAACATTTGTAATTTTAGTGGGTTAAGACCCCATTTTGCACAATTCTAAACTCACCTTTGGTATGACGCCTAGAATTGAGCTACTTTAGGTGGATAACTCTTTATCGATTACATCATATGTAACTCTTAGATTATGCCCAAACATGTTATAATCTCATCTTATGCCTTAAGGTTAAAAACTCTTTTGAATCCTTAGTTCATTAAAATATATATGTATCACCATTACCCATCCTACCTTACTAAGATAATCCGAGCATCCAGCTTTGGCATGACCTACTCAAGATGATCGAAGTCTTGATAGGTGTTTTAATTGAACGACATTAAAATATTTTAATGAGGGGTTTTATCCTATGTAGCATGTCTATGTTAGCTAACATACATCTAAACATACATAGCATCACATACATCCATAAATTTAAACATACATAGCATCACATGACATAATAAACATAGAATCATGTATAGCATGACCACAATCCTAACGTGACTTTCATGAGCCACATGACAATCAGAAAGGTCAATCTAAAGGGTGTAATTGGTCTTCATTGATCTTCCAATCCCTTGGAATGTCATACGCAATCAATTGGCCCCTCGAGTCCGTCCTTCGTCTAATTCTTGTCTTCATTACATGAATGAAAAATATTACACTAGTAAACAAACAATTAATATTAAACGACACGCAGGCCGTAAAAACAACCCAAAAATTAATTGAAACATCCAATCACATTGGTCAATTTATGTTCATGCCATACACCAAACCTATACTAATTAATCATCACATAATTAATTAATCATAATATTAAAATTAAGTATCAAATAATTAATTAAACACAATATTAATCTGCCTGACAGTCAGGTATAAGACTAATATCCGATCAAAAATAAACAAACTGAATCGCTAGGCCAGATGGCCGAGCGCCCCTCACCCGCACATGGCCGCGCTGGTTCAAATCCCACCGGTCGCAGAAATGCATTTTTAAAGCATTTATTTTGATTTTACAAAACAGGAGTTAAATAGAATATCAGTGAACAAGATTCACAAAAGGTTCTCCACACGAGATGGTCTGGGCAAGGTTTCGGGCGAGATCCGCGTGGGATCGAATCCCTTCAACAGCAGGATACATTTTTGCGATTTAGTCACTGCCCGCGAGTCCTGGTCCGATCCGAACCTACCCGAACTGACCCGATTCTCTTGTTGTTCCAGAACAGTTCCGGATAGCAGTTTATACGAAAAACAGTCCAGAAAATTAATTTTGAATGATCCAATTCAATCAAATTAGATCAGAAAAATATTAATAAAATCTCTATTTCATAAATATGATCAAGAACATAATTTTATATATTCAAAGCATATAAAATATGTACTACATAAACAATTAAATCACTGCAATCTGGCTCTGATACCACTGTTGGGGTTTTACGTGTATCAAGTACAATAAATATGAGCAAAAACGTAGCGGAATAAATTAACGAAAAAACCCAGACGAGGATCTACATGCAGTAATTTAATTGATTTATTAATAGTTCGTCGAATTACCTTAATTCGAAGAACAGATCTGAACCCGGACTAGAAGCAGATTAAATCCTCTTCCTCTTTCGGTGATCCACACACGAACAACGGGTACAAGCCGAATTGCAAGATCCTTACGAATAATGTTGATAAACAGTACAACAATTAATTCCTTGCTAGAAGAATTTGTACTGTTGATCAAAATCAACTAAGGGAAGAGGACAGAGATGGCCGAAACGAACTTCTGGAGTGAAAACCAGTTTGGCCGACGGTTGAGGAAGGGGGCCGCTTTTTTGCTCTTGCAAATTAGGGTTGTGTAATTTTCTCTTATGACAACTCCTTGTCCTTGACCCTTTATTTATACTAAGTAAACCCTAGAGTCAAACTCTAGTATTTGCTTAGTTGCCCCTCAACTTATTAAATAGTACAATACATATAATATCTTATATTATATATATCACTTATTATTTAATCCTCTAATAAATATAATATCTAATATTATATTTATCTTTCCGAGTTGATTAAATAATATGATATATAATATCTTATATTATATATTACTCATTACTTATTTTCTTTAATAAATATAATATTCAATATTATATCTATTAATTATTCTTGCTTGTCTTTGGTTGTCGTATGTGTGACCCAAAAAGCTTATATTATGTTGGCAATTATTTAATACCTTATTAAATAATAAATCATAAGCGGTCTCTAGCAAGACATTATGACTACCCAAATAATATATAACATTTCAATTCCTTTTGTCGCGCGATATCATATTTGAATTAAGTTATGGATATTGTCATACTTATTATGTACAAATGCTTTCTCGATATTAAGTAGACTGATTGAATCAAATGACTCTTCATTTGAGCATGGCCATGCATTTCCTTCAGTCCTACTTATCGAGGGGCCCAGCAGATCACTCTCTCACTAAAGAGAGGGACAAATCCCTATCTTGATTATTCATTGCCCTCTACATGACTCCCACTAATCCCGATCGCTAATCTTTATGATCACCATGTTTCAGATGACACTGGATTATGTCCACGCATAGCAGTTATCATATTGGACTCTATGATAATCTCAGGTTCAATGATTTATTGACATACTGTTATATTGAGATTTACTTATGACATTTCCATGCAGTGATCTCAATGCGGGTCTGTACAATATTGGTTCTACCAATACCCATAAGATTGATCCGTACCATATGTATAATCATCTGATGATTATCAATCAAACTTATACTAGTATATTAATCATTTGAGTCTCTAGTCAATGCGTTTGGATCATGGACATTTGAATAATCTTATTATTCGTGAATAACTATTATTCAATTATCATAATATTAAAGGGGAAATTACAGCCAACTCCCTATTAGATTGCCTCTTTACACTTTAGTCCCTATTGTTTCATAAATTACAACGAATGACAAAAATCTGAATTGGTGTTGACTTCCATTAAAAAGACGAAAATGCCCCTATATTTACTTGAATAAAACATTTTTTTTAAAATACATTTCATATGAAACAAATAGCTTACAAGTTATTAAAGTGTTTGGCTAATACATTTCTTTTAAAAAAAAAAAAAATTCTTTTTTCAAAAAATAATTTTTTCCAGAAAATATATTTTTTTAGTTTTTTGCAAAAATATCTTATTTTATTTTTTTTTCAGAAAATAATTTTATTTTTTCCAAAAATAATATTTTTCCAGAAAATAATTTTATTTCGAAAAAATATTATTTTGCCAAAAAACAACTTTTTCTATAGAAAATATTTTTTTATTTTTTTCGGAAAAATATTTTTTTTATTTTTTTTCCAGAAAATAATTTTATTTTTCAAAAAAATCATATTTTTTCCAGAAAATAATTTTATTTTTTCGAAAAAATAATATTTTTTTCGAAAAAATAATATTTTTTCCAGAAAATAATTTTATTTTTCGAAAAAATAATATTTTTTTCGAAAAAATAATATTTTTTCGAGAAAATAAATTTATTTGGAAAAAATATTATTTTGCCAAAAAATAATTTTTTCTCCAGAAAATATTTTTTAAATTTTTTCGAGAAAAATAAAAAGTTCCATAAAATAATGTTTTTTTCAAAAATATAATTTATTTCCCAGAAAATATTTTTTTTATTTTTTCGAAAAATAATATAGTTTTTTCCAGAAAATACTTTCTTTTTTGGAAAAAATATTTTTTTCTAGAAAGCTTGAAAATTTATTACACTGAAGTCCAAAAGTGTTATATATATTACAATGAGGTCCAGCATGTGCCACCCATGTGAGGCGAAAAATAAATGGGTAAAAAAGAAAAAGAAAAATAAAAGGGCAAATTCAGAATATCAGTACTCTCTCTCCAGTGACATCATCTGAAAGTTTGACTTTTGTCCTTCGTTGTAAATATAGATTCTGGACAGTGCAAAGTTTGTCCTTCATTGTAATATCTGAAGCAAAATGGATTAAACTGTAATTAGGCCATCTAAAAAGGTAGTAAGATGTAAATCGCCCTAATATTAAAACATGCACAAATTATAATAATCAGCGAGAAATAAATGATATAAAATAAATTTATTTAAATATGACAATTACAAATCTAGGCACATCTAATGTCATAGGGTACTATTCCCAACACGGACCTATTGAGTATCCCTCTAACCCATGTTTCTCCCAGATTAGTTATGTATTCACCATTGTGAACACCACTATGTCTTGGAAATCAACTAAGTAAACCCTTTGTGGCTACCTCCTTGAATCACGATAAGATTATTGCTTAGCATAAATTGGTTCGTCAGAGTGTATGATTAAAAACTATGCTTACACCCACGAGGAACCAGTATTTAAGTATTATTGCTATTAAGCCTAATTGAATTCTCGTGATAAAGTAAATTAATGCAACTTGTTAATTCCCTCTCATTGTAACGATCATAAAGGGAAATATGTGCGATATAAGGACATACTCATATACATTGCACTTATTTTCTTAGACCAAGGTTATTTTCCCACTAATTTTGCTTCCTCGCAAGGTTTCTAATGAGACAATGATATATGAATCTAAGTATTAGTGGGAACTATATAGTTTTCAACTTTCGAGATCAATGAAAATTTCACAAGAAAGGGTAGATTTATAAAGAAACTTAATCATATGTGTTGTACAATTTTCTTTGACTAATGTTTGGCAATTTTTAACATGACACCTCATATCTATGATTTTCAAACTCTGATGGATGTAAACATCAGGGGAAGATGTAAACTTGAGGGGAGTCTTACATCTGCATAAACATCACATGTTATACTCTTTTCCTTAACCGAGGATTATTTTTCCCATTGGGTCTTTATCACTTTGGGAGTTTTTTAATAAGGTACGAGACATATGAAAGTCATAGATTGAAGGAAAAATAATCTTTTAATGTACTGATCAAAGTAAAGATCATAAAGTAGACACTTGATGCAAAAAGGTCTAATATAGTCGTATTGATCATATGAAAGTGTAGTTGTATTGATCGATGTAAGAATCATATGTAAGTATGAACTATAAGAAAGAAGTCTCAATACTAAGATATACAGTATGTCATGTATTGATGTTGTTGTTTATATAGAGATGGTAACTCAAGTGTAAGTTTAGTTAACTCGGCCCATGACGTGTCTGCTGTTATGGCTGGTGATGATGATGAGTTTTTAAGTTTACCATTTAGGTCTAAGGTTTCGAAGCCGTGTCCTTGCGATGCGTGGTGTAGTTATATAAGTTGTGTTAATCGGAAGTTTAATGGTGGATAGCTGAGTTAAGAGACAAGTTGGAAAAGTTGGTAATAGCAACTAGTTTCCAATTTGCTTTCCAGGCAAATGACGGTGTCCGTGTACACGTGGTCTGTAAGAATAATTTAAATTTAGTAGAGGTTGAAGAACCGTGTTGTTGGTAAGTTAATGGGCCAGTTGCTTCATGTTATGGTGCTTTATATATTCATGGTATGAATAATGTTCACAACTGTAGTGGTGTTCTTCGTTGACAACAACATAAACGGTTGGATTCTAACATTGTCATGACGTGTATCGGAACTGATATTATGTATAACCTGACAAAGAGGCCAAATGATATCATGAGCAAATTCCAGTATAGTTATGGATTTGATATTATGTACACATTTGCTTTGCTAGAAATTTGAAAGGCCAAGGATAAACTTTATGTGAGTGAAGTCAGGTCATTTAACGAGTTGTCTTT
The DNA here is from genome assembly GCA_033398695.1 of Orobanche coerulescens. Lineage (NCBI taxonomy): Eukaryota > Viridiplantae > Streptophyta > Magnoliopsida > Lamiales > Orobanchaceae > Orobanche > Orobanche coerulescens. The sequence continues at coordinate 131,216,314 of CM065806.1, read as the reverse complement.
GTATAGAGATGTTGTTATGGAGAGTAATCCAGGCTCCTTTTTTGAGTTGGAAGTTGGTCATCTTACAAATTGTTTCAAGAGGTTGATTTTAGCCTATGGTGGATGTATTGATGGATTTAGGTCATGTATTCTAGTATTAGACATTGATGGAACATTCAACGATACTGTATATAAGGGTCAGATTCTTGCTGCTATAGGTAGAAATGGGAACCAAGGTAATATTACATGCTCAAGTAATTTATTTCGTGTTCAATTTATTATTTTGTAGATCCTACTACCGGGGTAGATAAACATGTTGATATAAAGTCATGTAATGCATATTGTGCGTCATCTTGATAGGTAATAACGCTATCAAGTATAGTAGTGTAAGATATGATCCTGTTGGTTTTTTTGCAGGCATGTATCCACTTGTGATGTGTGTGTGATTCTGAAATAGAAGATAATTTGCTGTTCTTCTTCTCTGACTTGAGAAAACTACTTGAATCTGAAGAAAGGGTGCTCACCTTCATAACAAATCGTCGTATTAGATTGTTGAGTGCCTTTGAGTATGTTTTCCCTGGCTATCCTCACCTTTTCCGTACAAACATTTGGCGTTAAATCTAAGTAATTGATACTCGGGTAAAACTAACTTTGTTGCTATGGAGAATCAAAAGTTTATTTTTTATGGTCGTGTATTCTTCTACTGAGAATGAGTAGTATAATCTAAATTTGTTGAGAAAGGAGGGTGGGCCTCATATTATTGACTCTTTTCTTTCTGAAATGCCTGTTGAAAATAAGTGTCGTGCATTTTATAGAGGATGTCGTTATGGTATAATGTTCAATAGCTAAATCATTGACAATTGAATCATTATGGAGCGTTAGATGCATGTATACATCTTGCTTGAACATACTAGGATAAAACTAATAGAGATGATTGCTGAGAGGAGAGATAATGCTGAATAATGGACTAGCAAGCTTACTCGAAAGATGGAGGCTATTTTGGTGAAATAGATGGATACAGGTCGTAGATGTAGTTTTCACCTATCGTCCTCAGGTGTATATGAAGTGAGATCTGAATTTTCATATTCTTTTAATATTAATGACCACAGTTGTTTGTGCATGAAATGTCAGATCAATTGCTTCCCCTATCCTCATGCATTAGCTACTATTCAGAAGACTTTTGGAAATGATGTCAATGATTACATTGATTACTTCTTTCATGCTAGTATAGTTCAAATGTTCTACAGTCTCCCAATAAATCGAGTAAGTAATATTGATTAGCACACTTCAGAATCTACAAGCGATTATATATTTCCTTCTGTTATACAGAGGCCAGCGGGGAGACTGCAGAGTGAATAATTCCACTAGAATGGGGGTTGAATAGTGGAGATAGAAAACTCTGAATTTTCTTACTAAGTTGAACGGAAATACTGAGAATAAAAGACACAAAGATTTATAGAATTTCAATAATTTTCTTACGTCCTCTCTTTGTTCCTTTTTCTGTTAGATCAAGAAGAACCATACTCAACTTTGCCTCGTCCTCTATAGGTTCGGGCACAACCATCCAGCTTGTGTTTAATTGGTCCATGCACAACCAAACAATCAATTAAGTATTTTCTTTATAGTATTCTATCGGAACTAGATTAACCTCACTTACGATCTTAGAATTCAATCTTAACAATTCTGGATCAATGATCCTAATAACACCAGATTGAAGTTCTTGGCTCATTTCTCCCAACTCCTATAGGAGTGATACATCACCCGAACACACTAATCAAACAAGGTACAATGTATAAGTGATAATACAATGTAAGTACAACACTTGTATCTTTCTTGACACAACTAGATAATGAACAGATAAGCTTATATCAATAATCAGAGCTCAAAATATAGAAATTGGATTGTAGTTGTGTGTCTTGAAGTATCCAAAGGTGTGGGTATTTGTATCATTGAGAAAAACTTTATCCCATGTCATCTGACATCATTACCATGCGTTAATACATCACTTTATTGTGCGTTATTGGTGTAGTGAAGCATCTTCACTTTGGACTTCGTCTTGTTATTGAAATTCTTTGTCCAATGGATATAATTTGAACTTAGCGTCCGTTATTCATTCTTCATAGCGTGCGCTAGTTAGTTAATCTTTACTTTCCAGATCTTGTGTGATTTTCGTGTTGACAAAGATGTCCAACGAATTTCAAACCTTGCGTGCGGTAATAGCTTCTATAGCGTGTTATAGATGGGCGAGTTTAGCACGCGTTTGATTAACCACATAGCGTGTGTTATCTTCTTCTATTTTCAGACCCTTCTATCATGGTTCATATCCTGTCTGATCTTCATAGCATGCGTTAGGTAATCTTGATAGTGTGCGTAGATAACATGTGCTAAGATAGGCATTTGCATACGCCATATGCTTCTTGTAATATCCGTACCTTCTATTTTTGGTAATTTCTATTTTGGTGTATGTTCGTTTCGGACGACTAGCTTGTTACTATTTTGGAATTCTGAATCTATTTTGTTCTTGGGGTTTTTCCGTTTGGACGAGTTTCGAGGATGCTTTTACGTATTTTCATCTTGAATTATATCTTGTCGCATGTACGTTCGATTCTCGTAAAACTCGTTCGATTTCATTATTTCTCTATATCCATGAGTTCGTATGGATGAGTTGCTCATGTTGTGAGTTTCGGATTGTTGATCTGACGTCGTATCGTGACTCTTCAGATGTTTGGGCTATTTTGTAATTTCCAAGAAGTTTAGGGAATTTTATCTTGCTTGTTGTATTTCGGATTGCCCGATAGTCAGAAGTGTATTTTCTTTCAGCACTTAGCTTCGTTGTTACGGATACCTCATGTTTACACTTCTGGTTCTGTCCTTGTGTTGCGTTCCATCGTTGTATCGTCTGTACAGGAAACGACGTTCAGCGGTGTGGGACTGCTGCATACATAACACACGTTATGCATGCTTCTTAACGTGCGCTATCGGCACCTGCATAACGTACGTTATGCCCTTCGGGTAACGTACGTTATGGCCTTCATCAGATAGTATAGGCGGTTCAATTACGTACGTTAACTGGTGAGACGTTACGTACGTAAACGTCGTAACGTACGTTAACAATTTGTGTTAACATACGTAACGCACTGTCGGGGCTTACATTCTAAGTTGACCTCAGATGCGATATTTCGTTTCTTCTTCCTTCCTTTACTCGCGACGGGAGTTCTTCGAGCGCTTTTGGGGCGATTCGAGTAGGGAAATCCGTAGAGTTCCTCCGTAGATCAAATATTGTGACCCAAGGGAGGTTAATCATCATCTCAATCATCATTCACCGCCCGAATCGAGGTATTTTTTGTTAGAGCCCTAGCTTTTGGGGATTTTGGGGTTTTGTTTCAGTTTTCACCCTTCTAGTCCGATTTGCCTCTCATGATTGTTAGATTTTGATAGTATAATCACTATCCCTTACTTCTCTCGCGATTTTTGCGGATTGAATTAGATATTTTTCTCCGTTGATAGAGGGGAACTAGTTATGACCTCGTGTTGTCCGATGAATTGTTCCAACGGGTAGAATTAGGATGAATACCTACGTTTTTGTAGTATTGAGATTGGTTGTATATCGTTATTGTGCTAGGATCGGATTTGTGAAGATTATTCGGCCCAAAAACCTTTTCGATCACTGTTTTCCTTCACGTCGTGTTAACCAAGGCAAGTACATGTATTACATTCCGTTATGTATGTTACGTTTTCGAAATGAATGATAAATTGTGGTTTTCGGGTGCGTGAGTTGTGTTCCTTCCACCCGGAGCGTTCGACGGGATGTCTGGGGGTCAATACTAAGGGATACGGCCGCGGAAGAGGTATCCCACCCGGAGCGTTCGATGGGATGTCTGGAGGTCGATACTAAGGGGTACAGCCACAGGATACCAGTTGTGATTTTGTGATATCGTGATGAATTGATAACTGATTTGATTGCCAATGTAGTATTCCGGAATATTTATGGCAAATGATTTCTGATTGAGATGATTGTGTAAAATCATATGTGTATATAATGTAGTGTAATTGTGTACTTGCACTAGCTATTCTAATGCTAACCCCTTAAATGGGGGAAATGCGTCTTATGCATTTCAGGTACCGGAAGAGGTGAGGAGCAGGCACGGTATATGCACGCAAAGGATGGACTGGCATGATTATGAGGCTCGAGTCTTTATTTATGTTTGGTCATTTATACTGTTTGAGTTATCGGAATTTGACTGGTTTTCATTAAATTCGATTAAAGTCCCCTGCGTGGGCAATGATATGGTATTGATTTATATTTTCACGTACATCTATTAAAACATTTTGGCCGAGGCCACAACCCTATTTTACATTGATGATTATGTCTTTGGGATTTTCATGTACGGAATGTGTGTCTTGTATTAGCCTGGTAGACCTCATGAGAGTTCTACGGCGTGTAATGTCCCATTTGTGAATTGGGGCGTTACATTTATGGCATCAGAGATAAGGCTATGAATGCCTAGGCTGTCAGTTAATTTTGGGTCTGTCAGTTATGTAGTTAGAGTAAGTCGTTGAGCCTAATATCATCGTGCTACCGTCTTTTCGTGCGAACCGTGGCTGTAAGTCTCCTCGAACTCTTATATTCCTGTAATTTATACCTTGTGTTGTTTGGAAATTGTGAATTGTGATACCAACCTTGTAAATTGTAAATCTTTCCGATCTTGTTCTTTTCATATTTTCTTCAGTATGTTGAGAGGACGCGGTAGACCAGCTAGGGGGCGCGGCCGAGGCCGTAGTCATGGTGCTAATAACGAGGAAGACTCACTTTCACACTCCTCTGTGGATTCGGCTTCTCATTCAGTGTCGTCGGGTAATAACGCCGACGCTGGGGCTACTGCCGTACTTCAGCAGTTGGTAGCCCAACTAGCTCATATAGCTCATGGTGGACACCAGAATCCGCCTCCGACTCCAGAGAATGAAGCTAGTAAATGGCTTCAGAAAGTAACTAAGATGCACCCCCCTCGTTTCACTGGTTCTTCTGACTCCCTCGGTCGGGAGAATTGGCTCTTTCAGTTGAGCTGGACTTTTAACGCTGTGGCTTGTCCCAATGACAGGAGGGTACATATTGCTCAGTACCTCCTGGATAAGGAAGCTGCGGAATGGTGGGAGGCTGTGGCGCCCAGAGACCGCCGGGCCACTTGGGATATAATTAAAGGCTGTTATGGAAGCAGAATATTGTCCACCTCCAGTCAAGGAGCGCAGGATTGCGGAATTCTTTACTGCTACCCCTCAGGATGTGCCGATTTCTCTGGCCATCATCACTTATAATCAACAGTTAGGATTCATGAAATATCAGGTGAGGACCGAGGCCGATAAGATCCATTATTTCAATATGCGCATGAAGCCTCATATCAGGCATTGTATGGCACCGCTCATGTGTGCCACCTTGAAGGAGTATCAGGATCGCACCCTAGCGATCGAGATGGCTGCACCGGAATAAGAGTTGAGTTTCGAGGCCAAGAAATAGAAAACAGCTGGCAGTTTTTCAGCCGACAAGAGTGGTCGATTTTCGAGAGCTCAGTCTGCCCCTACACCTGGGAAGAGGCCGTTTCATCAGACTGGAGGATCTCAGGGTAATAGTTCAGTCCAGTTCGTTGCTTCTGGTGGCAGGGTTTGTTTCAACTGCAACCAATATGAGCATTTGATGAAGGATTGTCCATTCCCTCCCGTTACTTGCTTTACTTGTGGACAGACCGGGCATAGGGCCGCTCATTGCGAGAGGGCTACCAGAGCCGCCAGAGTTTCATATTGCACCACCGTTCAGAAGGAGCTTAGCGTCGATCAGAAGACTCTAGCCACTCAGGTTCCTCAGAGTTCGGGCCGTGGTAGGGGTCAGGATCGGTCGGGGTAAGCCGGACCGCCGAGCTGCATCTAGTTCGGGCTCAGTCCATCCTCGGTTATATCAGATGAGGCGCACGGAGGAGGCAGACATTCCAGTGGCGCCAGGTACCACTTAGATCCTTTCTTATCTAGTTTCAGTGCTTTTCGATTCGGGTGCTACTCATTCTTTTATTGCTTCGGATTGTGTGTGTCGTATTGATATTGACTGCTTGTATGAGTGCGAAATGTTCGTAGTGGGTTTGCCTAGCAGGGATCGTATGGTTGGGGACCGGGAAGTTAGGGATTGCCCAGTGAGGATCGGGAGGCGAGATTGGCCCTCGAACCTCATTGTTATAGATCTTAAGAGTGAGGATTTGATCCTCGGGGATGATTGGTTGGATCGTCACGGTGCTATCATGAATTATCGGACTCACACTATCTCGATAGTGGCCGAGGACGGTACTGAGCATACTCTCGTCGGTTGTAAACCGGGTAGATCGGGAAGTGTGATTAGCGCCTTAAAGGTGATGAGACTTCTGAATCAGGGTTGTGTCGGCTATTGGTGTTACGCTCTGCAGGTGGGGGATGGTGGAGTCGACATGTCGTTGATTCCAGTTGTTAGCGAGTACCTCGACATATTTCTAGATGACTTGCCGGGATTACCACCACAGCGAGAGGTTGAGTTTCCTATTGATCTTGAGCCGAATTCGGCTCCCATTTTTCGAGCGCCATACCGTATGGCACCGTCGGAGATGTTAGAATTGAAGAAACAGTTGGGGGAATTGTTAGATAAAGGGTATATTCGACCAAGCGCATCGCCTTGGGGTGCGCACGTACTTTTTGTTAAGAAGAAGGATGGATCGCTTCGTTTATGCATCGACTACTGAGAATTAAACAACTTGACCATCAAAAACAAGTACCCTTTGTCCAGGATCGACGACTTGTTTGATCAGTTTCAGGGAGCGACAGTCTTTTTGAAGATTGATTTACGATCGGGCTACTACCAGTTGAGGATTCAGGACAGCGATGTACCGAAAGCTGCCTTTCGGACGAGATATGGCCATTACGAGCTTGTGGTTATGCCTTTCGAGCTAACCAATGCCCCAGCAGTGTTCATGCAGTTAATGAACAAAGTTTTTATCGAGTATCTAGACAAATTCGTAGTCGTCTTTATCGACGACATCATTATCTATTCCCCGAGTCGAGAGGAGCATGCTTTACATCTCCGGATTGTGTTGGACACTTTGAGAACTGAGCAGTTGTACACGAAGTTCTCTAAGTGTGAGTTTTGGCTCAAGGAAGTGATGTTCCTCGGGCACGTGATTTCAGCAGAGGGATTTCGGGTGTAACACCCCAATTCTCAAATGGGACATTACATGCCGTAGAACCCTCGTGAGGTCTACCCGGCTAACACATGACACATAAACCTCAATGTAATCCCAAATGATGCACTCAAAAGTAAGTAAGGCCGTGGCCTCGGCCAAAACATTTTAACGGAGTACATGAAACATAAGTTAAATACCAATTCATTGCCCACGCAGGGAACTTAACCAAGAGTAAAGTAAACAGTCTAACTCCAGTACTCGACAAATGCAATGACAAAACATAAAAACACAGACTCGAGCCACATCATCAAGCCATCCCATCCTTTGCATGCATGTGCCGTGCCTGCTCCTCGGTTCTCTCGGTACCTGAAATGCATAAGACGCATTTCCCCCATTAAAGGGGTTAGCATTCGAATAGCTAGTGCAAGTACACAATTATACAACATTATATACAAATACGATTTTTACACAATCATCTCAATCAGATATCATTTGCCATAAATATTCCGGAATACTACATTGGCAATCAATTCAGTTTCAATCATCACGATATCACAAAATCACAACTGGTATCCCGTGGCCGTACCCCTTAGTATCAACCCCCATACATCCCGTCGAACGCTCCGGGTGGGATACCACTTCCGCGGCCGTACGCCTTAGTATCGACCCCCAGACATCCCATCGGACACTACGGGTGGAAGTTCAACCACACACGCACCCAAGTCCACTTCCTCGGCCGTACCCCTTAGTATCGACCCCCATACATCCCGTCGGACACTCCGGGTGGAAGGAACACAACTCACGCACTCGAAAACCACAATTCATTAATCATTTCGAAAACACAACATACATAATGAAATGTAATACATATACTTGCCTTGAATAAGACGAAACGAAGGAAACGACGAAGGAATAGGTTTTGGTCCGAACAATCCTCCCAACTCCGTTCCTAATCATAATAACGGTATACAACAAGTCTCATTAATGCGGAAAGGTAAGAATTAATCCTAATTCTACCCGCTAGAACAATTTGTCGGTCATGACTTGGGTATCGTCGACTATAAGCGACGAACAATGGAAAACTTGGAGTTCAAAATCACAAATCATCTTCAATACGATCAATAATCCAATATGAATACTCAAATTCGTGATTACAACAACGATTATAGAAAATCCCCAAATCCAATACAATATTCAAAGTGTTCTAGAATAATCCTTCAATAATCCAATGAATAATCAAACATATCCATAATCATGTGTATATCACTTCATACAACATGATCTTAACATCCAAAACATCATAACTCAATACAAAATCGAAATCCAAGATGTTGAAGAAATTATCTCTTGAAGATCCAAGCACTTTGATCCGAAGAACACATGTTAGATCCACAATCCGAGCTTCACGATCGAAAGGAGATGAAGAAAATCACACAATCAAGTGATAGATGAAGGAAAATCTCCCCTACAAGCCTCTCCCTCTCTCTCGTATGGTTGGAGAAAAAGGAAAAAAATGAGCTGAACTCGCTGAAAAAAATGCAATTATAGCGCTGACTGCACAGTGTGCCGCGGCCCAGCCGAAGTGTGCCGCGGCCCAGCCGAAGTGTTCCGCGGCACAGGGCCGAATCTGCCCCGGTGATCGGCGGCGTCTGCGGCCGGGCAGAGTGTGCGCAGCGGTGACTCAGCGGTGTCTGCAGCCTGCCGGCATGTGCGGCTCACGGTACAAAGGGGTTGGCCGATAATTGAAACATGAGTGTGCCGCGGCCCGGACTGGTGTGCCGCGGCAGTGACTCGGCAGTGTGCCGCGGCCCTGCCGGCATGTGCCGCGGCTCACGGTACAGGCTGCTCGGCCAAAACTGGAAAATGAGTGTCTGAGCTATTTCGACCATAACTCTCTCGTCCGGACTCCGATTGACTCACCGTTTGAACCATTTGGAATCTAACTTGATGCTCTATAATATTGAAAAGATTCAAAATCTTTGGAGTTTCCAAAAATTAATGGTGATTTTACAAAGTCGAACTCATGCGTGGAAGGTTGAAACAATGAACAATATCGATACACAACTTGAAGTTATTCCGAACGGTGAACATGGATGAATGAACATGATTGATGAATGATTATTAATGAGTGAAAATCCACTGAGTGACAATTACCGAATGAAATTACTGAATGATAGTGACTGAATTAAAACCGGGTATTACATCGGGTAGATCCACAGAAGATATAGGCGGTGATGGCATGGGAACCGCCCAAGAATGTGAAGGAAGTGAGGAGTTTTCTAGGACTTGCAGGCTATTATCGTATATTCATTGAGGGATTTTCTAAGATCGCTAGACCGCTTACTTATTTACTCCAGTTCAGAAGTTCGAGTGGACCACAGACAGACAGGATAGTTTTGACAAGTTGAAGAGACGATTGACTACCGCACCCATTTTAGCATTGCCTCAAGGGAACGAGGATTTCGTGGTGTATAGTGTGTAATACCCGGTTGTAATTCAGTCATTATCATTCAGTAATTTCATTCGGTGATTGTCACTCAGTGGATTTTCACTCATTTATAATCATTCATCAATCATGTTCATTCACTCGTGTTCACCGTTCGGAGAAACTTCGAGTTGTGTATCGTTATTGTCCATTGTTCAACTTTCCGCATATGAGTTCGACTTTGTTAGAGCACCATTAATTTTTGGTAACTCCAAAAATTCTGAATCTTTGCAATATTATAGAGCATCGAGTTAGCTTTCCAATGGTTCAAACGGTGAGTCAATCGGAGTCCGTACGAGAGAGTTATGGTCGTTTTAGCTCACCCGCTCATTTTTCAGTTATTGGCCGATCACTGCCGACCGAACTCGGCAGTGTCGTCCGACACGGCCCATGCTGTACTCGTCCAGAAATGCTGAAGTCTCTGCCACAGGACTCGACCGTGTCGTGCAGCACGGCCAGTCGAACCCTTCCGGATAAGCCGAGCCGATCGCCCGGAGGCCCGACCGTGTTCCAGGACACGGTCGAGTCAATACCGAGCGCCGCGCGGTACCGAGTCACTATCGGACAGGTCACTATAGGTAGGCCCCTTCGCGCCGCGACCGTGTCAAGCAGGACACGGTCGAGTCCCTGCCGGCCAGCTGCGCGCCGCGACCGTGTCAGGCGGATACGGTCGAGTCTGTCAGACGAGTCAACCCCTATAAATTCGTTTTTTGAGCATTTCAGCTCATTTCTTCCATTTCTTCCACCTTCATACGAGAGAGAGAAGCTTGAGGGAGATATTTTGTCATCATCAATCACTTGTGTGTTCGGATTTCATCATCCTGATTCATTGGAAAGCTTGGATAGTCGATTTTACACGTTTTCATCGGATCGAATTGGTTGGATCTTCAAGAGGTAATTCCTTCAACACCTTGGACTTCGATTTTGTGTTGAGATATGATGTTTTGGACGTTATAATCATGTTATATGAAGGGATATGTATATGATTATGAGTTTGTATAAGGATTCATTGGATTATTGAGGGATTATTCAAGAACACTTTGAACATCGAGTTGGATTTGGGGATTTTCGACTAATTGTTGTTATAATCACGTTTTTTGATATTCATAACGGATTATTGATCATATTGAAGATGTTTTATTGGTTTGAAACACTTCTTGGAGGATTTGATATTGGTATATTGAGGTTTGATTGTAAACAATCGGAGTTTGGCCGCAACGTATTCGATATAATGCCCCAATGAACTTGGTTTAATCGTATCGACGTTTTGAGTTCGTTATATTCGTGTTTAATTCGTATATTGATCGGATTGTTGGTAATTGTATTGAATTAAGGTTGTTCGTGCGACCGACACTTCATTTAGGACATTTGTTCGTGGAAGGACTTTCTTCATCGGTATTGTGTAAGTTAATTCTTACTCGGTTAAAAGGATATTCATTCCTTTTGTTGTTGATCATTCATAATCATAATTCGTTCATCATTGTATTAATCATATTGAGACTTGTAATTATTGAATAATCACTTCATTAACGGGAACGGCGGTTCCAATCATTCCATTGAAACTATCAATCACTTCATTATTACTCTCATCTCGGTGAGTCATTCTTGACTTTGTCAGATTATTATTTATTCATTGATATTCATTACGATCATTCTTGTTCATATGACCTTAAGGTTCATATTGCGTGGCGGGTGCGGATGTGTGGAATTTTTAGTCGGGCACGTTATGGCCATGTATTGGGAGTGATACATTGGGTATGCACACGGTAACGATTACCTCCGTGAGACTAATTAGGTACAAGGCGGGTGTGTCCGGTCATCCATCTTGTACACTTGCACGAGAACACTACGGGCGTACTATGATACTCTTCTTGACGTAATTCATAACTAAGGATTTTCATAACTTGATTAAATCATGTTTGTGTATTTTCAACCCTTGAGGATTGTTGTTACATTTAGCGACCCAGTGGGATTTTGTTTTCGTGTCATGGCAAGGCAAATGCAGGAATAGCATGTTGATGTCGAGGAGTCCGGTGATACTAGTAGGGGCCCCGATCTTTCGATTATTCATGTTATTGTCCTTTATTTTCATTCTATGATTTTCATTTGGATACTCCGTTTCATTCGGTGTTGTGTATTTTATCTTCATATAAAATACACTAGTATTCAGTATTGTCTGGTGTGTTGTAATTAAACTCCTCATCGGAGTAATTCTTGTTGTAATGTGGTTCGGTACTACATTTATCTTGTGTAATTCATTCATTTTCATTTGCTGGTGGGTCCCAGTCGGGGATTCACGGCCGTAATATCCGTCTAGTTTGGGGTGTTACGAGTTGGTATCGGAGCGTGGTTTTGAATACTACCTTCCGAGTCATGTCTCATTTGAAATCATCGTCATCGGACTAGTATCATTGGACTTTCGCGTCACGTGTGACTGTGCAAATGCCGAGCCAATCGAATAGGAAGAAGCGTAAGATTTCTAACGCCATGGTATAATTTAAAATAGTCATTCATTCATCATTCATCATTTAACAATCCTCAAACATCATCATTCATTATGATCAGGACGATCATATTAACTCATTAATCACTTAATTCATTTCAATACTCAGTTAATGATCAGGACGATCATGTTAACTCATTAATTACTCAATTCATTTCATTACTCAGTTGTCAATCTGGATGATCATATTATCAATCTTGTTAAGTTATTCAAGATAATCATTTTAAGAATTTCATCAGATAATCATGTAACTTCAGTAAATCATTCATATAATCACTAAGTTAGAGCATGTATACTCATTTTCATCATCTCATGACATAATCATAACGTGCTAATCATGCGGGAAATATAATCATTATGCGACCTTCCTACTTCCGTATGGGGAGAGCTGTCAGGGGATGCACGGGGAGAGGCCGCTGTAACACCCCGAGATATTCGGAATAATTACAGCGCCGTAAATCCTTTAGGTAAGGATTTACAAGGCTAATTTTAAAAAGAGTGTAAATATAAACCAATCCTACAACTGAAGTTTAAAGACATATTTGATTCAACCGATCAAAGAGTTAATTTATACAACCATATCGAAGGGACATTATTAAAACAGACGTACTCGAGTACTAAACGAAACAAGAAAACAACTCTCAACAACAATAACATCAATTACATCACTGAGCCATCTCATCGTCCTGTCGGTACTGTGGCTGCCTCCCCGCTCCTCGACTACCTGAACATCAAGACAATGTCCACCCCCGAAGGGGTTAGCAAAAACAATGCTAGTACAAGTATCGTCATACAATAAATCATCAATGCATCATAAAACATGCAAAACGGACTTCCGCTACCGGAATCCAACGATGCGAATCCTCACGATTCCATCAATACAATACAGGGTAATCCAGCGATCCAGCGCCCTTGGTATAGATCCCCATGATGATCCCGTCGGACCAACGCATGGTGGAAAACCCGTCCAGCGATCCAGCGCCCTCAGCATAGATCCCCATGATGATCCCGTCGGACCAACGCATGGTGGACATTCGATCCAGCGCCCTCAGCATAGATCCTCATGACCCCCCCTCGGATCATTTATACCATAATCAATCAATTATGCATACACATATGCATTTCAATATGTTCATCAATACGAAAAAACAACAACGAATATCACGCGAATTTCCAGAAATACATCTCATATACAAAAATATGAACAAAACCATAAGCATGATAAATTAAACTCGACATATGATACTTGCCTCGAAAATGGCAAGACGAAATACTTCGATGATCTCAACACACTCGAAGGCCGCCTCCTTCGATCAACGTAACCGGCTCAAACCTTAACAAAAGGAACGATATACAAATCATCTCAAGTCGAACGATGGCCTAACAATTCGGTCTAAGGCCGAAAAGCTCAAAATAACCAATCTGCCTGGACTGCTTAGCGTGCGCTACGTACTCTACGTAACGTGCGCTAAGCAGCTCGTTAGCGTGCGCTATCGTGTAAGACTAGCGTGCGCTAGTTCTGAATCGCGATTTGCCGGCGATATATAACGTCGCTACGTCGTATTATGCGCTAATGGACCTCGATAGCGCACGTTAACTCACACATGTTAGCGTGCGCTAATCTTACATGTGAGAATCACGCAAGCCAGGTTGAAAGGTGAAAGACTCATGAATTCTACCATGATAATACAAGTTATCCTCGGGCATGTCATACTAATAAGGTTTGTGAAATACGAATATACGGATAGTCAACTCAACATCATAGTTCATCTACGATCTCAAGAAATAATCTAAGTTCCATTTGTTCTCGTTCCAAAACACATGATTCCATCGTGTAAAACGTATCAAGCGGGCAAATATCCGATTCTTGATCATAACTCGATTTGAACATGCTTAGGAGTCCTTATAATAAGATGGTTCAAAGGTTCATACGATGAATAAGTGTCGAAGCGTCGAAATATCCTTCTAACATGTGATGGTGATTATAAGCGAAATACCGGCTATCGAACATGATTCAAACTTCCTTAGGAACATTACTAACATTGGTGAAGAATCACCTACCTCAAGTAGTGAAGAACACGGAGGAAAATGAAGCAATCAGGCAAAGCTTGAACACCAATCTCGATGATATACGATCTTAAATCACGAATCAGGATGTTGATATGAAGTGTTTGGGGTGAAGGAAGTTATGTTCTAAGTGTAGGAATGAGAGTAGAGAAAACTGAAATCTCGAATAGGATGATGTCCTATTTATAATAAATGGCTATTAGCGCGCGCTAGACCCTGTTCGTAGCGTGCGCTAACGGCTCACAGTCTAAACTGTACTCGGCACTTAGCGTGCGCTACGCCTATACCTGTAGCATGCGCTAAGGCGTTGACTCGGCTTTTCGGCCGTCCAGTACATCCGACACAATCCGACAAGGGTCCCGGCCGAGATCTCACCTACCGCACGTCTCAATCGATTTGACCATGCATAGCGTGCGCTAATGAACCTCTGTAGCGTGCGCTATGAATCCCGTTAGCGTCGCTACACTCGGCTATAGCGTGCGCTACATGTCTGAAATTTCAATCTCTAAAACACATACACGAAATTATACACTCGACAACATCGGATTATGAAATACGGAGAATAGTACTTAGACAAAAGTACAATCATTACAATATCACAAGTTCTAATTACATAACGAAATCTCGGGTATTACATCCTTCCTCCTAAAAAGAAGTTTCGTCCGAAACTTAGGATGAAAACAACTCAGGATATTTAGCCTTCATACCGTCCTCCGTTTCCCAAGTGGCCTCTTCGACTCCATGTCGTGACCATTGTACTTTAACCAAATGTATTGGTTTATTCCTCAATTGCTTGATCCGGCTCTCAAGTATCTTGATTGGTCTCTCTTGAAGGTGCCATCATTAGCTATCTCGATCTCGTCGAAATCAATGACGTGGTAGGTCCGGTACATACTTCAGATTGGGATACGTGAAACACATTGTGAACATGACTCGGCGATGGCGGTAAGGCCAACCGGTATGCTAAATCCCCAACTCTCTCTAGGATCTCAAATGGTCCGATATATCTCGGACTAAGCTTGCCTCTTCTCCCAAACGGAAAATCCCTCGTGTAGGAGACACCTTCAATAGTACGTGGTCCCCAACTCTAAAGGCGACGACGTACATCGGCATAAGACACGTCGACTCTGCGGCGATCAGCAGTCTCCCACGAATCAAGGCTATCTACTCTTGAGTCAGAATAATCAATTCGGTTCCGTCCGATTAAATCCGAAGAATCATCCCGGCCACGGGCGATCGGCATCTTCTCCGTATAAAGCTTCAAATGGGGCCATCTAAATAGAAGCATGCCAAGCTGTTATTATAGGTGAACTCGATCAAGGGCAAGTGAACTTCCCAATCGATCGACCAATCTAATGCACAAGCTCTAAGCATGTCTTCTCTATGCGTATAGTTCTTTCAGTTGACCATCCGTTTGGGGATGATAAGGCATGCTAAAGTTGAGCTCGATCCCCAAAGCCACGTGTCGCTTTCGAGAAGTGTGACACGAAACGACCAACAAGAACCGAAAAAAAGGTATTCGGCGTCCCGTGCAATCTGACTATCTCTGCAATAAATATTCGTGCCAATCTCTCGGGTCCCCAAGTATCTTTAATTCCCAGGAAATGAGCCGACTTGGTTAGTCGATCAACTACAACCCAAATCATGTTCATTCCCGTTCTAGTCCTTGGCATACTAGTAATGAAGTCCATCGAGATATCCTCCCACTTCCACTCAGGGATCGGAAGCGGTCTTAACATTCCGGCAGGTCGTTGATGTTCAATCTTAACCTGCTGACAAGTCAAACACTTTGAAACGTACTCCGCTACGTCCTTCTTCATATTCCCCCACCAGAAGTTTTGCTTTAAATCTTTATACATCTTACTACTGCCTGGGTGAATAGAATAGGGCGCGCTATGAGCTTCCTTCAAAATTGTCCGTCTCAAATCATCGTCCTCGGGAACGCAAAGTCGACTCTGAAATCTCAGAATTCCATCGTCTTGTATCACGAATCCTGGGGCTTTTCCTTTCTTGACTTCGTCATATAATCGAAGAGTCAGAGAATCGTTCAGTTGTTTAGACTTGATCTCCTCGACTAGTGATGAAGTCAGTTCCATCACATAAAGTTGTCCTTGGATTCCCGGTGCCCATACTTCAATCCCCTCGCGGATCAGTTCCCGTTGAATACTGGTTTGGGATGTAAGTGCTTCCAACACTCGAAGAGAAACGGGTTTTCGGCTCAAAGCATCGGCTACTACATTTGCTTTCCCCGGATGATAGAGAATCTCAAGTCGTAATCCTTGATCAATTCCGACCACCTTCTACGCCTCATGTTTAATTCTTTACATTTGAAAATGTATTTGAGGCTCTTATGATCTGTAAAGATCGACAATGAGTGCCGTACAAATAATGTCGCCGATTTTCAAGGCAAAGACCACAGTGCTAGCTCCGAGATCATGGGTCGGATAATTAACCCGTGCGGTTTCAATTGCCGAGAAGCATAAGCAATCACTTTATCCTACGCATCAACACACAACCCAAACCCCGATTTGAAGCATCATGTATACCATGAATCCATCGATTCCCTCGCGGTGCTAATATAGGTGTCGTCGGTCTCCTCTTAAGTTCGTCAAAACCCGGCTGACATTCCTCATTCCACGTGAACTTTTGAGTTTTACTAACTTGGTGAGTGAGCGGACGAGCGATTTTGGAAAATCCCTCTACAAAGCGGCGATAATATCCGGCCAAGTCCTAAGAAGCTTGGACTTCTTTCACGTTTTTAGGAGCTTCCCACTCCAAGATTGCTTCGACTTTCTTCGGGTCCACCTGAACTCCGTCGGATGATATCACATGCCCAAGGAAGGTTACTTCCTTAAGCCAAAATTCGCATTTAGAAAGCTTAGCATATAGCTGTTCCTTTCTCAAGATGCTCAAAACCATACGTAAATGTTCAGCATGTTCCTCTGCGTCCCTCGAATATATCAAGATGTCGTCAATGAAAACGACCACAAATTTATCCAGGTACTCCAAGAAAACCCGATTCATCAATTGCATGAATACGCAGAGCATTGGTAAGTCAAATGGCATTACTACAAATTCATAATGCCCATAGGGATCTCGGCGATTTTGGTATATCGATTCCTTAATTCTCAAGCGGTGGTATCCCGATCGCAAGTCAATCTTCGATAATATCCTTGCCCCTTGCGATTGATCAAACAAGTCGTCGATCCGAGGTATAGGATACTTATTCTTGATCGTCATCTTGTTAAGCTCCTGTAATCAATACACGATCGGAGGGATCCGTCTTTCTTAGGACAAAGAGAACAGGCGCTCCCCAAGGAGAAACGCTAGGTTGAATATAGCCCTTCTGCAACAATTCCTCCGGTTGTTTCTTGAGTTCATACATCTCGGTTGGCGCCATGCGGTATGGTGTTCGGAAATAGGAGGCTGCTCCAGGCTCTAACTCGATGGTGAATTCCACTTCTCTTTGCGGAGGTAACCACGGTAGCTCGTCGGGAAATACATCGAGAACTCATTCACAATTGAAATAGACGAGAGCTCTACTCCTTCCTCTTTCCTCATGGCATAACACCAAAGTCCATGACATCCTGTTTGACAATTTCACGGCTCTCATTGCCTTGATCAATTTTCCCGAGCTTCCCGGTCTCCATCCTCGGAATAAGTGTTCAGATCCGTCATCAGCAATGATGGAAATGACTCTCTCTCGGTAATTCAGCACAGCTCCATAACGGTTGATCCAATCATCTCCGAGAATTAAATCGTCACCGTAGATGTCAACTACAATGAGATGCGATGGCCATTCTCTTCCTAACGTTTTTCTGCTGAAATCCACTCTGCTGCGTCTGGTTCACACTTGTTTCCTTCGGAACTGGCGCTGGAGTGCGAGTACCAAAAGATTGGGTCGCATTCCCACAAAATGTTGCGCGATGTCCTTCCTGTCCACACTCGAAACAGGTCACAGCAGGCGCGAAACAATCCCGTCGAACATGTCCCGCCTTGCCACAGTTGTAACACTTCTTCCCTATGTCAGAAACAGTCGGTGCTGTCCGGAACTTCTTTCCTCCTCGACTAGGATGCGGAGGTCTCCTGGATGAGTGAAAAGAGGACCGAGCGGGGCCCGCTATTCTTATTCTCCGCGAAGTTGCCCGACACCTTCTGTTTCTTTGCTTCCGTTGATTTCTCTCTGCCGCTTCCTTCATATCGTAGGCCAACGCCTTGTCCCAATCTTGCCTCAAGGTGGTACAATCAAATCCGGACATATATTGCTGAATTTCCGGCTTCATTCGCATGTCAAAATGGAAAATCCTTTCCGCCTCGGTCTGACAGTGGCGCACATAAGTCATTTGGTGATTAAAAGTCTTAATCACTTCCGTCACAGATGCTTCCGAATTTTGTGGTGAGAAAAACTCCCGAACTCGGGCCTCTCTAATCAGGCGAGGACAATAGTGTGCCTCCATCATCAACTTGAATTCTGTCCATCGGCATTATGCTCCTCTGGTCGAACGGCCTCCCACCATCGAAAGCCTCCCCGGTCAAAAGATCTTGGGCGGCTGAACCTTCCTATCGTTGGGACGATTAATCCCCGCAAAATCTTCTCTAATTCCTTCATCCAATGATCCCACGAAAGCGTCTCGGTGGAACCGTCAAATTTCGGAGGATGCAATTTGACCACCTCGGTAAGCCATTTATCTCCCGATTATCCACGTTATTCTGCTGTCCCATCGCCGTCTGCATGCGATCCACAACTTGAGCAAAGCGGTTTATCTGGGCAACCACCTGTGAAGCACTCCCGGCACGTTAGGATCTGCATTATTATTTGCGATCCTGCCGTCCCCTAATGTGAATCCGTTTGACTAGCGGCTATCTTTGGGGTAGATACCGACTCTTCTTGCCTTGCATTACCACGTCGCGTCCACGACTAGCGTCGCGTCCACGACCTCGTCTCAACATACGTAAACATAAATACTCAATATCCGTGACAAACTTTCTCAAAGTACATTCATTAATGTTTACAAGACGCGAATTAAATAAAGCAAGAGTATTCGAGATTAGGAAACTTACAACCGCATCCACACGACGATCTTTGGCTCAGCAGTGATGTTACGAACGACCAATAATCAATAACGTAAACAGACCCAACTAACCCGACTGCCAAGATATCCATAAATCTTAGCTCCGATACCATATTCTGTAACACCCCGAGATATTCGGAATAATTACAGCGCCGTAAATCCTTTAGGTAAGGATTTACAAGGCTAATTTTAAAAAGAGTGTAAATATAAACCAATCGTACAACTGAAGTTTAAAGACATATTTGATTCAACCGATCAAAGAGTTAATTTATACAACCATATCGAAGGGACATTATTAAAACAGACGTACTCGAGTACTAAACGAAACAAGAAAACAATTCTCAACAACAATAACATCAATTACATCACTGAGCCATCTCATCGTCCTGTCGGTACTGTGGCTGCCTCCCCGCTCCTCGACTACCTGAACATCAAAACAATGTCCACCCCCGAAGGGGTTAGCAAAAACAATGCTAGTACAAGTATCGTCATACAATAAATCATCAATGCATCATAAAACATGCAAAACGGACTTCCGCTACCGGAATCCAACGATGCGAATCCTCATGATTCCATCAATACAATACAGGGTAATCCAGCGATCCAGCGCCCTTGGTATAGATCCCCATGATGATCCCGTCGGACCAACGCATGGTGGAAAACCCGTCCAGCGATCCAGCGCCCTCAGCATAGATCCCCATGATGATCCCGTCGGACCAACGCATGGTGGACATTCGATCCAGCGCCCTCAGCATAGATCCTCATGACCCCCCTCAGATCATTTATACCATAATCAATCAATTATGCATACACATATGCATTTCAATATGTTCATCAATACGAACAAACAACAACGAATATCACGCGAATTTCCAGAAATACATCTCATATACAAAAATATGAACAAAACCATAAGCATGATAAATTAAACTCGACATATGATACTTGCCTCGAAAATGGCAAGACGAAATACTTCGATGATCTCAACACACTCGAAGGCCGCCTCCTTCGATCAACGTAACCGGCTCGAACCTTAACAAAAGGAACGATATACAAATCATCTCAAGTCGAACGATGGCCTAACAATTCGGTCTAAGGCCGAAAAGCTCAAAATAACCAATCTGCCTGGACTGCTTAGCGTGCGCTACGTACTCTACGTAACGTGCGCTAAGCAGGCCTGTTAGCGTACGCTATCGTGTAAGACTAGCGTGCGCTAGTTACGAACTGGCAGTTTGCACCGACCGATATATAACGTACGCTACGTACGTATTATGCGCTAACTGGACCTCGATAGCGCACGTTAACTCACACATGTTAGCGTGCGCTAATCTTGCATGGCAGAATACTGCAAACCGAAAACTGGGTTGAAAGGTGAAAGACTCATGAATTCTACCATGATAATACAAGTTATCCTCGGGCATGTCATACTAATAAGGTTTGTGAAATACGAATATACGGATAGTCAACTCAACATCATAGTTCATCTACGATCTCCAAGAAATAATCTAAGTTCCATTTGTTCTACGTTCCAAAACACATGATTCCATCGTGTAAAACGTATCAACTGGGCAAATATCCGGTTACTGATCATAACTCGATTTGAACATGCTTAGGAGTCCTTATAATAAGATGGTTCAAAGGTTCATACGATGAATAAGTGTCGAAACGTCGAAATATCCTTCTAACATGTGATGACTGATTATAAACGAAATACCAGCTATCCAAACATGATTCAAACTTCCTTAGGAACATTACTAACATTGGTGAAGAATCACCTACCTCAAGTAGTGAAGAACACGGAGGAAAATGAAGCAATCCGACACCGAAAGCTTGAACACCAATCTCCAATGATATACGATCTTAAATCACGAATCAGGATGTTGATATGAAGTGTTTGGGGTGAAGGAAGTTATGTTCTAAGTGTAGGAATGAGAGTAGAGAAAACTGAAATCTCGGATAGGATGATGTCCTATTTATAATAAATGGCTATTAGCGCGCGCTAGACCCTGTTCGTAGCGTGCGCTAACGGCTCACAGTCTAAACTGTACTCGGCACTTAGCGTGCGCTAAGGCGTTGACTCGGCTTTTCCCGAAAGCCGTCCAGGTACATCCGACACAATCCGACAAGGGTCCCCCGGCCAGATCTCACCTACCGCACGTCTCAATCGATTTGACCATGCATAGCGTGCGCTAATGAACCTCTGTAGCGTGCGCTATGAATCCCCGTTAGCGTACGCTACACTCAGCCTGTAGCGTGCGCTACATGTACAGAATTTCAATCTCTAAAACACATACACGAAATTATACACTCGACAACATCGGATTATGAAATACGGAGAATAGTACTTAGACAAAAGTACAATCATTACAATATCACAAGTTCTAATTACATAACGAAATCTTGTATTACAGTAGCAGTGCGGCCGAAACCCGAAATAATCACTATTGTCGGGAAATCGTGCCGAGGACTCGGCTCGATCGGAAGATGTTCGGGTTGATCCACTCACTTTTATGCGAGGCCATGATGACCCATGCGGTGCTCAATCATCATTACGCCACTCGCCGGTTTAATCGGGAGAACTCTCCTGTGCGAGCACCGCTAAGGAAATTGGCCGAAAGAACTTTGCATATGTCAACAGAAATCAACGGCGTAATCTATCCGGCGGTCGATCAACCTTCAAGAAGCCTCGTGTGAGTCCTATCGTTTCGGCGACCTCTACGGCGCATAATCGTGCGGGATCTCGATCCCGAGCGGCGATTCGGCCATCACTGTTTCAATTGTGGAACGCCAGTCATTTCGGCACCGAGTGTCCAAACCGTCTATCACGTGCTATAATTGTGGGAATTTCGGGCATAAGGCCCGTTTTGCGAAAGGACTCCAAGTCGGCTCCGGCATCTCGAGCCCGAAGCAACCAGGCGTTTAATCGGGATCGCTTTGTCATCGTCGTTTAAGACAATGGAAGCAAATAGAGTTGGAGCTCGTATTTATCAGACGGGAGCGTCCGGTTCGGGGGCCGGCAAGTCCCAGATTCATATGATGAGGAGGATCGACGATCCGGTGGCCCGAATGATTTCAGGTATACTCGTAATTTTATTTCAACTTGTGAGTACCTTTTGATGCTGGTACACCGCATTCATTCATTTTCGAATCATGCTTGAATAGACTTATTTCGGGATAGTCCTATTGCTTGTGGACCTCATACCATCGGTCTACCTGACGATGGAAGAATTTTCGGAATCATACCGAATTGAGCTTAATGACCGCGATTGGTTGATGGATCTAATCGTGGTGAATTTATCTTCGGACGATGTAATTATCGGTATTAGTTGGTTTGATCGTCTTAATACTATCCTCAGTGTTTGTTAGCGTTTGGTCGCTATCTTTCCGTCGTTGGTTGTTGAATGTGTGCTTCAGGGAAGCAATCCCCGTTGTTCCAGAAGAAGTATTATTATGGCGAAAGCAGAGAAATTCCGCAATCGAACTATTCAATCATTCATTGTATCATTTTCATCGATTGGCCTTTCTAAGGCAATCGAGTTATTTAATCATTCCTTGTATCATTTCCATCGATTGGCTTTTCTAAGACAATCGAGTCATTCAATCATTCATTATATCATTTTCATCGATTGGCCTTTCTAAGGCAATCGAGTTATTCAATCATTCATTGTATCATTTTCATCGATTGGCCTTTCTAAGGCAATCGAGTTATTCAAACATTCATTGTATCATCTTCATCGATTGGCTTTTCTAAGACAATCGAGTTGTTCAATCATTATTGGTATCTCTTTTTATCGATTGACCATTCTAGGGCAATCGAAATGTTCAATCATTCGTGATATCATTGTCATCGATTGACGATGTATTTCCGCATTTGTTATCTGGTTGCCTTCACATAGAGTAGGGAATTCAGAGTGAGTTGGGCAGTCGTCCCCTTTATCGAAGGCACCGTATCGGATGGCCCCGACCAGAATGCAAGAGTTGAAGATTCAACTTGAGGAGTAGTTCGAGAAAGGCTATCTCCGACCGATTGCATCCCCGTGAGGAACACCAGTGTGATCTGTCAAGGATAAGGATGGCTCGTATCGTGTATGTATTAATTACCAGGAGTTGAACAGGGTGATGATCAAGAGTAGTATCCCTTACCCCGTATTGATGATCTTTTAGATCAACTTCGGGGAGCCTCAGTGTTTTACAGGATCGACTTAAGATCTGGATATCACCAGTTGCGGATTCGAAAGTCGGATATCGCGAGGACAGCGTTTCGTACACGCTATGGTCATTATGAGTTCGTAGTTATGCCGTTCGGGCTAACTATTGCACCTGCGGTATTCATGGAGTTAATGAATCGGGTTTTCATCGACTTTTTGGATCAGTTTGTTGTTGTCTCAGTCGATGACATTTTGATTTATTCTCGTGATCGAGAGGAACACGAGGTACGTCTTCATCAGGTTCTCGACGTGTTAAGATGCGAGCAATTTTATGAAAAGTTTTCTTAATGTGAATTCTGGATGTCCGAAGTGACTTTTCTCGGGCATGTAATTTCATGTGCCAGAGTTCGTGTCGACCCTCAGAAGACGGAGGCTATCCAAGATTGGCAACCTCTGAAAGATATTAAGTAAATCCGATGTTTCCTCGGATTAGATGGTTAATTATCCAACCCACGGCCGGAGCTAGCAGCCGTGGTTTTCGCGTTGGAAATTTGGAGTCGTTACCTTTATGGCGTCACCTGTCAGATCTTCACTGATCACAATAGTTGAAGTATATATTTACTCAGAAGGAGTTAAATATGCGACAAAGACGGTGGTTGGAACTACTCAAAGATTATGATATCGAGATCCTTTACCACCCGGGCAAGGCAAACGTTGTCGCCGACGCCTTGAGTCGTAAGTCCGTTCAGGAGCAGATGCTTGCTCGTTTAACAGTTCAGAAGGAGCTTCAACAGGAATTCCTTAGACCCGAGATCGAGTGCAGCTTGGCGAGTTCGGGCGACTTTGTATGTTAGAGATTTCATCGTCACTTGAGGAGGTAATCGGAGAGAATCGAGTTCGGACCCTTCATTGCGCATCCGTGAAGATGTGGCTCGGGAAAGCCCCTGGATTCGTGGTCCACGAGGATGGACTTTTGAGGTTTAAGAACCGGTTGTGCGTATCGCGAATGACGAGTTGAAAAACTCTATTTTGAGAGAAGCTCATGCTACCCCTTATTCTGTTCATCCGGTCCCAAGATGTACAAGGACTTGAAACAAAATTACTGGTGGAGTAATATGAAGCGAGAAGTCGCAGAATTTGTTTCGAGATGCTTAACCTGTCAACAAGTCAAGATGGAACATCAGCGACCGGCGAGTATGCTGATACCGCTCCCTATTCCAGAATGGAAGTGGGAAGACATTTCTATGGATTTCATCACGAGTTTTCCGACGAGTCGTTGTGGCATGAATGCGATCTGAGTGATTGTGGACCGCTTAACTAAATCAGCTCATTTCCTTGAGATCAAGGATACGTGGGGTCCCGAGAGACTGGATCAGTTGTTCATCAAGGAGATAGTGAGACTGCACGGTACTCCTAAGAGTATCGTTTCCGATCGTAACGGACGTTTTGTATCCTTTTTTTTGGAAATCAGTTCATCGTGCTATGGGAACTCAGCTTAATCTCAGTACTGCCTTTCATCCTCAGTCCGTCGGACAATCAAAGAGGACTATTCAGACATTAGAGGACATATTGAGGGCATGCGTCCTCGATTGGAAGGACGATTGGGAAGCCCAACTACCACTGATCGAGTCCACGTACAGTTTAGTTGGCATGCTGCGATGAAGATAGCACCTTACGAGGCCTGGTACGGTCGTCGTTGTCGATCTCCTTTGTGTTGGGATGACTTGTCAGAATCAATCGGCACCGAGCCCGATATGCTTATAGCCGCCCGGGAGAAGGTAGCTTTGATCAAGAGTCGTATGTTGACAGCTCAGAGTCGACAGAAATCATATGCAGATAATCGTCGTCGACCACTAGAGTTCGAGACGGATGACCACGTTTTGGTCAAGGTATCCCCGAGTCGAGGTATTTTCCGTTTCGGAAAATGATGGAAGTTGAGTCCGAGATTCATTGGACCGTTTGAAATTTTGGATCGAGTAGGCGAGTTAGCTTATCGATTGGCTTTGCCTCCGGCATTGAGCCGAATTCATAATGTGTTTCACGTCTCTCAGTTGCGGAAGTATGTTGCCGACGCGAGTCACATACTTCAGTTCGACGAAATCGAGATCGCGGATGATCATTCGTACAAGGAGCGTCCTGTACGAGTGTTGGAGCGGCGAATCAAACAGTTGAGGAATAAGTCGATTACTTTAGTCAAGATTCAGTGGTCTAGACACGGAGTCGAAGAGGCTACTTGGGAAACCGAGGATAGTATGCGGGAGAGTTATCCCGAGTTGTTTGACCCTTAGTTTCGGGGACGAAACTCTTTTAAGGGGGGGTGTATGTAATACCCGGTTGTAATTCAGTCATTATCATTCAGTAATTTCATTCGGTGATTGTCACTCAGTGTATTTTCACTCATTTATAATCATTCATCAATCATGTTCATTCACTCGTGTTCACCGTTCGGAGAAACTTCGAGTTGTGTATCGTTATTGTCCATTGTTCAACTTTCCGCATATGAGTTCGACTTTGTTAGAGCACCATTAATTTTTGGTAACTCCAAAAATTCTGAATCTTTGCAATATTATAGAGCATCGAGTTAGTTTTCCAATGGTTCAAACGGTGAGTCAATCGGAGTCCGTACGAGAGAGTTATGGTCGTTTTAGCTCACCCGCTCATTTTTCAGTTATTGGCCGATCACTGCCGACCGAACTCGGCAGTGTCGTCCGACACGGCCCGTGCTGTACTCGTCCAGAAATGCCGAAGTCTGTGCCACAGGACTCGACCGTGTCGTCTGGCACGGCCGAGTCGAACCCTTCCGAATAAGCCAGAACCGACTGCCGAGAGGCCCGACCGTGTTCCAGGACACGATCGAGTCAATGCCGAGCGCCGCGCGGTACCGAGTCACTATCGGACAGGTCACTATCGGTAGGCCCCTTCGCGCCGAGACCGTTTCAAGTAGGACACGGTCGAGTCCCTACCGGACAGCTGCGCGTCGTGACCGTGTCAGGCGGACACGGTCGAGTCTGTCAGACGAGTCAACCCCTATAAATTCGTTTTTTGAGCATTTCAGCTCATTTCTTCCATTTCTTCCACCTTCATACGAGAGAGAGAAGCTTGAGGGAGATATTTTGTCATCATCAATCACTTGTGTGTTCGGATTTCATCATCCTGATTCATTGGAAAGCTTGGATAGTCGATTTTACACGTTTTCATCGGATCGAATTGGTTGGATCTTCAAGAGGTAATTCCTTCAACACCTTGGACTTCGATTTTGTGTTGAGATATGATGTTTTGGACGTTATAATCATGTTATATGAAGGTATATGTATATGATTATGAGTTTATATAAGGATTCATTGGATTATTGAGGGATTATTCAAGAACACTTTGAACATCGAGTTGGATTTGGGGATTTTCGACTAATTGTTGTTATAATCACGTTTTTGAATATTCATAACGGATTATTGATCATATTGAAGATGTTTTATTGGTTTGAAACACTTCTTGGAGGATTTGATATTGGTATATTGAGGTTTGATTGTAAACAATCGGAGTTTGGCCGCAACGTATTCGATATAATGCCCCAATGAACTTGGTTTAATCGTATCGACGTTTTGAGTTCGTTATATTCGTGTTTAATTCGTATATTGATCGGATTGTTGGTAATTGTATTGAATTAAGGTTGTTCGTGCGACCGACACTTCATTTAGGACATTTGTTCGTGGAAGGACTTTCTTCATCGGTATTGTGTAAGTTAATTCTTACTCGGTTAAAAGGATATTCATTCCTTTTGTTGTTGATCATTCATAATCATAACTCGTTCATCATTGTATTAATCATATTGAGACTTGTAATTGTTGAATAATCACTTCATTAACGAGGCAGCGGTTCCAATCATTCCATTGAAACTATCAATCACTTCATTATTACTCTCATCTCGGTGAGTCATTCTTGACTTTGTCAGATTATTATTTATTCACTGATATTCATTACGGTCATTCTTGTTCATATGACCTTCTGGGTTCATATTGCGTGGTCGGGTGCGGATGTGTGGAATTTTTAGTCGGGCACGTTATGGCCATGTATTGGGAGTGATACATTGGGATGTGCACGGTAACGATTACCTCCGTGAGACTAATTAGGTACAAGGGCCGGGTGTGTCGGTCATCCGTCTTGTACACTTGCACGAGAACACTACGGGCGTACTATGATACTCTTCTTGGCGTAATTCATAACTAAGGATTTTCATAACGATTAAATCATGTTTGTGTATTTTCAACCCTTGAGGATTGTTGTTACTGCTTAACCGACCCATTGGGATTTTGTTTTTCAGGTCATGGCAAGGCAAACGCACGGGAATAGCATGTTGATGTCGAGGAGTCCCGGTGATACTAGTAGGGGGCCCCGATCTTTCAGTTATTCATGTTATTGTCCTTTATTTTCCGCTGCAGATTTTCATTTGGATACTCCGTTTCATTCAGTGTTGTGTATTTTATCTTCATATAAAATACACTAGTATTCGGTATTGTTCTGGTGTGTTGTAATTAAACTTCTCATCGGAGTAATTACTGTTGTAATGTGGTTCGGTACTACATTTATCTTGTGTAATTCATTCATTTTCATTTGCCTGGTGGGTCCCAGTCGGGGATTCACGGCACTGTAATATCCGCCTAGTTTGGGGTGTTACAGAGTGATGCCTCGGGCTTTAGGCTCGGATGTGTTTTGATGCAGAGTGATAGGGTTATTACTTATGCGTCCTGCTAGTTTAAACCTTATGAGGTAAATTACCCCACGCATGATTTGGAGTTAGTTGTGGCCGTTTTCACCTTAAAGATCTGGAGGCATTATCTCTATGGATCGTCGTGTAAGATTTTTACAGATCACAAGAGTTTGAAGTATATCTTCAGTAAAAAAGAGTTGAATATGAGACAACGTAGGTGGTTGGAGCTAATTAAAGATTACGACCTCGAGATACTTTATCATCCGGGTAAGGCTAACGTAGTGGCTGATGTGTTGAGACGGAAGCCGATGGCGTTACAGATGTTAGAGGTACTTACACCACAGAGCAGGATCCAGCGGGATTTGATTTGTCAGAATATCGAGGTTTGGGTTCAGAGAGTTCAGGGTCAGTTATGTGCATTGGAGATCACTTCGTCCTTGACTGATGATATCAAGGCGAAACAGTATGATGATCTGTTTTTGGTCCAGTTGAGGGAGGATGTGAGGAAGGGGAAAGCCCCTGGAATTGTGGTTCAGGATGATGGAGTTTTGAGATTTCGTGGCAGATTATGCGTACCGAGTGATATTGAGTTGAGACAGAAGATCTTGAGTGAAGCTCATACCAAGACTTACTCCATACATCCTGGTACGAGCAAAATGTACAAGGATGTGAGGAGTAACTACTGGTGGAGTAATTTGAAGACGGACGTTAGCGAGTCTTTGGCAAACTGTTTGACCTGTCAGCAGGTTAAGATTGAGCATCAGCGGCCCGCGGGGTTGCTACGACCACTTCCCATTCCGGAATAGAAGTGGGAAGACATCTCTATGGATTTTACCGGGATGCCTAGGACTCGGACTGGAATGAACGTGATTTGGGTTATTATCGATCGACTCACCAAATCAGCTCATTTCCTGGGTATTAAGGATAATTGGGGACCGGAGAGGCTGGCACGAGTGTTTATTGCAGAGATCGTGAGGTTGCATGGAACTCTTAGGAGTATTATTTCGGATCGAGGTGGCCGTTTTGTATCACATTTTTGGCAGGATGTTCATCGAGCTTTGGGGACTGAGTTGAAACTCAGTACATCTTACCACCCTCAGACAGACGGACAGTCAGAGCGGACGATACAGACGCTAGAGGATATGTTGAGAGCATGTGCTTTAGACTGGAAGAATGATTGGGAGTCACACCTGCCATTGATCGAGTTCACGCACAACAATAGTTGGCACGCCTCGATCAAAATGGCACCATTTGAGGCATTGTATGGGAGGAGGTGCAGATCGTCGTTGTGTTCGGATGATGCTGTAACACCCCCAATCCACTCAGGGATATTACACACCGTAGACCCTCTCCTCGAGGATCTACCAGGCTGGTAACAACATTTAACATCTCGACAATGCCTTCAAGGCAAAAAAAATGACTCAGTAGACCGATTTGGTCTTTCAATAAATACATACAACTCGAATACAACTCATGCCCACGCAGGGGTCAAAATACAACCACACCCGTACAACGGGAAAAATATAGCAGCGGAAAATAAAGTACAACTATACCAATACGACATCAACGGGTCCTCGTGTGATTAGTATCGTTCATCTTTCATCATCCTTCATGCCGACCCTGTGCTCTGCTCCAAAACCTGAATGCAATACAGACATCCACCCCCCGAATACTCGGGGGTTAGCAAAACTCCACTGTTTTGCTAGGGCAAGTATAAAATACGAAAACGAGCCATACATATCATACTCCACGAAAACAAAATAATCGCAAATATACTTCCCGAGAAAATTCACTTGATCAAACCATTCAAAACGTGAAAGGTAGGAAATAACCCAATGTCCATATTACAAAACATTTGACGATCTCGGGAGTTTAGAAAACATTTGGGATATAAGAATTCTAAAACCTTTCGAAAACATTTAGGGACACAACCCAAAAGTCATTTTCCCAAAACATAAATCCGATAACAACAAATGGGGTCCACGACCCGATCATACCATAACAACCTGTTTCCACAGATTATTCGCGTCCCGTGCTAGCAAGCCACGGACCTCAGATGCTCCCGTAGAACAAACCCGAGTGAATAACCCACAGGGAAACTATATCAAATCACATGTCACCGTAACCGCAGTCACGTGACTACAAGCACATATACGTACATAATCAAACCACAACCATAAGTTATCCCGGCATCGCGCTAACAAGCCACGAACCTCGGAGTCCCCGCAAGACATACCCGATGATACCCCACAAGTTATCTCGGCATCGGGCTAACAAGCCACGAACCTCGGAGTCCCCGCAAGACGTACCCGGAATGGATAACCCTACGGTCACGC
The DNA here is from genome assembly GCA_033398695.1 of Orobanche coerulescens. NCBI lineage: Eukaryota > Viridiplantae > Streptophyta > Magnoliopsida > Lamiales > Orobanchaceae > Orobanche > Orobanche coerulescens. The sequence continues at coordinate 131,185,829 of CM065806.1, read as the reverse complement.
CCAACCCATACTAGCAAGTATGGATCCCGGAGATTCAACAATCCTACCCGGAGGCACATCACATACATCAAGCACACAACAATAATCACTTATCAAGCCAAACAACATTAAGTATCACAACCTCCTTTCAAGGAGTAACAACTAATATCACACACATTACGTTCTTACCGAACAAGTACACAATAACAATACGTAATCCCCGGCAAAGGATTACGGTCTATCAACTCACTCAAGTGATCATATTATCTTTAAACATACAAAACCAACACACATATTCCGAGAACACATATTCACGAAGTATACGAATTATCGTTGAAAGACAACATTTATCGAGAACATACCAATCCCTTTTACGTTCATTAAATATTGGATTTCGCATAAAATCATTTATCAAGAATTATATCAACGAAACATGAAATGTATGGGCAAGATACTTGCCTCAAAATCGCACGCAAGTATCCCGACGAACACGGCTCAACGGAAAGCTTCAAACGCCCAATGCTATCGAAACGGAAGACGGCACTTAACGAAAGGGTTCAACACGATTTCTTCGCAAGAAACACGACCCTAACATCATACAATCAATAAATCATCGATCATACGAGGAAGAATAATCGTAGAACGCCCGAAAACCCCTCTAAGACATTTTACCGGACACCTTCAAGGCGTCGGTCAAGAACTCGACTCAAACAACGAATCGATACGATCCAACCATGGAATAATAAAGGAAATGATATAATACATCTAAATAATCATCAATACATCAAAATCCTAAGTTAAATCGGATTAAAACGGATGAAAATAACGAAAACACCCAAATTCCCCTAAACTAGATTTCTAGGAAATCTGACCTGATTCGGTAGATCGGAGGATGTTATAGGACGGATGATTGACGATATGAACCTCCAAACTTCATGGATATGTTGTTAAATAACATGGCTTCAAGCTTAGAACACGCCCAGCTGCGGAAGAGGAGAAGAAGAAGGTGAAAAATGGCAAGAAAAACGTCTGCAGGGCCATTTATACGGGTTGACTGCCCTGCCGGATACGGCCCGTGCCGATCGGCACGGTCGTGTCGCACAGCTGGCCGACAGGGACTCGACCGTGTCCTGCTTGATACGGTCGCGGCGCGGAGGGCCTTCCGATAGTGACCCGTCCGACAGCGACTCGGCATGACTCGACCGTGTCCTGGAACACGGTCGGGCGTGTCGGCAGTCGGTTCTGGCTTATCCGGAAGAGTTCGGCACGGGCCGTGTCGGACGACACGGTCGGGTCCTGAGGCAGAAACTCCGGCATTTCCGGACGAGTACGGCACGGGCCGTGTCGGACGACACGGCCGAGTTCGGCCGGCAGTGATCGGCCAATAACGAGCGGGTGAGCTAAAACGACCATAACTCTCTCGTCCGGACTCCGATTGACTCATCGTTTAAACCATTGGAAAGCTAACTCGATGCTATATAATATTGCAAAGATTTAGAATTTTTGGAGGTTCCAAGAATTAATGGTGACGTTACAAAGTCGAACTCCCACGTGAAAAAGTCGATTAAGGACACGGAACTCAACAAAACGACACCGAAACGAACTCGGATGACAAAAAGTGCAGAATTAATCATTCTCGGAATGACGAAACGGTCAGGAGCGAGTCGTCAAAACGAACTTCCGCTGAAAAAATAAAATTACCGAAATTCGAAATTGCGGATATTACAGATGCATCCGAGCTGATTGGTACCGAGCCCGATATGGTAGTTGAGATGAGAGAGAAAATTGCCTTGATTCATGATAGGTTGTTAACGGCCCAGAGTCGACAGAAGTCTTATGCCGACACACGTCGTCGGCCATTGGAGTTTGAGGTGGGGGACCATGTCTTGCTTAAGGTGTCTCCGACACAGGGAGTTTACCGCTTCGGCCGGAAGGGTAAACTTAGTCCGAGATATATTGAACCATTTGTGATTTTATATAGGGTTGGAGAGCTTGCATATCGGTTAGGCTTGCCGCCGTCCTTGAGTCACGTGCATAACGTATTTCATGTTTCCCAGCTTAAGAAGTACGTACCGGACCCTTGCCATATTATTGATTTTGGAGAGATTGAGTTGGGACCCGATATGACCATCGAGGAGAGACCGATTCAGATTCTGGAGCGTCGGGTGAAGCAACTTCAGCACAAAACCATTTCCATGGTTAAAGTGAAATGGTCGAGACATGGATCCGAGGAAGCCACATGGGAGACGGAAGAGTGTATGAAGTCGAGATACCCTGAGTTATTCGCGTTGTAAATTTCGGGACGAAACTTATTTTTAGGGGGAGAGAATGTAATATCCGTACCTTCTATTTTTGGTAATTTCTATTTTGATGTATGTTCGTTTCGGACGACTCCCTTGTTACTATTTTGGAATTCTGAATCTATTTTGTTCTTGGGGTTTTTTCGTTTGGACGAGTTTCGAGGATGTTTTTACGTATTTTTATCTTGAATTATATCTTGTCGCATGTACGTTCGATTCTCGAAAAACTCGTTCGATTTCATTATTTCTCTGTTTCCATGAGTTCGTATGGATGAGTTGCTCATGTTGTGAGTTTCGGATTGTTAATCCGACGTCGTATCTTGACTTTTCAGATGTTTGGGCCATTTTGTAATTTCCTAGAAGTTTAGGGAATTTTATCTTGCTTGTTGTATTTCGTATTGCCCGATAGTCAGAAGTGTATTTTCTTTCAGCACTTAGCTTCGTTGTTACGGATACCTCGTGTTTACACTTCTGGTTTTGTCCTTGTGTTGCATTCCATCGTTGTATCATTTGTACAGGAAACGATGTTCAGCAGTATGGGACTGCTGCATGCATAACGCACGTTATGCATGCTTCTTAACGTGCGCTATTGGCACTTGCATAACCTACGTTATGCCATTATGGTAGCGTACGTTATGGCCTTCATCAGATAGTACAGGCGGTTCGGTTACGTACGTTAACTGGTGAGACATTACGTACGTAAACGTCGTAACGTACGTTAACAATTTGTGTTAACGTATGTAACACACTGTCGGGGCTTAAATTCTAAGTTGACCTCAGATGCGTTATTTCGTTTCTTCTTCCTTCCTTTAATCGCGACGGGAGTTCTTCGAGCGCTTTTGGGGCGATTCGAGCAGGGCAATCCATAAAGTTCCTCCGTAGATCGAATATTGTGACCCAAGGGAGGTTAATCATAATCTCAATCATCCTTCTCCGCCTGAATCGATGTATTTTTTGTTAAACCCTAGCTTTTGGGGATTTTGGGTTTTTTTTTCGGTTTTCACCCTTCTAGTCCGATTTGCCTCTCATGATTGTTAGATTTCGATAGTATAATCACTATCCCTTACTTCTCTCGCGATTTTTGCGGATTGTATTCGATATTTTTCTCCATTGATAGAGGGGAACCGGTTATGACCTTGTGTTGTCCGATGAATTGTTTCAACGGGTAGAATTAGGATGAATACCTACGTTTTCGTAGTATTGAGATTGGTTGTATATCGTTATTGTGCTAAGATCGGATTTATGAAGATTATTCGGGCCAAAAACCTTTCCGATCACCGTTTTCCTTCACGTCGTGTTAACCAAGGCAAGTACATGTATTACATTCCATTATGTATGTTATGTTTTCGAAATGAATGATAAATTGTGATTTTCGGGTGCGTGAGTTTTGTTCCTTCCACCCGGAGCGTTCGACGGGATGTCTGGGGGTCGATAATAAGGGGTACGGTCGCGGAAGTGGTATCCCACCCAGAGCGTTCGAAGGGATGTCTGGGGGTCGATACTAAGGGGTACGACCACTGGATACCAGTTGTGATTTTGTGATATCGTGATGAATTGATAACTGATTTGATTGCCAATGTAGTATTCCGGAATATTTATGGCAAATGATTTCTGATTGAGATGATTGTATAAAATCGTATGTGTATATAATGTAGTGTAATTGTGTACTTGCACTAGCTATTTGAATTCTAACCCCTTAAATGGGGGAAATGCGTCTTATGCATTTTAGGTACCGGAAGAGGTGAGGAGCAGGCACGGGATATGCACGCAAAGGATGATTATGAGGCTCGAGTCTTTATTTATGTGTGGTCATTTATACTATTTGAGTTATCGAAATTTGACTGGTTTTCATTAAATTCGGTTAAAGTCCCCTGCGTGGGCAATGATATGGTATTGGTTTATATTTTCACGTACATCTATTAAAATGTTTTGGCTGAGGCCACAGACCCATTTTACATTGATGATTATGTCTTTGGGATTTTCATGTACGGAATGTGTGTCTTGTGTTAGCCTGGTAGACCTCATGAGAGTTCTACGGCGTGTAATGTCCCATTTGTGAATTGGGGTGTTACACTTCTATTTTTGGACCTCTATATCTTGATCTATAACATGTCTGATCTTCATAGTGCGTGTTTGATATTCTTGATAGCATGCTTGAATAGCATGCGTTAGACTGGGAATATAGTGTGCGCTATCTGCTTGTATTTTTAGACCTCTCTTGTAATATCTTACCATTGTATTGTATGTATTGTACGAGTATCATTTTATTATGTTTGGATTTATACATGTTTATTATATCGTGATACTTTGGAATCAAACTATTTATGTTTGTGGTCGTATTGTTTTGACTGTCACACATTGCATGGCAAGTTGTGTTTTTGGTAAAGTACATTAGGTCTAGTGGACGCTACGATCAATGCCTAGCGTACGCTATCACGACGATTCTTACGTACGTTAAGCTTGATAGATTATGTACACAAGCGAGGGTATAGGATCGCATCTCAACTCTCGGTATGGGGGGCCATGCAAGGCTAGAATGTTTGGCTCAATGTCATTGCATTAGCATACGTAATGGTGGTGAGATCACGTACGACATATCAACATATGCAAGGCAATGTACGAATTGAGGCAGTAACCTTTGGAATATGTTTACTTACGTAATATTGTGGTGTTAGCGTACATAAAGGATGTTAACGTACGTTAACCTTTGTATGTATGGTATGTTAATGAAAGAGCAGATTATAATACATGTCTTTTCTTTCATTTTGGCACGAACCAACCCTGAGTTTTCTCTCTAGATATCATCCTCCTGTCCTCCTAAGTGATTATAAGTCTATTCCATCTTATATTAGAGCTTCATATCCTGGATTGAAGATTGGAGGTTTTAATATTGGAGTGCATTCTTTAAGTTTTTGGGGTTGTTCTTCATCTTCAATAGGTATGTTGTCTAATCTTGTGTTAATCTGCGATGATTATAATATTGCTGATGATTACATCATATTATGCTGAGTTGATGGAGTATAATATGGTTACTTCTGAAATTATGACCTCATGATGAAGAACATGATGATTAGGACTTAAAAATAAGGATGTATTTAATGTTTAAGAATACTTAGATGTTATAATCATATCTTTGAACAATAATGCTCATCTTGCTTGATTGATTAACATAATTGAGAATGAACACTTATAGTCTTAGTGTTCTTGAGGGGTTTGACTATTCTAAATGAAGCTAACGATGAATTGGGAGATAACTATCATAGTTTTGATATAGTTAAGTTAAACTTAATGTTAAATCCGAAATTCTTGATGAATTAGTGATTGATGATTGTTTAAGACATCATGTTTATGTATTGGTAATGTCCTTGAGATGATTATAATGATTAATGATGATATTGTCATAATATGATGATTATTTGAAGTTGTTTTGACAATCCTTGTAAGATAGATGATCATGAATGTTGAAGAACATTATGAATATGTTAATCGAATTATAAAGATGAATTGGGGATATTAAAGTTCACAAATTAGGATGTTGATATTCATTGGAATAGTTTGAACTATCCGCGTTGAGTTATGGATGTCGATATCCATAAAACCTATATCAATATTCTGAGATTGTGTTATTATATGATTTGTATTTTGTTCAAGGTTGCTTGCTCGAGTGAGTGTTTTTTGTCGAAGGACGTTGTTCATTCGTTTGAGGAAGACTACTTGTTCGTCTCGAGAGTTGAGGCAAGTTATCTTGCTTGGTTATAATGATAAGTGATTCTTGTGAATGTTATACATTTCGTGTATGTATAATGATTTAGAAATCCATGTTTCATATTGAAGTGTTGTTGTGGATTGTGTCGATCGTTTCATTGTGGGATTGTACTCCCAGATTCACTCTCTTTGATATTGTTGGTCTCGTTGATCATTGTTGTCACTTCGGTGAGTTTTCTTGATCCTCATTAGATATGTGATTAATTGAGTTTCTTTGTCATGTTGCATCGTGACATTCTGGAATCATATTTGCGTGTCGGTTGGTTATGTGTAGGATTTTTAGTCGGGCACATATGGTCATGTGTTGATGTTTCCACATTGGACTGTGCACATGAGACGATTACTTTGTGAGACTAATTAGGTACATTGTTCCACGTATATCCTGGATTCTGTATACGGGGTGGACATGTGCATTAACACATTTCCAGAACAGGCATAATGTGATGTTCGTCTTGAGCCATATTGATTGGTCGTTCATACACCATGTGTGATTGGGAATGTCCTACAGCGATTGGTTATTTCATACACCCGAGGGGTATGTCCTCACAGTCGGGTTTGTTTCATTAAGATCTAATTTTATATGATATGTATAACATCTTGAGATTTATTATCATGTATATCTAACCCCGTGGTTTTTGGCGAAATACTTGTTGTTGTATTTTAGATCGAGGGAAGGCTAAGGCATGGGAAGAGCATTGTGACGGCGAAGGGTTTGAAGGATACCAGTTTGGGTGAAGGACATCAAGACCAAGCAAGTCGTCCTCACAGGAAGCCGATCAGGTAATATGTTCATTGCTGACTGGAAGCCCACGAGCTCCATTATTTCATGTTTTGTTGCCAGAGTCACTACAAATAAAAGCTATCTATGGCACAAAAGGATGTCGCATATCAACTTCAAGACTATCAACAATTCGCTATACATGGAATGATCAAAGGCTTGCCCGATGTATCATTTCATAAAAATAGCATATGTGGACCATGTCAGAAAGGCAAGTTAAAACCACCCTTAAAAGTAAGTCATACCTGTCCAACCACAGGGTACTGGTTTTGCTACACATAGACCTCTATGGCCCCATAGACCCTGTAAGTTTGGGAGGTAAGAAATACTGTCTTGTTATTGTTGACGATTTTTCCAGGTATGCTTGGATAATCATTCTAAGAAAGAAGAAAGATACCATCACAAAGTTTCCAGAGCACCGTAAGAAGCTACATAGCGAGAAAAGGGCTGAGTATTGTGTCCATTCGTTCTGATAGAGGCACTGAATTCACAAATTGCTTCAAAGAGCAATACTGTGCGGACAATGGAATACAGCACGAATACTCAGCAGTCCGAACTCCTCAACAAAATGAAGTTGCCAAGCGAAAGAACAGGACGCTCAAGGAAGCAACAAGGACCATGCTAGCTTCAAGTAAATTGGCGGTTCTGGGGAGAAGCAACAAATACAGCGTGCACACAAAACCACTGTATCATCAACAAGCATGACAACAAAACAGCATATGAGGTATGTACTAATAAAACTCCAATGGTTGCATACTTTTATATTTTTGGATGCAGGTTTTATGTTATAAATAATGGGAAGGGTTAACTCAAGACTTTCGACAAAAATTAGGATGAAGGTATCTTTGTTAGATACTCCTCTGTCAGTAAAGCTTTCAGGATATTCAACAAAAGGGAGCTAACAATAGAAGAATATGTCCATGTGGTATTCGACGAACCCCATTGTCCCTACAGGAGTAGAAGATATAAACCAAAATATCCAAACACTCTCCATTGACGATCCCCAAACTCCAGTAAAACCTGTCGTACACATAGAAATCAATCCTGACGATGTAAGATCAGAAGCAGTTGAAGCTGATGTTGTATAAGCTGAAGCTAAGACTACAGCACCACAAGATACAGCATGGGATGCCAAGTTAGAATCTGACAGGAGCTGACTAAGAGATCACCCCTAGGAGTTAGTAATTTGAGATATCGATGGTGGTGTAACCACTCGTAAGAGAATACAGAGTACACAAGGAATTGTACTCTGTGCACAGGAAGAAATAAATTATGAGAAATCTCAATTTCATGTATGGAAATCTCAATCCAAACTTAGGAGACTATCTATGTTCACCCTAGCTGTATTCCTAGCCCAATCCGGACCTGTTTCGACCAATGAATCTCTGAATAACTCTCAGTGGATTACTTCAATGGAAGAAGAGTTAAATGGGTTCGAAAGAAACAACATATGGTATCTTATACCCAGACCAAATCATCATGCTCTAATTGGAACCAATGGGTATTTAGAATTAAAAATGATGAAAATAGACTCGTCATAAGAAACAAATCCCGACTAGTCGCTCAAGATTACAGACAGGAAGAAGCCATAAACTATGATGAAACCTTTGCCATGTGGCCATATTAGAAGCCTTCAGGATATTCCTATCATTCGTCCCTCACAAGAACTTTATAGTCTATCAAATGAATGTTAACAGTGCATTCCTAAACGGATACCTCGTCGAGGAATTCTGTGTTGAACAACTGATAAGTGTCAGTTTTATACACTTATCAGTGATTAGTATTGATATATGTCACCCATAATTATGAGCTAGTCTACTCGTTTTTGCTTTGAATTAATTAATTTTTAATAATTTTATTTTTATAGGATGAAGATGTAAATTTAGTCTTAATCGGATTGAATTACTGATTTACTCAAGAAATAACATGTGTATAAAATATTCTCTTTGTTGAATTTTTATGTATTCATGTTGTAGGGCTTTCCGAGATGAGTTCGGCAGTCTTTCTAGATTCAAAATCAGAGTTATATATCAAAAGTTATCATCCGAAGAAGATTTGGGGCAAAAACGCAAAGTCTAGGAAATTCTGGGCTGAAAACATAACTCACAAAGCAACCAGTGTACAAAAAGCCGAAGCAATGTTACGGCTGTAACATCTGAATGTTATGGCCATAAGACCTCAATGTTATGGCCGTAACATCTGCAAGTTACGGCTGTAACTCTTGACAGATTATTGATCATTGTCTAATTTTTTATACTTTTGGTCTATTATTGAGAGGGTGTCTGGCATTGATCCGATCTAATGTAATAATGCTGGAGTTTTGGAGTTATTAGATAACTTTAGGTGTATAAATAGACCCCTTAGATCCATCATTAATATCATTCATCTTATTATTTTGTCACTTTGTAATACTTTTTCTTTGTGTGAAGAATACACTTGTGTTGTTGAGAGTGTATGTGGTTTAGCTTATGTTGTTGAGGGAGTTTATTGCTTCTTTCTACTTTATCTACTAAGGGAGTTGGGATAAATTCTTTCCCTTTTTCAACTATTAATGACCACTCAAGCTTGTAATATGTTGAATAAACCCTTCATGGGCTAAGTTATCCTTAGTTGGGATTATAAACAAGGTTTGTCATGTTATTTAAAGTTTGTATAAAGATCTATTATGGATTACTTATTATTGCGTGTGATTTTTATTTTTTTACCAATATTTATTTATTTGGCCAATAAATGATGATAATTATGGTCTTCATATGTTTCGAAAGAAAATATGTTTGATTAGATCAAATGATCTTCACTCTAAGTTGTTCTAGCGGATAGAAATATACCTCTAGACCTTAGATGATTCTTTGAGTTATTTTCATAAAACCTAATGCTATGTATTGAAGCCAATCAACATAGAAATATAGTGGATTGATTCAATACATAAGGGGCATTTTTGTAACACCCCCAAACCATTCGGGAATATTACAGCACCGCAGACCCTCTCCGTGAGGATCTACCAAGCTAAATACAGAAAACACGACAACAAAATATATGCCGACATGGCTAAATAACGAACCATTAGACCGATTTGGTCTTTTACCACAACATACACATCAACCATACATTACTCTTTCTCGTAACTCATACCCACGCGGGAGTTAACATAAATCAACATTCCCACACAGGGGAAAATAAACAAAACGTAAGGACAAAACAAGACATCACCAAATACCCAACACCGGTCTTCATGTGATTAGTATCACCGTCTCCCATCATCCTTCGTAACGATCCTGTGAATTGCTCCCCGGAAACCTGCAAGTACCTGGACGCAAAACAGACATCCACCCCCCGAATACTCGGGGGTTAGCAAAACTCCACTGTTTTGCTAATGCAAGTATAAATACAACGACAAGCCATACATATCATACTCCAAGAACATAGAAATCATGAATATACTTCCCGAGATAATTCTCTTGATCAAACAGTTTGAATTATGAAAGATAGGAATAAAACCCTTTTTACATCTTACAAAACATTGTACGATCTCGGGAGTTTTGAAAGCATTTGGGGTTTAAGAATTTTCAAGCCTTTCGAAACGCTTAGGGACGCAGCCCAAAAATCATTTATTTCAAAATACGTTTCCGATAACAAAATACGGGGTCTACGACCCAATCATAACATTCCATCCACAAGAACGGGGGTCCGTAAATCAACTTATTCACATCACATACTCACAAAAATAACTCGACATAAACTATACCGTGTCAAACCTTACCATGACAACAGTCTCACAGAACGACAACAGAGAGTACAACTTTGCAACTTGACCATACGGCCAAACTCAACACACCACAGAGCTACAATACACAGAGCAACCACAGGGCTCACGTACCGTTACCAAATTATCACAGTCAAGGGACAAATCACACACAACGCATTTACTGGTGCCATTCTAGCCAAGTATGATACCATTTGAACTGCCATTCTAATCAGACGAAATATGCGCCAAAGATCACAGTTCTCCAACAAAACATTTCAAAGTTAACCGTTGGTAGGAGACTCACGGCCTCCGTACCCTGCAGAGCCCCGTCAGACATCCATGGGTGGTTAACCCTAGTTCGCGACACGCACACACACGGCAATACGTATCCCTAGAGGCGTCGTCAGACCGTCCCTAGGTGAACATACACATATCATCCACAACGCCACGAGAAGCCGTAATTCGAATACTAGAATATGCATACAAATGCTAGGTACTTCGCTAGAATGGCCACTTTAACCGGCATATACTCACAATCAACGTCACACAACGACAAGCAAATAACAATGCCAAACAACACCAAGTGTCCCAACATCCTTACGAAGGAGTAACAACTAATATCACACAACGTCACATATTCACTGTACAATTACACTTCTCAATACACAATCCTCGGCAACTATTTACGGTCTACTAAATTCACTAAAATATGTTCAATATCTTCCATCACACGACAATGATACGCATAATCAGAAAACACATTTATTCACAAAGCCTACGAGTTATCTTCAAAGGAAAACCTTTATCAAAAGCATACCGATCCTTTTAAAAGTTCATTAAAACATTCGGATTGCACATAAAATCATTTATCAATGATTCCGTCTACGAAACATGAAAAGTATGGGCAAGATACTTGCCTCGGCACCGCGAGTGACGGAACAACGAACGAACACGATCGGCTAGCCCTCTAACTTCCGAAAACGACCCATAATTTGACAACCTCACGATCGCTACGAAAATAACATCACCACGGATAAATAACGTTAAACGGAATCCGAATCAACCGGAAAAACAACAAGGATCCGAGGGTTCCTTCGAAGAAATCGGAAAATCAAGTCCCGGATGATACAAATCGATATATGAGTTACAAAATCCGAATATCATGGCCAAGACAACAAGAATACCATAATCAATTCATCCACCACGGATTAATTCGAAGAATCACGAAGAAACCCCCAAAATTACATAACTAAGGATTGGATGATGATATAATTGACAAGGATCTTCCAAACCACCGTGGAAAAGAGTAGAGTAGGCCAAAGACGTCGCTCCCAGTCTTCTCCCGTCGCCAGCCGCCCCAAAAACGAAGAAAGGGTGAGAAATGATGATTAACGCCTGTCGTCCAAAGATTTATATCGATGCTTATTAGCGTGCGCTAACTAGACAGCATTAGCGCGCGCTAACGAGGTCAACACTCAGAACTACCACAATTAACAAGGTTAGCGTGCGCTAGGCACACACACGTAGTGCGCGCTAACGAGCCACGGACATGTACGGTGGTCCTCGGGATGACTTGCACCTACCGTAGCGTGCGCTAGGAAGAACGATTAGCGTGCGCTAAGCCGATGATAGCGTCGCTAGCTACTAACCTTAACGTGCGCTAACGAGACCCGGCCCGATCCCAAGAGCTCTCTGGATCGCCATGATCGCGCTAGCGTGCGCTACACATCCGGTAGCGTGTGCTAACCACAACACAGTAGCGTGCGCTATGCCACAAGCATTAGCGTGCGCTACGCCACAAAAACCCAAAAACTCACAAAGTGATCCGAAACGCCTCCAAACACATGTCCCAACAAGACACAACCAAACATGGCACGAAATTCCAACGATGAGGACAATGACAATCCGATAAAACCTAGAAAACTCGACGAATCCGGCACAAATATCTCGGGTATTACATTCTACCCCTCTTAAAAGAAGTTTCGTCCCCGAAACTTAAAATATAAAACGATCAACGCAAAACAGTCTCAAATAGTATACGCTATCCGCCGCGGACGACCTGCAACGAATCACATGAAGCCCGTGGCTGCTACCATCCACATCGCCATTTTAGAATGATAACAAAACGCATGGACAAAATCAGTTTGGTTGAACAACCCAAACGGTACAACAAGCAAAACGCAAGTTAATCGCTGAACAAATACGAAATTCCACAACACGAGGATTGGAAGATCGAAAACGAAGTTAATTTCCCGGACTTAAGGAAATTACGAAGTGATCTGAACGCTCGAAAATCGTGATACGAGATCAACAAATACCGGACAACAAACGATCGAACAACAATGACCGAAACAACAACGGTCGAACACTCATATACGAATCATAACGAATAACGAAAATCGAATAGCATCCCATTGTTCAAAGATCGACTCGAGATAATATACGATCCGGTAAAAACAACAAGATGTGCATTCACATAAGATTCACAGGAGCGGAACCGAATTAAAAAAAAAAAGTCACAACGACAATTGGATTAACCCAAAACAATACCGCAACTTGTTCGAACAACAAAAAGTGAAGAGTAGAACAAGTCCAGAAAATATCGACGAACACAACGAGTCAATAGAGTCAAACAAAACGAAAACGAAAATATGGGTATTACACCAGGTCACCTTTAAAAGAGGTTTCGTCCCCGAAACCTAAACAACGAGAACGAAGTGCTAGAATAGCAACCTTCCCAGAAATCTTCTCCCGGTCCCTCATCTGATCTCCATGACTATCTGTACCACGGTCACGAACGCATCCTTTGCCCCTCGGCATACCAAGCAGATACTCACTCAATACCACGACACGACATCGCAAAATAATATACCAAATTGCCAACTCGGCTTGACATATCACATAAGACAACTAATAGCAACTCCATAAGAAGATCCACGAGGTATTCTTTTAAATGATATCATTTGAAAATTCTTGGATTTGCATGTTTATTTAAAATAAAACTTTGAAAGTGTTTATGGTACCTCGGGCTTTTGTCAAAAATTTTAAACAACGGACTTTAACTGTCTAATTTGAACTTATTTGCAAAACAATATTTCCTTACAACCAGCACTATCAAAATCACTATGCCACCACACATCATCATTTCAGAGTGATTCAAGGTCACGCACAATAACTGACTCAGTACAAAAAACTTTTCTAAATCCGAGTTTGAAGTTTAAATCGAGTAAGATTCTTTATCTTTCACAATATATTTTTGAGAATAAAAAAAATTGTATTGGTTTTTGAAAATAGAAATTTTTATGGTGTGAAAGATTTCTGAAATCATGTACTCGAATTATTTGAAAATACAATAATACGTCAAAAATCATTTCTGAAAATCTTCTCAACACTACACAATAATCAACGACGGTAACATTTTACAAAACGTTCAAAGATACTTTAAAACGACTCTTTCAATACCGTCGGGGTTCCTTTAGGGAAATTCAAGGCCGGCTCGCCAATTTTAAACGATTTTTAAAGTCCACACGAAGCCGCCGATTAAGCGAACCGTCAAAACTTTATGAAATTTAATTTTCCACAACTTGCTCAAGTTTATAAAATTTTCAGAAAAGCGTTTTTCGAATACACACACAACAGACATAATTTACCATTTTATCAAAATAAGATCCATTACCATCAAATCCAATCACACGTCAACATCATCTGTCCACATAATTACAGTATCACACAAGCAATCCATCAAAAGATAATTACCATCTAAAACTGAAATCCTACCTCTCAATAATGAGGACTCCCGCAACAAGTGCATTCAGGACGACTTAATGATCACACCACCAACTTAGTCACAATTTTGAGCATTATTGACCAAACAATAATGCCAACATCCACCTACGAACCAACGATCATGAAATCAAAAAGTCGAAAGCAAGAGCCACGTTTCGAGTAAATTTTTGGTAGACCTCATTTGGGTTCTTAAAATTAAGTTTTGAAAACTTACAATGCAAGAGGAAAGATATCACATTGACAAACTTTCCTTGCGGGATCACATCAAGCCATTACTTCAATAAAACGATTCACACAATATATACACACATTTATACACCGGTATCACTTTTCGTTCTAGCACAATACGAGAATCAAACAAGCATGGAGTACGTATTCACGAGGCACATTTAAACTCCGCATAATAACATATAATCACACAAGCTCGTATAACACGAGACGCAACAAGGTAAGGAGACTTACATCCACAGATCGCACGAAGATGATGGCTGCACCTCGATACTAATCACGACCGACACCTCAGACGACGCGTCGCGACACGACTCAGTCAGACAAAATCTGACAAGACAAGACGAGAAAAGACCTGACAATACACAACTCGACCCGACAGCCTAGGTTTCCGCAACCTAAGCTCCAATACCATATTCTGTAACACCCCCAAATCGTTCGGGAATATTACAGCGCCACAGACCCTCTCTGTGAGGATTTACCAGGCTAAATACAGAAAACACGACAACACAATATATGCCGACATGGCTAAATAACGAACCATTAGACCGATTTGGTCTTTTACCACAACATACACATCAACCATACATTACTCTTTCTCGTAACTCATACCCACGCGGGAGTTAACATAAATCAACATTCCCACACAGGGGAAAATAAACACAACGGAAGGACAAAACAAGACATCACCAAATACCCAACACCAGTCTTCATGTGATTAGTATCGCCGTCTCCCATCATCCTTCATAACGATCCTGTGAATTGCTCCCCGGAAACCTGCAAGTACCTGGACGCAAAACAGACATCCACCCCCCGAATACTCGGGGGTTAGCAAAACTCCACTGTTTTGCTAGTGCAAGTATAAATACAAAGACAAGCCATACATATCATACTCCAAGAACATAGAAATCATGAATATTCTTCCCGAGATAATTCGCTTGATCAAACAGTTTGAATTATGAAAGATAGGAATAAAACCCTTTTTACATCTTACAAAACATTGTACGATCTCGGAAGTTTTGAAAGCATTTGGGGTTTAAGAATTTTCAAGCCTTTCGAAACGCTTAGGGACGCAGCCCAAAAATCATTTATTTCAAAATACATTTCCGATAACAAAATACGGGGTCTACGACCCAATCATAACATTCCATCCACAAGCACGGGGGTCCGTAAATCAACTTATTCACATCACATACTCACAAAAATAACTCGACATAAACTATACCGTGTCAAACCTTACCATGACAACAGTCTCACAGAACGACAACAGAGAGTACAACTTTGCATCTTGACCATACGACCAAACTCAACACACCACAGAGCTACAATACACAGAGCAACCACAGGGCTCACGTACCGTTACCAAATTATCACAGTCAAGGGACAAATCACACACAACGCATTTACTGGTGCCATTCTAGCCAAGTACGATACCATTTGAACTGCCATTCTAATCAGACGAAATATGCGCCAAAGATCACAGTTCTCCAACAAAACATTTCAAAGTTAACCGTTGGTAGGAGACTCACGGCCTCCGTACCCTGCAGAGCCCCGTCGGACATCCATGGGTGGTTAACCCTAGTTCACGACACGCACACACACGGCAATACGTATCCCTAGAGGCCTCGTCAGACCGTCCCTAGGTGAGCATACACATATCATCCACAACGCCACGAGAAGCCATAATTCGAATACTAGAATATGCATACAAATGCTTGGTACTTCGCTAGAATGGCCATTTTAACCGGCATATACTCACAATCAACGTCACACAACGACAAGCAAATAACAATGCCAAACAACACCAAGTGTCCCAACCTCCTTACGAAGGATTAACAACTAATATCACACAACGTCACATATTCACCGTACAATTACACATCTCAATACACAATCCTCGGCATCTACTTACGGTCTACTAAATTCACTAAAATATGTTCAATATCTTCCATCACACGACAATGATACACATAATCAGAAAACACATTTATTCACAAAGCCTACGAGTTATCTTCGAAGGAAAACCTTTATCAAAAGCATACCGATCCTTTTAAAAGTTTATTAAAACATTCGGATTGCACATGAAATCATTTATCAATGATTCCATCTACGAAACATGAAAAGTATGGGCAAGATACTTGCCTCGGCACCGCGAGTAACGGAACAACGAACGAACACGATCGGCTAGCCCTCGAACTTCCGAAAATGACCCAAAATTTGACAACCTCATGATCGCTACGAAAATAACATCACCACGGATAAATAACGTTAAACGGAATCTGAATCAACTGGAAAAACAACAAGGATCCGAGGGTTCCTTTGAAGAAATCGGAAAATCAAGTCCCGGGTGATACAAATTGATATATGAGTTACAAAATCCGAAGATCATGGCCAAGACAACAAGAATACCATAATAAATTCATCCACCACGGATTAATTCAAAGAATTACGAAGAAACCCCCAAAATTATATAACTATGGTTCTATGGAATAATTACCTCGATCCGACGAAGAACAAGGATTGGATGATGATATAATTGACAAGGATCTTCCAAACCACCTTGGAAAAGAGTAGAGTAGACCAAAGACGTCGCTCCACGTCTTCTCCCGTCGCCAGTCGCCCCAAAAACGAAGAAAGGGTGAGAAATGATGATTAAACGCTGTTGTCCAGTATTTATACTGGACAGTTATTAGCGTGCGCTAACTAGACAGCATTAGCGCGCGCTAACGAGGTCAACTCTCAGAACTACCGCAATTAACAAGGTTAGCGTGCGCTAGGCACACACACATAGCGTGCGCTAACGATCCACGGATACAGCCCAATGGCTCCTGGACAGACCTGCACCTACCAGGTAGCGTGCGCTAGGAAGAACGATTAGCGTGCGCTAAGCAGTCGATAGCATGCGCTAGCTACTAACCTTAACGTGCGCTAACGAGACCCCAGTCCCAGTCCAGTAGCTCCTGGACTGCCGCTGGACTGCCAGTTAGCGTGCGCTACACATCCGGTAGCATACGCTAACCAAAACACAGTAGCGTGCGCTATGCCACAAGCATTAGCGTGCGCTACGCCACAAAAACCCAAAAACTCACAAAGTGATCCGAAACGCCTCCAAACATATGTCCCAACAAGACACAACCAAACAGGGCACAAAATTCCAACGATGAGGACAATAACAATCCGATAAAACCCATAAAACTCGACGAATCCGGCACAAAGATCTCGGGTATTACAGTTTTGACATTCGAAAGAGGAATCGTCTTTTTAAGGAAAATCGAATCTACACAACATAATAAGTAAATTCATCTTATGATCTCCTATATATCTTCTATAACTAATGATGAACTAAGTTGTAATCCCAACTATTCCATTTTTCCCTTTTATTAATCTATTATTAGTGCAATCTTTCATTTCCTTTAAATTTAGAACTATTATTGCATTTTCCTTGCAATTGTCAAACCAAACTCTTAAATTGTGTGTTTCACTCATCTTAATCCCTATAACAAATAGATAAATTGTATAATTCAATATATAACCTAACTTCCTTGTGGGATCGATAAATCGGACTCAAAAAGTCCACTTACTACTTGATACGATATCATGCACTTGCGATAGTTACACAAAAGACGTGTCAAGTTTTTGGCGCCATTGCCGGGGAAGTATAAGTGTTATTCTTGAAATCTTACATTGTAAACTATTGTTATAAATACAATTTCTCGAAGTTGTAACTTAGTACTCAATTGTGTTTGTCCGGTCAAGTGGCGGATAATGGCACTCTGTGACTATTAAAGTCGGATTTTTCAGTTTCCCACAACAACTGATATTTTTAGATATTTTTTATTTTTATTTTATTTTTTCTATCATGGAAAAAACTTTGAATAGTATTGAAAAGAGATTTCCCTTTCTTAGCAAAAAAATAATTTTAAACATTTACAAGACAAGACTTGAAAGGATGAGGTTGCTTATGAATAAAAACATACCTTTTGACGTTAGATTCATTATTGAAGCCAAAGTGAGAATAGCAGGTGAATTCACAGAAATACCTACTAGATTTTTACCAGGGCATGGAAAAAGTTCATATGCCAAGAAACGACGAGCAAAGATAATAGATGTTTGCTATAAATGTGCTAGATGGAACTGTAATTTAAAATGTCGATCTTTAGGAATTCCATCTACAAACAGAGAAGATAAAATTCAGTTCATTAAGGATGGTCTAAATAAAGAGAATTTAGATAATATCGAAATTTCTCTTGACACACATCCTAGTAGACTCGTACATTACGAAATTCGATGTTTGTGGAATAAATTCAAACAAGAATATGAACAACGTCTTGGGAATCTGGCGTTAAAAGACCCCGTTTGCCAATTTGTAAGAAAATTGGATGGGAAGCTTCTCCCCAACTCTTTGAAGGCGTTTAAGCCGTTTCTGAACGTAAAATCAGAGGAAGATGTGAGCCACAGTCACAACTACTTTACATACACGTGAGTATCTTTTATTTTTGTCGTATGGTGAGATTTTCTGAAAAAAAATGTGATACGCGATAAATGCATTCATTATTCTATTGAGTAGTTGAAGCTCAATTAATGCAATCACAGATTTGTTAAATATTTTTACCTTATTTTTCTTCTATAAATAATCATTGTGGTTGTTTCTTTTATTCATCCCTCAAACTTGTACTTTTCTCTTCTCTCAAATTAGTTTCTTTTCAAAAATAGAATCATCATCTTCCACAAAAGATTTAACTCAGTCTGCATTTTTGGTGGAGCTAGTTATGGAACAGAGGCATGCTTTACTGAAGCAGCCCACAACTTGGGTCGTACCTTAGGAGAAAAATACATTCATGTAGTTTACGGTGGAGGAAGTCTAGGATTAATGGGATGCGCAGTAAAAGTGTTGGGAGTAATTCCAAAACCTCTGGCTGAAAGTAAAATCATCGGGGCAACTATTGGAGATGAGTTTAGAGCTGTAAATATGCAAGATCGCATAACTCACATGATGAATAATTCTGGCGCCTTTATCACCCTTCCCGGTGGTTTTGGCACTCTTGAGGAACTTTTCATGTGGTTACCAGAGCCCAGCTAAATGTTCATAAAAAACCAATAGGTCTGCTTAATGTCAATGGTTTCTTTGATGATTTACTATCTTTCACCGACTACTCTACTGAAAAAGGTTTTATTTCCGAGCGTACTAAACGAATCATAGTCGTTGCTACAACACCAGAAGAACTAATCAATAAACTCATTGAATTTGTTCCTCAACGAGAAACATCTCTAGCTAATATTGTCTGGATGGAAGATTTTACCGTGAGAAAATAAAAAGTGGATTCATTCCTGTCCCTTTGATAACCCATGTTGGACCTCTTGTATTTTTACTTTCTGTCGTGTGCAAAAATCGTGCTAAATGATGGCAGCCTAAGAAGTTTCTTCTTGATCTCTTGACGCGAATCTATTCGCGATTTAGGTATTGTTATTGCTGTAATTTTTATTATTTGTTTTTAATAAAAGCATTGATGGCAGCGTAAGGCGACACTTCAGACTTTCCTGCAGCGCATCTTAAAATTGTGTTATACTTCCGAGTATATATTTTTTTTTTTTGGTGTTTGCCTCGTATATTTTTTTTTGTTTGCAGATCCAAAAAGGCATTAGCTCAAGCATCAACTTTCATAACAGGGAGTATTCTGTTTTTCTCCTTTGCTTTTTATTCTATTTTTTTATTTTTTTAAACTGAGGATAGTTTCTTTTTCAAGTTTGGGGGTGGTGTGTTTTGATTATTTTGGTCTGTTTAGCTTTGATTATTGTGGTGTGTTTTGATTATTTTTGTTATTTGGCTTTGTTTTTTTTAGTGTATATTTATATATATTTATTTTGTTTATTTTGATTTGTGAGATTTCTAGATCTGGCCATAACACCAATAATTTAGCTATATTCAAGTTTCTAAAATTGTTTTAACTGGTTAAAAAAATTGTATATTCCAAAATTTTGAGCCTTAATCTCTCTTTCCAAGCCTTGTAGTTATCTTGTAAAATCGAGTCATTCGTTACCTTGAGAAAAGAAGAATCAGTCGATTGATGAAAAATAGAACTGAAATTTACTTAATTTGTGGAGTTTTTGTTTTTTCATGCTTAACTAATAAATGATTTTTCTGCAAAAATTCTATTCCATGGAAAAAAAATGTATTGGTGAAAAGAGCTACACGCTAGCAAATAACGGTGTGAAAGCTATCACCTAAAAAAAGATGGAAAATGTGTTGGTAAAAAGAGCTACACGTTAGCAAATAACGGTGTGAAAGCTATCACCTAAAAAAAATGGAAAATGTGTTGGTGAAAAGAGCTACACGTTAGCAAATAATGGTGTGAAAGCTATCACTAAAAGGGATGTAGATTATAAGTAGATTTGAATTAATTGGTGGCTGAATTTCAATACTCTCAATTTCGTGAACATTCACAATATTTGATGATACCGATGAAATTCTTTTTCTTATTGAGTCGAAAAATAAACGAGTGATCGAGAGCAACCATTAAAGGGAGTCGTGTGCATGAGTGGCAAAGAAATAATAAACCTTTTTGTCGGGAAACCTTTCATTTTGGAATTACAAAAATAAAACCGTGTTTTAACTTCAAAATCATTAGTAGATTTAGTTTGAATCTTGATTCATTTCTATCTACTATATAAAGCTGGTTGTTGTGTAAATGGCATTTTGATCTATTTTTCTCTTTATATATATAACTATTTTTCTTAATTTGTGTGTGAATTATTTTTCTTATTTTGAGTCTTATTTTTTTTAGCGTGATTAATAAAGAGTCTTGCTCGAGACTAGCAAGAATTCAAGTTTGGGGGTTTGATAAGTGTCAGTTTTATACACTTACCCGTGATTAGTATTGATATATTTCACCCATAATTATGAGCTAGTCTACTCGTTTTTGCTTTGAATTAATTAATTTTTAATAATTTTATTTTTTAGGATGAAGATGTAAATTTAGTCTTAATCGGATTGAATTACTGATTTACTCAAGAAATAACATGTGTATTGTAACACCCCCAAGTTATTCAGGGTATATTACAGCGCCGTGAGCCCCGCCGTGGGACCCACAAGGCTAAACATACGCGGAACTATAAACTTGACCGATAAGGTCTACATACAATAGACTGAAAGACGATACAAATGGTATTCAAAACCATAACCAATGAAACCATATACATCACTGCACAAATCAATACCTCGGCAACACAGCCTAACATCAAGGAAATCAAATACAATACTCGAGTATTAAAAATCCATTCCAAGATAACAACACCGAATGGAGGAATCCAAGAAAATAACCGAGACAAGACACAATATCACACTTGCCCATCATCTTCATGCCGACCGGCACTCCGTCTGTCCGCTCTCCTGGAACCTGAAATACATGAAACGTATTTCCCATAAAGGGGTTAGCCGTCGAATAGCTAGTGCAAGTATAACAATATGAAACATGATACTCCTCGACAATAAAGTAAATGTAATCCGTCAATTCATCAATATCCGTCAATTCATCAATATAAGACTAGTATTCCTAATGACTAAAATCTCAAGACGTATGTGAATGCCGTAAAAGCGGTTCGTTCATATCATACACCCTTACATGTAGGAATGCCGACAAAAAGGTTCGTTCATTACATGCCAACATTATTTCATATGAATGCCGTAGAAACGGTTCGTTCATATCAACCATGGAATCGCACTGCAGGCTACGAAACCCTCGAGAGGACCATAGGCCCGTCCCGGAGTGGCTAGAAATAATCATACCATCAATATTTCATACTTTCAAAGTCGAGAACGTATAATCATAAATGTATACTTGCCTTAATAAACGCATCAAGATCCGAAGAACACGGTTCGACCGGAAGCTTGAACCACGAAGAAGACAACGAACGGAAGGGTTCCGACTTGAGTTCTTCACAAGGATTTCGTCCTAAGTCATATCAATGATAAATCAACAATCGTACGATGAATAATAATCGTACAACGCACAAAACCCCCCTCTTAGACATTTTGTCGGACACCTTCAAGGCGTCGACTAATAACTCAACCGAAACGATGAATCAATACACTCCAACCGTGGAATAACGATGGAAATGATAGAATGCACCTAAATCATCATCAATCCATCACTAATCTAAATTACTACGGATTAAAAGGATGAAGTCAAACAAAATCCCCAATTTCCAACACAAAATTCGAAGTGTTCTTGAAAAATCTTTCAATAATCCGATGAATACTCCAACAAGTCCATAATCATGCGTATATCACTTCATACCCCATGATTTTAACATCCAAAACATCATTACCCAATACAAAATCGAAATCCAAGATGTTGAAGAAATTACCTCTTGAAGATCCAAGCACTATGATTCGAAGAATACTCGATAGATCGATGATCCGAGCTTAAAAATCGAAAATAGATGAAGGAAGTCACACACTCAAGTGATAGATGGAGAAACCTCCCTCTCTCAAGCCTTTCCTCTCGAGTGATGGTGAAGAAATGAGAAATATCGGTTGAAACGCGCAGAAAAACGCAGATATAGGGCTGACTGACGTGTGTGCCGCGGCTCAAGATAGGTGTGCCGCGGCACAGACCCCAAATTTGCTCCCGTGGCTCGGCGGTGTGCCGCGGCTCAGCCAGTGTGCCGCGGCACCGGGTACAGCGATTTGGACGAATCTGGAAAATGAGAGTGACTTATCTATTTCGACCATAACTCCCTCGTCCGGACTCCGATTGACTCACCGTTTGAACCATTGGAAAGCTAACTCGATGCTTTATAATATTGCCAAGATTCAGAATTTTTGGAGTTTCCAAGAATTTATGGTGATTTAACAAAGTCGAACTCATACGTGGAAAAGTCGCTAAAGAACACGGAATTCAATGAACGATACCGAAACGAACTCGGATGACAAAAAGTGTAGAATTAATCATTCTCAGGATGACGAAACGGTCCCAAGCAAGTCGCCAAAATAGACTTCCGCCAAAAATAGAAAATTTCCGGGGAACAAAATTATGGGTATTACATTCTACCCTCCTTAAAAGAAGTTTCGTCCGAAACTTAAAACAGTAGGATAAGAAATATTTCGCCAGGAAAAGCTCAACGAGATGCACAAAAACCGAAACTTACGCCCAAACGGCGAATCATCAATATAGAACACAACAATACATTACCCGAAGGTAAACCAAACCAATGCCGAAAAAGATACGAATTCACAATGCCCGAAGGCTCCAACGGAAATACCGATACATCACAATGGCTCGAAAGCCGAATGTACCCAAAGTCAGAATCATCAAAATACAGATCTCAAAGAAGCAAACGTGGATCGGGCATACCCTCGGCGTATGAACAACCAATCGCAAATAGTCGGACATCTCCAATACAACATGGACTACGAAAGAACAATCAATAAACCTAAAGACGGACATCACAAGACGCCCGATCCGAAATGTGTCCGTGCACATGTCCACCCCGTATACGGAATCCGTAATATACGTGTGACAATGTGCCTAATTTGCCTCAAGTACTACGTCTCGTGTGCTCGGTCCATTGCGGAAATATCCACGCATGACCATCGAGTGCCCGGCTAAAAATCCTACACATAACCAATCGACGCAGACATGATTCCGGATATGCCACGATACAACATGACAACGAAACTCAAGGGATAAAACATCCAATACGGATCATACGACTCACCAAGTGAACGATGACACACGAATAATGAAAGATCGACACGACCAACGATATTCAAAACAACCATCCTGGGATCAGAATTCCCTAAGGACCGATTAATACGAGCAATGATCACAACACAACAGTTCGGGAAAATCCTCAACCTTCAACGATCACAAAATTACCGAGTTTACAAGAATAATAGTGTGCTGCCTTGAATCGGCCAACACGACAATAATAATTCAACGGATGGGAACTATCCTCGACAGTCCCAATTCAATACTTCGACTACCGTAGAACGGATGAGAATATTTTTGACAACGGATGGGAATTATCTTTGATAATCCCAATTCAATATATCGATTACCTTAGACGGTCAATCGATAATCAATGATACGATAGAATAGAAGTCCCGGTGTCTTAAACCGACCACCGAAACGGAGATGACAAAAGGATATATCAAATGTCCCCAATCGGTTAACGCAACATCATAGCAACAGTTCCAATTTGACGACAAAGATTCAACGATGTCTCAGGACGACATTAATCGCGAACAATAATAATCGATACATCGATACCGCGAACCGGCTATCGACAGCAACTTTACCAACAAGTATCGTAATGCCTTGAACCGGCCATTTACAACCAACAGTAACATTTGGCATAATTTTCCGACGGGCGTCGTATCAATGATCCCCTGATATCAATACAATCATAAAGAGGCCAAGTCCCGAAATGATACACACATTCGTACGCCTACACAATAACATTAGTCTCATTGATTAGTACGAGTATAAAACTTGCCTCGATATCAATACAACGAATCAAGTTACCAATTCATCGATTTCGTCTTACGAGTCTCGACCAAGTTAATCTACGAACCCTTCAACCTTAACCGCAACACAAAAGTCATAATCTATGATCAAACATCATATCTTATCAGAAACGAAGGATTGATAATCAACCGGTTCGATGACGACCAATATCAATACCACCAAACCACGAACTCAATCGTTTCACCATATCTCGACCAATCATAGTCCGAATCGGCCCAACCTGCACCCTCACGAATCCATGTCCACAATACGAGCCGAAATCACGATCATATCAAGAATCAATTCGACCAATAATAAGGGTCTAAATATTATCGGTTCCAAACTCAATTCTTAAACACGAATTGACAAGGTTCCCTTCTCGTAAATCCGTAGTTAAAATTTTCCGATGATCATCGTTAATTCTAACCATCCAATTAGTTCAAGATTATAGATAATCATATTTTAAGGTTATCAAACACTCCAATCATTCGATTTGAATATTTGCTGCACGTATGGGCTTCCAAATTCGAGATGAATAATAGTCTCATCAAGCTCATAATCACATTCGTATTTTTATACGAATATTATTTCCAACACATAGTTTAGTTTCTAGATATGAATATTCCATATTCATATTCAAAACATCAACACTTCTTAAAAATTTTCATCACCTCGTATAATTCAAGAGTTCTTCAAGAACATGAAATATCCGAAATCACGTTCGTAACAACATATCCGAGGTATATATCTCCATGTTACCATTTTCTTCATCATGTCATTCATACAACCTCAAGAATCACAATGTAACCCTTATCGTCATATGAAGAAGATCTCAATAATCATATCAACATCCGAAATCTCTTATTACGATTCCAATAAATCTCGTATAGCATTATCACATGATACCATATAATACCTCAATACCGAATACCTTCCCGTACACAATCTTCTATGTACGATTACCACAAAACATACCTCTATCCGACTTCCTTCCGAAATGTATACCATAGACCAAGAATATCCAAAATGACATCAACAATATCCGAATACTACAATCTTCACCCCAAAACCTTACGGAGTATTACACGCCGTAAACCCTTCTCACAAGGATTTACCGTGCTAAGCACAATTTTCCACGTCATTTCAAAAATGTCAAAAAGATCGATGACGGTAATATTTTTCAAATACTAAAAATCATTTTCCAAATACCGTCAAAACGATCAAGGTTAAAATGCCAAAAACTCAGTTTAGGGAATCGGTTTTACAAAATAAAATTTCAGTTGGCAAAATACCAAAAATCCATTTCAAAAATACTCACGCCGCGGATAAAAGTACAGTCCAATTTATGCATTTTCATTGAAATAAGATGAACATCAAAATACACGATTCCCAACATACTTTCTCCCAAGTAGTAATCCAAAAAGAAAAAAAAATGAGCCACTATCAAAGGGATACGAGGATTACCTTGTATGGACGAACCACGAAGAAAGAATAATTGAACTCCATTCCAAGAATCATTAAATCATCATAGTCATCATATGGCCTCAAGAACATCAAGATCTCTATGATTCCATAATCATAATCAACATATTCAAAGCATATCATTATCTTCCTTCAACATAAACCTCATAGAATATGGATAACACAAGAAATCACTTCAAGAATCAACAATAGTTCCATAACCAAGCTCTAATTCCATGATTCCAAGCTCACAATCATGTTAAAAGTGTTTAAAACACTCTTAAAAGTAAAGAGGGACGAGTTTTGGAGGGAAATATCTCAAAGGATTGTGAGAGAAATGAAGGGCAACACTTCAATATATAAATTGCACTCTCATTACGTACGTAAGTGTCCTTTCTTAACGTACGTAACAACTTTATCGTACGTAATCCAAAATCCATAACGTACGTAACCAACTCACTGTCTCATTCCGTGCAGTCCATTACGTACGTAACCCATACCATAAAATGTATGTAATATACCAGTTGACTTGCTACGGTACAATGGTTGTGTTACGTACGTAACACGTCCTGTATAACGTACGTAACACGTCCTGTATAACGTATGTAACACGTACGTTGACTCGCCTATCAACATCCTCCGCCGAAAGTTGCCGAAACAGGGTCCCACCTGCCGACCAGGACTCGGTTCTGTCTGATGCCTTCGTTACGTACGTAATACCTTAGCCTTAATGTACGTAACCATGCCAATCTTACGTACGTAATCTCGTACGTAATAATTCCATACTTAGCCAATTTCAACAATTCCTGTCCAAAGTCATGACATACCAAATACGAGCATACGGCAAAATCAATACATATACTCAATTCAATAATATTGTCATACGTTCACAACGTCCTCGAGCATAATTAACCATCCATGATGTCCAATATATAAACGAAAAAAAATATATCCGAAAAATCGGGGTATTACACTCTACCCCCCTTAAAATAAGTTTCGTCCTCGAAACTTACAATCACTCGTACAAACAACATTTCAACGGGAATTCAATTTCACCAAGAATTATCGAATAATTCGAACAACATACTTACAAGTCTGCGAAGTCGAAGATCTCCCGTGATACTAGCATGCGACTCCTAAACAAAGTCTCAACATAATACCGATACACACCATTATCGCAATTAGCAACTTAACAAAATCTCAAGGAAGAGTTCACGTCCGTGACCAAGGCCACGATTCTTCCTACTTTCAGCCAACATTCTGAAAGGCACACACGTGCGTAAGTATAATCCGAATCGCACCTTCTCGAAGTGACCAATTCCCAAGAATACCAAGCTATAAACGAAACGATTAAGAAGAATACAAGAAGAGTGAGAGGACTTACAAGTACCGGTCGCACTGTGATGATGGCAGAGTAGTGATATCAGGCAAATGCCGACTCAATCGACCCAAAGACCGATGACCTAGGTATCCATAAACCTAAGCTCGATACCATATTCGTAACACCCCAAGTTATTCAGGGTATATTACAGCGCCGTGAGCCCCGCCGTGGGACCCACAAGGCTAAACATACGCGGAACTATAAACTTGACCGATAAGGTCTACATACAATAGACTGAAAGACGATACAAATGGTATTCAAAACCATAACCAATGAAACCATATACATCACTGCACAAATCAATACCTCGGCAACACAGGCCGGAACATCAAGGAAACTGAAATACAATACTCGAGTATTAAAAATCCATTCCAGTACAACAACACTGAATGGAGGAATCCAAGAAAATAACCGGAGACAAGACACAGTATCACACTTGCCCATCATCTTCATGCCGACCCGGTACCCATCTGTCCGCTCTCCTGGAACCTGAAATACATGAAACGTATTTCCCCCATAAAGGGGTTAGCCGTCGAATAGCTAGTGCAAGTATAACAATATGAAACATGATACTCCTCGACAATAAAGTAAGTGTAATCCGTCAATTCATCAATATCCGTCAATTCATCAATATAAGACTAGTATTCCGGAATGACTAAAATCTCAAGACCTATGTGAATGCCGTAAAAACGGTTCGTTCATATCATACGCCGTTACATGTAGGAATGCCATCAAAACGGTTCGTTCATTACATGCCAACATTATTTCATATGAATGCCGTAGAAACGGTTCGTTCATATCAACCATGGAATCGCACTGCAGGCTACGAAACCCTCGAGGACCATAGTTCGCCCCGAGTGGCTAGAAATAATCATACCATCAATATTTCATACTTTCAAAGTCGAGAACGCATAATCATAAATGTATACTTGCCTTAATAAACGTTATCAAGATCCCGAAGAACACGGTTCGACCGGGAAGCTTGAACCACGAAGAAGACAACGAACAGAAGGGTTCCGACTTGAGTTCTTCACAAGGATTTCGTCCCTAAGTCATATCAATGATAAATCAACAATCGTACGATGAATAATAATCGTACAACGCACAAAACCCCCCTCTTAGACATTTTGTCGGACACCTTCAAGGCGTCGACTAATAACTCAACCGAAACGAAGAATCAATACACTCCAACCGTGGAATAACGATGGAAATGATAGAATGCACCTAAATCATCATCAATCCATCACTAATCTAAATTACTACGGATTAAAAGGATGAAGTCAAACAAAATCCCCAATTTCCAACACAAAATTTAAAGTGTTCTTGAAAAATCTTTCAATAATCCGATGAATACTCCAACAAGTCCATAATCATGCGTATATCACTTCATACCCCAGGATTTTAACATCCAAAACATCATTACCCAATACAAAATCGAAATCCAAGATGTTGAAGAAATTACCTCTTGAAGATCCAAGCACTATGATTCGAAGAATACTCGATAGATCGATGATCCGAGCTTAAAAATCGAAAATAGATGAAGGAAGTCACACACTCAAGTGATAGATGGAGAAACCTCCCTCTCTCAAGCCTTTCCTCTCGAGTGGTGGTGAAGAAATGAGAAATATCGGTTGAAACGCGCAGAAAAACGCAGATATAGGGCTGACTGACGTGTGTGCCGCGGCTCAGTATAGGTGTGCCGCGAATGCACTCCAAAATTTGCTCCTGTGGCTCGGGCAAGGTGCCGCGGCTCAGCCAGTGTGCCGCGGCACCGGCACAGCGCTTTGGACGAATCTGGAAAATGAGAGTGACTTATCTATTTCGACCATAACTCCCTCGTCCGGACTCCGATTGACTCACCGTTTGAACCATTGGAAAGCTAACTCGATGCTATATAATATTGCCAAGATTCAGAATTTTTGGAGTTTCCAAGAATTTATGGTGATTTAACAAAGTCGAACTCATACGTGGAAAAGTCGCTAAAGAACACGGAATTCAACAGAACGATACCGAAACGAACTCGGATGACAAAAAGCGTAGAATTAATCATTCTCAGGATGACGAAACGGTCTCAGGCAAGTCGCCAAAATAGACTTCCGCCAAAAATAGAAAATTTCCGGGGAACAAAATTACGGGTATTACATGTATAAAATATTATCTTTGTTGACTTTTTATGTATTCGTGTTGTAGGGCTTTCCGAGACGAGTTCGTCAGTCTTTCCGGATTCAAAATCAGAGTTATATATCAAAAGTTATCATCCGAAGAAGATTTGGGGCAAAAACGCAAAGTCTAGGAAATTCTGGGCTGAAAATGTAACTCACAAAGCAACCAGTGTACAAAAAGCCGAAGCAATGTTACGGCCATAACATCTGAATGTTACGGCCGTGAGACCTCAATGTTACGGCCGTAACATCTGCAAGTTACGGCCGTAACTCTTGACAGATTATTGATCATTGTCTAATTTTTTATACTTTTGGTCTATTATTGAGGGGATGGCTGGCATTGATCCGATCTAATATAATAATACTAGAGTTTTGGAGCTATTAGATGACTTTAGGTGTATAAATAGACCCCTTAGATCCATTATTAATATCATTCATCTTATTATTTTGTCATTTTGTAATACTTTTTCTTTGTGGGAAGAACACACTTGTGTTCTTGAGAGTGTAGGTGGTTTAGCTTATGTTGTTGAGGGAGTTTATTGCTTCTTTCTCCTTTATCTACTAAGGGAGTTAGGATCAATTCTTTCCCTTTTTCAACTATTAATGACCACTCAAGCTTATAATATGTTGAATAAACCCTTCATGGGCTAAGTTATCCTTAGTTGGTATTATAAACAAGGTTTGTCATGTTATTTAAAGTTTGTATAAAGATCTATTATGGATTACTTATTATTGTGTGTGATTTTCATTGTTTTACCAATCTTTATTTATTTGGCCTATAAATGATTATATTTATGGTCTTCATATGTTTCGAAAGAAAATATGTTTGATTAGATCAAATGATCTTCACTCTAAGTTGTTCAAGGGGATAGAAATATACCTCTAAACCTTAGATGATTCTTTGAGTTATTTTCATAAAACCTAATGCTATGTATTGAAGCCAATCAACATAGAAATATAGTGGATTGATTCAATACATAAGGGGCGTTTTGACATTCGAAAGAGGAATCGTCTTTTTAAGAAAAATCGAATCTACACAACATAATAAGTAAATTCATCTTATGATCTCCTATACATCTTCTATAACTAATGATGAACTAAGTTTGTAATCCCAACTATTCCATTTTTCCCTTTTATTAATCTATTATTAGTGCAATCTTTCATTTCTTTTAAATTTAGAACTATTATTGCATTTTCCTTGCAATTGTCAAACCAAACTCTTAAATTGTGTGTTTTACTCATCTTAATCCATATAACAAATAGATAAAGTGTATAATTCAATATATAACCTAACTTCCTCGTGGGATCGATAAACTGGACTCAAAAAGTCGACATACTACTTGATACGATATCGTGCACTTGCGATAGTTACACAAAAGACGTGTCAACAACCACCAGGGTTTGTCAACACCGAAGGCGGAGACCTAGTATACAGGCTAAGGAAAGCACTGTATGGACTTAAGCAAGCGCCTAGAGCCTCGTATTAAACCTTGCCACTGTATCTAATCAATAATAGATTTGAGAAAGGTGCAGTTGACAAGACTCTCTTTAAGATAGAGGAAGGCGGCGACCTTTTAATGGTGCAAGTTTATGTCGATGATATTATATTTGGTTCAACTAACCTTACTGTATGTCAAAGGTTCTCTCATCTTATGCAAAGTAAATTTGAAATAAGTATGATGGGAGAACTTAGTTACTTTCTGTAATACACATACTTTCTATTTCTATATTTCTTCGATTCTAGTGACTTGCTTGTGTTCATTGACACATTTCAGACATGGTTTGTTCAGCATATTTCGTCATTCGAGCAAGTTTTGATACGGATTAATCGACGTATTAGTTCGACTTTGTAAAATCACCATCTATTCTTAGAAACTCCAAAAGTTCTGAATCTTTGCAGGATGATAGAGCATCAAGTTATCTTTCCAATGGTTCAAACGGTGAGTCAATCGGAGTTCGGACGAAGGAGTTGTGGTCGAAATAGCAAAGACTACACAGTGTATAATTAGCGCACGCTAAACGCATGTATTAGCGCGAGCAACGAAGTCTGGCAGAGGGTTCTGGACTGCATTTTGCAGCCGATAGCGCACGCTACACATACCTTAGCGTGCTCTAACTGTTAACAATATATATTGGACTGCAGAGGTCAACTTTCGTCATTTCTTCCTCCCCTTTCTTCCTTCCGGCGATCTTGACGATCTTGAGGGCGTATAAGCATGGATTTTGGCCTGATATCATCACCCATCAACATCTTTGAGTTTCTAGTATGGATTTAACAACATCCCAACAACTTTCTCCATTTTAATCAAGGTAAATTCTTAGAACCCTAATTTCGGGTATTTTGGGGATTTTCTTCATGATTCGTTGATTTTGTCCGAGATTGATGAATTGTTCTTGGTATTCTTGTTGTATTGATCATGGTCTTCGGATTTTGTGACTCATTTATCAATTTTTATCACCCAGACCTTGATTCTCGATTTGTCTTGAAGAAACCCTCAGATCCATGTTGTTTTTCGAGTTGATTCGAATTCCATTTAGCGTTATTGATTCGTGGTGATGTTATTTTCGTAGTTTTCTGGAGTTGTCGAGTTCATGTTCGTTCTTGGAAGTTTGAGGGCTATCCGACCGTGTCCGTTCGTCGTTTCATTGCTTGTGGTATCGAGACAAGTATCTTGCCCATACTTTTCATGTTTCGTAGACGGAATCATTGATAAATGATTTTATGAGCAATCTGAATGTTTAAATGAACTTTAAAAAGGATCGGTATGTTCTCGATAAATGTTGTCTTTCAAAAGATAACTCGTATACTTCGTAAACAAATGTGTTTTCGGTATATGTGTGTTGGTTGCATATGTTTGGTGATGTTACGATAGTATTTAGTGATGTTAGTAGACCGAAATTATTTGCCGAGGATTGTGTATTGATATGTGTAAATGTTCGGTGAATATGGGACGTTGTGTGATATTAGTTGTTATTCATTCGTAAGGAGGTTGTGGCGCTTGGTGTTGTTTGGTACTGATAATTGCTTGTGGTTGTGTGACATTAGTCGTGAGTATACGTCGACTAAAGTGGCCATTCTAGCAAAGTACCTAGCATTTGTATGCATATTCTAGTATTCGAATTATGGCTTTCCGTGGCGTTGTAGATGATATGTGTATGTTCACCTAGGGACAGTCTGATGGGGCCTCTAGGGATACATATTGCCGTGTGTGTGCGTATCGCGAACTAGGGTTAACCACCCAGGGATGTCCTGTAATATCCGCATTTTCCCTTCCCTTGTATTTTTATTTTTTATGTATTTCTCGGTCGTAGTGACCCTCGTGTATCATACAGTGTATCTTTTCCGTTATCTATTGATTTGATTCCCGTTATCGTTGTACGGAACCGCCGTTTCGGGGTTGCCGTGGATCCATTCTATGTTATGATACCCGTTGAGATGTTCCGTTAGATGTTTCGTTCACATTTCGGTGTCTTTGGACCGTTCATATTTCGTACCTAGCGCACGCTACTTCTTTTGCATAGCGCCCGCTAGGGATCCCTTAGTAGCGCACGCTACGTTTGTTTCGTAGCGCGCGCTAGCGAGTAGCCCTGGGAGTGGCAGTGCTGTTTTCCAGCCTTCTGGACTAGCGTATTAGCGTACGCTACATATGCTAGCGCACGCTAATGTCGAGGGGCTAGCGCACGCTGATGATGCCCGGTAACGTGCGCTAGCGTGAGTGTCCAAGATCTCGACAGTTTACTACTGAACCCGGTCAGGTGCCAGTTAGCGCACGCTACGCTTGTATGGTAGCGCACGCTAACGTATCAGGTGGGTTCTGGGCAGTTGCCACTGGACTCGGCTGATGTCCAGGTAGCGCACGCTATTGGTCGATAGCGCGCGCTACCGAGAGGTTATTAGCGCACGCTACGTTCGAGTAGCGCACGCTAACGGCCAAAAGTTTGGCTACTGGACTGGACGCTAATTAGTCTGGCCTGTAATTTCTCCCCGTTAGCGCACGCTAACCTTAAAGGATTAGCGCACGCTAACACTCCCTGGCTATATAAACCAGGGAGTTGACCGAGATAGTCACAAATTCTCATTTCTCTCCTTCTTCCGCGGCCGAGCGACTTCAGAGGCGATTTGAGGCGATTTTCTTCTTCCAATCACTTCAGAGATTCTTTTGCTTGAATTCTTGGTGTAGATTAACATCATCCACTTGTGTTTCTCATCCTAAATCCAAGGTAATCTCTTAGAATCCTACTTTTGGATAATTTGGGGGTTTTGGGATATTCTTCCGATCCGTTTCGTTTTGTCGATGGATTCATGATGAATATGATTAATCTTGTTGGTATTCTTAGTTTCCCTACGGATTCATGGTATATTTCGTAATTTTTACGGAATCGAGAGGGTTTGGTTGTGGTCCGCCCTCGTTGTTGTTTATATACGAATATACATGAATCGTAGGCGGGTTTTCGGGTGTATTCCAATTCCGTATTCATTTAGAAATGGTTTTAATTGTATTCTTCGAATCGTTAGGTTCGGTTTCATTGGTTCCTAGCATTCGTCGGTGACTTTCCTTTCGTTCTTCGCGTCGTCATTAATTCAAGGCAAGTATTTTTGGTAAACCTTTAAGCTTAACATGAAATGGTGATGTATATTACTTGTGTGTAACTCACCTCGTGTTGGCCCGACGGGGTCAAGGAGGGAAATCTATGCTGCCGCCCTGGATTTCACGAGTTTGTTTAGCTAGCCAGTGCGGGAGGGTCCTTAGAGGCCTCGTGCGGGAATCTATGATATTACTCTGTTCCCAAGGCGATGCATGTGCGTGTTTTGGTTTATAATATAGCCAGTGCGGGAGGGTCCTTAGAGGCCTCGTGCGGGAATCTATGATATTACTCTGTTCCCAAGGCAAATTGTTTGACTGTTTGTTTCCGGAAAAGACATGTCTGGTTTTGACTTTTGAAAATGATATTGGTGCATGTACTATGAAATGTGTAAGCGATTGGTTTGCCTTGACTACTTGTACTAGCGTAATTGCTAACCCCTTTGGGGACCCGTTTTGGGGAAATTCTTGTTATGGATTTCAGGTCATAATTATCCGGACGAGCGAGCACCGGGACAGTACGAGGATGTTGGCCAAGGCCGTTGACATGTGCATTTGGGTCGTCTTATTTCCTTTGTCTAATTCGATATGGTTGTTTTCTATATTTCTAAACTTATAGATTGTACTCGCGAGTACGTAGGTCTTTTCCTTTTCTGGTTGTGTTTGGACTTCGTTGGAGTTACCATATTTGTCGGTTGATGTTATTATGCCGGTTGTACCGGACGTGTTGTTTTATGTTCTTGTTGTTAATAATATTGTCTCCTTGCTAACCGAGACGGTTAGTCGAGAGGTGTTCTCTTGTGTTAGCCTGGTGGATTCCATGTAGGGGGTCCACGGTGCTGTAATACACCTCGAATATCTTGGGGGTGTTACATGTCCGACGGGGCTCTGCGGGGTACGGCGGCCGTGAGTCTCGTACCAACGGTTAACTTTGAAATGTTTTGTTGGAGAACTGTGATTTTTTGGCGCATATTTCGTTTGATTAGAATGGCAGTCCAAATGGTATCGTACTTGGCTGGAATGGCACCAGTGAATGTGTTGTGTGTGATGTGTACCTTGGCTGTGATAATTTGGTATGGGTACGTGAGTCTTGTGGTTGCTCTGTGTATTGTAGCTCTGTGGTGTGTCGAGTTCGACCGTATGGTTAAGTTGCAAAGTTGTGCTCTCTGTTGTCGTTCTGTGAGACTGTTTTCACGGTAATGTTTGGCACGGTGTAGTTTCTGTCGGGTTATTCTTGTGAGTATGTGATGTGGATAAGTTGAGTCACGGACCCCCCGTGATTGTGGATGGAATGTTATGATTGGGTCGTGGACCCCGTATTTTGTTATCGGAATCATATTTGGAAATAAATAATTTTTGGGCTGTGTTCCTAAGTGTTTCGAAAGGCTTGAAAATTCTTAAACCACAAATGTTTTTAAAACTCCCGAGATTGTAAAATGTTTTGTAAGATATAAAATGGTTTTATTTCAATCTTTCATAATTCAAACGGTTTTGATCAAATGAATTATCTCGGGATGTATATTCACGGTTTCTATGTCCTTGGAGTATGATATGTATGGCTTGTCTTTGTATTTATAATGGCACTAGCAAAACAATGGAGTTTTGCTAACCCCCAAGTATTCGGGGGGTGGATGTCTATTTTGCGTCCAGGTACTTGGAGGTTGCTGGGGAGAAATTCACAGGATCGTTATGAAGGATGATGGAAGACGGTGATACTAATCACATGAAGACCGGTGTTGAGTATTTGGTGATGTCTTGTTTTGTCCTTCCGTTGTGTTTATTTTCCCCTTATACGGGAATGTTGATTTATGTTAACCCCTGCGTGGGTATGAGTTACGAGAAAGAGTAATGTATGGTTGATGTGTATGTTGTGGTAAAAGACCAAATCGGTCTAATGGTCCGTTAATTTCCCATGTCGGTATGTATGGTATTGTGGTGTTTATGTCCCAATCCAGGTATCGTCCCAAAAGCTGACCTCCCCAATCCAGGTATCGTCCCAAAAGCTGACCTCCCCGCAGACACGACCAAGAGTCCAGCGAATGAACTCATGAGCCTCAATACCCACGTGGAGGATACGGCGCCAAGGGTGGTTGGCACGAGCTTTAAGAGCAGTACGCATAGGCGTATAAAGGCCAGCAGAGCAGTTTCTGCGGAGCATAAATTGCGCCCACAGAGACGTGCCCGCGCGAAGGCGCCACCAGAGCTTATAACTAAAAGCTCTCGCCATATCCGAAAGGCTCCGAATCCCGAGGCCTCCCTCAGAGACCGGACGACAAATCTGCCGCCAACTGACCCAATGCGTCTTCCTCTTTGGACCAACAGCACCCCAGAAATATCTCGCAATGATCTGCTCGAGTTCCTGGATAATGTACTGTGGGGGATCCAAAACCTGAAGCAGGTGAAGAGGAATCGTGCAGAGAGTGCTCTTAATAAGAGCCAAATGACCCCCAAAAGCAAGGTGGCGATGGGACCAACCAGAGATCCTATCCAACATCCGTTGCTTCACCCCAGCAAAGAGCTCTCGTCTCTTATAGCCTTTGTAAAGGGGCACACCTAGATAGGTGATGGGGAGATCGCCTTGGCGAAAACCAGTAAGATCGTAAACTCTCTAATGCCAACGAGGCACATGCTTGGGAGCGAGAATAAAAGTGCTCTTCTGGATACTAACCATCTGGCCCGAAGCCATAGAGTAGTGATCCAGGAGACGCATAAGATCAACAAGACCATCATCCACAGCCCGTGTGAATATAATGATGTCATCAGCGTAGGATAAGTGCGAGACGGGGAAAGGCCGTCCAGCCGTCCTATACCTCATCAAAGGATGATCTCGAATGAATCGATCCAAGCAGCGCGATAAATAATCAGTGGCAAGCATGAAGAGCGACGGAGAAATAGGGTCGCCCTGACGCAAACCCCGGCTAGAGGCAAAATAGCCGGCCGGGCTGCCGTTCACCAAAATGGAGAACGTGTATCTCTCGACGCAATGACGGATGAACAAAATCCATCTAGCCGGGAATCCCATCCTCACCAGGACCTCACGTAAAAAATGCCAGTGAACCCTATCATACGCCTTAGCCATATCAAGCTTCAGCGCAAGGTTCGGGACACCATGAATGTCCGCGACGTGGAGGTCGTGAATAAGTTCTTGGGCCAAAAGGATATTATCAGTAATAACCCGCTCGTGAACAAATCCACTCTGGTTCGGAGAGATAATAAGAGGGAGGAGAGGAGCAAGCCGAGCGTTAAGGATTTTCGTGATAATCTTATTGGTCACATTACACAGACTAATAGGCCGGTAATCTGACCAACCGCTCGGAACAGGCTTCTTCGGGATCAAGACGACCGTAGTCGCCGTGAAAGCCAGAGGCATAGGGTGACCCTCAAAAAACTCGAGAATAGCCCCCTCTACGTCGGAAGATACAATGTCCCAACAATGATGAAAAAACAAAGACGAGAACCCGTCAGGCCCAGAAGTGCTGTGAGGATCGATATCAAATACCGCAGCACGAATCTCAGGGGGAGAGGGTGGGACACATAAACTATCAGAATCAAAAGAAGAGGGGATATAGGGAAAACAAGTGTCATCCGGGTGGACGAGAACATCATCATCGGATGTAAGCAGAGTCCTAAAGAAATTCACAGCGGATGATCTGATGTCCGACTCTATAGCGATCGTCGTACCACCATCCTCAATGCTGTGAATATGCGACTGACAACGCTTCTGCTTCGCAAAACCCTGAAAATACCGGGTGTTGTGCTCGCCCTCAGTAACCCAACGAACTGCGGCCTTCTGTTTCCAAAAATCTTCCTCCATAGAGAGACGAAGATGGTACTCAGCACGAAAACGGTGCATAGCGGTTCTATTCTCCGGAGTAGGATCCGAATCATATCGCCGCTCGGCCTCGTCAGCAGCCCTCAAGGCCTCATCCAACTTCGTATGAAGATTACCAAAATGCATCCGGTTCCACTGCTTTCGCCACGCTTAACCCTAAGGAGTTTGGCCTGTAGGTTACACATGCCAGATAATCCGGTCGGAGTAAGCCAGACTTCCCTAACAGTGTCCAGGAATGTGTGATGCCGGACCCACATACTCTGGAAACGGAATGACGACTTGTGACGAGTCGCGGAGAAACAACACTGGATAAGAAGAGGCGCATGGTCAGACCGAAGTCGAGGTAGATGAGTGACGGTTGATACCGCAAACACATTCGACCATGCTTCATTCAATAAAGCACGATCTAGCCTTTCCCTCAAACCATTGCGCTCCCAAGTGAAAATATCGCCCTCACAGCCTGCGTCAATCAACTCACAGTCAGCAATAGCCTGTGCAAAATCCAAAATCTCTGGAGAACGGTCAGTGGTACTACCCTCGCGCTCATGTGAATGCAAGAAGATATTGAAGTCACCACTGACTAGCCACGGCAACCCCTCTACTTCCAGAGCAATCTCACGGAGGGTGTCCCAAAGGGCGTAACGACCAGCACGGTTAGTGCTGGCATAGACATAAGTGATGTAAATCAACTGAGGAAGAAGGGAAGAAGAAATAGAAAGATGAAGGACTTGATCGGTATCCAACAAAACTTGGTGCTGAAAGTGGGGGGAAGAAAAGAACCAAATTTTATTAGACCGATTATAAAGTGCCGACGCAAAACCTAAAGAACGAATATAAAAAGCAAAATTGGCATTGGAGCCCATGGATTCTAAAATGCCAATAAAAGGAAACCTATGAACACGGTTGAGATGTCGAATGCGCTTCTGTGCTCCGGTGTTAGACAGACCACGAGCGTTCCATGTAAGAATGGGTATCGACATAATCTAAACAACCAACTCAGACGAAGACCTAGGACGCTGACTGGAGCGACCCCGTCTCCGAGGACTATCCTGCCGGGCGGATGTTCCCCCTTTCAAGGGCGATGAAGATCGCCCCTTAGAGGAGAAATAGGGTCCGCGAGAAGCTGCTCTTCCTCGTGTGGAAATCGTGGAATCAGAAGCAGCTTTGCCCCTAATCGTGACACCAGGGGCAGCAGTAATAGACATCAAACGTCTCTTAACTGGGGGCTTTGATGCCGACAGGAGAGGCACCATCGCCGAGGAAGAGAGGCTGGGCTCAGAGATCTCAAATTGAGTGTGGGTAAGACCGCACTCAGTTT
The DNA here is from genome assembly GCA_033398695.1 of Orobanche coerulescens. Classification (NCBI taxonomy): domain Eukaryota; kingdom Viridiplantae; phylum Streptophyta; class Magnoliopsida; order Lamiales; family Orobanchaceae; genus Orobanche; species Orobanche coerulescens. The sequence continues at coordinate 131,146,003 of CM065806.1, read as the reverse complement.
GAGAGAGACAAGGAAAAGAAGAAGGGGCAGGCTCGAAAACCACCAAGGCCAAGGACTTGGGCTGAACGACGATCTGGTCGTCTATGAGGCCGACTCTGTCATGGAGGGGGGAGGTAGACGCAAGGATTCAAGAAGAGTGAGGGGCGGTAGAGGACTCTGTATCATCCTCTAGAAGCAGATCGTTATGAATCTCGTGACCAATGCAGTCGCTACCCGACACACTATTTTTATCACTCACACTAATGATATTGTCAATGCCAACTAAATCCTCCTCCTCTCTAGCAGAGGAGTCCAAAGATGCAAAGTAAGAGTTCTGACCAGTAGCAGCTGTGCCCTTGGGAATCAATCCCGTCTCCTTGGGCCCTTTTTTGGCAACTGCTTGCCAAGCGGCAGGCTCCTTACTTTTAGGGGCTGCCTGGGAAGTACTAGCCTTAGTGACTATAGGAGGGGCAGGCTGCGTCTTCTGCTGACGAGAAGGGGCAGGCTGAGGTTTCTTACGCTGGGGCGGCGGAGGGCGTTCATTGTTGCCAACTATGTAGCAACTGGACGGCTCGTGCCCCACGTGAGAACAGAGAGAGCAATATAGTGGCACTCTCTCGAAAATAATGCGCTGCGTAATAACCTGATCGCCAAACTCAAACTCGATCTCAGGCACTTTGGGTGCCAGGAGGTCAATCTCGACGCACACACAGGCTACTGAAAGTCGTGAATGTGTGGCCGTCGGGGTATCAACTAAGATGGGATTGCCAACAACCTTGGCAATCGTGTATAATGCACGTGGATGAAATAAATGTAGAGGTAGATCCGGAAGTCTAATCCTGACCGGACAAATAGACGTCTCTGTCCTAACCGAGAAACTAGGTGACCACTTAAATACTCGTGCAGGACATCCAGAAAAATTCCAGGTAGAACCTAACCAAATACGTCTAAAGTCCTCATCATTATCAAACCTAACTGCTACATAACAATAGTTCATCCAACTCCAACTAAATTTACCCCTCAGTTTCATGTCAGTCAATCCCGAGGCCACATCTCGAGGGGTGGGAATAGCATGTTAAAATTTAAGAATCAAAGTGCGTTCCCATGACGCGGCAAGAGTAATCATATCAGAAGAATAAAAGGTAACACGCGTCTTCTCATTTACGGAGGAAAGAGTACCAAAAGGACATACCTTCGCTCCGTCGAAATTGAAACTTTTAACTGTCGACCCGGGCTGCTGTATGAAACCAGCCTGCTGTGCCAAGCCGGATGAATTGTTGACTGTCTGGGCATATGATGCTTTCGGCCGAGATGGTTCATCAAGAGGACGGGTCGGATCATGAATGATGTTGCTGGGCTGTCTGGTTGAATTGATCGAAACTGGTGCTGCCTGACGAACCGGGTTGTAGATAACCGGAGCTGCTCGGATTTGGTGGATGGGGGTGACAGGTTTCGGTTCTGTGAGGCGTTTTGAAATCTTGGTTGGCTGATTTTTTACACGGATGGGGGTTGTAGTTGGTGAGGATGGGCCAGGGTGAAATGATTTTAGTAGGGGGAGAGATGGGCTAGGTTGCTGTAGGGTAGATGGGCTGGGTGAGGGGACAGTTTGACTGGGCTGGGAGGTAAATGGGTCATAATATGGGCCGAACTGAGCAGGGCCCGTATTGTTTGGGTTTGTGCTGGAAATAAGGGTTTTATTTTGTGGTTTAAAATAATTGAGGATGGTGTTGGGCTTAGACACATTTGGGTTAAGGATATTTGTAGAATGATGGGATAAGTTTGAATGGGCCACTATAGATGGGCCGGGATTAAGTTTAGGAAAATTTGGGATTTCATTTAGGCTTTGGATTTCATTTAGGCTTGTATTAATACTAGGCTTAGATTGAAAATATGAAGTGGGCCAAATAGTAGCAGGTCCAGAATGATTGGGTATGGGAGTAATGGGCCGTACCTTATTAATATTTTCTGGAGCAGGTCCATTAACAAGGCCCGGAGGATCTGAGCCGATCGCTGGGAATGGCCCTAATATCGACGGTATAGCATGCTGCGCGTTCAACCCTGCAACTAGGGTTTCCAACATCGGCGACGGAGCTTCTGCAGAGACAAGCTGGACTGTCGGAGATGGCGGAGCTTCTGTAGAGTCGAGCTGATGAAAATGATTAGATTTAGGCAAACCCATGCTATTAGGAGATGCGTTAGTATATGCGAACGAGCGACGGTGGTGATGTTCCCCAGGCGATGATGGTGGCGACGAAGAAGGCGCCGGGGATGATGCTGGGATATTGCAGAAAACGTCAACTGACGCCGGTGAGGTGACGATTGTTTTTGCGGGCGACCGCGATTTTCTTTTTTTCTTCGGCATGATGTCAAGCTTTAGTCGGCGATAGCCGCGACGGCAGGCATCAGGCAGCTGCTGCCGGCTAAGGTTCAGTCTGGAAGTAGCAGGCGAAGGTTCAAACGAGTTGCAGTATTGTTTCGGGTTAATCCGTTTATCGTTGTGACTTTTCTAAATTCGGCTACGCTCCTGTGAATCTTATGAAAATGTATATCATGTCATTTTTATCAGATCATATATTGTCTTGATTCGTGCTGTGGACTTCGGGGATGCTATTGGATTTCTGTTATTCGTTATGATTCGGATATGATTGTTCGACTGTTGATGTCTCGATCGTTGTTGTTCGATCGTTTGTTGTCCGGTATTCGTTGATCTCGTATCATGATTTTTGAGCATTCAGACCACTTCGTAATTTCCTTAAGTTCGGGAAATTAACTTCGTTTTCGATCTTCCAATCCTCATGTTGTGGAATTTCGTATTTGTTCAGCAATTAACTCGCGTTTTGATTGATGTACTGTTTGGGTTGTTCAACCATACTGATTTTTGTCCGTGCATTTTGTTATCATTCTGAAATGGCGATGTGGATGTTAGCAGCCATGTGCTGCATGTGATTCGTTGCAAGCCGTTGGCAACGGACAGAGTGTGTTATCTGAGATTGTTTTACATTGATCGTTCTATGTTTTAAGTTTCGGGACGAAACTTCTTTTTAGTGGGGTAGAATGTAACACCCATACTTTCTATTTCTATATTTTTCGATTCTAGTGACTTGCTTGTGTTCATTGACACATTTCAGACATGGTTTGTTCAGCATATTTCGTCATTCGAGCAAGTTTTGATATTATTTTGGATTAATCGACAAATTAGTTCGACTTTGTAAAATCACCATCGATTCTTGGAAACTCCAAAAGTTCTGAATATTTGCAGTATGATAGATCATCAAGTTAGATTTCCAATGGTTCAAACAGTGAGTCAATCGGAGTCCGGACAAAGGAGTTGTGGTCGAAATAGCAAAGACTACACAGTATATAATTAGTGCACGCTAAATGCATGTATTAGCGCGCGCTAACGAAGTCTGGCAGAGGGTTCTGGACTGCATTTTGCAGCTGATAGCGCACGCTACACATACCTTAGCTTGCGCTAACTGTTAACAGTATATATAGGACTGCAGAGGTCAACTTTCGTCATTTCTTCCTCCCCTTTCTTCCTTCCGGCGATCTAGACGATCTTGAGGGCGTATAAGCATGGATTTTGGCCTGATATCATCACCCATTAACATCTTTGAGTTTCTACTATAGATTTAACAACATCCCAACATCTTTCCCCATTTTAATCAAGGTAAATTCTTAGAACCCTAATTTCGGGTATTTTGGGGATTTTCTTCATGATTCGTTGATTTTGTCCGAGATTGATGAATTGTTCTTGGTATTATTGTTGTATTGATCATGGTCTTCGAATTTTGTGACTCATTTATCAATTTTTATCACCCGGAACTTGATTCTCGATTTGTCTTGAAGAAACCCTCGGATCCATGTTGTTTTTCGAGTTGATTCGAATTTTGTTTGGTGTTATTGATTCGTGGTGATGTTATTTTTGTAGTTTTCTGGAGTTGTCGAGTTCTTGTTCGTTCTTGGAAGTTTGAGGGCTACCCGACCGTGTCCGTTCGTCGTTTCATTGCTTTTGGTATCGAGGCAAGTATCTTGCCCATACTTTTCATGTTTCGTAGATTGAATCATTGATAAATAATTTTCTAAGCAATCCGAATGTCTAAATGAACTTTAAAAAGGATCGGTATGTTCTCGATAAATGTTGTCTTTCAAAAGATAACTCGTATACTTCGTAAACAAATGTGTTTTCGGTATATGTGTGTTGGTTGCATATGTTTGGTGATGTTACGATAATATTTAGTGATGTTAGTAGACCAAAATTATTTGCCGAGGATTGTGTATCGATATGTGTAAATGTTCGGTGAATATGGGACATTGTGTGATATAAGTTGTTATTCATTCGTAAGGAGGTTGTGGCGCTTGGTGTTGTTTGGTACTGATAATTGCTTGTGGTTGTGTGACATTAGTCGTGAGTATACGTCGACTAAAGTGGCCATTCTAGCGAAGTACCTAGCATTTGTATGCATATTCTAGTATTCGAATTATGCCCTTTCCGTGGCATTGTGGATGATATGTGTATGTTCACCTAGGGACGGTCTGATGGGGCCTCTAGGGATACGTATTGCCGTGTGTGTGCATATCGCGAACTAGGGTTAACCACCCAGGGATGTCCGACGGGGCTCTGCGGGGTACGGCGGCCGTGAGTCTCGTACCAACGGTTAACATTGAAATGTTTTGTTGGAGAACTGTGATTTTTTGGCGCATATTTCGTTTGATTAGAATGGCATTCCAAATTGTATCGTACTTGGCTGGAATGGCAACAGTAAATGTGTTGTGTGTGATGTGTACCTTAGCTGTGATAATTTGGTATGGGTACGTGAGTCTTGTGGTTGATCTGTGTAGTGTAGCTCTGTGGTGTGTCGAGTTCAACCGTATGGTTAAGTTGCAAAGTTGTGCTCTCTGTTGTCGTTCTGTGAGACTGTTTTCACGGTAATGTTTGGCACGCTGTAGTTTCTATCGGGTTATTCTTGTGAGTATGTGATGTGGATAAGTTGAGTCACGGACCCCGTATTTTGTTATCGGAATCATATTTGGAAATAAATAATTTTTGGGCTGCGTTCCTAAGTGTTTCGAAAGGCTTGAAAATTCTTAAACCACAAATGTTTTTAAAACTCCCGAGATTGTAAAATGTTTTGTAAGATATAAAATGGTTTTATTCCTATCTTTCATAATTCAAACGGTTTTGATCAAGTGAATTATCTCGGGAAGTATATTCACGGTTTCTATGTCCTTGGAGTATGATATGTATGGCTTGTCTTTGTATTTATACTTGCACTAGCAAAACAATGGAGTTTTGCTAACCCCCGAGTATTCGGGGGGTGGATGTCTGTTTTGCGTCCAGGTACTTGCAGGTTGCTGGGGAGAAATTCACAGGATCGTTACGAAGGATGATGGAAGACGGCGATACTAATCACATGAAGACCGGTGTTGAGTATTTGGTGATGTCTTGTTTTGTCCTTCCGTTGTGTTTATTTTCCCCTTATACGGGAATGTTGATTTATGTTAACCCCTGCGTGGGTATGAGTTACGAGAAAGAGTAATGTATGGTTGATGTGTATGTTGTGGTAAAAGACCGAATCGGTCTAATGGTCCGTTAATTTCCCATGTCGGTATGTATGGTATTTTGTTGTTTATGTATTTAGCATGGTAGATCCTCATGGAGAGGGTCTACGGCGCTGTAATAGTCCTGAGTGGTTTGGGGGTGTTACAGAATATGGTATCGGAGCTTAGGTTGCGGAAACATAGGCTGTCGGGTCGAGTTGTGTGTTGTCGGGCCTTGTCTTGTCTTGTCAGATTTTGTCTGACTGAGTCGTGTCGCGACGCGTCGTCTGAGGTGTCGGTCGTGATTAGTATCGAGGTGCAGCCATAATCTTCGTGCGATCTGTGGATGTAAGTCTCCCTACTTTGTTGCTCTCGTGTTATACGAGCTTGTGTGATTAGGTGTTATTATGTGGAGTTTAAATGTGAATTGTGAATATGCAATCCATGTTTGTTGATTCTTGTGTTGTACTGGAATAAAAAGTGATATAGGTGTATAAATGTGTATATATATATTGTGTGAATCGTTTTACTGGAGTAACGGCTTGGTGTGATCCCGCAAAGAAAGTTTGTCAATGTGATATTTCAAAGTTTAGTTATTTTTGAAGAGTCACGTAAATTTTATTTTAAAACATCCTTCAAGAAAGGAATTTTTTTTGATTTCGTATGATGACCTCGAGACCGGACTTTTTTTTAGAACCTAACTACTTATATTTTATTTTCATCTTGCATTGCAAGTTTTCAAAATTTGATTTTAAAGACTCAAATGAGGTCTACCAAAAATTTACTCGAAACGTGGCTCTTGCTTTCGACCTTTTGATTTCATGATCGTCGGTTCGGGGGTATGTAGTGATGTTGGTATTATTATTTGGTCAATAATGCTCAAAATTGTGATTTAGTTAGTGGTGTGAACATTAAGTCGTCCTAAATGCACTTTTTGTGAGAGTCCTCATTACTGAGAAGTTGGATTTCAGTTTTAGATGTTAATTATCTTTTGATGGTTGCTTGTGCGATACTGTAATTATATGGACATATGATCTTGACGTGTGATTGGATTTGATGGTAATGAATCGTATTTTGATAAAATGGTAAATTATGTCTGTTGTGTGTGTATTCGAAAACACTTTTCTGAAAATTTTATAAACTTGAGCAATTTGTGGAAAATTAAATTTTATAAAGTTTTGACGGTTCGCTTAATCGACGGCTTCGTGTGGACTTTGAAAATCGTTTAAAATTGGCGAGCCGGCCTTGAATTTCCTAAAGGAACCCCGACGGTATTGAAAGAGTCGTTATAAAGTATCTTTGAATATTTTGTAAAATGTTACCGTCGTTGATTATTGTGTAGTGTTGAGAAGATTTTTAAAAAATGATTTTGGACGTACTGTTGTATTTTCAAATGATTCGAGTACCTGATTTTCAGAAATCTTTCACATTATCAAAATTTTTTATTTTCAAGAACCAATACAATTTTTATTTTCAAAAATATATTGTGAAAGATGAAGGATCTTACTCGATTTAAACTTCAAACTCGGATTTGGAAAAGTTTTCTATACTGAGCCAGTTATCGTGCGTGATCTTGAATCACCCCAAAATGATTGATGATTGGTGGGAATATTTAGTGCTTGTACGAATGGTTTGAGGATCTTGCATGGTTACCTTGTTTGTTATTAACGGTGATGATTATGTGTAGTGGCATGGTTATTTTAATAGTGGCAGTTGCAAGGATATATTGTTTTGCAAATAATTCCAAAAGGAGACGGTTAAAGTCTTCTGTTTACAAGTTTTGACAAAAAGTCCGAGGTACCGAAAATACTTTCAAAGTTTTATTTTGAATAAACATGCAAATCCAAGTATTTTCAAAGGATATCATGTAAAAGGATACCTCGTGGATCTTCTTATCGAGTTGCTATTAATTGTCTCATGTGATATGTCAAGCTGAGTTGGCAATTTGGTATATTATTTTGCGATGCTGTACCATTGTATTGAGTGAGTATCCGCTTAATATGCCGAGGGGCAAAGGGCGCGGTCGTTACCGCGGTACAGACAGTCATGGAGATCAGATGCGGGACCAAGAGAAGGTTTCCGGGAAGGTTGCTATTCTAGCAATTCGTTCTTGTTGTTTAGGTTTCGGGGACGAAACCTCTTTTATAGGTGATATGGTGTAATACCCATATTTTTTTGCTTTCGTTTTGTTCGACTCTATCGACTCATTTGTGTACGTTGATATTTTCTAGACTTGTTCTACTCTTCACTTTTTGTTGTTCGAACGAGTTGCAGTATTGTTTCGGGTTAATCCGTTTGTCATTGTGACTTTTCTAAATTCGGCTCCGCTCCTGTGAATCTTATGAAAATGTATATCATGTCATTTTTATAGGATCATATATTGTCTTGATTCGTGCTGTGGATGTAACACCCCAAACTAGGCGGATATTACAGTGCCGTGAATCCCCGACTGGGACCCACCAGGCAAATGAAAATGATGAATTAAATAATATAATTGTAGTACCGAACCACATTATATTACCAAGTACTCCGATGAGGAGTTCAAGTACAACACACCAGGACAATACCGAATACTAGTGTATTTTATATGAAGATAAAATACACCACTCTGAATAATTAAACATCTCAAACGGAAGTTGCAGCGGAATACACTTGACGGAAATAACTGACATGACTAAAATGACTGAAATAAACGGAAAGACTGGGGCCCCCTACTAGTATCACTGGGACTCCTCGACGTCAGCGTGTTCTCCCCGTACTTTTGCCTTACCAAGACCTGAAAAACAAAATCCCCCAAACGGGGTCAGTTAAACAGAACAACAATCCTCAAGGGTTGAAAATACACAATCATGATTATATCTGAAATTATGAATTATTCTGTTGAAACATACACAATCAAACATGCTATATGAATCAACTATCAGTACGGCTCAAAGGAATGGCGCCACACTACGTCCGGGATGGAAATGTGTCCGTGCACAAGCCACCAACGATCAAACACGCGTGGTCTTGTACCTAATCAGTCTCACGAGCAATCGACTCGTGCACACCCAATGTGAGGCCACCAACCAACACACGACTATAATGTGCCCGACATGAAAATCCTACACATACCAACCGGCACGCCAGTATGACCCGGAATGCCACAATATGACAAAAGTGACAATGAAAATGAATAATGACTCACCAAGATTGAATGATGGTGACATGAATGATAGCTCAATGAAATGATCGGAACCGTCGTTCCTTATGACTGAGGTGATTAATTGACAATGACGAGTTTTGATACGATTAATACAATGATGAATGAGTTATGATTATGAATGAACAACGACAAAAGGAATGAATATCCTTTTAACCGAGTAAGAATTATCTTACACAATACCGATAAAGAATGTCCGTCCACGAACAACGTCCTAACCAAGATACCGATCGCTCGAACAACCTTGAATAACAATAATTACCAACAATCGTTCAATACACGCATCAAGTAACAAAACAAGACTAACCCAACGGTCGAAACAACGATAATCAAACTCATAAGGCATTCCAACGAATACATAACCAACCACACAACTTCGGAATTATCCAATCCCGAATATGTCGAAACCAAACCAAAATGAGTATTTCGAACTAACAAAACACTTCAATGACATCAATAATCCATTAGGAATCCATAATTCATGGTTACAACAACATCAATCGGAAAATCCCCAATTAACCAAAGTCAACCCCAAGGGTTCTTGAAATAGTTCCGAAAATAACCATTAAATCCGTAGGAATATATTTATCCAAGGTAGATAATCCATATCTAACATATTCCGATGATAATCCAAGCTTACACGAAGAAATCGGAAGGAAAAACTCAAAAATCCGAAATTCAAGATCCAAGAAATTAATACCTTTGATTTGATGTATTGGAGATGATGAAGTGATGATAATCCAACTCAAAGACTTGAAGATGATGATTGATGATTACACCTTGAAGAATACTCTCAAAAATCGCCCAAATCGCCAAGAACCGACGAGAAAAAGAGATTAGAATGATAAATGACGAACTCTGACTAAACTGTCCAATTTATATTCAGTCCAGGTTAGCGTGCGCTAGCCCTAATGCGTAGCGTGCGCTAACGGGAAATTTGGGTATTCCAGTACCCACTGTCCGAACACGGTAGCGCGCGCTACGTACCTTTTGTAGCGTGCGCTACGACCATACTACTAGCGTGCGCTAAGATCCATTATTAGCGTGCGCTAACGAAATATTGATGCCCAGTACTGGAGTCCAGAAAACTGTCTTCCCTCTGATCTGACCTCGATAGCGTGCGCTACAACCATAGTTTAGCGTGCGCTAATATATCGGTTGCGTACGCTAACAACAACACATAGCGTGCGCTATGAAATAATCGATGCGATCCAGTAGCCACTGGACTCAACCTGATCCGTCCCTAGCGCGCGCTACTCCACACATATAGCGTGCGCTACTACAACCCGTTAGCGCGCGCTACTTACCACTCGTAGCGTGCGCTACAAATAATCTCACCTGCAGTCCAGTACCTAATGGACTGAACACACGAAAACCTTAGAGTGCGCTAAAGCTGAGTGGTAGTGTGCGCTACCTATACCCAATTAGCGTACGCTACAAGGAGTATGTAGCGTGCGCTACTCCTCACGCATACCGCAACGAAATGACAATGATGATAAACGCGGCACGAAACTCCAATCCGATTAGTGATGAATGACGATTGATATACGATACAATTACTCTGAATGATGAATACCATGACTGAATCTGAGTGACAATTGATTAATAATGAGTGAAAATTACTGAGTATCAATTACTGAATGATAAGTACTGAATGATAATTACTGAATTACAACCGGGTATTACATACACCCCCCCTTAAAAGAGTTTCGTCCTCGAAACTAAGGGTAAACAACTCGGGACATGAACTATCCATCACGATCTGCAAACAATAATGTCCAAATAGTTCTCGGGACCAAATCAATCGCACGCCCAAGTCCCCAAGTCTTGACGTCTCGGATCACAATGAACGATTTCCCAAAAATATCACGAAGTCTCGGTATGACACCAAAAGGAATGCATCAAACGATCTCAAAATCTCAAGATTCTCAAATACGATCATTATAAGATAGATCAACAATAAATGATCCACAACCATGACACATTAATACGGATTGAGTTATATAGTCATCTGAAAGACAAGGCTATATATCAAATGTACCCAACATCGATATCCTCCATACCATCGATCTCCTCGATCCCAACGATTCGACGAAGACCCAAACCTGAACTCACCGCTTAATATGACCCCGAAAGGTTACCAAAACGAGAGTGAATATGATGAATGGTAAATGATTAGATATCCGACAAGGATCAAGAATAACTCGCCGAGGTGAACTAATAACGAAATGAGTGATAACTCAAATGAAATTATTGGAACCATGGTTCCCCGTGAAGTGAATGATTGGTTGATAAATATAAGTCTTAACGTGATTGATATATGATGAATGACCTATGCGAAAAATTGAACGACGATGAAATGAATGATTATCCTATTACCGAGCAAGAATTAACTTGCTCAACACCGGTGATGAATGTCCTGTTGTATCACTGTTTAAGCAAACAACAGTCGAACTCGTCGTCTGAGATGAAGATGCTCTCCCAGCATGAATACGACTAGAAACGATCTCTTGGACGTCGGAGTCCGATGTCCCTCTGAACTCCTTCCATACCGAGGCAGGAAAGTCACGTGATAATTACGGATCTCGTATGAAGATTGCACTATGATTACGAGATGGAATGATAACAATGAGCATACATGCTCTAACAAAATGGATGCATTAATAATGCAATAAAACGATCGTCGACATGACGCCGTAATATGAGAAGATCGCATGAAAAATCAAGTGAGGTGACAAGCCTATCTGATGAAATTCCTGAAATGATTACCTTGAACAAGTTCACAAGATTGAAAAATTTGATTCACAAGATCAACAACTGAACCGTGAGATGGACTGGATGGTTAATAAATTAATCGAACAATGAGATTGACTCCGTGATGAATGAATTAATTGAACAATGAGATTAACTGAGTGATGAATGAATTGACTGAACAATGAGATTGACTGAGTGATGATTGAATTGACTGAACAATGAGATTGACTGAATGATGAATGAATTGACTAAACAATGAGATTGACTGAGTGATGAATGAATTGACTGAACAATGAGATTGACTGAGTGATGAATGAATTAATTGAACAATGAGGTTAACTGAGTGATGAATGAATTGACTGAACAATTTTTAGAAAATCCTTCCACAAACCGCCGATAATAGCCGGCTAATCCGAGAAAGCTTCGGATTTGCTTAACATTCTTCGGAGGTGACCAATCTTGGATAGCCTTCGTCTTCTGAGGATCAACACGCACTCCATCTGATGAAATTACAGGTCCGAGAAAAGTCACTTCGGACATCCAGCACTCACCTTTGGAAAACTTCCCATAAAGTTGCTCTCGTCTTAACACGTCGGAAACCTGATGAAAATGAACCTCGTGTTCCTCCCGGTCACGAGAATAATCAAAATGTCATCGATGAAGACAACAACAAAACTGATCCAAAAGTCGATGAAAACCTGATTCATTAACTCCATGAATACCGCAGGTGCAATAATCAACCCAACCGGCATAACCGCAAACTCATAACGACCATAGCGTGTTCGAAAAGCCGTCCTCGTGATATCCGACTCTCGAATTCGCAACTGATGATATCCAGATCTTAAGTCGATCTTGGAAAATACTGAAGCTCCCTGAAGTTGATCCAAAAGATCGTCGATACGGGATAGAGGATACTAATCTTGATCCTCACCCTGTACAACTCCTGATAATAATACACACACGAACGAACCATACCTCTCCTTGACAGATAACACTGGTGCTCCCCACGGGGACACTCTCGGTCGGAGATAACCTTTCTCGAACTAATCCTCAAGTTGAATCTTCAACTCCTGCATTTGGTCGGGGCCATCCGATACGGTGTCTTCGATAATGGGGACGTACCGGCTCCAACTCACTCCTGAATTCCACTACTCTATGAGAAAGCAACCAGATAACTCGTCTGGAATACACCGTCAAACGATGACAATGATACCACGAATGATTGAACATTTCGATTGCCCGAGAATGGTCAATCGATAAAAAGTGATACAATGAATGATTGAACATCTCGATTGCCTTAGAAATGCTAATCGATGAAAATGATGCAATGTATGATTGAATAACTCGATTGCCTTAGAAAGGCCAATCGATGAAAATGATACAATGAATGATTGAATAGCTCGATTGCCTTAGAAAGGCCAATCGATGAAAATGATACAATGAATGATTGAATAGCTCGATTGCCTTAGAAAGGCCAATCGATGAAAATGATACAATGAATGATTAAATAGCTCGATTGCCTTAGAAAGGCCAATCGATGAAAATGATAAAATGAATGATTAAATATCTCGATTGCCTTAGAAAGGCCAATCGATGAAAATGATACAATGAATGATTAAATAGCTCGATTGCCTTAGAAAGGCCAATCGATGAAAATGATACAATGAATGATTGAATAACTCGATTGCCTTAGAAAGGCCAATCGATGAAAATGATACAATGAATGATTAAATAGCTCGATTGCCTTAGAAAGGCCAATCGATGAAAATGATACAATGAATGATTGAATAACTCGATTGCCTTAGAAAGGCCAATCGATGAAAATGATACAATGAATGATTAAATAGCTCGATTGCCTTAGAAAGGCCAATCGATGAAAATGATACAATGAATGATTAAATAGCTCGATTGCCTTAGAAAGGCCAATCGATGAAAATGATACAATGAATGACTGAACAACTCGCTTGTGGAATTTCTCTGCTTCCATCATAATAGTAATCCTTCTGGGACAATGGGGATTACCTCCCTGAAGTACACATTCGACGACCAACGACGAAAATGATAGTGACCATGCGCTTACGAAAATTGAGAACGGCATCATGACAATCCATCTAATTAACACTCAATATTACATCGTCCTTCGATAAATTCACCACGATTAGGTCCACTGACCGATTGCGGTCATTAAGCTTACCTTGGTATGATTTCCGAAAATCTTCTATCGTCAGGTACACCGATGGTATGAGGTCCACCAGCAATAGGACTATCCAAATTAAGTTTATTCAATCATGACTTGAAAATGAATGAATGCAGTGCACCAGTATCAAAAGGTACACACGGGTTGAAATAAAATTACGAGTATACCTGAGATCGTTCGGGCCACCGGATCGTCGATCCTCTTCATCACATGAATCCGGGACCTGCCGGCCCCCGAACCGGACGCTCCCGTCTGATAAATACGAGCTCCAACTCTATTTGCTTCCATTGTCTTAAACGACGTTGACAAAGCAGTCTGATTCTGAAACGCTGGTTGCTTCGGGGCCTGAGATGCCACCGGAGCCGACTTGGAGTTCTTTCGGCAAAAACGGGCCTTATGCCCAAAATTCCCACAATTATAACATGTGATAGACGGCGTCGTACACCTAGTACTGAAATGGCCCGGCGCCACGCTTGAAACAGATGATGGCCGAATCCGGCCGCCGGACCGAGATCCCGCAGATTAGGTGTCGTAGGAGGACGCTCGAAACGGTAGGACCCGCACGAGGTTTCTTGGAGGTTGACCAACCGCCTTCGGACCGATTACGCCGTTGATTTCTTGCCGACAGATGAAGGTTGTTGTTCAGACTTTCCTTAGCGGCCGTCTCATACGGAGAGTTCGCTCGATTAAACCGGCCAGAGTGGCGCAATGATGATTGAGCAATCGAACATGGGTCATCATGGCTCGCATAAAAGCGAGTGGATCAACCCGAACATCTCTTGATCGAGCCGAGTCCGGGTACGATTTCTGACACAGTGATTATTCCCGGGTTTCGGCCCGCACTGCCTCTCCCCGTGCATCCCCTGACAGCTCTCCCCATACTGAAGTAGGAAGGTCGCATAATGATTATATTTCCCGCATGATTATCACGTTATGATGATGTCATGAGATGATGAAAATGAGTATACATGCTCTAACTTAGTGATTATATGAATGATTTACTGAAGTGACATGATTATTTGATGAAATTCTTGAAATGATTATCTTGAGTAACTTAACAAGATTAATAATATGATCATCCAGATCGACAACTGAGTAATGAAATGAATTAAGTGATTAATGAGTTAATATGATCGTCCCGATCATAATGAATGATGATGTTTGAGGATTGTTAATTGATGAATGATGAATGAATGACTATTGCCAGAAATTAAACCATGGCGTTAGAAATCTTACAGTTCTTCCGGTCTGATTGGCTCGGCATTTGCACAGGTCACACGTGACGCGAAAGTCCAATGATACTAGTCTGATGACGATGATTTCAAATGAGACATGACTTGGAGGGTAGTATTCAAAACCACGCTCCGATACCAACTCTGTAACACCCCAAACTAGGCGGATATTACAGTGCCGTGAATCCCCGACTTGGACCCACCAGGCAAATGAAAATGATGAATTAAATAATATAATTGTAGTACCGAACCACATTATATTACCAAGTACTCCGATGAGGAGTTCAAGTACAACACACCAGGACAATACCGAATACTAGTGTATTTTATATGAAGATAAAATACACCACTCTGAATAATTAAACATCTCAAACGGAAGTTGCAGCGGAATACACTTGACGGAAATAACTGACATGACTAAAATGACTGAAATAAACGGAAAGACTGGGGCCCCCTACTAGTATCACTGGGACTCCTCGACGTCAGCGTGTTCTCCCCGTACTTTTGCCTTACCAAGACCTGAAAAACAAAATCCCCCAAACGGGGTCAGTTAAACAGAACAACAATCCTCAAGGGTTGAAAATACACAATCATGATTATATCTGAAATTATGAATTATTCTGTTGAAACATACACAATCAAACATGCTATATGAATCAACTATCAGTACGGCTCAAAGGAATGGCGCCACACTACGTCCGGGATGGAAATGTGTCCGTGCACAAGCCACCAACGATCAAACACGCGTGGTCTTGTACCTAATCAGTCTCACGAGCAATCGACTGCAGTGCACACCCAATGTGAGGCCACCAACCAACACACGACTATAATGTGCCCGACATGAAAATCCTACACATACCAACTGCACGCCAAGATGACCCTAATGCCACAATATGACAAAAGTGACAATGAAAATGAATAATGACTCACCAAGATTGAATGATGGTGACATGAATGATAGCTCAATGAAATGATCGAACCGGCTGCTCCTTATGACTGAGGTGATTAATTGACAATGACGAGTTTTGATACGATTAATACAATGATGAATGAGTTATGATTATGAATGAACAACGACAAAAGGAATGAATATCCTTTTAACCGAGTACACAATACCGATAAAGAATGTCCGTCCACGAACAACGTCCTAACCAAGATACCGATCGCTCGAACAACCTTGAATAACAATAATTACCAAAAATCGTTCAATACACGCATCAAGTAACAAAACACGACTAACCCAACGGTCGAAACAACGATAATCAAACTCATAAGGCATTCCAACGAATACATAACCAACCACACAACTTCGGAATTATCCAATCCCGAATATGTCGAAACCAAACCAAAATGAGTATTTCGAATTAACAAAACACTTCAATAACATCAATAATCCATTAGGAATCCATAATTCATGGTTACAACAACATCAATCGGAAAATCCCCAATTAACCAAAGTCAACCCCAAGGGTTCTTGAAATAGTTCCGAAAATAACCATTAAATCCGTAGGAATATATTTATCCAAGGTAGATAATCCATATCTAACATATTAGATGATAATCCAAGCTTACGAAGAAATCGGAAGGAAAAACTCAAAATCCGAAATTCAAGATCCAAGAAATTAATACCTTTGATTTGATGTATTGGAGATGATGAAGTGATGATAATCCAACTCAAAGACTTGAAGATGATGATTGATGATTACACCTTGAAGAATACTCTCAAAAATCGCCCAAATCGCCAAGAACCGACGAGAGAAAGAGATTAGAATGATAAATGACGAACTCTGACTAAACTGTCCAATTTATAGTCGACCTGTGTTAGCGTGCGCTAGCTCCTAATGCGTAGCGTGCGCTAACGGGAAATTTGGGTATTCCGGACCCACTGTCCGAACACGGTAGCGCGCTACGTACCTTCTTGTAGCGTGCGCTACGGCCATATTACTAGCGTGCGCTAAGATCCATTATTAGCGTGCGCTAACGAAATATTGATGCCCAGTACTGGAGTCCAGAAACTGTCTTCCCTCTGATCTGACCTCGATAGCGTGCGCTACAACCATAGTTTAGCGTGCGCTAATATATCGGTTGCGTACGCTAACAACAACACATAGCGTGCGCTATGAAATAATCCAGTGCAGTCCAGTAGCCACTGGACTCAACCTGATCCGTCCCTAGCGCGCGCTACTCCACACATATAGCGTGCGCTACTACAACCCGTTAGCGCGCTACTTACCACTCGTAGCGTGCGCTACAAATAATCTCACCTGCAGTCCAGTACCTTCTGGACTGCAGCCAGGACAACCTTAGCGTGCGCTAAAGCTGAGTGGTAGCGTGCGCTACCTATACCCAATTAGCGTACGCTAAAAGGAGTATGTAGCGTGCGCTACTCCTCACGCACAGCTCGCAACGAAATGACAATGATGATAAACGCGGCACGAAACTCCAATCCGATTAGTGATGAATGACGATTGATATACGATACAATTACTCTGAATGATGAATACCATGACTGAATCTGAGTGACAATTGATTAATAATGAGTGAAAATTACTGAGTATCAATTACTGAATGATAAGTACTGAATGATAAGTACTGAATGATAATTACTGAATTACAACCGGGTATTACAGTGGACTTAGGGGATGCTATTCGATTTCTGTTATTCGTTATGATTCGGATATGATTGTTCGACTGTTGATGTCTCGATCGTTGTTGTTCGATCGTTTGTTGTCCGGTATTCGTTGATCTCGTATCATGATTTTTGAGCATTCAGACCACTTCGTAATTTCCTTAAGTTTGGGAAATTAACTTCGTTTTCGATCTTCCAATCCTCATGTTGTGGAATTTCGTATTTGTTCAGCGATTAACTCGCGTTTTGATTGATGTACTGTTTGGGTTGTTCAACCATACTGATTTTTGTCCGTGCATTTTGTTATCATTTTGAAATGGCGATGTGGATGTTAGCAACCATGTGCTGCATGTGATTCGTTGCAAGACGTTGTCAATGGACAGAGTATGTTATCCGAGATTGTTTTACATTGATCGTTCTATGTTTTAAGTTTCGGGACGAAACTTCTTTTTAGTGGGGTAGAATGTAATACCCATACTTTTTATTTCTATATTTTTCGATTCTAGTGACTTGCTTGTTTTCATTGACACATTTCAGGCATGATTTGTTCAGCACATTTCGTCATTCGAGCAAGTTTTGATATTGTTTCGGATTAATCGATGTATTAGTTCGACTTTGTAAAATCACCATCGATTCTTGGAAACTCCAAAAGTTCTGAATCTTTGCAGTATGATAGAGCATCAAGTTGAATTTCCAATAGTTCAAACGGTGAGTCAATCGGAGCCCGGACGAAGGAGTTGTGGTCGAAATAGCAAAGACTACACAGTGTATAATTAGCGCACGCTAAATGTATGTATTAGCGCGCGCTAACGATGTCTGGCAGAGGGTTTTGGACTGCATTTTTCAGCCGATAGCGCACGCTACACAAACCTTAGCGTGCGCTAACTATTAACAGTATATGTAGGACTGCACAGGTCAACTTTCGTCATTTCTTCCTCCCCTTTCTTCCTTCCGGTGATCTAGACGATCTTGAGGGCGTATAAGCATGGATTTTGGCCTGATATCATCACCCATCAACATCTTTGAGTTTTTAGTATGGATTTAACAACATCCCAACATCTTTCCCCATTTTAATCAAGGTAAATTCTTAGAACCCTAATTTCAGGTATTTTGGGGATTTTCTTCATGATTCGTCGATTTTGTCCGAGATTTATGAATTGTTCTTGGTATTATTGTTGTATTGATCATGGTCTTCCGATTTTGTGACTCATTTATCAATTTTTATTACCCGGAACTTGATTCTTGATTTGTCTTGCAGAAACCCTCATATCCATGTTGTTTTTCGAGTTGATTCGAATTCCGATTAGCGTTATTGATTCGTGGTGATGTTATTTTTCGTAGTTTTCTGGAGTTGTCAAGTTCTTGTTCGTTCTTGGAAGTTTGAGGGCTACCCGACCGTGTCTGTTCGTCGTTTCATTGCTTGTGGTATCGAGGCAAGTATCTTGCCCATACTTTTCATGTTTCGTAGACGGAATCATTGATAAATGATTTTATGAGCAATCCGAATGTTTAAATGAACTTTAAAAAGGATCGGTATGTTCTTGATAAATGTTGTCTTTCAAAAGATAACTCGCATACTTTGTAAACAAATGTGTTTTCGGTATAGGTGTGTTGGTTGCATATGTTTGGTGATGTTACGATAATATTTAGTGATGTTAGTAGACCGAAATTATTTACCGAGGATTGTGTATTGATATGTGTAAATGTTCGGTGAATATGGGACGTTGTTTGATATTAGTTGTTATTCATTCGTAAGGAGGTTGTGGCGCTTGGTGTTGTTTGGTACTGATAATTGCTTGTGGTTGTGTGACATTAGTCGTGAGTATACGTCGACTAAAGTGGCCATTCTAGCGAAGTACCTAGCATTTGTATGCATATTCTAGTATTCGAATTATGGCTTTCCGTGGCGTTGTGGATGATATGTGTATGTTCACCTAGGGACGGTCTGACGGGGCCTCTAGGGATACGTATTGCCGTGTGTGTACGTATCGCGAAATAAGGTTAACCACTCAGGGATGTCCGATGGGGCTCTGCGGGGTACGACGGCCATGAGTCTCATACCAACGGTTAACTTTGAAATGTTTTGTTGGAGAACTGTGATTTTTTGGCGCATATTTCGTTTGATTAGAATAGCAGTCCAAATGGTATCGTACTTGGCTGGAATGGCACCAGTGAATGTGTTGTGTGTGATGTGTACCCTGGCTGTGATAATTTGGTATCGGTGCGTGAGTCTTGTGGTTGCTCTGTGTATTGTAGCTCTGTGGTGTGTCGAGTTCGACCGTATGGTTAAGTTGCAAAGTTGTGCTCTTTGTTGTCGTTATGTGAGACTGTTTTCACGGTAATGTTTGGCATGGTGTAGTTTCTATCGGGTTATTCTTGTGAGTATGTGATGTGGATAAGTTGAGTCACGGACCCCCCGTGATTGTGGATGGAATGTTATGATTGGGTCGTGGACCCCGTATTTTGTTATCGGAATCGTATTTGGAAATAAATAATTTTTAGGTTGTGTCCCTAAGTGTTTTGAAAGGCTTGAAAATTCTTAAACCACAAATGTTTTTAAAACTCCCAAGATTGTAAAATGTTTTGTAAGATATAAAATGGTTTTATTCCTATCTTTCATAATTCAAACGGTTTTGATCAAGTGAATTATCTCGGGAAGTATATTCACGGTTTCTATGTCCTTGGAGTATGATATGTATGGCTTGTCTTTGTATTTATACTTGCACTAGCAAAACAATGGAGTTTTGCTAACCCCCGAGTATTCGGGGGGTGGATGTCTGTTTTGTGTCCAGGTACTTGCAGGTTGCTGGGGAGAAATTCACAGGATCGTTACGAAGGATGATGGAAGACGGCGATACTAATCACATGAAGACCGGTGTTGAGTATTTGGTGATGTCTTGTTTTGTCCTTCCATTGTGTTTATTTTCCCCTTATACGGGAATGTTGATTTATGTTAAACCCTGCGTGGATATGAGTTACGAGAAAGAGTAATGTATGGTTGATGTGTATGTTGTGGTAAAAGACCAAATCGGTCTAATGGTCCGTTAATTTCCCATGTTGGTATGTATGGTATTGTGGTGTTTATGTATTTAGCCTGGTAGATCCTCATGGAGAGGGTCTACGGCGCTGTAATAGTCCCGAGTGGTTTGGGGGTGTTAAACTTTCTAGGATTGCAGGTTAAGCAATTGCCTACAGGTATATTCATCAACCAGATAAAGTACAGGAAGAAGCTGCTCAACAAATTCGAGATGAACAACTCCAAATCCTCGTCCACCCCCATGATCACTTCCACGCAGATAAGTGGAGGCGAAGCTGGAAAGCCGGTTGATCAATTACTCTATAGGAAGCTAATAGGCACACATCTGTACCTAACAGCTAGTAGGCCAGATATTCAGTTTGTTATAGGAGTGTGTACTCGGTATCAGGTAGCACTTAAGGAGTAGAGGTGCCTAGCCACGGGTCCGGGTCGACAGGTCGGCCGTCCAGGACCTGGACCCCACCCATACATATGAAATGTACGGGTTGGCGGGTCCATGGGTCAGCCAGGGGTTCGGGTCCAGGTCCGACCCGCCGGGTCACAAGTTCGACCCATGAATTTTTTATTCTTGAAAAAGTATTTATAAAATTCTATTTATTATCATTTTATACACGAAAAAATATCTATAATGAACAAAGGAAATAATTGAAAAAAAATGACCTTGTATTAAATTTTATGTTTTCACTTAAAATTAAATTGCCTACGTATCCTCGAGAGGAATCAAAGCTCTACGTAGTTGTTTTACTTAAAACAGAATTAAAAAAATGAACTTGTATCCTCGTATCCTCGTGAGGAGTCAAAGCCTTACGTAGTTCTTTTTACTTACCTGCTTACCTCACTTACCTTTAGACGAAGTCGATGTCGTCGTCGTCTTGATCATCGGTTTGACTCATTTGACTAGACACTCTTTCAGTAGTGCCTTCTTGATAGGCGTCTTGGTCTTCTAATAGGTCATCCCACTTATTTTCTTGATCTCGTAACTCGGATTTTGTTGTGTCTTTAAGCATCATTTGAGCCTCGAGATATTTTGGCGTCATTCGGGTTCTCCGCTCGTCCAGCATATAGTTTCCTTCGCTGAAAGTACTCTCAACGGGGACTGCAAGAATTTCTAGTCCAATAATGGAAAGTATGGGGAATTTGGTTCCCCTTCTCTTCCACCAATCCAATGGACCAAGTGTACCTACATTGTTATCCTCGGGCACAAAACTAGTTGCATAATATCGACTAAGATCATTTCTTTGACCGATGTTACTACCCCCTATTTCTTGTTATATTATAAAGTTGTCGTTGAAATGGGTTAGTGGGAGTTCTCTCTAATTCTTTGTTAAATCTATTGGTAGTCCTAGTTCTTGTTTTTTGAGTTTGAATCTTATCTCCATATTTAGCTAAATATTCACCAAAAAGAGTTTCACAACTATTTTTTAAATCAATTTTTACTTGTTCAACATCAGGAATATTTTCAGATAAAGTTTGACTCTCAACATTATAAACAATATTAATAAAACCCAAATTTTTAAGAATATTATAATAAATTTTAAGTAATTGTTGTACTTGAGCTAAATTCAAATCGGGAGATAAAACAGCACCAAGAAAACATCATGAATACGATTAAAGTACTTTAGCCATTTTAAACACATATTGTAAATAGAATTCCCCAGTCTTTCGGATTTACTACAAGCATCCACTTTGGATACAATAAACCAACAATGAAATAAAACTTTAGGAGATGTGGGATAATAATAACAACTTAAATCTTTAGTTGCATTTTCAAAAACCTTTAATAGTTCTATTACATCTTTGGTTTCATCCCAATAGGTTGGCAATGTTTTTTTTTTTAAATTTGAAAATCAATATGTTGGACCTGCCGGGTGGAACGATCACTTTCTTTACAAAAAAATTTTAGGTCGGGATCGGGTATACCATGAGTCTTGAAATGTAGGACCTAAACCGCACCCGTATATACCACGGGTCTGGGTTCCCAGGTCCAATGGGTTGGTCGGGTCCGAGTTCGGGTCCTACACGGGTCCGGCGGGTCAGGGTCGACCCGCCGGGTCCGGTTTTCTGGGAATCTCTACTAAGGATTCACACTTCACCACAGCCAAACGAATCCTTAAGTACGTAAAAGGAACAATCGATGTAGGATTGTGGTATTCTAAGGAATAAGGATTCGATTTGGTAGGCTACAGCGACTCGGATCTCAGAGGCTATAAGTTGGATAGGAAGA
This sequence comes from Orobanche coerulescens, assembly GCA_033398695.1. Classification (NCBI taxonomy): domain Eukaryota; kingdom Viridiplantae; phylum Streptophyta; class Magnoliopsida; order Lamiales; family Orobanchaceae; genus Orobanche; species Orobanche coerulescens. The sequence goes on along the minus strand of CM065806.1, from coordinate 131,123,208 downwards.
GTACAAGCGGCACTTGTCACTTCCTTGGACCTAGACTTGTGTCATGGTTCAGTAAGAAGCAATTAGCCAACTCGCTTTCTACAGTTGAATCGGAATATTATGCCGCTGGAAGTTGTTGTATGCAGATTCTCTGGATGCAACAGCAGTTACAAGATTATGGAATCAGCGCCAGAGAGACTCCAATCATGTGCGATAGCACGAGTGCAATTGCAATCACGCACAATCCTGTATTGCACCCGCGAACTAAGTGTATTGATATGAAGCATCATTTCATCAAGAATCACATTGAGAATAAAGATGTTCGGATCGAGAAGATACATACAGACATCTAGTTAGCCGACATCTTTACAAAACCACTTAGCACAAGCAGATTCTGCCTGGTTCGCTAGGAATCGGGATTGTTACAGCCAGACTCCCTGTAAGTTTTTACATTTCACTCATCAATTGAGGGGGAATGCTGTAAGACCTAAGAATACAGTATCCACTTTAATTAATTGTACACTTAGAAATTCAAGTCGTATCCTTACTGTAGGAAAAAGAAGGCAAATAACCTTCCTACGGATGATGTGTGCATTAATTAAGGGGGGGATACAGTATGACCCATGAATACAGTCTGAAGCCAATATTACTGTAAGAATTGCATCCTGCATGTACCTTTTAAGGGGGAACGTTGTATTTTCGTGAATACAACACACACAATGTATGATGCCAGTTAATATTTTAATAGTATCCAAACTCATACATTTTCACACAGCAAAGTGTTTTAAGTCCACGTGCACTGTCTGAATTTAAAACGATGCATCCTTCAATTGACACCTGGACTTTACTGCCTCAAATACCGTGATTTCAAAATTCAAACTGTCGTTTTGTGCAATAGTGGAAGATCAATTGTGTCGGAATTGTGCCCGCCTATTAATTTTAAAATCGATGGACTAGACATACAAGTTACATCTGAATCCATCCTGTACGTTCTTTTTAAAGACGGTTCCCATCCTTTAAATCTAACCGTTCACTATTAACCTAGTTTTCCCTGCACCCTATAAAAGGACAGCACATAGCTATCACAGACTCTATATGCTTTCTGCAAATTAATGAGTCTACAGTAATCTGTCTATACACTTTCTGCATTCGTTTGCTCTATCTCTTGTTACCTCACAACTTTTGCTGAAAATGTCTACCCAACTTCATCGATCACTTTGAAGAAGAATGAAACCATCATTGACGGATGCATTTTCTGTAATACCCGAGATTCTCGTTTCCGGTTATTTTTTAATTCTTGTCGATTCAGTTATTTTATTTTGTTGGCGATTACTTGAGTTTTCCTCTATGTTGGGTACGGCATGATGTACCGTGTTGTGAGATTTTCGTCCGGTGCGACTTATCATTGTGTAAGTCGAGCTAATCGTATGTCATATTTCATTATTCTTCATCTCCTACCGGATCGTTGTTGTGGTTCTATCGAAATTTTCGGATTGTGTTACAATCGTTTTGCAACCGGAGATTTTATGGCCGAACCTGTACAACATGGTGGTGAAAATGGCTGAGCCTTCCACCATGTCCTGCACCATTTGCCGAATGGCACTGCCGAGCGCTGGGTCCTGTGTTGTTTGCTGAACGGAGCTGCCGAGTGCCGGGCCCTACGCCAGGTGTCCGTGAATTTTCTCCAGGTTAGCCCTTTGTCGAGACACGGCCGAGACACCCGCGCAAGTGTTTGCGCCGGGTGATGTGCCGTGTCGGACACGACCGAGACACACGCGCAAGTGTCTTGCACCAGTTTTTGTGCCGTGTCGTTCAGGTCGCACACTGACCCGCAACACGGCAGTAAACACGGCGCTCGTTAGGCTGTTTGTTGCGCCGTTTTCTGCACGATTATAAATATAATCGAGCAATCGGGTTTCACTCATTTTCCCCATTTCATCTTTGTTCCTTCCATAGCCAAGACTCGGAGAACTCGAAGACATGTTGTTAAACTATCAATCTACGAATTTCCTGAGTCCATATCATCGATTAATCATTCCGTAACCTCCTCCGATCGACCGAATTAGGGTATGTTTTCCTAAAATCCTAGTTTTGGGAAGGAGATTTTGTTTGATTTCGTCCATTTAATCTGAATTAACCTAGATTAGTGATGGATTATTGATTATTACTACCAATTTTCTCATTGTTCCATGGTTTGATTCGTTTTGTTGAGTTCCTAATCGACGCCTTGAAGGTGTCCGGTAGAATGTCATAGAGGGGATTTGGGTGTTCTACGATTATTCTTCCTCGTACGATCATTGATTAATTGATGATATGATGTTAGGGTCAGGTTTCTTGCGAAGAACTCGATTCGGAACTCTTCCGTTCTTCATCTTCTTCAAGGTTTTGAAGCTTCCTGATCGATCGTGTTTTCATTATTTTTGCCCGGAGGATTGTAGGTGTTCGAGGGTTCCCGGTTGAGCCGTGTTCGTCGGAGTGTCTGGTATCGATTATCGAGGCAAGTATCTTGCCCATACATTTCATGTTTCATAGACGTAATAGTTGGTAATTGATTATATGTGCAATCCGAATGTTTTAATGAACTTTTAAAAGGATCAGTATATTCTCGATAAATGTTGTCTTTCAAAAGATAACTCATGCATTTTGGGAGTAAATGTTGTTTCCCGTATATGTGTATTATTATTGCGTGGTTGTGATTATATTATATGATTATAGTAGACCTTTTCCACGGGTTGAAGATTGTGTATTGATACGTGTACTCGTTTGGTGAATATCTGGTGTGTGATATTAGTTGCTACTCCTTTGTAAGTAGATTGTGATGCTTAGTATTGTTTTGTAATGGTATTTGCTTGTTTTTGTATGATGGTTGTAAGTGATGTGCCACTGGGTAAGATTTGTTGAATCACCGGGATCCGTCCTTGCTAGTATGGATCGGGCATGACCGTGGGGTTATCCAATCGGGTATGTCTTGCGAGGACCCCGAGGTTCATGGCTTGCTAGACCGATGCCAGGATAACTTGTCGGGTTATCCAATCCAGGTATGTATTGTGGGGACTCCAGGGTTCGTAGCTTGTTAGCGCGATGCCGGGATAACTTATGGTTGTGGTTTGGTTGTGTGACGTACGTGTCATGGGTTGTCCGATCAGGTATGTCTTGTGGATACTCCGAGGTTCGTGGCTTGCTAGCCCAATGCCGGGATAACTATGAACGTATGTTGTGGTTGTGGTTATGTGACTGTTGTCACAGTGATATGTGATATTGTGGGGTTTCCCATTGGGTTATTCACTCGGGTATGTTCAGTGGGAGCATCTGAGGTTCGTGGCATGCTACCACGGGACGCGAATAATCCTTGGGAATATGTTGATATGTATGATTGGGTTGTGGACCCCGTGTTTTGTGATCGAAATGGTATGATTGGATCGTGGACCCCATGTTTTGTTATCGGTATTGTGTTTTGAAAAAATGATCTTTGGGCTGTGTCCCCCAGTGGTTTCGATAAGTTAGAATTCTCAAATATTTTCAAAACTCCTGAGATCTTAAAATGTTTTCTCAAATGTATATCGAGCTGCATTCCCAACTTTCGTGTATCGAACTGTTTTATTCAAGCAAATTATCTCAGGAAGTCTGTTGTTATTTATGTCTGGATGACTATTCACGATCATTATGTTCTTGGAGTATGATATGTATGGCTTGTATTTGTATTTTATACTTGCACTAGCAAAACAGTGGAGTTATGCTTAACCCCGAGTAATTGGTGGGTGGATATCTGTATTATGTCCAAGTACTTGTAGGTTATTGGGGAGAAAATCACATGATCGGTATGAGGGATGATGGAATGACGACGATACTAATCACATGAAGACCAATGTTGAGTATTTTGGTAACGTCTTGTTATTTTGTCTTTCTGTTGTGATATTTTCCCATCTTGTGGGAGTGTTGATGTATTCTGACCCCTGCGTAGGTATGAGTTGCAAGAAGGACTTATGTATAAGTGATGTGTATGTTGTGGTAAAAGACCAAATCGGTCTAACGTTCGTTATTTAGCTATGTCGGCATGTATTGTGTTGTTGTAATTTTTGTATTTAGCCTGGTAGATCCTCACGGAGAGGGTCTGCGGCGCTGTAATATTCCCGAGTGGCTTGGGGGTGTTACAGAATATGGTATCAGAGCTTAGGTTGTGGAAACCTAGGCTGTCGGGTCGAGTTGTGTGTTGTCGAAGTCTTGTCTTGTCAGACTTTGTCTGACTGAGTCGTGTCGCGACGCGTCGTCTGGGATGTCGGTTGTGATTAGTATCAAGGCGCAGCCATCACCTTCGTGCGGTTTGTGGATGTAAGTCGCCCTACTATGTTGTGTCTCGTGTTATACGAGCTTGTGTGATTTTGTGGTATGATGTGGAGTTTAAATGTGAATTATGAATACGTAATCCATACTTGTTGATTCTCGTATTATGATGGATCGAAGAGTGGTGCTGGTGTATGTGTGTGTGTGTCTGTGTATATATATATATATATATATATATATATATATCATTGTATAAATCATTTTTACAGGAGTAATGGTTTTGGTATGGTTACGCAAGGAAAGTTCACTGGTGTGATATTTTAAAGCTTTAAATATTTTTGAGGAATTAGGTAAATTTTATTTTAAAACATCACTCAAGGGAGGAAAAGTTTGATTTTCGTATGATGACCTCAAGGCATAAATTTTGAGAATTTAAACTATTAAAATTACATTTTCATCCTGTATTATAATTAAAATATCCTAATCTAGATCCAAGATCATAGGATATTACCTTTTGAAGCGGTTGGTTATTTCCTTCTTGATCGCCTTGTATCTCTACCTTCAGATCTTCTAGAGTATGATCCGCCTTGAACCGGACGTTGTGTGGGCAACGAGTTACCGGAACTTGCTTGGACACCTTATGGATCGGCCGAATTCACCTTGCCTCACAACTCTCGATTTTATTTTCTTCAAGTAATTCCGATATGTAGCAAGAATTAAAGTGTTATCTCAATTGTGGAATCAAAGACACAAGTCAAGATCCACAATTAAACACTTAGAAGAAAAATCGAAATTTCTTGTGTGTATGAAGCATAAAATCGGCCAACACATAATGTCCTATTTATAGGCTCTTGGACTACTACTAGGGATCTAAAGGAGGATTATGGAAGGACTCTCAATTAATTCATCTTACCTTATTAGGACTCTTCCTAATATATGATGAATCAATTAATATCAACTTAGTCCACTAAAAGGTTGATATTGCACTTCCTACCAAAATCCCAAATTACGAAATTGGGCTCCTTATTAAATATATTATTTCCGTGTTTAAGATATCGAATGTCCATTAATTAATTATAAGCTACCGATGACTTTAATTAATTAATATCTTATCCAAGAGTAGTACCACTCGAACCTTATTATTATACCTAATTAAATCCACTGCAGGGTTTAATATAATAATCATTATCGAGCTCCTCAAGGGGACATCATCAACCCGCACGAGTCGGGACACGATTTCTAGTAATAATAATAATTGTCGTATAAACAATATTATTGCCCAAGATACGAGGCTTATTGAGTCGATCATTTTGACTCTCACCTATGGTAAATCAAAGCAATAATTATTATAAATACACAATTAAATATTATATACTTAGAATTAAGAAATAATATTTATCCGAGATTTACGTTCTTCTTACAACAAGATAGAAGACACTATCTCACCTCGATCCTGTTCAACGTATACAAATACGCTAATGTATGCTAATAGTCAAGACCAACTATTCTCAAGCATACACTACAACCCTTTATATAATTTGTCTAATAATTATATAGGTTGTGAACTATTATATTATTTTATAAGGCACCGATAATGTGATCTTCCGTGTGACACCAACACACCACATTATCTACAATATAAAATAATTAGACATTTTATTTGCATAACCATAACGTGAATTAATATGCAAAACATGTGATTAAATATAATTAATATCCTCATAGGTAGTAATAGGAAAATTAGGTAATACAAGCATAAAGTATGCTTTGCAGTATACAATCCTAACAATATCCCACTTATACTCAAAGCATGCTTTTAAGTATACTACTCTATTACATAGTCTCTCATTTCTCCCACTTATACTCAAAGCAATGCTGCCATACACCGTAATCCCATTCCTTCCGCATGCCTTTCAAAAACTTTTGAAGGTAGGCCTTTCGTGAAAGGGTCAGCAAGATTATCTTCCGATGCAACCCTGGCTACAACTACGTCTCCTTCCTTTACGAAGTGTCGTATGATGTGGTACTTGCGGTTGATATGTTTACTTGCCTGATGGGCTCGTGGTTCCCTCGAATTTGCGACTGCACCAGTATTATCACAATAGAGTGTAATACCCTCTGGCAAATCGGGAATCACATCTAAGTCCTGCAGGAAGTACTTGAGCCACACTGCCTCCTTGGCTGCCTCAGAGGCTGCCACGTACTCGGCTTCCATGGTAGAGTCCGAGATGCATATCTGCTTCACACTCCTCCAACTAATGGCTCCACCTCCCAGGCTAAACACATAACCCGAAGTAGACTTGGACTTTTCTTTGTCCGATGAAAAATCTGAGTCAGTGTAACCCACCTAAACAGTTCGTCTGATTGATATACAAGCATGTACTCCCTAGTCCTTCTCAGGTACTTGAGTATGTGCTTGACAGCAATCCAGTGTCCTGGTCCTGGGTTCGACTGATATCTGGCAGCCATGCCCACGGCATGACAGATATCTGGTCTAGTGCAAAGCATAACATACATGAGACTTCCCACAGCGGATGCATAAGGAACCATCTTCATGTCATCTATCTCCTTTTGTGTCTTAGGACACATGTTCTTAGATAGTTGAATTCCATGTCTGTAAGGTAGAAAACCTTTCTTGGAATTCTCCATGCTAAACCGCTTCAAGATCAGTATCGATATAGGATGCAGGATAAGCACAACATCCTCTTCTTCCGATCACGAAAGATCCCGATTCCAAGGATGTGTCCTGCTTCTCCTAGATCCTTCATATCGAATCGCCAGATAGCCATACCCGTCGTCAAGCGGTTCCTTCACGTTGTTTCCAATCAGAAGGATATCATCTACATACAGTACAAGAAACACCAACACGTTTCCATCGCATTTCTTATACACACAACTCTCACTCGGACATTGGACGAATCCATATGACTGGACTACTTCGTCAAAATGAGTGTTCCAAGATCTAGATGCTTGCTTAAGTCCATAAATGGATTTCTTAAGTTTGCACACCAAGTGCTCTTCTCCTTTAGCAATGAATCCCTCTGCTTGGCGCATATAGATTTCCTTGTCTAGACTCCCATTCAAGAATGCAGTCTTGACATCCATCTGCCAAATCTCCAGATCCAAATGCGCAGCTATAGCTAAAAGAATCCGGATTGACTTAAGCATGGCTACCGGCGAAAAGGTTTCATCATAATCGATACCCTCTTTTTGAGTGTAACCTTTTGCAACAAGCCTCGCTTTGAAGGTTTCAACCTTCCCGTCACGTCCCTTCTTTCGTTTGTAGACCCATTTACTCCCAATGGCTTGTACACCATCAGGTATCTCTACTAGCTCCCACACTTGATTGGAATCCATAGATCCCATTTCTGATTCCATTGCTTCTTGCCAGGAGTCAGCATCTTTATCTTGGATTGCCTCCTTATAGGTCCAGGGAACCGATTCATCTTCGTCTGGGATTGAGTCCGAAGACTTTCCCACGCCTATGAATCGTTCGGGCTGACGAACAACCCTCCCACCACGACGAGGCAAATCCTGAGTTGGTGTAAAAGTTTCAGAATCGATACGTGGTGCAGTGTTAGTTGGCGCTTGTACGATTGGTATAGACGGAGTCTCGCCTCGCCTCTTCCTGCATTATTTCCCTCATGGGCTTGTGACTAATCATATAATCCTCTTCCGTAAATCGGGCATTGGTGCTAACAATGACCTTCGATCCTGGGACTATAGAACAAGCCACCCTTCGCTCCCTTAGGGTATCCCACAAACACTCGTGACATGCGAGATGCCAACTTATCGCCTTCCTTATTCAGCACATGTGCCGGAGTACCCCAAATCCAAACATGTCCTAGACTGGCTTACGCCCACTCCACGCCTGTGGGTGTTTTTGGAACCGATTTCAAGGCACCAGGTTTAGAATGTACGCCGCTGTTTCTAAGGCGTATCCCCAAAACAAAATAGGTAAATCTGAATAACTCATCATTGATCTAACCATTTCTAAAAGAGTCATATTCCTTCTTTCAGCCACACCATTTTGTTGTGGAGTTCCCGGCACGGTGAGCTGGGATGAAATCCCCTCATTCGCCAAGAAATCCAAAAACTCTCCACTAAGGTATTCGCCACCACGATCAGATCGTAGTGACTTGATACTCTTCCCATGACGCTTCTCCGTTTCAGCCTTGAAGTCTCTAAACTTGTCAAAAGCTTCAGACTTACGTCGCATCAAAAAGATGTATCCATATCTAGAATAATCATCTATGAACGTGATGAAATATTCGAAACCTCCCCTAGCCTGGATATTCATTGGACCACATACATCCGTATGAACCAATTCTAACACATCCTGAGCACGGTTTCCCTTGGTTTTAAAAACCCTTTTGGTCATCTTACCTTCAGACAGATTCACAAATTGGAAATGACTCAACTTGGAGATCATCCAATGGGCCATCATCTACCAATCTTTGAATCCTTCTAAGGTTTACATGTCCTAACCGTAAATGCCATGATATGTTTGGTTTATGCTTGAAGGTTCTTTTCTCTTTTAGGTTTAGACAAAGAGTTAAGTGATTTATGCATAGGAGTTTGTGCGGATTAACAATATATAGTCCATCATTAAAAGTACCTCTGCAAATATATTCACCGCTTCTTTTCTTAATAATGGCATCATCATCAAAAGAAATCGAATAACCATCGCATTTTAATTTAGAAACCGAAATTAAATTCATTCTAAAATCAGTACTAATAATACATTATTCAACTAATAATTTATCATTAATCTTCAACCGCACGACTCCCACCGCAATGACCATAAGCCCGGAATAATCGCCCAGCTGATGGTAATCTCGCCCGCACTAAGCCGCTTGGTTACTCGAAAACCATGCGAGTCAAAGCAAACATGATCGGTGGAGCTGAATCAACTATCCACGAAGTGGAAGAACAAGTCCAAACATGTTTTGACTACTATTGCACCATACATACCTATCTTAAGAGCATGGCAGAACGCTTTAAAATGTCCTTTCTGACCGCACTTGTAGCACTTTCCCTTTGGCTTTTTGTTCGCCTCGGGGTGAGGAGCCTTGCTTTTCACCTTGAGGGCTGCCACTTGTTTCTGGCCAACCTGCTTCTTCTTCTTTCCCCATTTGGGTTTGGAAGAAGTAGCACCGGTTGCCGCAAGAATTTGATGATAACCTTGTTTGAAGAGACCTTCAGCAGACTGAAGCTCTGTCAGAAGTTCCGCCAAACTATATGTCCTACGGTTCATATTGTAGTTGAGGCGAAACTGCTCAAAGCTTCTAGGTAAGCTGCCTAAGATAATATCGACCTGCGTTTCCGCATCGATAGTAGCCCCCAATATGCTCAGTTCGTTCAAATGAGACATCATTTTTAGAACATGATCCCTTACTGGAGTCCCTTCAGACATTTGGGTTGTCATCAATACCCTCATAGCATTTTGTCTAGCCGCCCGGTTCTGATGACCAAACATCTCGGTGAGACTTTTCATCATTTCCGCGGCCGAACCCATCGTCTGATGCTGATGCTGCAATACATTTGTCAGTGAAGCCAAAATGTAACAGCGAGCCATCTCATCAGACTTTTTCCATTTCCGGAATTCCGCCAACTCTTCGGGAGTGGCATCCGGTTCTGGTTCTAGAGGGCTCTCCTCGATTAAGACAAACTTATGCCCCTCAGCAGTCAGGACAATGTCAAGATTTCTTTTCCAATCGGCAAAGTTAGTGCCATCTAGTTTATTTTCTTTGAGAATAACAGCTAGTGGATTGAAAGACATCTGAGAATAAAAATTAAAAACATTCATCACATAATGCATAGCAAAATATATCGAAAAACCTCAAAAACACAATATATATGCTAGCAACCAACACCTCAAAAAAAATATGCAAGCCACGATCGTGTGGACGTTTACACACACATTTTTCAAGTAGAGTTTTACGTCTTTAATTTTACTATCTAGTCAAATTACGTTATAACAAGTAAAATTAATAGTTGGTTCCTCTTGGCCATGTATTAATTAACATAGACTCCGATGGGGAGCTTATTAATTAATACACCTAAGTGAACACCATAATTTAACATCCTTAAAATATTATCTTTTAAATAATAGTCCTACAGATGGAGAGGTCCTATCATAAAAAGTAATATTTAGCTTATGTTATCGTTTTGAAATTTAAAACTAGTGAACCTATAATTAGCATATCCGATATGGAGGAAGACTCTAATGTCAACGCGCATGCTAATTACTTCACAATTTATTATGGAGGCCAATTTGATTTTAATTAAAATAAAAATTAATTTAATCACTTAGTTATTTTAGCCTTAAGGTTTTTAATTTTCTCGTCCTAACATGCAAGGAAACATATCACGCATACATCCATACATGCCATACATCAAAACAATAAAAACCAAAATAAAGCATGGATAATTAAATTTATCCAATTATCATGGTCTTCTTCCTTGAGTTGAATCGAAATATTGTAATTTTTCCAATTAAAATACGCATGTATTGTGTTGTTGTAATTTTTGTATTTAGCCTGGTAGATCCTCACGGAGAGGGTCTGCGGATCCTCATGGATAATTAAATTTATCCAATTAAATTTTTGCGCAAGGAAACATATCACGCATACATCCATACATGCCATACATCAAAACAATAAAAACCAAAATAAAGCATGGATAATTAAATTTATCCAATTATCATGGATAATTTTTCCTTGAGTTGAATCAAAATAAAGCATGGATAATTAAATTTATCCAATTATCATGGATATTCATTGGACCACATACATCCGTATGAACTAATTCTAACACATCCTGAGCAGTTGAAGATTAATGATAAATTATTAGTTCTGAATAATGTATTATTAGTACCAGATTTTAGAATGAATTTAATTTCGGTTTCTAAATTAAATTGCGATGGTTATTCAGTTTCTTTTGATGATGATGCCATTATTAAGAAAAGAAGCGGTGAATATATTTGCAGAGGTACTTTTAATGATGGACTATATATTGTTAATACTGCACGAACTCCTATGCATAAATCACTTAACTCTTTGTCTAAACCTAAAAAGAGAAAAGAACCTTCAAGCATAAACCAAACATATCTGTGGCATTTACGGTTAGGACATGTAAACCTTAGAAGGATTCAAAGATTGGTAGATGATGGCCCATTGGATGATCTCCAAGTTGAGTCATTTCCAATTTGTGAATCCTGTCTGGAAGGTAAGATGACCAAAAGGGTTTTTAAAACCAAGGGAAACCGTGCTCAGGATGTGTTAGAATTGGTTCATACGGATGTATGTGGTACCCGCACGAGTCGGGACACGATTTCTAGTAATAATAATAATTGTCGTATAAACAATATTATTGCCCAAGATATGAGGCTTATTGAGTCGATCATTTTGACTCTCACCTATGGTAAATCAAAGAAATAATTATTATAAATACACAATTAAATATTATATACTTAGAATTAAGAAATAATATTTATCCGTTCTTCTTACAGTCAGTATAGAAGACACTATCTCACCTCGATCCTGTTCAACGTATACAAATACGCTAATGTATGCTAATAGTCAAGACCAACTATTCTCAAGCATACACTACAACCCTTTATATAATTTGTCACCTCGATCCTGTTCAACGTATACAAATACGCTAATGTTTTTGTATGATGGTTGTAAGTGATGTGCCACTGGGTAAGATTTGTTGAATCACCGGGATCCGTCCTTGCTAGTATGGATCGGGCATGACCGTGGGGTTATCCAATCGGGTATGTCTTGCGAGGACCCCGAGGTTCATGGCTTGCTAGACCGATGCCAGGATAACTTGTCGGGTTATCCAATCCAGGTATGTATTGTGGGGACTCCAGGGTTCGTAGCTTGTTAGCGCGATGCCATGATAACTTATGGTTGTGGTTTGGTTGTGTGACGTACGTGTCATGGGTTGTCCGATCGGGTATGTCTTGTGGATACTCCGAGGTTCGTGGCTTGCTAGCCCAATGCCGGGATAACTATGAACGTATGTTGTGGTTGTGGTTATGTGAATGTTGTCACAGTGATATGTGATATTGTGGGGTTTCCCATTGGGTTATTCACTCGGGTATGTTCAGTGGGAGCATCTGAGGTTCGTGGCATGCTACCACGGGACGCGAATAATCCTTGGGAATATGTTGATATGTATGATTGGGTTGTGGACCCCGTGTTTTGTGATCGAAATGGTATGATTGGGTCGTGGACCCCATGTTTTGTTATCGGTATTGTGTTTTGAAAAAATGATCTTTGGGCTGTGTCCCCCAGTGGTTTCGATAAGTTAGAATTCTCAAATATTTTCAAAACTCCCGAGATCTTAAAATGTTTTCTCAAATGTATATCGAGCTGCATTCCCAACTTTCGTGTATCGAACTGTTTTATTCAAGCAAATTATCTCAGGAAGTCTGTTGTTATTTATGTCTGGATGACTATTCACGATCATTATGTTCCTCGAGTATGATATGTATGGCTTGTATTTGTATTTTATACTTGCACTAGCAAAACAGTGGAGTTATGCTTAACCCCGAGTAATCGGTGGGTGGATATCTGTATTATGTCCAAGTACTTGTAGGTTATTGGGGAGCAAATCACATGATCGGTATGAGGGATGATGGAATGACGACGATACTAATCACATGAAGACCAATGTTGAGTATTTTGGTAACGTCTTGTTATTTTGTCTTTCTGTTGTGATATTTTCCCATCTTGTGGGAGTGTTGATGTATTCTGACCCCTGCGTAGGTATGAGTTGCAAGAAGGACTTATGTATAAGTGATGTGTATGTTGTGGTAAAAGACCAAATCGGTCTAACGTTCGTTATTTAGCTATGTCGGACCGATTTGGTCTTTTACCACAACATACACGAGTGGCTTGGGGGTGTTACAGAATATGGTATCAGAGCTTAGGTTGTGGAAACCTAGGCTGTCGGGTCGAGTTGTGTGTTGTCGAAGTCTTGTCTTGTCAGACTTTGTCTGACTGAGTCGTGTCGCGACTCGTCGTCTGGGATGTCGGTTGTGATTAGTATCAAGGCGCAGCCATCACCTTCGTGCGGTTTGTGGATGTAAGTCGCCCTACTATGTTGTGTCTCGTGTTATACGAGCTTGTGTGATTTTGTGGTATGATGTGGAGTTTAAATGTGAATTATGAATACGTAATCCATACTTGTTGATTCTCGTATTATGCTGGATCGAAGAGTGGTGCTGGTGTATGTGTGTGTGTGTCTATATATATATATATATATATATATATATATATATCTTTCTATAAATCATTTTTACAGGAGTAATGGTTTTGGTATGGTTACGCAAGGAAAGTTCACTGGTGTGATATTTTAAAGCTTTAAATGTTTTTGAGGAATTAGGTAAATTTTATTTTAAAACATCACTCAAGGGAGGAAAAGTTTGATTTTCGTATGATGACCTCAAGGCATAAATTTTGAGAATTTAAACTATTAAAATTACATTTTCATCCTGTATTATAATTTTTCAAAACTCAAATGAGGTCTACAAAAAAATTTAGTTGAGACGTGACTTTTGCTTTTAACTTTTCGGTTTCATGAATTTCGGTTAAAATGTATGTGGTGATGATGTTAATGTTATTTCGACTATAATGCTCAGTGTTGTGATTAAAATAGTGGTGTGAACGCTGAGTAGTTCGATATGCACTTGTTGAAGTAGCCCTCTTTATTGAGAGGTGAAATTTCATTTTTGAATGGCAATTGTCTTTTGATGGTTGCTCATGAGATGTTGTAATTATGTGAATCGATGGCATTTTTAGATTCGTATGTTGTTGTTGTTTATTTGTAACCCTCGGTTCTAATAATATCGTATATATGTTCGCAATCATGTTGCTGAAGTAGAGCAGTTAGCGCACGCTAAGTATGAGGCTAGCGCGCGCTAATGTGGCGTGGGTAGTGCATGCTAATCTTTGTTTAGCACGCTTGCTAATCAGTCTGGATAGAGGCTATAGGACTGCATTGTTGTAGATGTTAGTGTTGGAAAGTAAAACGCAGCGGAAGCGAAGTTTGGGAAAATATGATTATAGCGTTTTACGCATCTACGAGCATTAGATCTATTTAGGCATGCTAATTAATTAATTACTAAGATTAACAAGCAATTTAAATATTATTTATTATTTATTAATTAAATATGTTGATTAATTAAAATATCCTAATCTAGATCCAAGATCATAGGATATTACCTTTTGAAGCGGTTGGTTATTTCCTTCTTGATCGCCTTGTATCTCTACCTTCAGATCTTCTAGAGTATGATCCGCCTTGAACCGGACGTTGTGTGGGCAACGAGCTAACGTAAGTTGCTTGGACACCTTATGGATCGGCCGAATTCACCTTGCCTCACAACTCTCGATTTTATTTTCTTCAAGTAATTCCGATATGTAGCAAGAATTAAAGTGTTATCTCAATTGTGGAATCAAAGACACAAGTCAAGATCCACAATTAAACACTTAGAAGAAAAATCGAAATTTCTTGTGTGTATGAAGCATAAAATCGGCCAACACATAATGTCCTATTTATAGGCTCTTGGACTACTACTAGGGATCTAAAGGAGGATTATGGAAGGACTCCCAATTAATTCATCTTACCTTATTAGGACTCTTCCTAATATATGATGAATCAATTAATATCAACTTAGTCCACTAAAAGGTTGATATTGCACTTCCTACCAAAATCCCAAATTACGAAATTGGGCTCCTTATTAAATATATTATTTCCCGTGTTTAAGATATCGAATGTCCATTAATTAATTATAAGCTCTTGTGACTTTAATTAATTAATATCTTATCCAAGAGTAGTACCACTCGAACCTTATTATTATACCTAATTAAATCCACTGCGAGGTTTAATATAATAATCATTATCAAGCTCCTCAAGGGGACATCATCAACCCGCACGAGTCGGGACATGATTTCTAGTAATAATAATAATTGTCGTATAAACAATATTATTGCCCAAGATACGAGGCTTATTGAGTCGATCATTTTGACTCTCACCTATGGTAAATCAAAGCAATAATTATTATAAATACACAATTAAATATTATATACTTAGAATTAAGAAATAATATTTATCCGAGATTTACGTTCTTCTTACAGTCAGTATAGAAGACACTATCTCACCTCGATCTGTTCAACGTATACAAATACGCTAATGTATGCTAATAGTCAAGACCAACTATTCTCAAGCATACACTACAACCCTTTATATAATTTGTCTAATAATTATATAGGTTGTGAACTATTATATTATTTTATAAGGCACCGATAATGTGATCTTCCGTGTGACACCAACACACCACATTATCTACAATATAAAATAATTAGACATTTCATTTGCATAACCATAACGTGAATTAATATGCAAAACATGTGATTAAATATAATTAATATCCTCATAGGTAGTAATAGGGAAATTAGGTAATACAAGCATAAAGTATGCTTTGCAGTATACAATCCTAACAGTTAGTTCTAACTTTTGCGGTCGTTACATCGATCATCTGCGACCGTATTCTATGTGTGTTGTCTAGTGATGACAACTGTTGTGTGTGAATATGTGTTATGACTTTTCATCTCGCTAGGTGGTAATGGGTTGTCTTTGATGAGTTGATAAATTATGCCTGCTGTGTGTGTGTTCGAAAACACATTCCTGAGGATTTCATAAACTTGTGCAAGTTGTGGAAAATCAATTTTTCGAAAATGTGTTGATGGTGTGATTAACCGGCGGCTTCGTATGAACTTTGAAAATTGTTTGAAATTAGCGAGCCGACCTTGGATTATCAAATAAAAAACCGAAGGTATTTAAAAAAGTTGTGTTAAAGTACTTTGGACATCTTATAAAATGTTACCGTCGTTGTAATATCCGGAATTTCTACTACTGTTGTTTGATATTATTATATCCGAGTTATATTGTACAGTGTGGAATCTGTACAGTAGGGATAAAATAAATAAAGGACTGAGATGTCAGTATCGGTATAATTGTCGTATCTGGTCGACAGTTGCATTTGAGGATATCGTGTATCAGGCTATCGTACTTTCGACATGGAGTATATCGTATAAGAATATTATTGGATTTAGTGTTTGTGTTCAGTGTGTCTTATGTTCGTTTTTGGTATATCGAGACGTTGGACAAGAATAGCTGAAAATGGCTAAGTGTAACATTATTAGTGCATGCTAATAATCATGAGTAGCGCACGCTATCGTGCAGGTTTAGCGCACGTTACGGATATAAGATAATTCATGCTAATGCAGTCCGATCGGGAGGAATCTACACGTGGACCAGGCCACTTTCCGCACACGTTCTGATAAGTCAACGGATGTTGTAATGTAGTGTTAGCGCACGCTAATGCATGTCGATTAGTGCACGCTAACTGTATATCGGTCAACAGGGAATCTTGGCTTTATTGGTTGCTTTCGGCATGTGGGTCACGAGCATCTTCGTGGTAGGTGTAGACTGTAGCAAGTCAACTGGAGTGCACGCTAAATGTAAGGACTTGCGTACGCTAGACAGTGTAAGTTACGTATGCTAATGCATGGGCATTACGTACGTAAGCACATGTACGAAGCCAGACAGTAGCCTCTGGACTGTGATAGCGCACGCTAACAAAGTCAGTTAGTGCACGCTAAGGCTGTTGCGCACGTTAAACATAAGGTTTAGCGCACGCTAGTAATATACTTTATAAAAGGGACAGAAGGGTGTTATGAAGCATTTTGTCCATTCCTTCCTTGCAACCGAGAGAGAGAGTTTTTATAGAGAAGTTTGAGGTCCCAAACAGTGAGAGATGATAATCTTTAACAAAGATTAAGCTGAGGAACATCGATTAAAGTCTTGTTCTTGAAATTATTGATAATTCATGGAATGAAGTTGATTGTTCTCCTTCATGGTTCGTCTATACAAGGTAATAGTTCTTCACTTTTGGATGTCGTTTGGATTGATTATTGATGTTCTTGAGTCGATGATTATCATATATTCGAGGTGGATTACCGAACTAAGTTAGTGTTGTTATCAATATGAGTATTGATATGTTTCCACTACTACAAAAAGGGCTATTCTTGACGCGCAATGCGCATCAAGAAGAGGAGTTATGACACGCAAATGCACGTCAAGGATGGACCCGTCATAAATTTTAATGACTCGCATATGTGCGTCATCGATCTATGATGCGCATTTATGACCCGCATTTTATGACGCTCCTTTTTGACCTTCGTAGTAGCGCGTCATAACTTTTATGACACACTTTTCTGCCATATGTTTTTGCGTGTCATTACCTTAAAAAATCATTTTTTTTTATTCTTTATGTTTTTAAAACCTGATTATATACAATAAACCTGATAATTGTACAAAATTAAGTATATTATTCATTACATAACAATTCAACATACAATCAAATTCGACACATAAGTTTACGTTTATTATTTATCTTCAAATGAAATTCGACACATAAATTGCCCATTCTTCTCGAATATCGTCGAAATCCGCCTTCGTGTACTCGTTGCTATCACCACCAATCTAGTCAAATAAAACAACATTTTAGAAACAATTAATTACTACTTAAACTACTTAAAACAGTTAAGTACTTACATTGTCATTTTCGAGAACCTGAACTCCATGTTTAACTACTTCCTTCATAAACTTCAACGTGAAGTACCCACATTCGGTGCATCCGGGATGATGTGGACACTACAAAAGAAACACAAATTGTATATGAAACAGTCTATACAAGAAGTCATTTCAAGAACATTTCAAGAACAGTCTACTACTAATTCAGTATACTAATTCATCTATCAAACACAAACTACTTAAAACATCTTTTAACAAGAATCAGTCTACTATTGGAACTCATTGTATACATCTAAGACTAATTCAGTCTGCTAATTCATCTACTAAGTCATTTCAAGAACACTTGCAACTATAGCAGTGTTACTTAACAAACAAGCAACTAACTACACACAAGATAATAGTGTTACTTAACAAACAACAGCAACACAAGATAATAGTCTACAAATAACTAACCTTATAATTAACCCAGTTAAGTTTAGTCATCTTATTGATTCCAGCTTCTACATCATACAATGCAAGTGCCCTACAAAGAATTAACCCAGTTAAGTATTACATCATACATCATAAAGATTCTATAATTTGTATTACTTACACATCCACTATTTGCTTGAACTGATTACTGACGTCCCTAATCGATAGGGAATCAAGATAATAGCAGGTACTTATCTTCATGTTAAGCACGCCTAACACCCAATGTCTTCTACAAAAAACAAAAATCAAATTCTGTTAATTACTGTTAGTTTTTATTAATTAATTTAAATGTTGTCGAAAATCTAACCCGAGATTGTATGGCAATAAGACGAGGTCATTTTGCTTTCTTGTAGATAACCTTTTTGCAATAACTCGACTTGCATCCTCGATATTCTTGGCCCTCGCTTTGCGTTCATGATGCATGATCGCATTCGGGGTCATGAAACAAACTCCATGATCTCTTTGTGACCCATTCTTGATTTGCTCATAGAGGTACCTGTTAACAATTAAACATACAAAGTTTACATTCAATTAGTCCTCTTAACATACAAGTACCAATTTTTTATAAACTATATTTATCACTTACATGATATAAGAACCAATGACAGCCCCGCTTAACTCATCCATTGCAAATAGACTGTCAAAATCATTCCAATTTAAGTACGTGTAACTGTGGTGCCCAAACAAATCATCCTCGCATTGCACTTTTATGCAATCGACCTTTGCAACTTGTCCATCAACCATCATTGCAGTCATTTTCAATTCCATCCTTTCTTCAATTCTTTTCCTTCCTCTCTTCTGACCTCTTGTCATCATTTTTTTCAACGGATAACTTTTCTTAGTCCTTTTTGCAGCGGAGGCGCGATTTTCTGGGCTCAAACCTTCTTCAACTGCAACTGTAAACAAACACAAATGATATTCACACATACTAACTGTCTTACGTTTACATGCACCCATATACACTTACATAACCGTTGACATCAATGGTTGTAACTGTCCAAACCAAGTGATGCAACACTTCATCAATTCAAACTAATCATCAATCTAAAATACGACTTTGGATCCATTTGATCTGTTGGCCTTCGGCCCAGATCAAATGACCAATTGGGTGGGCTTTATTGTTATTATTTACAGGCCCTGAGAGTTCTAACTTATTATATATATATATATAGCATAAACTATCAAATTATGTTAAGTAACATATTATCTTAAAAAAACTCCAACAGTTTTTGGCATCGTACCTGTTTTTGGCATCTTCGCTTCTTCTTCGTTGTCGGGTTCTCTTTGTCGCTTTTTCTTTTCTTCTTCTTCTTTTCTTTCTTCTTCTTTTCTTTTTCCTTCTTCTTCTTCTTTTCTTTGTTCTTCTTCTTCTTCTTCTTCTCTTCTTTGTTCTGGTTCTGGTTCTGTTCTTTTTCCTTCTTCTTCTCTTCTTTGTTCTGGTTCTGTTCTTTTCTCCTTCTCATCAACAGCCTTTTTCTCCTTCTTTTTGGCCACTATCTTGTTCTGCAAAAATATAAAAAAGTCTTACCAAACCATTTTGTTCTAATGATTAAACTGATTTATATAAAAAAGTCTTACCAAACCAGAGCATGGAATGACTAGGTGACTCGGCCAGATTAGTATGTACCCAATGGCATCTTTAACAGTCTCAACGAACTCCTTGGGAATTAGATTCGGTATCAAAGCTTCTGCTTGAACAGATGTGTCCACCTTAACTTCAATGTTCACATCTAATATATGAACAAATAAATATTAAATAAGTAAGAATATATATAAATATTAAATAAGTAATTTAACTTCAAATATCCGAGACAGTATGATTCATTATGGTTCATTTGGCGACTATATTTGAAGGATTGTCGACCGCAAGAAAGCATGATTTATCCTACAAATTAATGTACACAATATTATTAAAACAGATATGAGGATTGCAATGAATTTATGACAAATGAAGACTTACATTTGGTTCTTCGTCTCCATCGCTCCACATTTGACAATTACTTGCAACCTCCGCATCATTGGTACTTGCCCATCTTCTTATTTTTAACTCATCTTCAACAGCTTTTAGCCGTTTATTCATCATGTTATCATGTAGTTTCAGGTATTGCTTGACATTCCTGGGTATTAAAAAATACTGGTTCGGTGTTATATATCGACCCATCCCACGTACACGCCCACGTTGTTCTTCAGTAGCCAGGGCCTCTATAAGCAAATCTAGTGATCCCATTGGATCCTCTGAATAATCCTTGTCCTTCTTTAGCATCTCCTGAGTAAACAAACATACCAAAAATAGACAGTTAGCACCAATCTGCAAAGGGAGACCTGATCTAGTCCATCTAATTTCCTAGATCTACTAAAGCTAGAAGGTCACAACTTTAACTAACTGAACATCAAATAACTTAACATCAAAAGTCAAACTTTAAATAAAACTGTTAAATCTAACTGAAAGTTAACAAAACTAACTAAAACATACCAAAATAAAACTGTTAAATATGAATACTTACAATTTTATCGAGAACTTTTTGGACAGCTGGCTCGAAACCTCCTTTTTTATTTTCTCTTGCTTTTTTCCAACATTCTACCCTATCAATCTCCTCTTCCTCTTTGCCGATTTCTTCTATCTAAAAAAGTTAAAAGCAAAAGTTAAAAAGCATCAACATAAGAAATAAAAAAGTTAACATAAGCAATAAATTACATACTATCTCAGAAATGAGTCCGGCATATCCCTTTCGGCTCAAACGATGGTTGTACTTATTACGTGAACGGTTAGCTGAAGCCTTCTGACTTATGTCCTGCATAAGTATATATTAACATGTTAGTAACTGTTTTTGTGATAAATAACTGTTTTTGGAAACTCAAACAAATACCTCAAACGAAGTCTTAGTTCTTTGTGATACGAAAAGTTTCCAGTCTTTTTTTTTCATGGACGGATACTTTGCAGGAGGAGTATATAATTGATTCCTGGCCTCCTTAGACTTATCATCTTTTAGTGGCTTAATGAACTTCTTATAAAGATAATGTTTGAAGTTTTTCCACTTTGTCCCGATTGATTGGAGAACTTGCTTCCGACTCTTTTGGTGAAGTTCAAAATGTGTCTGAAACGTAAAAAAATGAATCAAAACATAGTTAGAATAAAATACTAAAACTAAAACATAGTTAGATATAAATAATAAAATACTTACCTTAACATATTGCCAACAAGCTTCCTTTGTTTCGTTATCTACGTGCAACCAAGAATCATAGGTTATGAGAACCATAGATCTTGCCACCAATCCCTCAAAAGTAGATAGTTTTTTTGCTCCCGGTCCAGTTGGCACACCTCTTTTATTATAAGTAATAACTGTTTTTTTATTCTCCTTCGCTTTTATTGTCGGGACTCTATGCGATTTGGAATCTAATTCGGCATCCAAATTCTGCTCAGAACCAGAACCCACATTATCTTCGCGGTCCGAATCAGAATTCGAGGCCATCTTTTATTACCAAAAAGCAACCTGTTTAAAATAAACAAAATAAATAGTTATTTTCATACCAACAACTTTAAATAATCAATAATGCTTGACAGACTTTAACAAATAAATAGTTATTTCATACCAAAAACTAATGATCTAAAACGAATATGCCCTCGTCATCCGAGCGCGTACACTTAAAATCATCGTCTAGGTCTATTAAAGACAGGTTCGTATCTTGTGTAACATCAAATTCAAACACATCATCAGTTTCACCATTATTATCTCCATACTTATGCATCCTATGTGGTGTGAAGCCAACAACAGACAGGTTCATATCTTGTTGATCCTGAACATAAAAAACTTGTCTTGCTTGACTAGGTAATATGAAGGGTTCAGACCCATGACCAAGCCTATCAAAGTTAAACACCGTGAATCCTAAATCATCTTTTTTTACTCCACGACTATCTACCCACTCACACATGAAAACAGGAACCATAAATGTACGATAATCAAGATCCCATATTTCCAATATACGACCGAAGTAGGTAACAGCGCCGTACACCGGATTGGAGTCTTTTGCACTAGCAATCTGCATAGCATTTGCAACTATAGATACTCCACTACCTTGAGTGGTTTTAGATTCATCACGCTCTTTTGTATGGAATTGATACTCATTTACGTCAAACCCGGTATATTTACTAACAGCAAAACCAGGGCCTTTTGCCAACCAACGAACACTATCACCGGTATTTTCCCCGTTAGCCAAACGCTTTTCAACCTCGTTCTTAAACTAGTCAATAAACGTCCGACTATGTTGGCTCTGCAACCATGTATTATTTCGACGCGGGTTAAGATCCTTCAGTTCTAACATATGCTGCTTTATGTATGGTTCAACGTCGGCGGAGTTTCCTAATACATAAAGATGAGCTTGATCAAGTAACTTAGAATCCACAGCACGGATGGTAGCCTGCGATAAAGGTTTACCAGTGCGGTTTCTTTCATCAGCACGATCATGAGGATTGCCAATTGATTTCATGTTTTCCATGTAATAAGAACAGAATTCTAATGCTTCCTCTGCCACATAACATTCTGCCATGCAGCCCTCGGGTCGATAATGATTTCGTACATAACCTTTTAGTGTTTTCATGTACCTCTCAAACGGATACATCCATCTAAAGTGGACTGGGCCACATAACTTGACCTCTCTCACTAAATGCACCATCAAGAGAATCATGACATCGAAAAACGAAGGCGGAAAATACTTCTCTAGTAAACACAAAGTTACTACGATGTCACTTTGCGGCTTGCCTAGCTTACTAACATCAACTACTTTACTACACAGCTCGTTGAAGAAGTGACACAAGCTTATAATAGTCTTCCTAACTTTCACGTCTAACACCCCCTTTATTTTAAAAGGAACAATCTATCGCATTAGTACGTGACAGTCGTTGGACTTCAATCCATTCATCTTCAAATTATCATCGGACACGAGATTCCTGAAATTGGAGGAATACCCATCAGGCACTTTTATGTTAGACAGCGTGTCATAAAACATGCGTTTCTCCGTGCTATTTAATGTGTATATGGCAGGCGGCAGATAATGACCCTTCCCTTTTGGTTGACTTATTAACTCAGGCTTAATCCCTAACTCCTCGAGATCTTGCCGTGCCTTTAAACTGTCCTTCGTCTTGCCTTGCAAATTCAGTAACGTCCCGTAAACACTCTCACATACATTCTTTTCTATATGCATAACATCTAACTGATGACGAACAAGCAAATGCTTCCAGTACTCTAGTTCAAAAAAGATTGATTTTTTACGCCAAACTTTCGATCTCGCATCGATAGTTTCTTTTTTCTTTTTTGGCCTTCTCTGCTGACGTGGCATTTTCTTCTTTGATTTTTTCTTCTTTAACGCCCTCCATATAACTTCCTTCTTTGCCTTTTTCTGCTTCCCCCATTTAGTCGTAAAACCTTCCAGATAGTCGTAAACTTGTTCACCCAATATCGGTTTTTTCATCACACCGCTCTCTTGTTCATTATTGAAATCTTTTTTTCTTTTGCGAAAGGGATGTGTAAGTGGGAGGAATCTTCTATGCCCGAGGAAGCATACTTTTTTGGATTTTGGCAACCACTGTGAGTAGGTATCCTCTGAGCATACTGGACACACATTATAACCATTGGTAACACACCCCGACAGGTCACCATACGCGGGAAAGTCATTTATAGTCCAAAGTAAGACTGCTTTTAGATTGAAGAACTGTTTCTTATAAGCACATACGTCTTAACGCCAGGTTCCCACAACTATTTCAGATCTGCTATTAGTGGTGCCAAGTAGACATCAATACTGTTACCAGGTTGCCTTGGACCTGATATCAGTAAAGTCAACATCATGAACTTTCTTGACATACACAAATAAGAAGGCAGATTGTATGTTGCTAGGGTAACCGGCCAACAACTATACTTTGCACTTAATGACTTATGAGAGTTTATACCATCTGTGGATAAGGTTAATCTCAGATTCCTATATTTCTTTCCAATTTCTTTCCACTTGTCGTCAACAAGCTTCCAAGATGGGGAATCAAAAGGATGTCTTAGCTTGCCATCACTGACCCGACCTTGCGCGTGCCAAGTTAGGTCATGTGCGGTTTCTGGTGACGAGAACATTCTTCTAAATCTAGGAATGGGTGGGAAATACCAAACAACTTTTCTCGGCACCGTCTTGCTATTCTCCTTCCACCGAGAAGTGCCACAAGTTGGACATTAAGAAGCATCCTTGTGCTCATCTCAGAACAAGACACAATCATTCTCACAAGCATGATACTTAATGTATTCTATGCTTATTCCTTTTAGCAACTTCTTGGCCTCGTATATCGACTTAGGGATTGTATTATTTGAAGGCAAAACATCATTTAGCTCGCCTAATAAAGCATCAAAGCTTGTATCAGACCAGACAAATTGACCCTTCAAATGTTGGAATTTCAGCAATCCATTTAGTGCATTATACTTAGACCCTTCATACAGTGGCTTGTCGCATTCTTCGAGAAGTGACTTCAATAAACTAGGTTCATTCTCTGCATATGTGAAGGCCTCATGTAACATCTCCTTTGTGTAATCGAACTCGGGAGGTCTAGACTCATTAGGGCATTGAGCTTCATCCTTAGATGAATTTTCTCCATGGAAGGACCAAACACTATAATTCTCATCGAAACCGTGTTTAAACAGGTGATAACGCACGTTGGAGATGGAAGTGTGACACAAATTGATACAATTTACACAAGGACACAGAATGGCGTCGGAATTTGGGTTATTGCATTGTGCAAACTCTAAAAAGGCATTCACACCTTCTTCGTATGCGATTGATAATCGATCGGACAAAATCCAAGATTTATCCATTACCTAAATGTCGAGTAAGTGTATAACAGAATCAGAACCCAGCTAATCAGACTATGTATGTTTACAAATATTCAAGTATTTTAATTCTTAGTTACACAGATAATCAGAGTTCAAGAGAGGCAGACAACTAATGGTTCTGTATGCTGTGAACTAATAGTCCCTAATAAACACTCACTATAAACAAAAACTCTACAACAGATAACAAGTAACATAAACAAATAGGAACTGAAAATACGTTCAATATTCCAACCCTTTAAATTCGTAATGATAACAAAGTTTTACCTGGTGGGTGGCGACAGTGATGGTGACGGAGTGGCGACGGTGATGGTGACGGAGTGGCGGCGGTGGATGGTTGCAATCGATGAAGATGAATAGATTAGGGCAAGGTGAGTGTTTTATGTCTGTGTGTTCTGGTCGATTGAAAGTGAATATGAATAATTGAATATAGGCGCTTGTATTTTTCACTTCCCCATTTAACTGATTATGACTCATATGTTATGACGCTTCTGAAAACGAGTCATCCCCAATAGAAAAATGACTCTTATTTTATGACGCTCATTTTTGAGCGTCATATTGTAGCGAGCGTCATAAAATGCGCGTCAAGGATAGCCCTCTTTCTAGTAGTGTTCGTATAGTTTTGGATGGAATTCAAGAGATATGTTGATGTAATTCCCTTCTTCAATTCGGATTTTTGATGTTTTGTCGTTGGTTACTTCGTATGGTAATGATTATGGTGGTGCTATTACGATTCTTGAAGTTATATGAATTGTATGTCGAAGAACATGATGAATACGGATTTTTAGATGTTAGAACACATCGGCTTATGTCATTTTATGGATCAAAAACGTGAATTCGGATAATTCGTGTTCTTGAAGAACTATTGAATTATATATGTCATGATTGTTATGAATAAGAAATGGAAATTAGAAAGGTTACGGATGACTTTGGAATATGATTATTCATGATAATAACCGGTAAATTGTTCTATGAAGTTACCAAATATGAACAAGAAGGAATCTTGTTGATTCGTGTTTAAATATAAAAGTTGGAATCGAATATGTTAGGAAATCCTTAATATCGATATGAGTTGATCATTGACATGATGGAAGTGTTAGACGATGCTTGAAATGCATGCCACTGCACAGCATTAGCGCACGCTAAGCTTACTGGCTAGCGCACGCTAACGGGAGCAACTTAGCGCACGCTACGTTATGCGTTTAACGTGCGCTAAGTAGGCAGACAATGCAGTATTTTTGTGTTGTGATTATGAATGCGTGATGGTTTGATTTGGTTTGTTTAGGCTGCGTTTATTCGAGGTTTTTGTTGAACCATTGAGTTCGATTAGTTGGTTTTGCCGGTTGTTGATTATTATCGGATGTGTTGTCATTTGATTATTGATTAGGTTGCGATAATTAATCGTGGATTACGACCGTTGTGTTTCTTTGGATCGGGGCTGAGGAGCTCGTAGACAAAGGCAATGGGTTCGGTAACAGCTTCGTAGTATCGGTATCGAGGCAAGTTATTACTTGCTTAGTTATAATGTTTAATGAATGGTTTCAGTTTCATTTCGTTTATAATGCATATAGCAATGATTATATGTTGTCATTCCGATTCTGGGAGTTTAATCATAATTTATATGATTTATTTCGGTTATTGGCATATTCGGGTATCGAGGTTACATTATGGTAAAGACGAGGATATGATTATCTGTAGTCCATGGTAAGTTTGGATCACCGAGCATTGCGGATAATCGTCGGTAATGGTTTGTTATCGAGATTTCTCCCAAAGGACTCGGGGCAAGTATCTTATATCGATTCAGTTAGTGTTAGTGATTTGATCATGCATATTGTCATTCATGTTGTCGAACATGAGGTCGTCTTAGTTGATTTGTCATATTGTCGTTCATGTTGCATTGTTCATGTTGATGAACATTTTGATTTGCATATGTGTATGCATATTTGTGTTGTTTGTGTTGTGTTGATCCGATGGGATCGTGTGATCTATGCTGAGGGCGCTGGATCAGATGTCCACCTCGTGTTGGTCCGACGGGATCATCTTGGGATCAATGCTGAGGGCGCTGGATCATTGGATGGGTTTTTCCACCTCGTGTTGGTCCGACGGGATCATCTTGGGATCTATGCAGGGGGCGCTGGATCGTTGGATTACCCAGTGTTGTGTTGTTTTGCTTATGTATATTGTTGGTTATCCACCTCGTGTTGATCTTGTAGGATCATCTTGGGACCTATGCTGAGGGCGCTGGGTCATGGGATTTCCATTGAGTATACATTGTTGATATTGTTTCGAGCATATTGACGTGGTCATATAAGTATGCATTTGTAGGTCTTGTGTTAGGACCGTGTCCGTATTGCATTGATCTGATCTCGGATTAGACTGATATGATTGTCATGGCACTTCATATCTCAAGGTATGTTCCGTATTTCCTTTAGTATTTGTCTTTGATGGACAATCGGTTATCGTCTTTGGATTTGATGATGTTATTCGATGGATCGTATTGGTCAGAACTGGTATATTTCCGTATCGCGAGTTGGTGATGATAGTTCGAGAATCTTGAGTATTGTTTGAGGTACAATACAGATATTATGTTCGAGTTTATTGGTTAATCGAGTACGAGATGTGAACTTTGGTAAAGTTATAACGATGAGATTACATTGGTCGTATTCTTATTTTGTATCGCATTGGTATGTAATTATAATTGTGATGTGATTAACATCATTGTTGGATATTATGGCTGACCCCGTCGTGAGCTTTCTTTTTAGGTTCTTAGATTTTCGAGCTTATAGCGGTCGTGGAGAGATGAGCTTCCCGGAGGATACTGGCTAGGGCATGTAATTATGTATTGAGTTTCCTGATCAGTCGATGTTTTCCGCTGCTAGAGTATTTTTAATTGTTATTCTTTTCCGCTGCGTGAGTATTTCTAAATGACCTTTCGTTTCTGGTAATTTGAGTTACTTTGGAAATCATTTTCTAAACTATTGAGTTTCGGTCGTTTGGCCTTGCCCTTTTCAAAACAAGATTTCACGACGGTTTTGATAAATAGATTTTATTAAGTATTCGAATATTTTAAAGATAGTACCGTCGTCGGCCTCTTGGGCATTTGTAAATGTTTGCGAAAATTTCCTTTAGCCTTTTGGGTTCCATCTCGGGGCCCATGGCGCTGTAATATTTCCGGTTAAATCTGGGGGTGTTACAGAATATGGTATCTGTAACACCCCCAAATCCCATTGGGTTATTACAGTGCCGTGGACCCCACCTCAGGTGATCCACCAGGCGAACACGACTAAAAATACAACAAACTGACCAAAATAGGACATCACAGACCCTACTATGACGTCCGACATACTATCCCGATATGGAATTTCAACGACAAGAATGGGCCTACATGGCCAAAATAAAATACAACAACATCCACGAGCCTTGCTCGGATAATACAAAACGACAATGACTGAACAAAAATGGAGTACTCCAACTGACTGACCAACATGAACACCAAAATATCTCGGACTAGTATCGCTCGAATGCCTCGTCGCCATCGTCATGCCCCTGTGTCTCAACTCTCTCCTCGCAAGTACCTAAAACATGAAAACATGTTCCGCCCCCACGGGTCACCATCCAAGTATAATGAATATCAAGTACATGCACAACATGATATGCATCCAAAGGCGTAATAAACGATAACAATGGTAGTACGAGATGCTCACAAACCAAAGTAAGAATCGAGCATTCGTGGAATATTATGCCCATGGCATACGATCAATACCTGCTCAATAGGTTAGAACATATGTGCCCAACGGCGAATCATCAATATAGAACACAACAATACATTACCCGAAGGTAAATCAATCCAACGCTAAAATAAATAAGGATCACAATGCCCGAAGGCTCAAACGGAAATACCGATACATCACAATGGCTAAAGCCCTCTCATTAAGCCGCCAAAATATCACGATGGCTCAGAAAGCCGAAGTCAGTAAAAATATCACAATGGCTCGAAAGCCAATGACAAGCCGTAAATCATCACAATCAGATCTCAAAGAAACAACCATGACTATCGAACATACCCTCGGGCGTATGAACGCTCAATCACAAACATCAAACTCATCCAATACTATGGACGATCAAAGTTTATGGCTCACAAGATGGACATCACAAGACGCCCGATCCTAAATGTGTCCGTGCACATGTCCGCCCCGTATATGGAATCCGGAATATACGTAGGACAATGTACCTAATTAGCCTCACGAAACTACGTCCCGTGTGCACAGCATAACGCGGAATAATATCCGCCGAGGACTATATGTGCCTGGCTAAAAATCCTACACAATAACCAATCGGAACGCAGATATGATTCCGGATATGTCACGATACAACATGACAACGAAACTCAAAGGATAACACATCCAAAACAAATCATACGACTCACCAAGTGAACGATGACACGAATAATGAAAGATCGACACGACCGACAATATTCGAAACAACCATCCTGGGATCAAAATCCCTAAGGACAAATGAACAACGATCACAACACAACAGTTCGGGAAAATCCTCAACCTTCAACGATCACAAAATTACCGAGTTTACAAGAATAATAGTGTGCTGCCTGGAATCGGTCAACACGACAATAATAATTCAACGGATGGGAATTATCGTTGATAATCCCAATTCAATACTTCGATTACCATAGAACGGCCAATCGATAACAATTATACAATGGATGGGAATTATCTTTTTGACAACGGGTGGAAATTATATTTGATAATCCCAATTCAATATATCGATTACCGTTAGAGCGGACAATCGATAATAATTATACAACGGATGGGAATTATCTTTGATAATCCCAATTCAATATATCGATAACCTTCAGAACGGTTAACCGATAACAATTGTACAACGGATGTCTCGGCACCTTTAATCGGTTACCGATAACGAAGATGATAATCGAATACGTCGATGCCTTCAATCGGCCAAAACGACATAAATAGAAAAACACTGATATCAATAACGACGATTCAAAAAATATCTTGATGGAACATCAATCAATAACAACAATCGATACGTCGATGCCGCAAACCGGCTATCAACAACAATATCTCAAAGGAACGTCAATCAACAATAACAATCGATATGTCGATACCGCGAACCGGCTATCGACAACAATATTATCAACAAGTACCGCAATGCCTTGGATCGGCCAATTACGAACAACAATAATATTTGGCATAACTTGCCGAAGGGTATCGTATCAAACAATCCCCTGATATCAACAAAATCACAAAGAGACCAAGTCTCGAAATGATACACACATTCATACACATACATGATAACATTAATCTCATTGACCAGTACAAGTATAAAACTTGCCTCAAACCGAAGGCGTGAAAGTCCTTCCACGATCAACGTCCTACCACGAATCGATCAACGCGTCCTCCGTCAATCACAAGCACTCGAACAACCTTGAATGAAATACAATTCATTCGATAACACGATATCGACCGAAAACAACACAATAGATAATTCCGATTTCAACACGAACACATACTATACTCGTATTTATCCGTATACATACATATATATATAATATATATATTACATATATATAATAATACTCACAATATTTATATATATATATATATCTAAAAATATATATATATACTTACTGCACAATATCACACACACACATCACAATCGTTACATATATATATAATATACATAACACACACACAAACCAAACACACCAACCACATATATATATAACAACTTTATATACATTATATATATATATATACATAAAACACACAACACACACACAACAATCATGCCACTGCACAACACAACAAACATATACAAAAAAAAACTTACCAGGCCGATCGGAAGAAGAAAGAGAGAAAAAAAAACTCCCACGCCGGAAATCAACCGCCGGAAAAATGACCCGCCGGACTTCGTCCAACTCTGGCCCGTTTCCGTCTATGGCCGGTTTTCACCATCTCCGTTAGCAACACTTCGCCGGAAGAATGACAAGACTCCGTTCCGCCTTCCGTTCGGACAAAACCACCTCCGGTTGCCGGAAGAAAAATGCCGGAATACTTCATATCGACCGGATTTATAATGTCTCCCGACCCGGAAATTCCGATCGGCCGCCGCCGAGCTCCAGTCGCCGTCAGAGACGTCGGCTCTACCTCCGGTCGCCGAAAAAAATGGAGAAGCCGGTGCCTGTCGTCTCGCCGGAAGAAGGAAAAATGCCGGAACACGTCGACCGGGTTTCGCAGCCTTCCGGTTCGGAAATTCCGACCAGGCCGCCGCCGAGCTCCGGTCGTGAGCTGCCTGCCCGCCGAACTCAAGCTCGCCGGAAAAAATGGAGAAACCGGCCGCCCGTCCTCAAGCTCCACCTTGCCGAAAAAATGACGGAGAGAGATGGAGAGTAGAGAGGGAGGACGAGAGGGAGAGAACGGAGGGAGAGAAGGCAAAAAAATGAGGGAGGGGACGAGCAGGCTGGAAGAAGAAGAAAAAGAAAGAAAAAAAAAAAAAAAAAAAAAAAAATAGTGAGAGAGGGAGGGGATGACGAGAGCTGGCAGGGATGATGTATAAATATATGTACATAACATGCTAATTCACGTGAGGGAAGTGAAAGATGAGGGAGGAATCTCATGTGATGACATATGTATATATATATATATAAATGATACCTCAAAGATACCCTCGCCCCGAAAGTTGACTACGAGGAAAGTTCCCACCACCTACCACGCATTACGTACGTAACCTCAGGGCGTAACGTACGCAATCGCAACAAATTAGCGTACGTAATGCTACACAAGTAGCGTACGCTATGGCTATAAACTTAGCCAAAATTCCAAACTCGCCAAACAACAACCATAAGACGAAACCAAACCGTCGACCAGTAAAATATTTCGATCCCGAAATATTTTAATACAATATAAATTGTATCGGTCCAAACAACAACACTTGTACAATTCCAAATGAATACGTACAACTCAACAGTAACACGAAAAAAAAATTACCCCCGGATATTACATACTCCCCCCCTTAAAAAGAGTTTCGTCCTCGAAACTCAGGGTGCACAAGTTGGGGCACGGACTATCCATCGGGATAAGAAAAACAACATCTCCAGGAATACTCCTCAATACGAGCAATTCCGCCTAAGCAACTGGGCCGACCCCACGGGTCCCCACGTCTCCTCTGCCTGAACAAGGCGAAAAATCAAGTGATAGAGGCACTCAATCAAATGCGAGATTAGCCGAATCATGACTCCTCCGCCAGAGACCAGCCAGGAAGTCGCACCAAAAAGAAAAATAACAACACAGACATAGTCCTCGGGACTATATCGAACGCACGCCCAAGTCCTCACGACTTGACGTCTCGAATCACAATGAACGATTACCCAGATCATCACAAAAATCTCGGGTACAGGACCAAAAAGAAAGAAAATCACCTCAAATGACTCAAGTGTCAAGATTCTCAGATATAATGATAACAAGATAAATCAATAATAAATAGCTCACAACCGCAATATTAAAATAAAGACCGAGTCAAACATCAATCCGAAAGACAAAGAAAATACAAATCAAGGTTACATCTCAAATGTACCCGGAATCCACATCCTCCAGATCATCGAGTTCCTCGATCTCATCGACTCGAGAAAGACCCTAATCTGAACTCGCTACTTCCCCTCGGGTGTCCATACCTCTGGCTCCCGAAGCCCGATATGACCCCTTGGATGAAGTACGGACTGAGGTGACAAAATCTCTCGAGGCCCATGAGCTCTCTCGAGACCTACTGGCACTAGAACTCATGCAGTATTTTGAAGGTGTCCCCACCTCCGACACAGAAAATAAATAATAGCTGGCACCGTACATCGAGTACTCACATGCCCCGCTGAATCACAATTAAAACAAATAACAGTCGGACTCGTTGCCTGAGAAGAAAATGCTTTCCCAGTACAAAGCCGACTAGGAAATGACCTCTTGGACGTCGGAGCTCGATGTCCTTCTGAACGAATCGGCATCCTAGTCCTCTCACTAGAAGAAACTGAAAGATCCTCCTGAGTAAGCTCCTCGATCGAAAGCTCTGCTCCAAGAGCCTTCTCGATGAATTCGCCAAGTGAACTACAATTGTGATTGAACAACTGCATTCTCAACCGCGGGTTCAACATCTTGTTAAAATACTTGATCTTATCCGCCTTAGTACGGATAACAGATGAAGTAAACTGAAGAAGTCCTTGAAACTTCTCAGCAATAACAATAACACCCTCGTTCTTGACGGTTTCGGGGTTCAAAACCTCCGACAACTTGGCTTCACGAAGTGGAGCCGGATAATACCTCTCTAACATGAGAGTCTTGAACTCGATCCAAACACAATCACGATCGGTGGGTTCTCGAGCACAACTCCGAAAATGATTCGTCAGCCACCAAATCATTGGTGCGAGGTTTCGGGTGTCGGCCCACTCTGCGGCCTCTACCCCCTCTGTCACGTCCTCTTTCCAGACTGAAAGAATAACGTTCGATCATGACCACAGCTCAAATACGCCTCAACGACCAGAATGCTAGGTCAACGCAAAACACGAGTATACATACTCAACAGATAAACGATCACATCGATCACGCTAATCATAGCCGTCTGAGCCCACATGCTCCAAAGCAAATAATCATAAATCAATCGCACCCGATCGTCACATACAAGTGTCAACAAAACATGCATAATCAATGACATAATGAATGTATGCACACAAAAGAGAATAGAGTCCTTACACAGGTCATACGAAGCTTCGAGGTCTTGCGATACTAGTCTTCACTGACGACGACTCGATGAAAGAATGACTCATACGATCGTCCAACTATCACGACTCACAAAACCCATTGTCAGTTGTCATAACTGTGACCGCTACTACCGCCTTGGTAGAGCCACATAACACACAAGCCGGGGTATCTCACAACCCAAATCTACGATACCATCTTACGTAACACCCCAAATCCCATTGGGTTATTACGATCTGTGGACCCCACCTCGGGTGATCCACTGTGCGAACACGACTAAAAATACAACAAACTGACCAAAATAGGACATCACAGACCCTACTATGACGTCCGACATACTATCCCGATATGGAATTTCAACGACAAGAATGGGCCTACATGGCCAAAATAAAATACAACAACATCCACGAGCCTTGCTCGGATAATACAAAACGACAATGACTGAACAAAAATGGAGTACTCCAACTGACTGACCAACATGAACACCAAAATATCTCGGACTAGTATCGCTCGAATGCCTCGTCGCCATCGTCATGCCCCTGTGTCTCAACTCTCTCCTCGCAAGTACCTAAAACATGAAAACAAGTTCCGCCACTGGTCACCATCCAAAGATAATGAATATCAAGTACATGCACAACATGATATGCATCCAAAGCGAGAATAAACAAGATGACAATGGTAGTACGAGATGCTCACAAACCAAAGTAAGAATCGAGCATTCGTGGAATATTATGCCCATGGCATACGATCAATACCGCTCAATAGGTTAGAACATATGTGCCCAACGCGAATCATCAATATAGAACACAACAATACATTACCCGAAGGTAAATCAATCCAACGCTAAAATAAATAAGGATCACAATGCCCGAAGGCTCAAGCGGAAATACCGATACATCACAATGGCACGAAAGCCCTCGGTAAAATTGCCAAAATATCACGATGGCACGAAAGCCGAATGCCAGCGTAAAAATATCACAATGGCTCAGAAGCCGAATGCCGTAAATCATCACAATCAGATCTCAAAGAAACAACCATGGTATCGAACATACCCCTCGGGCGTATGACGCTCAATCACAAACATCAAACTCATCCAATACTATGGACGATCAAAGTTTATGGCTCACAAGATGGACATCACGATGCGCCCGATCCGAAATGTGTCCGTGCACATGTCGCCCGTATATGGAATCCGAATATACGTAGGACAATGTACCTAATTAGCCTCACGAAACTACGTCCGTGTGCACAGATAACGCGGAATAATATCCGCCGAGGACTATATGTGCACGGCTAAA
Organism: Orobanche coerulescens; assembly: GCA_033398695.1. Lineage (NCBI taxonomy): Eukaryota > Viridiplantae > Streptophyta > Magnoliopsida > Lamiales > Orobanchaceae > Orobanche > Orobanche coerulescens. The sequence continues at coordinate 131,087,934 of CM065806.1, read as the reverse complement.
AATCTACACAATAACCAATCTAACGCAGATATGATTAGGATATGTCACGATACAACATGACAACGAAACTCAAAGGATAACACATCCAAAACAAATCATACGACTCACCAAGTGAGCGATGACACGAATAATGAAAGATCGACACGGACCGACAATATTCGAAACAACCATCCCGGGATCAAAATCCCTAAGGACAAATGAACAACGATCACAACACAACGATTCGGAAAATCCTCAACCTTCAACGATCACAAAATTACGAGTTTACAAGAATAATAGTGTCTTTGCACGGAATCGGTCAACACGACAATAATAATTCACGGATGGGAATTATCGTTGATAATCCCAATTCAATACTTGATTACCATAGAACGCCAATCGATAACAATTATACTGATGGATGGGAATTATCTTTTTGACAACGGTGGAAATTATATTTGATAATCCCGATTCAATATATCGATTACCGTTAGAGCGGACAATCGATAATAATTATACTGACGGATGGGAATTATCTTTGATAATCCCGATTCAATATATCGATAACCTTGAGCGGTTAACCGATAACAATTGTACAACGGATGTCTCGGCACCTTTAATCGGTTCACGATAACGAAGATGATAATCGAATACGCCGATGCCTTCAATCGGCCAAAACGACATAAATAGAAAAACACCGATATCAATAACGGCGATTCAAAATATCTTGATGGAACATCAATCAATAACAACAATCGATACGTCGATGCGCAAACCGCTATCAACAACAATATCTCAAAGGAACGTCAATCAACAATAACAATCGATATGTCGATACCGCGAACCGCTATCGACAACAATATTATCAACAAGTACCGCAATGCCTTGGATCGCCAATTACGAACAACAATAATATTTGGCATAACTTGCCGAAGGGTATCGTATCAAACAATCACGATATCAACAAAATCACAAAGAGAAAGTCTCGAAATGATACACACATTCATACACATACATGATAACATTAATCTCATTGACAAGTCTAGTATAAAACTTGCCTCAAACCGAAGGCGTGAAAGTCTTCCACGATCAACGCGTCCTGCGAATCGATCAACGCGTCCTCCGTCAATCACAAGCACTCGAACAACCTTGAATGAAAATTCATTCGATAACACGATATCGACCGAAAACAACACAATAGATAATTCCGATTTCAACACGAACACATACTATACTCGTATTTATCCGTATACATACATATATATATAATATATATTACATATATATATAATAATACTCACAATATTTTTATATATATATATATATATCTAAAAATATATATATATACTTACTGCACAATATCACACACACACATCACAATCGTTACATATATATAATATACATAACACACACACAAACCAAACACACCAACCACATATATATATATATAACAACTTTATATACATTATATATATATATATACATAAAACACACAACACACACACAACAATCATGCCACTGCACAACACAACAAACATATACAAAAAAAAACTTACCAGGCCGATCGGAAGAAGAAAGAGAGAAAAAAAAACTCCCACGCCGGAAATCAACCGCCGGAAAAATGACCCGCCGGACTTCGTCCAACTCTGGCCCGTTTCCGTCTATGGCCGGTTTTCACCATCTCCGTTAGCAACACTTCGCCGGAAGAATGACAAGACTCCGTTCCGCCTTCCGTTCCGGACAAAAACCACCTCCGGTTGCCGGAAGAAAAATGCCGGAATACTTCATATCGACCGGATTTATAATGTCTCCCGACCCGGAAATTCCGATCGGCCGCCGCCGAGCTCCAGTCGCCGTCAGAGACGTCGGCTCTACCTCCGGTCGCCGAAAAAAATGGAGAAGCCGGTGCCTGTCGTCTCGCCGGAAGAAGGAAAAATGCCGGAACACGTCGACCGGGTTTCGCAGCCTTCCGGTTCGGAAATTCCGACCAGGCCGCCGCCGAGCTCCGGTCGTGAGCTGCCTGCCCGCCGAACTCAAGCTCGCCGGAAAAAATGGAGAAACCGGCCGCCCGTCCTCAAGCTCCACCTTGCCGAAAAAATGACGGAGAGAGATGGAGAGTAGAGAGGGAGGACGAGAGGGAGAGAACGGAGGGAGAGAAGGCAAAAAAATGAGGGAGGGGACGAGCAGGCTGGAAGAAGAAGAAAAAAAAAAAAAAAAAAAAAAAAATAGTGAGAGAGGGAGGGGATGACGAGAGCTGGCAGGGATGATGTATAAATATATGTACATAACATGCTAATTCACGTGAGGGAAGTGAAAGATGAGGGAGGAATCTCATGTGATGACATATGTATATATATATATAAATGATACGCCGAAAGATACCCTCCGAAAGTTGACTACGAGGAAAGTTCCCACCACCTACCACGCATTACGTACGTAACCTCAGGGCGTAACGTACGCAATCGCAACAAATTAGCGTACGTAATGCTACACAAGTAGCGTACGCTATGGCTATAAACTTAGCCAAAATTTCAAACTCGCCAAACAACAACCATAAGACGAAACCAAACCGTCGACCAGTAAAATATTTCGATCCCGAAATATTTTAATACAATATAAATTGTATCGGTCCAAACAACAACACTTGTACAATTCCAAATGAATACGTACAACTCAACAGTAACACGAAAAAAAAATTACCCCCGGATATTACAGTATCGGAGCTTAGGTTGAGAAAACCTAGGCATTTGGGTCGAGTTGGGTCGTGTTTTGTTGCATCATTCGAGTTGTCGATTGACTAATACTAGAGCCGTGAGTTTTTGTATTGACTCAGGCTTATACGTTATGTGATTTACCAGTGTGGTACTGGGTTTGTTGTAAACTTTTCCAAATGGTGTTTACGAGATTCTCTGGAATGAGATGTATTGTGTTGTTGAGTCGAACTGATTTGGCAAAACGTGTGTTTTGAAAATATTTGTGTCGAGTATTTCCTTGAGTCGAGACATGTGCCAGTATCACGGGGAATCATCGGCTTCACGATCTGTAAGTATTTGGATTTTTGAATTTCATTGAAATTTATTGCCGTTCTAAGTTGATATGTTTTGAGATTCAGCAGATATCATGCGTTACATTATGAGATGTCAGAGTGGGACAGGATTGATGATCTTGAGAAACTATGATTTTGGGAATCAGTATGTTGGGTAGAATTTGGAATGGGATTGTGCAATTGGGAGAAATGTTGTGTATGGTTGAGAAGAGCATGTAGTCATGTTAAGTCATTTTGAAATACATGAAACTGCTTTTGAGCATTTGAAACTGATACTTTTCAAAATGAATATTTCACGGATGTTTTACGGAAAATGATTTTTGGTCCGAGACCCAATCGATTTTGAAATAGATTTATAACTCAGGGCTTGAGGTCCAGAAGGGTTTTCTACTTTTTAAACTTCTTGTAATGCGGAACGAGATACGGGCTGAGACCCTAATGTTTCAAAAGAAAAGCTTTTCTGTTTTCTAAAACTCCCGAGATTTGTAAAACTCTTTATCAATCATTTATTTATTTCGTTCCTACCTTTTGAGGTTTTGGTTTACTTGTTCAAATGAAACTTCTCGGGTAGTCTTTCATTTTATTTGATTTGTCGATTATTCAATGATTTGTCATAGCATATTTGAGGTGATCCAGGATGGATTAATATTTGACGTTGCTAGTCATATGTGAGGAAAAAGGAGTTTTAACGGAATTTTTATATATTGAGATTTTGGAACTCTAATCGTGTGGTTTTCCCGATGGAATATCGGTGGATATTGGTGACGAGCTGAACTGATAAACAGGAGTATGGATATGGTCAAGCATTTGCATAAATCCCATTTTATTTAATCGTGTGTATTTGAAAAGAATTTTTATCGAGAACTTGACACGAGCGAGCCGGTTGGTTCGAAAATTTATTTCGTGGTCTTACCAAAATTTCTGTTTTGAGTTTTGAAATTTTTGAAAGAACTATCGAAAATATGTCTTCTTGACGAGACTGTATGATTTCAAACAGGATTTGAAAATGTGATTGATAACCATATGCATTTAGTGTATATTACATATCATGGTGAAGTTGTGAGTGTGACTCACAAACTAGATAATATATCAGTGTGGAACGATGAATAGGGATCCGAATTTTGATATGGTAGTTTGATTATCCAGGGATGATCGGTTTATTTATCTGATCAGAGAAATACTGCGTTTTGTAGACTCGTGTACAGAATGTGATCTTGGAAATTTCGGGTTTTGTGAAACCGGGGCATATGTGCTATGTGATTCCATTGGTATGGTAACTTTACCATAGTGATCCTCGAATGATTTCTTTGTAAGTGTAGATTTGGGGTTGTTGACCTCATGCTGGTTGTTTTGAGTATCGATTGGTCGTTCCCACTCCATGTATAATTTGGATATGTTCGACGGGTTGTGATTGGTTGTTCGTACGCCGAGGGGTATGCTCACCAGTCGGGTATGTTTATTGAGATACACTGTATGTGATTGGTGTGTCATTTTGAGAATGTTATTCTTTCGTTTATCTGTTTCTGTGGTTCTGTGTTGATCGTGTTTGAGTTTATCACGTTGATGATATTCTCGATTGTGTTTTGGCCTCTGGTTGGTCATACTGGAATTTATCATGTCGATGATAAATTCGGTTGATTGTTGATCATTGTTGGTGATCATCTGAGCATTCAGATTTTGTGTCAACATTTCGGGATTCGTATCGTTGTTTTGGGAAGTTGTTTCGCAAATGTATAGTATATTATTCGTCTTATCGGAATTGAGACCTGATTATGTAATCAGGCAGACAGAATTTGATTCGGGCAGATTGCTTCATCAGAAGATGATATATTTTGTTGAGACTCAAGGAATTGTGATTGTAAAGTCTATTGAGACTTTACAGTGAGGTCACTAGCTAGTATCTCAGGAGATCCTCGACCTTGCGCATTGGTAAGTATGCTGTTGTGGTTATTCTATAGTGATGGCGATTGATCATTGTCGTGATGGTTTTGGGATATTTTGGGTTGGACGGTATGTTTGTTTGTTTTATGACGGATTGCAAGTTTCGAGGACGAAACTTATTTTAAGTGGTGTAGAATGTAATATCCGGAATTTCTACTACTGTTGTTTGATATTATTTTATCCGAGTTATATTGTACAGCGTGGAATCTGTACAGTAGGGATAAAATAAATAAAGGACTGAGATGTCAGTATCGATATAATTGTCGTATCTGGTCGACAGTTGCATTTGAGGATATCATGTATCAGGCTATCGTACTTTTGATATAGAGTATATCGTATAAGAATATTATTGGATTTAGTGTTTGTGTTCAGTGTGTCTTATGTTCATTTTTGGTATGTCGAGACGTTGGACAAGAATAGCTGAAAATGGCTAAGTGTAACATTATTAGCGCAAGCTAATAATCATGAGTAGTGCACGCTATCGTGCAGGTTTAGCGCACGCTACGGATATAAGATAACGCACGCTAATGCAGTCCGATCGGGAGGAATCTACGCGTGGACCAGGCCACTTTCGGTGCACGTTTTGATAAGTCAACGGATGTTGTAATGTAGTGTTAGCGCACGCTAATGCATGTTGATTGGCACACGCTAACTGTATATCGGTCAACAGGGAATCTTGGCTTTATTGGTTGCTTTCGGCATGTGGGTCACGAGCATCTTCGTGGTAGGTGTAGACTGTAGCAAGTCAACTGGTATTAGCGCACGCTAAATGTAAGGACTTGCGTACACTAGACAGTGTAAGTTACGTACGCTAATGCATGGGCATTACGTATGTAAGCACATGTCTGGCTTGAGACGGTAGCCTGCAGGCTGCGATAGCGCACGCTAACAAAGTCGATTAGCGCACGCTAAAGAATTGCGCACGCTAAACATAAGGTTTAGCGCACGCTAGTAATATACTTTATAAAAAGGGACAGAAGGGTGTTATGAAGCATTTCGTCCATTCCTTCCTTGCAACCGAGAGAGAAAGAGTTTTTAGAGAGAAGTTTGAGGTCCCAAACACTGAGAGATGATAATCTTTAACAAAGATTAAGCTGAGGAACATGGATTAAAGTCTTGTTCTTGAAATTATTGATGATTCATGGAATAAAGTTGATTGTTCTCCTTCATGGTTCGTCTATACAAGGTAATAGTTCTTCACTTTTGGATGTCGTTTGGATTGATTATTGATATTCTTGAGTCGATGATTATCATATATTCGAGTTGGATTACCGAACTAAGTTAGTGTTGTTATCAATATGAGTATTGATATGTTTGGTATGGTTTTGGATGGAATTCAAGAGATATGTTGATGTAATTCCCTTCTTCAATTCGGATTTTTGATGTTTTGTCGTTGGTTACTTCGTATGGTAACGATTATGGTGGTGCTATTGCGATTCTTGAAGTTATATGAATTGTATGTCGAAGAACATGATGAATAAGGATTTTTAGATGTTAGAACACATCGGATTATGTCATTTTATGGATCATGAACGTGAATTCGGATAATTCGTGTTATTGAAGAACTATTGAATTATATATGTCATGATTGTTATGAATAAGAACTGGAAATTGGAAAGGTTACAGATGACTTTGGAATATGATTATTCATGATAATAACCGGTAAATTGTTCTATGAAGTTACCAAATATGAACAAGAAGGAATCTTGTTGATTCGTGTTTAAAGATAAAATTTGGAATCGAATATGTTAGGAAATCCTTAATATCGAGATGAGTTGATCATTGACATGATGGAAGTGTTAGACGATGCTTTAAATGCATGCCACTGCACAGCATTAGCGCACGCTAAGCTTACTGGCTAGCGCACGCTAACGGGAGCAACTTAGCGCACGCTACGTTATGCATTTAACGTGCGCTAAGTAGGCAGACAATGTAGTATTTTTGTGTTGTGATTATGAATGCGTGATGGTTTGATTTGGTTTGTTCCGACTGCGTTTATTCGAGGTTTTTGTTGAACCGTTGAGTTCGATTAGTTGGTTTTGCCGGTTGTTGATTATTATCGGATGTGTTGTCATTTGATTATTGCATTAGGTTCCGATAATTGATCGTGTATTACGACCGTTGTGTTGCTTTGGATCGGGGCTGAGGAGCTCGTAGACAAAGGCAATGGGTTCGGTAACAACTTCGTAGTATCGATATCGAGGCAAGTTTTTACTTGCTCAGTTATAATATTTAATGAATGGTTTCAGTTTCATTTCGTTTATAATGCATATAGCAATGATTATATGTTGTCATTCCCATTCTGGGAGTTTAATCATAATGTATATGACTTATTTCGCTTATTGGCATATTCGGGTATCGAGGTTACATTATGGTAAAGACGAGGATATGAGTATCTGTAGTCCATGGTACGTTTGGATCGCCGAGCATTGCGGATAATCGTCGGTGATGGTTTGATATCGAGATTTCTCCCAAAGGACTCGGGGCAAGTATCTTATATCGATTTAGTTAGTGTTAGTGATTTGATCATGCATATTGTCATTCATGTTGGCGAACATGAGGTCGTCTTAGTTGATTTGTCATATTGTCGTTCATGTTGCGTTATTCATGTTGATGAACATTTTGATTTGCATATGTGTATGCATATTTATGTTGTTTGTGTTGTATTGATCCGATGGGATCGTGTGATCTATGCTGAGGGCGCTGGATCAGATGTCCACCTCGTGTTGGTCCGATGGGATCATCTTGGGATCTATGCTGAGGGCGCTAGATCATTGGATGGGTTTTTCCACCTTGTGTTGGTCCGACAGGATCATCTTGGAATCTATGCTGAGGGCGCTGGATCGTTGGATTACCCAGTGTTGTGCTGTTTTGCTTATGTATATTGTTAGTTATCCACCTCGTGTTGATCTTGTAGGATCATCTTGGGACCTATGCTGAGGGCGTTGGGTCATGGGATTTCCATTGAGCATACATTGTTGATATTGTTTCGAGCATATTGACGTGGTCATATGAGTATGCATTTGTAGGTCTTGTGTTAGGATCGTGTCCGTATTGCATTAATCTGATCTCGTATTAGACTGATATGATTGTCGTTGCACTTCATATCTTGAGGTATGTTCCGTATTTCCTTTGGTATTTTTCTTTGATGGACAATCGGTTATCGTCTTGGGATTTGATGATGTTATTCGATGGATTGTATTGGTCAGAATTGGTATATTTCCGTATCGCGAGTTGGTGATGATAGTTCGAGAATCTTGAGTATTGTTTGAGGTACAATATAGATATTATGTTCGAGTTTATTGGTTAATCGAGTACGAGATGTGAACTTTGGTAAAGTTATAACGATAAGATCACATTGGTCGTATTCTTATTTTGTATCTCATTGGTATGTAATTATAATTGTGATGTGATTAACATCATTGTTGGATATTATGGCTGACCCCGTCGTGGGCTTTCTTTTTAGGTTCTTGGATTTTCGAGCTTGTAGCGGTCGTGGAGAGATGAGCTTCCCGGAGGATACTGGCTAGGGCATGTAATTATGTATTGAGTTTCCTGATCAGTCGCTGTTTTCCGCTGCTAGAGTATTTTTAATTGTTATTCTTTTCCACTGCGTGAGTATTTTTAAATGACCTTTCATTTCTGGTAATTTGAGTTACTTTGGAAATCATTTTCTAAACTATTGAGTTTCGGCCGTTTGGCCTTGCCCTTTTCAAAACAAGATTTCACGACGGTTTTGATAGATAGATTTTATTAAGTCTTCGAATATTTTAAAGATAGTACCGTCGTCGGCCTCTTGGGCATTTGTAAATGTTTGCGAAAATTTCCTTTAGCCTTGTGGGTTCCATCTCGGGGCCCACGGCGCTGTAATATTTCCGGTTAAATCTGGGGGTGTTACAGTCGTGGATATCTTGATGATGTTGTTTCTAAAGAAACTGATATTAATGGAATGTTATTTTGCAAATGTTTTCAAAGTGATATGATTAAGACCTATAATTCATGGTTGTGATAAAGCCGCCTGAGGTATCAAAAATATTTCCAAATTTTATTTCGGAAAAATATATACGAATTCCAAAGGTTTTCAAATGGTATTATAAATGGATACCTCGTGGGGATTTGAGAAGAACGTTATAAATTCATCGTGCTGAGTGGTTACTTGTTCAGTATACCGAGGGGCAGAGGTCATGTCGTGATGAGGGTACAAATGTTCATGGAGATCAGATGCCGGACCAAGTGAAGATTATCGGGAAGACAACAAAAAATTGACTACATATACGTCTATACTTGAAGTTCATTACAATACAGTCTTGAAATTTTTCAAACTCATAAAACAACAAAAAATTACAAGTAAATGCAATAACAAAAATATGTTAACTTCTTCCTCTTCCTCTTCCTCTTCCTTTGAACTTTGCTGGAGGGAGTGATTTCAACGGTTTGGCTCCAATGGATTTTCCACTACTAGAATCAGCCCATATTTCTTCTTCACTATAGAGGAAGCAAATTCTTGATCATTAGGGGGGGTGTATTTGTTCTTGATGCATACTTTTCTTATTTCCTCATGAAGAGCATTATCATACAACTTTCCATTTATATTAATGGGAGCTACTTGTAGTCTGAATGATGGGATCATTGGATATGCATCAAATTCCTCTTCAGCATCTTTCTTCAGTATTTCCCGTATGTTCGGCCAGTTGAGCTCCATGTAATTAATGAAAATCTATTGTGGGGACAGTCGGGATCTTGAAGTATTAGATGTAATACTTCTCTATGAATTATTTCTTGGCTGATCCCCACATAGGTACATCTTCCTCTGGAATAAACTCCTCCACAAAATACAGCTCCTTTCTCTCCCAGCAGAGTGGTTGGACTGTGATTTTCTTTGTTCTTCTCTTCTTTGTAGGAGGGTCTTCTTAGTTATCATTCTTCTTTGGCGATAAGGAATCCAGTTGCTAAGAAAAAGCTAGAACCGTAACGTAATCATATCTCATATCAAGTTGATCCTCAGCTGAGTTTTTTCTTAAGCTTCTGATATCTCGATCGTACTTCTGGTTCTGGATAGTGAATAACTGGAGGAGGGGAACTTCTGGGAATCACATCTAGGGATTCCTTCCATTTGCTTCTCATCTCGTCCCCCTTTTTGTTAGCATTAATAATCTAGGCTAGTTGATCTTCCACTTTGGCCATGAAGTCTTGCATGCTAAGGGGCATTCTAACAGATGAAGGACCTCGGGAAGATTCCTTCTTGTTTAGCAAGGAATACATCTTGTTGTTTAGTTCCAACAGATGTGTCTCAACTCTTGTGGCCAGAAGCTTTTCAACAGTTTCTTCAACCATCTTTCTGATCACTTCAGCTAAGTTCTGAGGTAACTGATAAGTACGTGGCTGATGTGAAACTTCAGCTGGGTTCTCAGTGGTAATGAAGTTTTTAAGAGGTGGAGACTTGGCTGATTGATTCTCCCTGATTGTCAGTCTCCAATTCAGCATTTGATTGATCATCCATGTTCTTTCCTTGATCAGTGTAACACCCCCAATAAATTCAGGAATATTACAGTGCCGTAAATCCTTTACATAAGAATTTACAAGGCTGAAGAAATAAAAAAGATAATAACAAATACCAATATATGAAAGTAACTGAAATAGAATACAACAGTTCTGGGCCAATACCGAGAATACAATTATTCAAAGGACGAATATTAATACATCACCAAATCCAAATATCACAAATGACGTCGTACTCGAGTACTTATTAAAATGATACAAACAACAGACAAATAAACCTGGCCGGAACATCACTCTGAACCCTCGTCGTCATGAAGCTCCAGGGGTTGTTTCCCCGCCCTCTTTGATCCTGAACACAAACAAATGTTCACCCCCGAAGGGATTAGCACAACGATGCTAGTACAAGTACCACAACATATTATTCAACATTTCATGGAGAATAATAATAACATAAATGACAATATACCAACGAGTCTCCTCCCACGAGAAACTCATAAATAACATACACAAATGATAATCACAACATACACATGGTAATTCCGACGATCCAGTGTTCACTGCCTAGAACCCACGATGATCCCATCAGACCAACCCGTGGAGGAAAAACACGTCCGATGATCCAACGCACGCTAGCATAGATCCCCCGATGATCCCATCGGACCAACACGAGGTGGACATACAACAAAGACATATATGCACAACAATATGCATAATATCAATACATAGAACAATTAAGGTACTTGCCTCAATTCGATGACAAGAATAATACTTCCACAAATATCAAAACACTCGAAGGTCGCCCCTTCGATCAATCACGTAGCAAAGCTCGAACCTTAAACAAAAGAAATAATATGGAGTTCATCTCATGTCGAACGAACATCTAACAATCCAAATTACGGTCGAAAGTTCGTAAAACGTAACCTGCCTGACCTGCTTAACATACGTTACGTACCCTTGGTAGCGTACATTAAGCCTACTTGTTAGCATACGTAAGCTACGAAGTCTAGCGTATGCTAACCATGTATCAACAGTTCCTCTCTGATCAGTCGACTTGACTCGTCTGATGATATAACGTATGTTACGTACCAAACGTAGCGTACGTTAACCTTGCCCGTTAGCGTACGTAAGCTATGAAGCTTACGTACGCTAAACACACATATGACAGTTTCTTGCTGGGCAGACGACTGTCTCGATTTGTGATGAAGCTTACCAAATCCTCAGTGATTAATGTACGTTATCCCCATACATAACATGCTCGTACAATTAAGAATGATCTTACGGATTAAAACATCTTCAAAATTCAAGGATACGTATATCATCATGGTGATCATACTCCAATCTTGATTTCAATTTCTCATGCATAAATAGGAAGGCCTGTGGTTGACATCAGTATCTTTATATCATTGAAACTACCATCTTGAAGATTTATTTAACAATCCACCTTTACAAGATATAACAAATCCTTCCATGATCAACTTCCTAGGTTCGTCTAACAATCATGATGTTAATACCAAGTCCACGATTACTACGAAGACACCTTCCAAATTTGGATTACCAATCTCAGAAACTTCCTTTACTTGTTCAAAATTCAAATTATGATGCTCTTAACCGAGGTACTTAAAGCATAATCATCTCAACTTCCTAAACATGATGTTGGTTGAATAAATCAGCTCTGGAACTTAATATCTTGATATCATGATCATCATATTCTTAAGAACACGAATCCAAGGTTGGAGATAGTATAACATACCTTAAGATGAAGAAAACACCGAGACAATAGGTAGAATCTAACTCCGGTTGCTTATGTGCCAATCCAAGATGCTTCTCTACTTCAATGATCAAGCATAAGTGATATCCAATCTTCAATGATCAAGTAGAGATGGTCTATATGTGTTTAAGGAGGCTGGGATCTCTCTGGGCACGAAGTATGTTCAAGGCTAAGTGAAATAAAAGAGCTGAATTGAAATGGGGTGATATCTTATTTATAATTTTTTGTCCTTAACGTACGTTAGCCTCTTAGCGTACGCTACCCAATATTCTTAGCGTACGCTATCATCCACTGATAGTTAAATATTCTCATTTTGTACTTGATTACGTATGTTACACCATCAGGTTATGCACGTAAGCAACACCCTTTAACTTACGCTAGACATGTTCCTTAGCGTACGTTAACCATCGTTGACTTTAAAACTGTCCAGGTTCATCCGAGGGAATGTTATCCAGACCTATATCCGGCTGGCGCATGTGATAGCCGCCCAGCTCAATTATGGACTGTCTAACGTATGCTATGCTTCATTCGTAGCATACGCTAACTCTGGCCGATAACGTATGTTAAGCTACATTCTTAGCATACGTTATCACGTATTTGCATGAGAAAATTTACATGCTGCGATACTCATGTACAAGGATACAAATATGAAAAATATCATACTTTAATTATCGATATCACAATTCCGAATAATACAGGGTTCAAATACAGATGAAATACTCAATAATTAATCTGGATATTACATACTCTCCTACTAAAAAGGAGTTTCGTCCCGAAACTCTAGACGAAATAACTCTGGATATCTGGACTTCATGCAATCTTCTATCTCCCAAGTGGCTTCTTCCACTCCGTGGCGCGACCACTGAACCTTGACCAAAGTGTTTGGTTTGTTCCTCAATTGCTTAACTCGACTCTCGAGTATCCTGATCGGTCTATCTTCAAACGTGCCATCCTGAGCGGCTTCAATCTCGCCGAAATCAATGACATGACTAGGATCTGATATATACCTCCGTAACTAGGATATGTGGAACACGTTATGAACTTGGCTTAATGACAGCGGTAATGCCAATCTATAAGACAACTCTCCAACTCTCTCAAGAATCTCGAATGGTCCAATATATCTCGGACTCAACCTCCCCTTTCTTCCGAAACGAAACATTCCCTGAGTAGGAGAAACCTTTAAAAGTACATGGTCTCCAGTACTGAACTCTAACGGGCGATGGCGCACGTCTGCGTCAGATTTCTGTCGACTCTGGGCGGTCAACAGCATTTCGCGAATCAAGGCTATCTTCTCTCGTGTCTGCACAATCAATTACGGTTCCGTCCCGATTAAGTCTGATGAATCATCCCAACATAGGGGCGATCTGCATCTCCTCCCGTATAATGCCTTAAACGGTGCCATCTTAATGGAAGCATGCCAACTATTGCTGTAGGTGAATTCAATCAACGGCAGATGAACTTCCCAATCAGTTGACCAATCTAAGGCACAAGCTCTCAGCATATCTTCCACCATTTGAATAGTCCTCTCGGATTGTCCGTCTGTCTATGGATAATAAGCTGTGCTGAAATTCAATTCGGTTCCCAAGGCTTTATGAACTGCTTTCCAAAAATGAGACACAAAGCGAACGTCTCGGTCAGAAATAATGGTCTTCAGCGTACCATGCAATCAGTCTATCTCTGAAATAAATACTCGTGCCAACTTCTCGGGTCCCCAAGTGTCCTTAATGCCTAGAAAATGAGCCGATTTGGTTAGACGATCAACTATCACCTAAATCATGTTCATTCCTATCTTGGTTCTCGGCATATTAGTGATAAAGTCCATCGATATGTCCTCCCACTTCCATTCAGGAATCGGGAGCGGCTTCAGCATTTCGGCAGGTCGTTGATGCTCGATCTTAACCTGCTGACAAGTCAAACATTTTGAGACATAATCCGCTACATCTTTCTTCATGTTGCCCCACCAGAAGTTCTGCTTCAGGTCCTTATACATCTTACTGGTGCCCGGGTGGATAGAATAGGGCGTGATGTGAGCTTCCTTCATAATCGTCTGCTTCAGAACATCGACATCGGGAACACAAAGTCAGTTGTGAAATCTCAAAACTCCATCATCATGAATTACGAATCCTAGGGCCTTTCCCTTGATCACTTCAGCACGTAATCGAATCATCAGAGGATCATCTACTTGCTTAGATTTGATTTCTTCGATTAACGATGAAGTTAATTCCATCACACACAGTTGTCCTTGGACTCTTTGCAACCATACTTCAATTCCTTCGCGAATCATTTCTCGTTGAATGCTGAACGGGGAGGTTAGAGTATCCAGCATCTGAATAGAAACAGGCTTGCGGCTAAGTGCATCGACCACTACATTTGCTTTGCCTGGATGATAAAGAATCTCTAAGTCGTAGTCCTTAATCAGTTCCAGCCATCTCCTTTGCCGCATGTTCAACTCTTTCTGACTGAAGATGTATTTAAGACTCTTATGATCCGTGAAGATATGACAGTGAGTCCCGTATAGGTAATGTCTCCAGATTTTCAAAGCAAAAACTACTGCTGCCAGCTCCAAATCATGTGTTGGGTAATTCACTTCATAAGGTTTCAGCTGTCGTGACTCATAAGCGATCACCTTCTCATTCTTCATTAATACACATCCGAGTCCTTGGTTCGAAGCATCACTGTAAACTATGAATCCTCCAGTTCCCTCTGGGAGTGCTAAAATTGGTGCCGTCGTTAATCTCTTCTTCAATTCATCAAAGCTATTCTGGCACATCTCATTCCACTCAAACTTTTGAGTTTTCTGCAGTAGTCGAGTAAGTGGGTGGGTAATTTTGGAAAACCCTTCCACGAACCGACGATAATACCAAGCAAGTCCTAAGAAACTCCGGACTTCTTTCACGTTCTTAGGAGACTTTCAATCCATAATTGCTTCGATTTTCTGGGGATCTACTCGGACTCCTTATGCTGATACTACATGACCGAGGAACATTACTTCCTTTAGCTAGAATTCACACTTAGAAAGCTTAGCATACAATTGCTCGTTTCTCAGAAGGTCTAGAACAATCCGTAAATGTTGCGCATGCTCTTCCGGGCTCTAAGAATACACCAGAATGTCATCAATGAACACAACCACAAACTTGTCCAAATACTCTATGAATACTCGATTCATCAATTGCATAAACATGGCAGGTGCATTAGTGAGACCAAATGGCATCACTACAAACTCATAGTGTCCGTAGCGAGTTCTGAACGCTGATTTTGGAACATTGGATTCCTTAATTCTCAACTGATGATATCCCGACCTCAGATCGATCTTAGAAAACACTGTTGCTCCTTGAAACTGGTTAAACAAATCATCAATCCGTGGCAACGGATCCTTGTTCTTAATCATCATCTTGTTCAGTTCTCGATAGTCAATACACAATCGAAGCGATCCATCCTTCTTCCGGACAAAAGAACTGGTGCACCCCAGGGCGAAAGGCTTGGCTGGATATATCCTTTGTCCAGTAACTCTTCCAGTTGCTTCTTCAATTCATACATCTCAGTAGGTGCCATACGATACGGCGCCTTAGAAATTGGTGTAGCTCCTGGTTCCAGCTCGATTGTGAATTCTACACCCCATTGTGGAGGTAGTCCAGGTAATTCGTCAGGAAACACATCCGAAAATTCGTTCACAATAGGAATGGATGAAAGTTCCACTTTTTCGTCTTCCTTCTTCCTCGCGTAACACCAGTATCCGGTACAGCCCTGTTTCAACAATTTGACAGCTTTCATTGCCTTGATCATCTTTCCTGAGCTCCCTAGTTTCTATCCTTCAAACAGTATTTTGGAACCATCGTCAGCTATCAGCGAGATATTCCTCCTTCGGTAGTTTACAATAGCTCCATATCGATTAAGCCAATCATCTTCGAGAATCAGGTCATCTCCTTGCATTTCTATCACAATCAGATTTGAGGGCCACTCTCTGCCTCCAAATGATACAGGGAAATCACTAGTTTCTAAGTTTCCAATAATCATCTCTCCACTCGGTAAACCCACAACATAAGGTTCACAATTATAAAAACCAGAAATATTCAAACAATTTACACAAGACAAGGATATAAATGAATGCGTAGCTCCTGAATCGAATAAAACGCTAATCGGCCGTGTGAAAGAATCTCGCAGACTGATACGACAAAGAACATCCCGATCGCTCTCTTCATCTCGCATGCATATGGGGAATGGATACGACACTCGATGTCCCCTTTCAATCCCACTGTCCTCTGCCTCGTCCGCGACCAAAATTCTGGGGCAACTGAACATTTTGCTGCGTCTGTTGGATACTAGCTTTCTTCTGAACTGGATGTGATGTACGGGCTCTAAAAGACTTTGCAGCCTCTTCACAGAACACCGCACGATGTCCCTCTCGACCACAATAAAAAAAAGTCACGGCAGGTAGGGGGCAATTTCGTCGATAGTGCCCCGTCTGGGCACAGTTAAAGCACTTCATGGTAACATCCATCGTGGTTGATGCTGCTTCGAAGTTCTTTCCGCTCTTAGATGGGTGCGGAGGTTTCTTGAAAGAATAAAAGGATGATTGGGCCTTATGGGGCCCACTACTCTTGTGCTCTGTGAAACTACCAGAGACTTTCTGCTTCTTGGATTATGCAAACTTCTCCATTGCTGCTTCCTTGATTTCATACGCCAATGCTTTATTCTGATATTGACGGAGAGTGGTACATTCAAAACCGGAAATGTACCTCTGGATTTCTGGTTTCATTCTCATATAAAAATGGATCATCATTTCTGCATCTATTCTGACCAGATGTCGAACAAATGCCAGCTGCTGGTTAAACGTCTTAATTGCCTGAGATACTAGCACATCTAAAGGCTGAGCGGAGAAAAACTCCCGGACTTTGGCTTCCCTCACAGGACAAGGGTAGTACTGAGCTTCCATCATCAATTTAAATTTCGCCCAGTCATCATCATGATCTACAGGCCGGATGGCTTCCCACCACTCAGGCGCTTCCCCTATCAGAAAGTATTGAGCAATAGAGGCTCTCCGGTCGTCAGGGCAATTAATCCCGGCAAAAATTTTCTCCAGCTCTTTTAACTAATGATCCCACGTCGGTGTTTCAGAAAAGCCCTCGAATTTTGGTGGTTGCATCTTCGCCACCTCCTGCAGCCATCAGTCGCCTCGATTTCCCATGTCTGGGATACCTTGCTGTCCACCTCCCTGTTGTAGTCCTACTGCCACCTGCATTCGGTCCACGACCTAGGCAAACTGAGTCATCTGGTTAACCACCTGACGAAGGATTTCGGGCACAGCAGGTTCCGGTTCATTATTAATAGATCTTTGTGGCTCGCCTGAACTATGGATAGCCTGATTAGAAGGCGAAGCTTCTCTTTCAGCATTCCTTCTTCCGCGTCCGCGACCGTAACCACGTCCACGTCCACCTCTCAACATACTGTAAGCATAAATACTCAATATACAGGAAATAATTTCGTTCTAATGTTCAAGTATAGAGAAGCAGAACATGTAAATGACGAGGTAGAGTTTAGGAACTTACAACCACCGTTCGCACGAAGACGTAGGCAGTACAGTGATGTTATTCACGACCGGTTACCTCAAAAGACATATATGACCTCTATTTTAACCCAACGACTAAGATATCCATAATCTTAGCTTTGATACCATATTCTGTAACACCCCCGATAAATTCAGGAATATTACAGCGCGGTAAATACTTTACATAAGAATTTATAAGGCTGAAGAAATAAATAACAGATACCAATATATGAAAGTAACTGAAATAGAATATAACAGTTTTGGGCCAATACTGAGAATACAATTATTCAAAGGAAGAATATTAATACATCACCAAATCCAAATATCAGAAACGATGACGTACTCGAGTACTTATTAAAACGATACAAACAACAGATAAATAAACCCTTTTGGAACATCATTCTGCACCCTCGCTGTCATGCAGCTCCAGTGGTTGTTTCCCCACTCTACTTGATCCTGAACACAAACAAATGTTCACCCTCGAAGGGGTTAGTAAAACGATGCTAGTACAAGTACCACAACATATTATTCAACATTTCACGAAGAATAATAATAACATAAATGACAATATACCAACGAGTCTCCTCCTACGAGAAACTCATAAATAACATACACAAATGATAATCACAACATGATATCACAATAATATGTATAATATCAATACATAGAACAATTAAGGTACTTGCCTCAATTCAATGACAAGAATAATACCTCCACGAATATCAAAACACTCGAAGGTCACGTAGCAAAGCTCGAACCTTAAACAAAAGAAATAATATGGAGTTCATCTCATGTCGAACGAACATCTAACAATCTAAATTATGGTCAAAAGTTCATAAAACGTAACCTGGCTAACCTGCTTAACGTACGTTACATACCCTTGGTAGCATACGTTAAGCCTATTCGTTAGCGTACGTAAGCTACGAAGTCTAGCGTACGCTAACCATGTATCGACTGTTCCTCTCTAATCAGTCGACTTGACTCGTCTGATGATATAACATATGTTACGTAACAAACGTAGCGTACGTTAACCTTGCCCGTTAGCGTACGTAAGCTTCATAGCTTAGCGTACGCTAAACACATATATGACAGTTTCTCACTGGGCAGACGACTGTCTCGATTTGTGATGAAGCTTACAAAATCCTCAGTGATTAATGTACGTTCCCCATACATAACATGCTCGTATAATTTTGAATGATCTTACAGATTAAAACATCTTCAAAATTCGAGGATACTTACATCATCATGGTGATCATACTCCAATTTTGATTACAATATCTCATGCATAAATCGGAAGGGCTATGGTTGATATCAGTATCGTTATATCATTCAAACTACCATCTTGAAGATCTATTTAACAATCCACCTTTACAAGATTTGACAAATCCTTCTATGATCAACTTCCTAGGTTCGTCTAACAACCATGATGTTAATACCAAGTCCACGATTACTATGAAGACACCTTCCAAATTTGGATTACCAATCTCAGAAACTTCCTTTACTTGTTCAAGATTCAAATTATGCTCAACTTCCTAAATATGATGTTGGTTGAATAAATCATCTCTGGAACTTAATATCTTGATAGCATGATCATCATATCCTTAAGAACACGAATCCAAGGTTGAAGATAGTATAACATACCTTACGATGAGGAAAACACCGAGACAATAGGTAGAAACCAACTCCGGTTGCTTGTGTGCCAATCCAAGATGCTTCTCCACTTCAATAATCAAGCATAAGTGATATCCAATCTTCAATGATCAAGTAGAGATGGTCTATATGTGTTTAAGGAGACTGGGGTCTCTATGGGCACGAAGTATGTTGAAGGCTAAGTGAAATAAACGAGCTGAAATGAAATGGGGTGATGCCTTATTTATAATTTACTGTCCTTAACGTACGTTAGCCTTCATGCATAACGTACATTAGCCTCTTTGCATACGCTACCCAATATTCTTAGCGTACGCTATCGTCCACTGATAGTTAACTGTTCTCATTCTGTACTTGATTACGTACGTTACACCATCAGGTTACGTACGTAAGCAACACCCTTTAGCGTACGCTAGACATGTTCCTTAGCGTACGTTAACAATCGTTAACTTCAAAACTTTCTAGGTTCATCCGAGGGAATCTTATCCGGACCCATGTTCGGATGGCGCATGTGATAGCCCCCTATCTCAATTATTAACTGTCTAACATACGCTACGCTTCATTCGTAGCGTACTCTAACTCTGGCCGATAACGTACGTTAAGGTACATTCTTAGCGTACATTATCACGTATTTGCATGGGAAAATTTACATGCTGCCATACTCATGTACAAGGATACAAATACGAAAAATATCATACTTCAATTATCGATATCACAATGCCCAATAATACAGGGCTCAAATACAGATGAAATACTCAATAATTCATCCGGATATTACAATCAAGTCCACCCTAATCCTCACCAAAGTCATCCTGATCATCATTATTCTCCTCCTGTTCTTCTTATACTACTACTTCTTCTTCTTCTTCTTCTTCTTCTTCTTCTTCTTCTTCTTTTTCACCAACTTCTTTTTCAACTAAGTCCTCCTATCTTTCTACCTCTTTTTCTTCAATTTTTTCAGTTTCATTGTTTTCAACTCCAACTGATTCATCTTCATCAAAAGTTTTGCCTTGGGCTATCCCCTCCATAACATCAAAAATAAATTGGTCCATATTTATTTTTAAATTGTTGATGAACTAATTTTCATCTAGTAGCAAACTTATCTCACTTTCATTGCAGAAAAACTTGATAAGTTGCTCTGTTGTCAGAGGGTAGTCCCACGCATTCCGTTCAACCATTTTTTTCAAATCAACCAAACTAATACCCTTCAAACTTTTCCAGTCTTTATAAGCATGAATAACGGAAAGTTTGAGGATGTGCTTTCTTACCACCTTTAGTTGTTCCGTGCTGAGTTTGAAGGGATTGTCGAGGTTGAATTTATAATGGAAAAAAGGTTCCTCAAGAAGTTCTTCTTTTATAACATTTGGAGCTTGAAGTTCTTCAGGTTTGCTTGGGAGCTCAATAAGTGGAACTGTAGGGAGGTGATTGACTTCCTTTTGGTCTTCTATAATGATCAGCTCGGTTGACTGAGTTGTAGGTTCTGCAGTTTGGGTGTTGTGAGATTCAGCCAGAATTTAGGATATGTCAGATACCTCAATTGCTGGAATTTCAGCCGTGTCTTTTTTTGAGGACTCAGTTGGATATTCAACAAGTCCTCTGATTCTTTTAACAGGAGATTCAGGTGATGAAATGATTGGCATAGTTGCTTCCTTTTCAGGAGACTTCCTCTTCTTGAAAAATGTAAACAGTGGAAGATTGTCACTGTCTTCATTTTCTTTTTGATGAGCGGATGTAATTGGGTGTTCCTCGGGTACAGCTTACTTTTCAATTAGAATGTTGGCTGCAATAATTTCAGTTGGGGTTAGAGTGGCAGTTGTAGATTCAACTTTTGCCTCATCCTCAAATTCAGATACTATCTTGTAAAAAGATGTGTTTGACTTCATCTTCGAAAGCATTTTCTCAGCCCGAGGTTGTTGAGTTGAGAGTATTGCCATTGCAGCTGGGTCAAAGTGGCCAATGCACTTGCTGCTATGGAAGTTCTCTGCTCTGCCTTTAGCCTTTCCCAGATGTACCAAAATCTAGCTAATTTAAGTACCGAAGGTTAACTTTTGATTAGATTTCTTATTGGACTCATCCGAGCTGGCTTTGTTTACTTCCCTTACTAACTGCCTGAAGATATAGTCAATCCCGTTAATCATTTGTCTTTGCATCATTGCCCCCATCACAGTGTATTTGGATGCGGACATTTGATCAAAGCTTCTATACATTCCCATGACAATTTTATTGGTTATGTCCATCATACATCTGTACTCCTTCTGGACGTCTAATTTCTTTGCTATATTTTTCATCTTGCATGGTTGATCAGGCATTTTGATCTACTGCCAGATATCCAGATGATTCGGTTTTAGAGCTTCCACTGTCATTCCATGGTTCTTCAGTGCAAAAGCATCACCTATAGTCTGTTGGTTGATGAGAATGTGTTCGCCAAATATTAAGCTCTCATTGCCACGTTTATTACTTGGGCCTCCTTATAAAAGCAGATAACTGCTTCTTGGTATAGCTCGGATGGATTGATGGCGAGGTAATGATAGATGCCATTTTTCTTCATCTTCAGAATTAGTTCCATCATTTGGAGAGTGTTGTTGGACTCCAGAAGTCCGAGAAAGTCCACCATGATGTTGAAAATGATGTGTTCCTTCACGACCTTCAGATTGATGTTCTTGAAGTATGATACGGGGTCTATTTCTGCAATTTGAAAGTATCAAGTGTAGAGAAGGTTGGAATTTTATCTTTTGAAAAATTAGGGTTCTTAGTTTAGAATTCTGAAGATGATAAGTTTTTGTCGATATTTCAATTTCTTTAAATAGTCAAATTTGAAATCGGTTTTAAAAATAATTAATTCTAGAATGGCGGTTCGACTTTTTGGTGAAGGTGTGAGTGATTTTAGAATATGGGGTAGAAGTGGTAAACGTGGAGTAATTAGACTCGAGCTGTAAAGCCCATATCACGGTATGTTTATTTTAAAAATTTATACTTTGTTTCTCCTAACAATTGTTGGTTAGCGGGATTGGATGGTCAAGACAAAATGTTAAAAAGTTGGGTTTCGGGGTTCTTTGTGAAAGTTTTAAAAAAACTGCAGGGACCATTATGGTTCTTTTTTTTAATTTGTGCATGGATCGGCCCATTGAAAGGACCGACCCTTTCTCTCCTTCTTATTTTCTTTACTTGCATCCCACTTCAAAAAGATAAATGCAATTTAGAGATAAATCATAATCCCCTCTAAACTCACAGCCGAGACTCTCTTCCCCATCGCCGCTGCTGTTGTCGTCGGGAACCACCGCCACCACCATTGTTCGTCGGAGTTTTTGAGAGAGAGAGGAGCAGGTGCGGGTGTAAGGTTTCATCGTGAGGTAAGCCTTAATCCTTTATCTTATTTTCTATTTTCTCATCTCCGGTGATAGGGCACCACCGCCGCTAAATCGCGCATCGGAAATCCGTGTTATGATTTCATGTGAATTGTTATAATCTTCCGCTGCTTTTGTGTAGACCATAACTTCTTGCTCATATCTCTTATTGGGGTGAAATCGGTGCCATAAGTACCCTTTTTGAGTCTAGAAACTTTTCCGTGTTTTGTGGGAAATCCAGTTCGGATCGTAGCATGAGTCAAATCGTCGTTTTGTACAGAAAGGTGCTGTTTTTTACTGTTTTGCTAACCGTTATTATAAAATCCGTATTAAATTGCAGAAAAATCGTTAGGAGGCATACAATATGTCTTTGGAACCCTAACTTAGAGAAATTTCAGGTTATATAATTTAATTGTGGAGTTTCTGGGTTTATGGATGTCGTATAAGGTCCCGAACAGACCTGCTTGGTTAGACCGGAAAGTTGTTTGAGTGATAGTTTAAGCGTGCGTCGTGTTTTAGGGTCCGGGCTTCGTGCTAATATGTTTTAAGTTCGTTTAGGTGTTGGGAAGTGATCTTGGTTGAGGAGCTTGAAATTGTTATTTGTGAACTGGGCACGCTTACGAGGTGAGTTCTCTCACTATATCTAATGTCGGTTATTTTTACATTACGATTTGTACGTGTGTGGTAATTTTATCTGTTTGTGATGCGGGGATAATTAGTGGGGTATTTAGTCGGACCTGTTTTATTATGAATATGCGGGTGGCGTAGGAATTCGGTGGGGCCGAGGATTATATACGCGGGTGGCATAGTAACTCGGTGGGGCCGAAGATTGTATACGCGGGTGGCGTAGGAACCCGGGGAAGCCGGGTAATGCTTGCACGGTTATCGTTTGGTCGGATGGACCAATGTATGCCTTGGGTGGGATGGTGTAGGTATGCATGTTTATGCCTTGTTCGTACATTCGTATGCTGTTTATGTGCAATTACCTGCCTAGGGTGGTGTGGAAATAACTGTGTTACTTATGGTGCTTGAATTCACTAAGCTTCGTGCTTACCCTTTCCCAATAAATTGTAGTTTCAGGTACGAGTGGCTCCAAGGCATGACAGGTACACACTGGCGCGCGTGAAGAACTGATTGTCTTTATGATTTTTATTTTAGACATTTATTCCGTTGTTTATTGTTCGGGAGAATATTAATTATGGATTTGCAAATGAAACGATTGAATTATTAAAGGAGTTTTATTAATGAAATGTTACTTTAGAAATTTTAAATTCCTTGTAATTTTTGCGATGTTACATGAGCGCTATAATCCACATGTCATATTAAATAAATAAATATTACTGAGATTAGGAACTTAGCTGGTTGAACGTTTGACTTCTGATCAGTTGTATTTTGATCTCAGCTGAGTTTTGATCTCAGTTGAGTTTTTGATCAGTTGGGTTTCTGATCAGCTGGGTTCCTCAAATTTGGCTGAGTTTCTGATCAGCCATGTTCTTCATTCCTGGATGAGTTTTGCATCAGCTAGGTTCTTCAATCCCGGTTTAGTTTTTTGTCTGTTAGGTTCTTCTTTCCTGGCTGAGTTTTCTGCATCAGCTAGGTTCTTCATTCCTGGCTGAATCTCCATCAGCTAAGTACTTTATTCCCAGTCTAAGAGTCCAAGATCTCTCCTTAACTCAAGAAATCTTTTTTCTGCCAAAGGTTTGGTGAATTTATCAGCTATTTGATATTTTGTGCTGCCTTTTTCCACTCGAACTCTTTTGTTGATCACATGGTCTATGATAAAATGATGCTTGACATCTATGTGACTGGTTCTTGAAGGAACCACTGGGTTATTCGTAATAACAATTGCGCTATTGTTGTCACACCATATTGGAACTTGATTTGCTATGATGTTATAGTCTCGGCTGTTGTCTAATCTATAGAATTTGAGCACAGCAGTTACCTGCAGCTAGGTATTCTAACTCGTAGTGGATATTGAGTTGGAGGTCTACTTCTTACTGAACCATGATATTAGCTTGTTTCTCAAGAAATTAACATGTTCCACTTATGCTTTTCCTTTTGTTTTTACATCCTGCAAAATCAGCATCAGAATATCCTGATAATTCGAGGTTATCTTTAGGATACCATAAACCAACATTGATTTTAGATATCTAATCATTCTTTTGGCAGCTTCCTGGTGAGACTGCTTTTGCTAGGATTGAAATCTTGCACATACTCCAATTGCATATGATATGTCTGGTCTGCTTGCAGTTAGGTACAGTAGTGAACCAATCAATCCTCTATAGTGAGTTTGGTCCACTGCGATGCCCTCATCATCATTGTCAATGTGCAGGGATGTGCTCACGGGAACTACTAAGATTCACCCACGAGCTACTAAGATGTATAGAGACTTACGAGAAGATTATTGGTGGCCCGACATGAAGCGGGATGTCGCCAAATGTGTTGAGGTATGCATGACCTGTCGGAAGGTCAAGGCGGAACATCAACGACCGCATGGAAAGTTACAGCCATTGGAGATTCCGGTGTGGAAATGGGAGCAGATTATGATGGATTCTATCACTAAACTTCCCAGGAATCAGCGAGGGAATGACGCTATATGGGTAATTGTTGATCGTCTGACTAAGAGCGCTCACTTCTTGGAGATCAGGGGGAGCTCCTCGGCGGAGAAACTCGTGGAGATTTTCATCCGAGGGATTGTGACTAGTCACGGGGTGCCAGTCTCGATTGTCTTGGATCGGGATGCTCGTTTTACCTCCCAGTTCTGGGAGAAATTTCAAGGTGATATGGGTACACGGTTGCATTTTAGTACAGTGTTTCATCCTCAGACAGACGGGCAGAGTGAACGTACTATTCAGACACTCGAGGACATGCTGCGAGCATGTGTTATTGACTTTGGGGGTAGTTGGGATCAGTACCTTCCACTAAATTAATTCTCCTACAATAATAGCTACCATTCTAGCATCGGCAGGCCATCTTACGAAGTGTTGTATGGCAGGAAATATCGGACGCCCATTTGCTGGGGCGAGGTTGGTCACAGGGTATTGGGGAGCACCGAAGTTGTGTTGAAGACGACTGAGATGATTTAGATGGTACGGGATCGGTTGGTTACTGCACAGAGTCGACAAAAGAGCTACGTGGACAAGAGGCGGTCGGATTTAGAGTTTTAGGTTGGGGATTATGTTCTCCTGAAGGTGTCGCCCTGGAAAGGGGTGATTCGGTTCCGCAAGCGGGGAAAGTTAGGACCCCGTTATATTGGACCTTACAAGGTCATTGAGCGTGTGGGAAAGGTAGCTTACCGTTTGGAGTTACCGGAGGAGCTGAGCCTAATCCACAACACTTTCCACGTTTCTCAGTTGCGGAAGTGTGGTCCACAACACCTTCCACGTTTCTCAGTTGTGGAAGTGTGTGATGGATGAGTCTACAGTAGTTCCTCTCGAAGATATCCAGATTGACGAGCGACTCAATTATGTCGAAAAGCCAGTTGCCATTCTTGACAGGAGGATGAGAACCTCGCGTAATAAGGTAATTAGTTTGGTTAAGTTTCAGTGGAATCACCGAAAGGGTTCCGAGTGGACTTGGGAACCCGAAGCTGAGATGCAGGAGAATTATCTGGAGCTGTTTACGGATGTAGACTTCGAGGACGAAGTCTAATTCAAGCGGGGGAGAGTTGTAAAGCCTATATCCCGGTATGTTTATTTTAAAAATTTATACTTTGTTTCTCCTAAAAATTGTTGGTTAGCGGAATTGGATTGTCAAGCCAAAATGTAAAAATTTGGGTTTCGGGGTTCTTTGTGAAAGTTTTAAAAAAACTGCAGGGACCATTATGGTTCTTTTTTTTAATTTGTGCATGGATCGGCCCATTAAAAGGACCGACCCTTTCTCTCCTTCTCGTTTTCTTTAATTGCGTCCCATTTCAAAAAGCCAAAAGAAATTTTGAGATAAACCCTAATCCCCTCTAAACTCGCAGCCGAGATCCTCTTCCCCATCGCCGCTGCTGTTGTCGTCGGGAACCACCGCCACCATCATTGTTCGTCGGAGTTTTCGAGAGAGAGAGGACCAGGTGCGGGTGTAAGGTTTCATCGTGAGGTAAGCCTTAATCCTTTATCTTCTTTTCTATTTTCTCGTCTCCGGTGATCGGGCACCACCGCCGCTAAATCACGCATCGGAAAACCATGTTATGATTTCATGTGAATTGTTATAATCTTCCACTGATTTTGTGTAGACCATAACTTCTTGCTCATAGCTATTATTGGGGTGAAATCGGTGCCATAAGTACCCTTTTTGAGTCTAGAAACTTTTCCGTGTTTTGTGGGAAATCCAGTTCGGACCGTAGCATGAGTCAAATCGTCATTTTGTACAGAAAGGTGCTGTTTTTTACTGTTCTGTGAACCGTTCTTATAAAATCCGTATTAAATTGTAGAAAAATCATTAGGAGGCGTACAATATGTCTTTGGAACCCTAACTCAGAGCACTTTGACTTTATGTAATTTAATTTAGGAGTTTCTGGGTTTATGGATGTCGGATAAGGTTCCGAACAGACCTATTTGGTTAGACCGGAAAGTTGTTTTAGTGATAGTTTAAGCGTGCGTCGTGTTTCAGGGTCCGGGCTTCGTGCTAATACGTTTTAACGTTCGTTTAGGTGTTGGCAAGTGATCTTGGTTGGGGAGCTTGAAATTATTATTTGTGAACTGGGCGCGCTTACGAGGTGAGTTCTCTCACTATATCTAATGTCGGTTATTTTTACATTACGATTTGTACGTGTGTGGTAGTTTTATATGCTTGTGATGCGGGGCTAATTAGTGCGGTGTTTAGTCGGACCTGTATTATTATGAATATGCGGGTGGCGTAGTATCTCGGTGGGGCCGAATATTGTATACGCGGGTGGCGTAGGAACCCGGGGAAGCCGGGTAATGCTTGCACAGTTATCGTATGGTCGGGTGGACCAACGTATGCCTTGGGTGGGATGGTGTAGGAATGCATGTTTATGCCTTGTTCGTACACTTGTATGCTGTTTATGTGCAATTACCTGCCTAGGATAGTGTGGAAATAACTGTGTTACTTATGGTGCTTGAATTCACTAAGCTTCGTGCTTACCATTTCCCAATAAATTGTGGTTTCATGTACGAGTGGCTCCAAGGCGTGATGATTACACACTGGTGCGTGTGAAGAACTGATTATCTTTATGATTTTTATTTTAGACACCTATTCCGCTGTTTATTATTCGGGAGAATATTAATTATAGATTTGTGACACGTTGTTAGTGTAACTATCGCAAGTGCACGATATCGTATCAAGTAGTAAAGTGGACTTTTTGAGTCCGGTTTATCGATCCCACAAGGAAGTTTGGTTATAATTTGAATTATACACTATTAGTCTATTTTTATAGATACTGAGATGAGTGAAACACACAATTAAAAAATTTGGTTTAATAATTGCAAAGAAAATGCAATAATAGTTCTAATATTTTAAGGAAAAAAATATTGTAATAATAATATATTGATTAAACGATAAAATGAAATAGTTGGGATTACAAACTTAGTTCGTCATTAGTTATAAAAGATGTATAGAAGATCATAAGATGAATTTACTTATTATGTTGTGTAGATTCGATTTTCCTTAAAAAGACGGTTTCTCTTTCGAACTATAAAAAGCCCCTTACATATTGAACCAATCCACTATATTTATATGTTGATTGGCTTCAATACATAGCATTAGGATTTATGAAAATAACTCAAAGAATCATCTAAGGACTAAAGGTATATTTCTATCCCCTAGAACAACTTAGAGTGAAGATCATTTGATCTAATCAAACATATTTTCTTTCAAAACATATGAAGACCATAAATATCGTCATTTATTGGCCAAATAAATAAAGATTGTTAAAACAATGAAAATCAAACACAATAATAAGTAATTCACAATAGATCTTTTATACAAACATAAATAACATGACTAACCTTGTTTATAATCCCAACTAAAGGTAACTTAGCCCATGAAGGGTTTATTATACATAATACAAGCTTTGGTGGTCATTATTAGTTGAATCAAGAGAAAGAATTGATCCTCACTCCCTTAGTAGATAAAGGAGAAAGAAGCAATAAACTCTCTGAACAACATAAATACCACACTTACAAATATCACTCAAGAACACAAGTGTGTTCTTCACACAAAAAGAAAAGTTTACAAAAAATGGAAAATTATAAGATGAATGATGATTGATGAAGGATCTAAGGGGTCTATTTATACACCTAAAGTCATCTAATAGCTCCAAAACTCCAGCATTATTACATTAGATCGGATCAATGACAGCCATCCCCTCAATAATACACAAAAAGTATAAAAAATTAGAGAAATCATAACAATCTGTCAAGAGTTACGGCCGTAACATTAAGGAGTTACGGCCGTAACTTGAATAACTTACAGACGTAACATTCTATAGTTACGGCCGTAACTTGGCTTCGTAAATTTGTTCACTGGTTGTTTTGAAAGTTACGTTTTCAGCCAAGAATCTCAGACTTTGCGTTTTTGCCCCAAATCTTCTCTAGATGATAACTTTTGATATATAACTCTGATTTTGAATCCGGAAAGACTGCTGAATTCGTCTCGGAAAGCCCTACAATATGAATATATCAAAATTCAACAAAGAGAATATTTAATAAACATGTTATTTCTTGAGTAAATCAGTTATTTAATCCGATCATCATCCTATAAAAATAAAATTATTAAAACTAATTAATTAAAAGCAAAAAACGAGTAGACTAGCTCAATTATGGGTGAATTTTATCGATACAAACTATGGATAAGTGTACAAAACTGACACTTATCACATCCCCAAACTTGAATTCTTGCTAGTCCCGAGCAAGACTCTTTATTATTCATGCTCCAAAAATAAAAATAAGAAAAATTAATACACACATAAATTAAAATATAAAAAGAGAAAAGAAGATCAAAATGTCATTAATACACAACAACCAGCTTTATACAGTAGATAGAAATGAATCAAGATTCAAAATAAATCTGCTAATGTTTTTGAAGTTAAAACACGGTTTTTATTTTGTAATTCCAAATTCAAGATTTTCCCCCCAAAAGGTTGATTATTTCTTTCCCACTCGTGATACACACGACTCCCTTTAATGGTTGCTCTCGATCACTCATTTATTTTTCGACTCAATATGAAGAATAATTTCATTGGCGTCATCAAATATTGTGATTTTTCACGAAATTGAGTGTATTGAAATTCAGCCACTAATTAATTCAAATCTGCTCATAAACTACATCCCTTAGTGATAGCTTTCACACCGTTATTTGCTAACATGTAGCTCTTTTCACTAACACAATTTCTATCTCTTTTTTTTAAAAAAAAAAGTGATAGCTTTCACACCGTTATTTGCTAACGTGTAGCTCTTTTCACCAATTTTTCTGAGACGGCAGCTACGCACCAACAATGGTTAGTCCTTTATTTTTCGCAAAACTTAAGACCTCCAAAATTAGGCAGCTGTTGCTACTCAACATTTCTCCTTTTCGTCATTTTTTTTAGGTGATAGCTTTCACACCGTTATTTGCTAACGTGTTGCTCTTAATGACTACTTTTTTAGGGAATAGAATTTTCGCAGAAAATCATTTCTTAGTTTAAGCATGAAAAATCAAAAACTCCACAAATTAAGTAAATTTCAGTTCTATTTTTCATCAGCCGATTGATTCTTCTTTTCTCAAGGTAACGAATGACTCGATTTTATATGATAATTGCAAGGCTTGGAAAGAGAGATTAAGGCTCAAAAAATTTGGAATATATAAAAAAAAATTTACCGGTTAAAACGATTTTAGAAGCTTGTATATAGCTAATTTATTGGTGTTATGGCCAGATCTACAAATCTCACGTGTATATTATATATATATATATATATATATATATATATATATATACACTAAACCTAAAAAAAATCAATGCCAAATAATAAAAACACACCACACACTACAATAATCAAAACAAACCACAATCAAAACATCATAGTTCAAAAACCAACAAAATAAACACACAAATATGAAAACACCCCCAAACTTAAATTTAAAACTGTCCCGAGTTTTTTTAGAATTTAAAAGCAAGTGAGAAAACAGAAAACTCCCTGAAATTTTAGCTTTTTGATCCTCCAGGTGTGTCGTCAGGGATGTTTAGAAAACGGAAAAGCTTTTCAAATCACTTCTCCGTTTCTAATTGTCGGTCTATTATTTCATTCTGATTTCTCAAAATTTCAGCCTGGGATGTTTCTAATCCCCGAACTCTTTCAAGCAAATTCGCCTCAAAAGGTGTCAAGTCATCTCCGGCATCCTCTTCGGCCTCATCTTCCTCCTCGTGGCTACTATCCTCTTCCAGTTCGAAACGTGCCCGTTTGCTCCTCAATTGAGTACTTCGAAAAATACTACTCCGGCCGTTCAGTCGATCTCCATGTGTTAATATATCACCCCCCGCCGAAATTTTTACTCTCTGGCTCCTGCAAATACCGGTGATAAGGCAGGGGTATGGCATCTTCTGCCTAGTCAGGACCATGCCAGCATAGTGACAAATCGTAGTATAAATGTGAGTACCCAAATCCATTTTTACCCCTCGACGGATAGCTAATAAACCTCGCAGGTGGCCAATGGAAACCGTCATCAGAGTCAAGGTCGGGTAAATACTCCCGGCTGCCCACATCCATAAGTACCAAGCATCATCAATTAGGTCCGCCTGGTTGTATCGGGGTTTGATCATCCCAATACTGTCATGCAGCTCGCTCACTAACGCCAAGCGTAAAACCCTATCATCCGGCACCTCTTCATGAGGTAAGATAGAAATGTCAACCGCGTTAGTACAATTAACCCCCAAATACTTGTTAATGACATCCGGTGAAAAATTAATCGATTTCCCATTCACAGTCGTCTGATGATAAGTAGGCGACCCTACCTGCCCAATGGACTTGTTGAAAGAATTGTAAAAGTTTAGGGTCAAGGTCGGGTTACCATTTGGGAAATTGGAAACGAATTTTTCCCAGCCGTTGTCTATGAATTTTTGGATGAAAGGGCTAGTGATAGTGTCTCTATCCGAATCGCCAATGAAATCATCAAGATTGAACAATCTTTCCTTAATGCACTTTGTGTTTTGATTTCTTTGCGGTGGTGCCGGACCTTGAGATGACGAACCGACCTTTTCTTTTCCTTTTGACGATTTCTTCGGTGCCATCCCTGAAATTTAACAAAATCAACTTCCTTTTCATCACACACAATAATCATCAAGCAAAACCAATAAAAACATAAAAAAAATTCAAAGATTTTCGTTGTGGCATTTCGTCGGACACCTTGAGTTCATAGTTTTTTAACAAGTTTTTTCATTCAAACTCAAATCCATAAAGCCACCACAAATCAATGATCAAATAACCACACAAATATCAACAATACTAACAAATAAACATGATTTAATCAACGAATCATACGGAAATAAGAATTGAAAAACAAATATGAAGTGAAAAACTAAAAACTAAAACTCAAAAATATATAAATTGAAACAAGGATTGAAAGAAAACCTGATGATTATGTGTTAATGTTGATAAGATAATGAATTATATTGAGGAATTTGAGTTTTAGAAAGTAGGGATTGAGAGGGGGAAAAAAAAAAAATTCGCACTGCTGGTCGCTTGGTGTCTCGTCTGGTTTGTGAATGTGTTGCAAAGTCCATTTTTTTAATACAGACATGTAGTTACGGCTGTAACATATCCAAGTTACGGCCGTATGATGCATTCGTTTTTCTAATAGGTTTTTAAGTTGCGGCCGTATCTTTCCAGACTTACGGCCGTATGATGCATTCGTTTTTCGAACCTTGTTTTAAGATACGGCCGTAACATGCAATAGTTATGGCCGTAATGTGCTTTCGGGAAAAATATAATGGAACAACATACGGCCGTAAGACTTATAACTTACGGCCATATTTATTTATTTATTTATTTTTATTTTTTTTAAGTTTTTAATATGTTTTTTAGAAAATTATAATTATTATATGTGTGAGAATAATGAAAGAAAGACTCCCTGGATTTTATGAATAATATGATCCTTGCTCTTGTTGTTGAATCTTTCCGTGTTACCCCCAAACTTATTTTGCGAAATAATAGAGATTGGGTTGCCTCCCAATAAGCGATTTGTTTAACGTCCTTAGCTTGAACTCTCGTCAGATTAATTAGGTATTTCCAGCATTATGATTGACTTTGCTGTCGAGAATTCTCCTCCCAGATATGGCTTTAACCGTTGGCTGTTTACTTTGAAACTCCCGTCGGTTGTATTATAAATCTCCAAAGCTCCATGAAAAAACACCTCTTTGATCGTGTAAGGGCCCGTCCATCGTGATCGCAGCTGTAACACCCCAAACTAGGCGGATATTACAGTGCCGTGGACCCCCGACTGGGACCCACCAGGCTAATGAAAATGAGTAAATTACGCAGGGTAAATGTAGTACCGAACCACATTACACAATTAATTACTCCGATAAGGAGTTTCATACAACAAACCCAGGATGACACTGAATACAAGTATATTTTATATGGAGATAAAATATACAACACTAAGTGAAATGAATATTCAAACGGAATGTCTACAGCGGAATAAATGAAAGAAACATAAATGACTGAAAAGACTGGGGCCCCCTACTAGTATCATTGGGACTCCTCGCCGTCAACGTGCTCTCCCTGTGTCTTTGCCTTGCCATGACCTGAGAAACAAATATCCCCAAACGGGGTCAGTTATACAGAACAACAATCCTCCAGAGTTGAATTAAACACAATCATAAAAATATGTAGTATAAACCACAAGTTCGATTAAAATGAAGCGGTTAGATTATAACTCAATCTTGTTGAAAACATACGCAATCAAACATGCTGTATGAATCAACTAACAGTACGGCTCAAAGGGTGGCGCCCCACTACGCCCGGGATGGAAATGTGTCCGTGCACAAGCCACCAACGAGTATCGATCGAATACCCGCGTGGTCTTGTACCTAATCAGTCTCACGAAGCAATCGACTCGTGTGCACAGTTCAATGTGAGGCCAACAACCAACACACGACATAAATGTGCCCGACATGAAAATCCTACACATACCAACTGGCACGCCATTATGACCCAGAATGCCACGATATAACAAAAGTGACATCGGAAACGAATAATGACTCACCGAGATAAAATGATAGTGAAATGAATGATAGCTCAACAAAATGATTGGAACCTTCGTTCCTTGTGACTGAAGTGATTAATTGACAATGACCAGTTTTAATACGGTTAACACAATGATGAATGAGTTACGATTATGAATGAACAACAACAAAAGGAAATGAATATCCTTATAACTGAGTAAGAATTAACTTACACAATACCGGTGACAATTATCCTTCCACGAACAACGTCCTAATTGAGATATCGGTCACTCGAACAACCTTGAATTATACAATATCCAATAACTCGTTCAATATACGAATCAAACACGAATATAACGAACTCAAAACGTCGATACGATTAAACTAAGTTCATTGGGGCATTATATCGAATACGTTGTGGCCAAAATCCGGTTGTTTACAATCAAGTCTCAATAAGCCACTATCAAATCCCCCAAGAAGTGTTTCAAACCAACAAACATCTTCGAAATGATCAATAATCCAAAATGAATATCCGAAAACGTGATTATAACGACAATTAATCGAAAACCCCCAATTTCAACTCGATAATCAAAGTGTTCTTGAATAATCCTTCAATAATCCAATGAATCCTTATACAAACTCATAATCATATACATATCCCTTCATATAACATGATTATAATGTCCAAAACATCATATCTCAACATAGAATCGAAATCCAAGGTGTTGAAGAAATTACCTCTTGAAGATCCAATCACTTCGATCCGAAGAACACGTGTTTAAACGAGTAACCAAGCTTCCCAAATGAATGAAGATGATGAAAATTACACACTCAAGTGATTGATGATGGCAAAATCTCTCCCTCAACCCTCTCTCTCGGATGAAGATGGAAAAAATGAAGAAGTGAAGAAAAATGACCCGGCCAAGTCCTTAAATACTGCCGGAAGTTACGGCCGTAACTCGGCCCTCTTACGGCCGTAACATTCCAAGTCAACGGCCTTACGGCCAGAATCGCCAACTCAGACGGCCAGAATCGGCTTCAAAGCTCGCCGACAGACTACGGCCGTAACCGCTCTGAGTTACGGCGTAACCCGCCTTCGTCAAAAATACCTGCCGACATCCTTACGGCCGTACCGCACACCTTACGGCCGTAACTCGGATGATACGGCCGTATCCGCCAACCTTACGGGCGTAACCCGCCTTCGTCAAGAATGTCCGGACATCACACTGCGATTGTGCGGCCGTATCCGGCCAAGCCTTACGGCCGTGCATTCGCCTCGACTTACGGCCGTATGCCGCAACCCTTACGGCCGTAAGTCACCCTTGGTCGACAACACCCGAAATTTACGAACACCACTTACGGCCGTATCCAACCCACCTTACGGCCGTAACTCACCTTCGGCCAAAATGCCCGGGCGACTGGCCGACCACTTACGGCCAGAATCGCCAAATTACGGCCGTACCCGCTGAACTTACGGCCGTATCCCAGAACCTTACGGCCGTAACTCAATGCTGGACAAGGTGGATTAATCCGATAACTCCGATTCCTCGCTACGACTGATGAATGATCCGACATACCATACGAATGTGGAAGTGAACAAGTCTAACACGAGCCAAAGATGATACTCCCAGTACAAGGCTATCAATCACAATGAAAATGATAATAATCCCGTCTCGATCTAAAAACGGAGATAAAAAGACGATCGGTAACTGATATACGATTACAACATGCCAACATTGAACGCAAATGAGTGATTCATGAATGATGAGTGATTATTAATGAGTGAGAATTACTGAGTGACAATTACAGACTGATAATTACTGAATGAAAATAAATGAATTACAACCGGGTATTACATACTCCCCCCCTTAAAAAGTGTTTCGTCCCCGAAACTAAGGGTCAAACAACTCGGGATAACTCCCCCGCATATTCTCCTCGGTTTCCCAAGTGGCCTCTTCGACTCCGTGTCTAGACCACTGAATCTTGACCAAAGGGATCGTCTTGTTCCTCAACTGTTTGATTCGCCGCTCTAACACTCGTACAGGACGCTCCTCGTACGAATGATCATCTGTGATCTCGATTTCGAATCAAGTATGTGACTCGGGTCGGCAACATACTTCCGCAACTGAGAGACGTGAAACACATTATGAATCCTGCTCAAAGCCGGAGGTAAAGCCAATCGATAAGCTAACTCGCCTACTCGATCCAAAATTTCAAACGGTCCAATGAATCTCGGACTTAACTTCCCCCGTTTTCCGAAACGGAAAATACCTCGACTCGGGGATACCTTGACCAAAACATGGTCACCCGTCTCGAACTCTAGTGGTCGACGACGATTATCCGCATACGATTTCTGTCGACTCTGAGCTGTCAACATACGACTCTTGATCAAAGCTACCTTCTCCCGGGCAGCTATAAACATATCGAGCTCGGTGCCGATTGATTCTGACAAGTCATCCCAACACAAAGAAGAGCGACAACGACGACCGTACAAGGCCTCGTAAGGTGCCATCTTAATGGAAGCATGCCAACTATTATTATACGTGAACTCGATCAATGGTAGTTGGGCTTCCCAATCGTCCTTCCAATCGAGGACGCATGCCCTCAACATGTCCTCTAATGTCTGGATAGTCCTCTCTGATTGTCCGTCGGACTGAGGATGAAAGGCGGTACTGAGATTGAGCTAAGTTCCCATAGCACGATGAACTGATTTCCAAAAATGAGACACAAATCGTCCGCCACGATCGGAAACGATACTCTTAGGAGTACCGTGCAGTCTCACTATCTCCTTGATGAACAACTGAGCCAGTCTCTCGGGACCCCACGTATCCTTGATCTCAAGGAAATGAGCTGATTTAGTTAAGCGGTCCACGATCACCCAGATCGTATTCATGCCACAACGACTCATCGGCAAACTCGTGATGAAATCCATAGAAATGTCTTCCCACTTCCATTCGGGAATAGGAAGAGGTTTCAGCATACCCGCCGGTCGCTGATGTTCAATCTTAACTTGTTGACAGGTTAAGCATCTCGAAACAAATTCTGCGACTTCTCGCTTCATATTACTCCACCAATAATTTTGTTTCAAGTCCTTATACATCTTACTATACCCCGGATGAACAGAATAAGGGGTAGCATGAGCTTCTTTCAAAATCGAGTTTTTCAACTCGTCATTCGCCGGTACGCATAACCGATTCTTAAAACGCAGAAGTCCATCCTCGTGAACCACAAATCCGGGGGCTTTCCCCTGAGTCACATCCTCTCGAATGCGTAACAAAATGGGTCCACACCCGATTCTCCCGATCGCCTCCTCAAGTGACGATGAAATCTCCAACGTACAAAGTTGCCCTTGTACTCGTGTAACTGCACTCGATCTCGTCTCAAAATTCTCGCCAAGTTCCTTCGAATCATTGTCGAGCAAGCATCTGCTCCTGAACGGACTTACGACTCAAGGCATCGGCGACAACGTTCGCCTTGCCCGGGTGGTAAAGGATCTCGATATCAAAATCTTTGATTAGTTCCAACCACCGTCTTTGTCGCATATTTAACTCCTTCTGAGTAAATATATACTTCAACTCTTGTGATCAGTGAAGATCTAACACGTGACGCCATACAGGTAACGACGCCAAATTTCCAACGCGAAAACCACGGCTGCTAGCTCCAGGTCGTGGGTCGGATAATTAATCAGCTAATCCGAGGAAACCTCGGATTTCCTTAACATCCCTCGGAGGTTGCCAAACTCGAATAGCCTCCATCCTCTGAGGGTCGACACGAACTATGTCTGATGAAATTACATGCGTGAGAAAAATCACCTCGGACATCCAGAACTCACATTAAGAAAACTTTCCATAAAGTTGCTCGCGTCTCAACACGTCGAGAACCTGATGAAGATGTACCTCGTGTTCCTCTCGATCACAAGAATAAATCAAAATGTCATCGATGAAGACAACAACAAACTGATCAAAAAGAAAGTCGATGAAAACCCGATTCATTATCTCCATGAATACCACAGGTGCATTAGTTAGCCCGAACGGCATAACTACGAACTCATAATGACCATAGCGTATACGAAATGCCGTCCTTGCGATACCCGACTCTTGAATTTGCAGCTGATGATATCCAGATCTTCAGTCGACCTAGGAAAATATTGAAGCTCCCTGAAGTTGATCTAAGAGATCATCAATACGGGGTAGAGGATACTAATCTTGATCATCACCCTATTCAACTCTTGATAATTAATACACACACGAGACGAGCCATCCTACTCCTTGGCAGATCACACTGGTGCTCCTCACGGGGACGCACTCGGTCGGAGATAACCTTTCTCGAACTATTCCTCAAGTTGAATGTTCAACTCCTGCATTCTGGCCGGGGCCATCCGATACGGTGTCTTCGATAATGGGGACATACCGGCTCCAACTCACTCCTGAATTCCACTACTCTATGTGAACGCAATCAGATAACTCGTCTGGAAATATATCGTCAATCGATGACAATGATACCACGAATGATTGAACATTTCGATTGCCCTAGAATGGTCAATCGATAAAATGTGATACAATGAATGATTGAACATCTCGATTGCCTTAGAAAGGCCAATCGATGGAAATGATACAATGAATGATTGAACAATTCGCTTGTGGAATTTCTCTGCTTCCGTCATAATAATAATTCTTATGGAACAACGGGGATTACTTCCCTGAAGTACACATTCGACAACCAACGACAAAAAGATAGCGACCAAACGCTAACAAACACTGAGGATAGTATCAAGACGACCAAACCAACTAATACCGAAAATTACATCGTCCTAAGATAAATTCACCACGATTAGGTCCATCAACCAATCGCGATCATTAAGCTTAATTCGGTATGATTTCCGAAAAATCTTCCATCGTCAGGTAGATCGATGGTATGAGGTCCACAAGCAATAGGACTATTCCAAAATAAGTCTATTCAAACATGATTCGAAAATGAATGAATGCGGTGCGCCAGTATCCAAAAGGTACACACAAGTTGATATAAGATTACGAGTATACCTGAGGTCATTCGGGCCACCGGATCGTCGATCCTCCTCATCACATGAATCTGGGACTTGCCGGCCCCCGAACCGGACGCTCCCGTCTGATAAATATGAGCCCCAACTCTATTTGCTTCCATTGTCTTAAACGACGTTGACCAAGCAGTCTGATTCTGAATCGCTGCTTGCTTCGGGGCCTGAGATGCCGCCGGAGCCGACTTGGAGTCCTTTCGGCAAAAACGGGCCTTATGCCCAGAATTCCCACAATTATAGCACGTGATAGACGGTTTCAGACACTCAGTGTTGTAATGACCCGGCGTTCCACAATTGAAATAGGTGACGGCCGAACTGGCCGCTCGGGACTGAGATCCCGCACTATTATGCGCCGTAGGAGGTCACTCAGAAATGATAGGACTCACACGAGGCTTCTTGAAGGTTGACTGACCGCCTTCGGATTGATTACGCTTCGTTGATTTCTTGCTGACAGATGGAAGTTGTTGTTCAGCACTTTCCTTAGCAGCTGGCTCATACGGGAGGGTTCTCTCGATTAATCCGGCTAGAGTGGCGCAATGATGATTGAGCAATTGCACATGGGTCATCATGGCCTGCATAAAAGTGAGTGGATCAACGCGAACATCTTCTGATCGAGCCGAGTCCTGGGCACGATTTCCCGACAGCGAGTGATTATTTCTCGGGTTTCGGCCCGCACCGCGGCCTCTCCCCATGCATCCCCTGACAGCTCTCCCCATACTGAAGTAGGAAGGTTGCATAATGATTATATTTCCCGCATGATTATCACGTTATGATTATGTCATGAGATGATGAAAATGAGTATACATGCTCTACTTAGTGATTATATGAATGATTTACTGAAGTGACATGATTATCTGATGAAATTCTTGAAATGATTATCTTGAATAACTTAACAAGATTAATAATATGATCATCCAGATCGACAATTGAGTAATGAAATGAATTAATTGATTAATGAGTTAATATGATCGTCCTGATCATTAACTGAGAAATGAAATGAATTAAGTGATTAATGAGTTAACATGATCGTCCTGATCATTAACTGAGAAATGAAATGAATTAAGTGATTAATGGGTTAACATGATCGTCCTGATCATTAACTGAGAAATTAAGTGATTAATGAGTTAACGTGATCATCCTAATCACAATGAATGATGATGTTTGAGGATTGTTAATTGATGAATGATGAATGAATGACTATTGCCAGAAATTATACCATGGCGTTAGAAATCTTACAGTTCTTTCGGTCTGATTGGCTCGACATTTGCACAGGTCACACGTGACACGAAAGTCCAATGATACTAGTCTGATGACGATGATTTCAAATGAGACATGACTCGGAAGGTAGTATTCAAACCCACGCTCTGATACCAACTTTGTAACACCCCAAACTAGGCGGATATTACAGTGTCGTGGACCCCCGACTGGGACCCACCAGGCTAATGAAAATGAGTAAATTACGCAGGGTAAATGTAGTACCGAACCACATTACACAATTAATTACTCCGATAAGGAGTTTCATACAACACACCCAGGATGACACAGAATACAAGTATATTTTATATGGAGATAAAATATACAACACTGAGTGAAATGAATATTCAAACGGAATGTCTGCAGCGGAATAAATGAAAGAAACATAAATGACTGAAAAGACTGGGGCCCCCTACTAGTATCATTGAGACTCCTCGCCGTCAACGTGCTCTCCCTGTGCCTTTGCCTTGCCATGACCTGAGAAACAAATATCCCCAAACGGGGTCAGTTATACAGAACAACAATCCTCCAGAGTTGAATTAAACACAATCATAAAAATATGTAGTATAAACCACAAGTTCGATTAAAATGAAGCGGTTAGATTATAACCCAATCTTGTTGAAAACATACGCAATCAAACATGCTGTATGAATCAACTAACAGTACGGCTCAAAGGGTGGCGCCACACTACACCCGGGATGGAATTGTGTCCGTGCACAAGCCACCAACGAGTATCGATCGAATACCCGCGTGGTCTTGTACCTAATCAGTCTCACGAAGCAATCGACTCGTGTGCACAGTTCAATGTGAGGCCAACAACCAACACACGACATAAATGTGCCCGACATGAAAATCCTACACATACCAACTGGCACGCCAGTATGACCCGGAATGCCACGATATAACAAAAGTGACATCGGAAACGAATAATGACTCACCGAGATAAAATGATAGTGAAATGAATGATAGCTCAACAAAATGATTGGAACCGCTGCTCCTTGTGGTCAAGTGATTAATTGACAATGACCAGTTTTAATACGGTTAACACAATGATGAATGAGTTACGATTATGAATGAACAACAACAAAAGGAAATGAATATCCTTATAACTGAGTAAGAATCAACTTACACAATACCAGTGACAATTATCCTTCCACGAACAATGTCCTAATTGAGATATCGGTCGCTCGAACAACCTTGAATTATACAATATCCAACAACTCGTTCAATATACGAATCAAACACGAATATAACGAACTCAAAACGTCGATACGATTAAACTAAGTTCATTGGGGCATTATATCGAATACGTTGTGGCCAAACTCCGGTTGTTTACAATCAAGTCTCAATAAGCCACTATCAAATCCCCCAAGAAGTGTTTCAAACCAACAAACATCTTCCAAATGATCAATAATCCAAAATGAATATCCGAAAACGTGATTATAACGACAATGAATCGAAAACCCCCAATTTCAACTCGATAATCAAAGTGTTCTTGAATAATCCTTCAATAATCCAATGAATCCTTATACAAACTCATAATCATATACATATCCCTTCATATAACATGATTATAATGTCCAAAACATCATATCTCAACATAGAATCGAAATCCAAGGTGTTGAAGAAATTACCTCTTGAAGATCCAATCACTTCGATCCGAAGAACACGAGTTTAAACGAGTAACCAAGCTTCCCAAATGAATGAAGATGATGAAAATTACACACTCAAGTGATTGATGATGGCAAAATCTCTCCCTCAACCCTCTCTCTCGGATGAAGATGGAAAAAATGAAGAAGTGAGGAAAATGACCCGCCAAGTCCTTAACATCTGCCGGAAGTTACGGCCAGAACTCGGCCCTCTTACGGCCGTAACATTCCAAGTCAACGGCCTTACGGCCAGAATCGCCAACTCAGACGGCCGTAATCGCTTCGCCGTCAAATCCTGCTGACAGACTTACGGCCAGAATCGCCTC
Organism: Orobanche coerulescens; assembly: GCA_033398695.1. Lineage (NCBI taxonomy): Eukaryota > Viridiplantae > Streptophyta > Magnoliopsida > Lamiales > Orobanchaceae > Orobanche > Orobanche coerulescens. Next base: position 131,045,734 of record CM065806.1, on the reverse strand, counting down.
GAGTTACGGCGTAACCCGCCTTCATCAAAACACCCGTCGACATCCTTACGGCCGTATCGCACACCTTACGGCCGTAATTTCGATGATACGGCCGTATCCGGCCAACCTTACGGCGTAACCCGCCTTCGTCAAAAATGGCGGACATCCCGTCTGCGGTACGGCCGTATCCGGCCAAGCCTTACGGCAGTACCTGCCTCGACTTACGGCTGTATGCCGCAACCCTTACGGCCGTAAGTCACCCTTGGTCGACAACACCCGAAATTTACAAACACCACTTACGGCCGTATCCAACCCACCTTACGACCGTAACTCACCTTCGGCCAAAATGCAGGCGGCACCTGGACCACTTACGGTCAGAATCGCCAGCCTTACGGCCGTACCCGAACTTACGGCCGTATCCCGAACCTTACGGCCGTAACTCAATGCCGCCAAGGTGGATTAATCCGATAACTCCGATTCCTCGCTACGACTGATGAATGATCCGACATACCATACGAATGTGGAAGTGAACAAGTCTAACACGAGCCAAAGATGATACTCCCAGTACAAGGCTATCAATCACAATGAAAATGATAATACTCCCGTCTCGATCTAAAAACGGAGATAAAAAGACGATCGGTAACTGATATACGATTACAACATGCCAACATTGAACGCAAATGAGTGATTCATGAATGATGAGTGATTATTAATGAGTGAGAATTACTGAGTGACAATTACAGACTGATAATTACTGAATGAAAATGAATGAATTACAACCGGGTATTACAGCAGCTTTCCCGGAAACAGACGCAGTCGTGCATTAAAAAGCAGAACTTGGTCTCCTGTTTTAAAATCTCTTCTTAGAATTCTGCTGTCATGCCATCTTTTTGTTTTTTCTTCGTAGATTTTGGCATTTTCATATGAGTCGAGTCGGATTTCATCCAACTCATTTAACTGCAGCAATCTTTTCTTTCCAGCCAATTGTTCGTCAAAGTTTAATTTTTTATAGCCCAAAAGGCTCGATGTTCAAGTTCTACTGGCAGGTGACAGGCTTTTCCAAAAACCAGACGAAATGGAGACATGCTTATTGGTGTCTTATAAGTTGTTCTGTAAGCCCAGAGCGCATCATCCAGCTTTTTCGACCAATCTTTCCGAGATGAGTCGACTGTCATCTCAAGTATACGTTTCAGTTCACGATTGGAAACCTCGACTTGTCCACTGGTTTGTGGGTGATAATAGGTAGCGACGCGGTGTTTTACTCCGAATTTGGTCAATAGAGCCTTAACCTGGTGATTGCAGAAATGAGATCCGCCATCACTGATAATAACTCTCGGAGTTCCGAAGCGAGTGAATATATTTTTCTTTAGATACCACGACCTTAGCTTCATTTGCTGGTAATGCAATAGCCTCCACCCATTTAGATAGGTAGTCCACAGCTACAAGGATGTATTCATTAGAGAACGATGATGGAAAGGGTCCCATGAAATCAATTCCCCAAACGTCGAAGATTTCAACTTCAAGGATGAAATTCATTGGCATTTCATTTCTTTTTGATATGTTTCCATGTCTTTGGCACCGGTCACACTTCGAGACAAGTGTATGTGCATCTTTGAACAGAGTGGGCCAATAGAATCCTGCTTCAAGAATTTTTGCTGTTGTTTTTGAACCCCCAAAATGTCCTCCATAGTGAGAGGAATGACATCTTTCTAATACCTTCTCCATTTCTTCTTCCGGTATGCATCTCCGGATGATTTGATCAGGTCCTCGTCTGAACAATAGAGGTTCTTCCCAGTAATAGTATTTCAACTCGGAGAAGAATATTTTCTTTTGATGATGAGAAAAATTTGGGTGAATTATTCCACTAACAAGGAAATTAACGATGTCAGCATACCATGGTGCATTTTGTTTTTCCTGGATATTAGAGATTTGGAACAGCTGTTCATCTGGAAATACTTCATTTATTTCCTTCTCTTGAGCATTGTTTTGGTCTAGTCTAGAGAGATGATCCGCCACTTGGTTTTCTGTTCCCTTTCTCTCTCTGATTTCTATGTCGAATTCTTGCATAAGTAGAACCCATCGGATTAGCCTTGACTTTGCATCTTGCTTTGTCATTAAATATTTCAAAGCTGAATGATCAGTGTAGACAATGACCTTCGATCCCAATAAGTAGGATCGAAATTTATCAAAGGCATAAACCACTGCAAGCATCTCTTTTTCAGTTGTTGTGTAGTTCAGCTAAGCATCATTCATAATCCTGCTAGCATAATGGATCACTTGCATCATTTTGTCCTTCTTCTGGCCCAGCACGGCCCCCACGGCATAATCACTTGCATCGCACATCAAAATGAATGGAATAGTCCAATCTGGAGAAATGATGATTGGAGCTGATGTAAGCTTATCCTTCAAAGTTGCAAAGGCCGCGTCGCATTCATTTATGAAAAGGAATGGTGTATCTTTCTGAAGCAAAGAACAGAGTGGTTTTGCTATTTTTGAGAAATCTTTTATGAACCTCCGATAGAATCCTGCATGCCCGAGAAAACTCCTTACTCCTTTCACCGAAATTGGTGGAGGAAGTTTTGCAATCACTTGGATCTTTGTCTTATCGACTTCAATTCCATGTTGTGAGATTCTATGGCCAAGTACGATTCCTTCCTGGACCATGAAGTGACATTTCTCCCAATTGAGAACTAGATTTGTGTCTTCACATCTTTCCAAGACCATGCCTAAGTGATTTAGGCATTTATCAAATGAATCTCCGAAAACCGAGAAATCGTCCATGAAAACTTCATGAATTTTTCAACCATGTCTGAGAATATTGACATCATGCATCTCTGAAATGTGGCTGGAGCATTGCACAATCCGAATGGAATTCTTCTATAGGCAAATGTTCCATAAGGGCATGTGAATGTTGTTTTCTCTTGGTCTTATGGGGCTATTACGATTTGGTTGTACCCTGAATAGCCGTCGAGAAAACAGTAGTAAGAATGTCCCGCCAATCTATCGAGCATCGGATCAATAAATGGGAGTGGAAAATGATCTTTTCTTGTCGTCTTGTTTTGTTTCCTGTAATCAATGCACATTCTCCATCCTGTGATCAGTCGTGTCGGTATAAGTTCATTGTGCTCGTTCTCTATGATCGTGATTCCACTCTTTTTGGACACCATATGTACAGGGCTCACCCATGGACTATCTGAGATTGGATAAATGATTCCTGCGTCAAGTAATTTAAGAATCTCTGCCTTCACAATTTCCTTCATGTTTGGATTCAAACGTCGTTGATGCTCAATTGAAGGTTTGCAGTCATCTTCCATCAAAATTTTGTGAGTGCATATAGAGGGTCTTATTCCTCTAATGTTCGCAATAGTCCATCCAATTACTCTTTTGTGATTCCTAAATACCCTTAGTAATTTCCCTTCTTCAAGTTCGGTCAATATGTTAGATATGATGACCGGAAGTGTAGAGGAAACGCCCAAGTAAGCGTATCTCAAATGTGTGGGTAGAGGTTTGAGATCAAGTATTGGAGCTTCTTGTAAAGAATGGAGAGGTTTAGCGGAGCTTGTCCCCAATTCTTCAAAATGTGAATGCCTTCTTAAGGGTGGTAGTGCTTCTAGATAGTTAACTGTTTCGGCCAAGTGATATTCTTCTTCCATGCTAGTTAGAGAATTTGCTATACATGTCTCAAGAGGATCTTTAGATAGAATTTTCTCTAAAGACTTGTTTACCATGGCTTCAATTGCGTCTATTCTTAGATAATACTCATATGTGGAGGGTTGATTCAAAGTTTTTAGGACATCGAAGATGACATGTTCGTCTTCCACTCTGAGAATTAGCTTTCCTTCATAGACGTCAATAAGAGCACGTCCGGTTGCGAGAAATGGTCGTCCCAAAATATGGGAATATCCTGATCTTCTTTCATGTCAAGGATGATAAAATCTGCTGGAAATATGAATTTATCAACCTTGACGAGCACATCTTCTATTATCCCACGTGGATATTTGATTGACCGATCGGCTAATTGTAGTGAAACTGTTGTTGCTTTTGCTTCTCCCAAGTTCAATTTGTTGAAAATTGACAGGGGCATCAAGTTGATACTTGCCCCTAAATCACAAAGAGCTTTGCCAAAATTCACTTCACCAATTGTACACGGGATTGTGAAAGTTCCCGGATCTTTTAGCTTGGGTGGCAACTTCTTTTGTAGTATTGCGCTACATTCCTCTGTTAGCATGACAGTTTCGTATTCTTCAAGCCTTCGTTTGTTGGAAAGAATATCTTTCATAAATTTGGCATAGCTTGGCATTTGTGCTAGAGCATCGGCAAAAGGAATGTTGATGTGTAGCTTTTTGAAAATTTCCAAGAATTTCCCGAATTGAGCATCGAGCTTGTGATTCTTCAACCGTTGAGGAAATGGGATAGGTGGAACATAAGATTTTGTAGCAATTGGACCTTTTTGAGATGAAGGTCCTGTATCAGATTCTTTTTCTGATTCTTGATTTTGTTTATTTTTTTGTTTTTCCAGATGATTTTCCATAGAAATTTGCATTGCACTCTTCTTGTTGTGATAGCTTGGATATTTTCCTTGGATTTACCTCGGTATTGCTAGGTAACATGCCATGAGATCTTTCTCGAAAGTATTTTGGCCATTTGGCCAACTTGTGTCTCCAGATTTTTAATTGAAGCATCATTGCGTTGTTGATACTTGATTGTTGTTCACCTAGCTTCGTGATTGCTTCTTCCCATCCGGCTTCTTTTCTTGATGCGTTGGATTCAACACATTGTTGTTGTTTGCATAAGAAAATTTTGGATGATTTTTGTACCTGGATTGTATGTTGGCCCGTAAGGATTGTATGCTTGCCTTTGGAAATTCGAGCATACGCCACTTGTTCAGTGGTGGTGGTGGTGCTCTGTTGCACTAAGGGACGAGATAGTCTTTGTTGTGAGTTGCTCCACAAATTTCACATGAAAAAGCTGAAACTTGTGGAGTTTGCAGCGTCTTCACAGATTGAGGAGTTGAAAAAGACATTTCCTCGACTTTCTTTGATAGAGCTTCAATTTTTGCCAACATAAGTGAATAAGAATCCACTTCAAAAACACCATTTGGTTTCTTTTGGATATTTCTGTCTGGCCATCTTGCACTTTGTTCACTTATAACCTCAAAAAGATTATAAGCCTCTTTCATAGTTTTGTTGCCAAGTGAGTCATTTGATGATGAATCGACATTGGCTCGGCATGTAGGTAAAATTCCAGAATATAAGTAATTGACTTGTGCTCCCAAATTGAAACCATGGGTAGGAAATTTTCGTAGCATATCTTTGTATCTCTCCCATGCTTCGTGGAATGATTCTGAATCTTGTTGATGAAATGTAGAGATTTCGTATTTGAGTTTCGCCACTTTTATTGGTGGAAAGTATTTAGTGGTGAATTTTTGGACAAATTCGGGCCAATTTGTTATGCTTCGTGATGGCAAAGTATGTAGCCACTCTATTGATCTGTCCTTCAAAGTGTGCACGGAAATTCTCATTTTGATCGCCTCGTCATTTACATTTGGATATTTGAAATTTCCACAAATCACCATAAAACGGTTAATATGGAGATATGGATTCTCGTCGGTTCTTCCATAGAATGAGTTGTTGTTGGAGAAGAGATTAATGACATCGGGGCGAATTTGATAATTGTCCACTCCAAATGGTGGATAGATTACACTTGATTGAACGCTCAAAGATGGGGGGTTCCTGAATTCCCCAAAGAGCATGTTGTCTTCATCTATTTCCAGCACAATAGGATATTGTTGATGTTGAATGTTTTGAACATTAGGTATTCCCCCCACCGGAGGAATTCTTTCGTTATCATTTCCTTGGGGGAGACGTGGATTTAGTTCGTCCGCCATTGATGGTGAAGAAATAATGTTTTTATTTTGTTCTCTTCGCCTTCTTCTGAATGTGGCTTCGATCTTGGGATCTAGTGAAACTAAATCGCGATTGTACGTCCTTCGCATAGACAAGAGAATATACAACAAAGAAAAAGTTGTATTTATAACAATAGTTAATAATGTAATTTTTCAAATATAACTTATAGTTCCCCGGCAACAGCGCCAAAAACTTGACACGTTGTTAGTGTAACTATCGCAAGTGCACGATATCGTATCAAGTAGTAAAGTGGACTATTTGAGTCCGGTTTATCGATCCCACAAGGGAGTTTGGTTATAATTTGAATTATACACTATTAGTCTATTTTTATAGATACTAAGATGAGTGAAACACACAATTAAAAAGTTTGGTTTAATAATTGCAAAGAAAATACAATAATAGTTCTAATATTTTAAGGAAAAAAATATTGCAATAATAATAGATTGGTTAAACGATAAAATGAAATAGTTGGGATTACAAACATAGTTAGTCATTAGTTATAAAAGATGTATAGGAGATCATAAGATGAATTTACTTATTATGTTGTGTAGATTGGATTTTTCTTAAAAAGACGGTTTCTCTTTCGAACTATAAAACGCCCCTTACATATTGAATCAATCCACTATATTTCTATGTTGATTGGATTCAATACATAGCATTAGAATTTATGAAAATAACTCAAAGAATCATCTAAGGACTAGAGGTATATTTCTATCCCCTAGAACAACTTAGAGTGAAGATCATTTGATCTAATCAAACATATTTTCTTTCGAAACATATGAAGACCATAAATATCGTCATTTATTGGCCAAATAAATAAAGATTGTTAAAACAATGAAAATCACACACAATAATAAGTAATTCACAATAGATCTTTTATACAAACATAAATAACATGACTAACCTTGTTTATAATCCCAACTAAAGGTAACTTAGCCCATGAAGGGTTTATTATACATAATACAAGCTTTGGTGGTCATTATTAGTTGAATCAAGAGAAAGAATTGATCCTCACTCCCTTAGTAGATAAAAGAGAAAGAAGCAATAAACTCTTTGAACAACATATGCTATACCACACTTACAAATATCACTCAAGAACACAACTGTGTTCTTCACACAAAAAGAAAAATTTACAAAAAATGGAAAATTATAAGATGAATGATGATTGATGAAGGATCTAAGGGGTCTATTTATACACCTAAAGTCATCTAATAGATCCAAAACTCCAGCATTATTACATTAGATCGGATCAATGCTAGCCATCCCCTAAATAATACACAAAAAGTATAAAAAATTAGACAAATCATAATAATCTGTCAAGAGTTACGGCCGTAACATTAAGGAGTTACGGCCGTAACTTGGATAACTTACGGCCGTAACATTCTGTAGTTACGGCCGTAACTTGACTTCGTAAATTTGTTCACTGGTTGCTTTGAAAGTTACGTTTTCAGCCCAGAATTTCTCAGACTTTGCGTTTTTGCCCCAAATCTTCTTCGCATGATAACTTTTGATATATAACTCTGATTTTGAATCCGGAAAGACTGCCGAATTCGTCTCAGAAAGCCCTACAACATGAATATATCAAAATTCAACAAAGAGAATATTTAATAAACATGTTATTTCTTGAGTAAATCAGTTATTTAATCCGATCATCATCCGATAAAAATAAAATTATTAAAAATAATTAATTAAAAGCAAAAAACGAGTAGACTAGCTCAATTATGGGTGAATTTTATCGATACAAACTATGGATAAGTGTACAAAACTGACACTTATCAATTTGCAAATGAAATGATTGAATTATTAAAGGAGTTTTATTAATGAAATGTTACTTTAAAAATTTTAAATTCCTTGTAATTGTTGGGATGTTACAACTTTGTATTGGAGCACAGCTTGAGTGAATCAGACGCATCTAGATGTGTTTGGTCTCAAGTTGCGGTTGGGAAAATTTTTAAATCTTTTATGAAAACCTTTTAGAAATAAAAGAAAGGGAAAAACCCCGTTTGAGAAACGGTGATTGAGGGCGCAGTGTGTACAGTCAGCCAGATCCAAAGGGAAAGGTATAATGCTTAGTGTTTCATCGCATTCTAGATTATGGAGTATGCATGCTAGATTGCCTGTTGTTGATACCTTGTTGTATGTTGTACTGCTTACTAATAGGGGTTTATGCTAATTATGATAGGTTACTAAGTGGATGCCCTCTAGGTTGTATGCAGTAAGAGATTTATAGCCTTAGAATATTTGAGTTAATTCTATTGAACAGCTCTTGTTTGAGTCCAACCATTCTAGGATAGAATCTTGTATTCGAATATCTATTTGTTTCGCACTGCATATGACCGGGTATTCGCGAGGCCACTCGTTATGATTAGTAGGGATTCGTTCTGCAAATTCTCCATTGCGCATCACCGACGGCCGTGCGGTCTAGTCGGGGTCGGAGGCATCCCGAGGTAGAGTCCACCAGCTGAAGGTGGAAGAGGCGCAGGTGACACCTAAAGTGGTGACAGGTACATTCCTGGTTAACTCAGTACCTGCGGTTGTAATGTTTGAAAGCGGGGCTACTTATTCATTTGTGTCTCGCACTTTTAGCGAGAGTTTGGGCCGAGTGGTAGGACGGTTAGGATGTCCTCTGATAGTCGAGGTTGCCGATGATAGGACCTTGACGGTTACGAATGTGTATCGGGGATGCACGTTGGAGATCTCGGGTGTGAGGTTTCCCATCGATCTGATTCCGATTGCTATGCGTGAGCTTTGTATGATTGTGGGCATGGATTGGATGGATACGTTTGATGCGGAGATTGTTTCTCATCACAAACAAGTGCGAGTTCGAACCCCAAACGGGGGAGAGCTGTTGGTTCAGGGAGACTCGCCTAGACGGACCTCGGCGATATGTTCAGCTGCGAGGGCTCGGAGATATCTTCAGTATAATGTGCAGGGATACTTGGCGTATGTGATAGATACACATGCTGATGAAGTGAAGAAGACTGCCGAGGATGTGCCAGTCGTGAGGGAGTTTGCTGACATGTTTCCCGACGAATTGCTGGGGATACCTCCCGAACGACTGGTGGAGTTTCGAATCGATCTGATTCCGGGTGCTGCTCCGGTAGCCAAGGCACCCTATCGCCTGGCTCCACCGGAAATGAAGGAGTTGTACGATCAGTTGCAGGAACTTCTCGAGAAGGAGTTTATTAAGCTGAGTTGTTCACCGTGGGGTGCTCCGATATTGTTCGTGAAAAGAAGGACGGATCTCAGTGGATGTGCATCGACTACCATGAACTGAACAAACTTACGGTAAAGAATCATTATCCTCTGCCAAGGATTGAAGATTTGTTCGATCAATTGCAGGGAGCCTCGTGGTTCTCTAAGATCGATCTAAGATCGGGGTATCATCAGATGCGGGTACGAAGTGAGGATACGGAGAAGACGGCCTTTCACACGCGTTATGGCCATTACGAGTTTGTGGTGATGCCTTTCGGACTCACAAACGCACCAGCAGCGTTCATGGAACTCATGAACAGGGTATGTAGCCCGATGTTGGATCGGTTGGTGATTGTGTTCATCGACGATATTCTCGTATATTTGAAGACAAGGAAAGAGCACGAGGTGCATTTACGGGAAGTTTTTGATATTTTGAGACGAGAGAAGCTTTATGCTAAGTTCTCCAAGTGTGAATTCTGGTTACGAGAGGTCCAATTCCTAGGGCATGTCGTTAATTAGAATGGTATCATGGTCGATCTGGCCAAAGTTTCAGCAGTGATGCGGTGGGAAGTGCCGAAAACTCCCACCGAGGTACAGAGTTTCCTTGGGTTGGCAGGGTACTATCGGAGATTCATCCAAGATTTCTCCAAGATTGCTTTGCCTATGACTCGTTTGACAAAGAAAACTGCAGCTTTCAGTTAGGGTGAGGAGCAGTAAAAGGCATTTGATGAGCTACGTAGGCATTTATGCGAGGCTCCTGTGTTAACTTTGCCCAAGGGTATGGATGATTTGGTGGTTTATTGTGACGCTTCATATCAAGGTCTGGGTTCCATGCTTATGCAACGCGGCAAGGTCATAGCCTACGCTTCGAGGCAGCTGAAGCCTCATGAAGCGAACTACCTGACTCATGATCTAGAGTTGGGAGCAGTGGCGTTTGCTCTTAAAATATGGAGACACTACCTGTATGGTGTCAAATGTACGATTTACACTAACCAAAAGAGTCTCAAATACCTGATGGATCAGCAGAATATTAATATGCGCCAGAGAAGGTGGCTCGATGTGGTCAAAGATTATGATTGCGAGATACTTTACCACCCGGGTAAAGCGAATGTGGTCGCGGACGCATTGATTCGACATCTGGTTGGTGAGACACTACGGGGTTTGTGTCAGCGATTGGCAGTGATGGCACCACTTCTAGACTCGATAAATAGTGCTCAAGAGGTGGTCGTTTCAGAGGAAAATGCAAAACGTGAGAGGGTTTTGGGGGAAATCCCGAATTTTGTCCGGGATAGTTGGGGGTTGTTGACTCGATACGGTAGAGTTTGGGTTCAATTCACTAGTGGGAACCGACAGATACTATGGGACGAGGCGCATAAGTCCAAGTTTTCGATTCACCCGGGAGCTACTAAGATGTACAGAGACTTACGAGAAGATTATTGGTGGCCCGACATGAAGCGGGATGTCGCCAAATGTGTTGAGTTATGCATGACCTGTCGGAAGGTCAAGGCGGAACATCAACGACCGCATGGAAAGTTACAACCATTGGAGATTCTGGTGTGGAAATGGGAGCAGATTACGATGAATTTTATCACTAAACTTCCCAAGACTCAGCGAGGGAATGACGCTATATGGGTAATTGTTGATCGTCTGACTAAGAGCTCTCACTTCTTGGAGATCAGAGAGAGCTCCTCGGCGGAGAAACTCGTGGAGATTTTCATCCGAGGGATTGTGACTAGGCAGGGGGTGCCAGTCTCGATTGTCTCGGATCGGGATGCTCGTTTTACCTCCTGATTCTGGGAGAAATTTCAGGATGAGATGGGTACGCGGTTGCATTTTAGTACAACGTTTCATCCTCAGACAGACGGGCAGAGTGAACGTACTATTCAGACACTCAGGGACATGCTGCGAGCATGTGTTATTGACTTTGGGGGTAGTTGGGATCATTACCTTCCACTAGCTGAATTCTCCTGCAATAATAGCTACCCTTCTAGCATCGGCAGGCCATCTTACGAAGTGTTGTATGGCAGGAAATATCGGACGCCTATTTGCTGGGGCGAGGTTGGTCACAGGGTATAGGGGGCACCGATGTTGTGTGAAGACGACTGAGATGATTCAGATGGTACGGGGTCGGTTGGTTACTGCACATAGTCGACAAAAGAGCTACGCGGACAAAAGGCGGTCGGATTTAGAGTATTAGGTTGGGGATTATGTTCTCCTCAAGGTGTTTCCCTGGAAAGGGGTGATTCGGTTCCGCAAGCGGGGAAAGTTAGGACCCCGTTATAGTGGACCTTACAAGGTCATTAAGTGTGTGGGAAAGGTAGCTTTCCGTTTGGAGTTACCGGAGGAGCTGAGTCTAATCCACAACACCTTCCACGTTTCTCAGTTGCGGAAGTGTGGTCTACAACACCTTCCACGTTTCTCAGTTGTGGAAGTGTATGATGGATGAGTCTACAGTAGTTCCTCTCGAAGATATCCAGATTGACGAGCGACTCAATTATGTGGAAAATCCGGTTGCCATTCTTCACAGGAGGAAGAGAACCTCGCGTAATAAGGTAATTGGTTTGGTTATGGTTCAGTGGAAGCACCGAAAGGGTTCCGAGTGGACTTGGGAACCCGAAGCTGAGATGCAGGAGAATTATCCAGAGCTGTTTATGGACGTAGACTTCGAGGACGAAGTCTAATTTAAGTGGGGGAGAGTTGTAAAGCTTATATCCCGGAATGTTTATTTTAAAAATTTATACTTTGTTTCTCCTAACAGTTGTTGGTTAGCGGAATTGGATTGTCAAGCCAAAATGTTAAAAATTTGGATTTCGGGGTACTTTGTGAAAGTTTTAGAAAAACTGCAGGGACCATTATGGTTCTTTTTTTTTTAATTTGTGCATAGATCGGCCCATTGAAAGGACAGACCCTTTATCTCCTTCTCGTTTTCTTTACTTGCGTCCCATTTCAAAAAGCCAAAAGAAATTTAGAGATAACCCCTAATCCCCTCTAAACTCGCAGCCGAGACTCTCTTCCCCATCGCCGCTGCTGTTGTCGTCGGGAACCACCGCCACCACCGTTGTTCGTCGGAGTTTTCGAGAGAGAGAGGACCAGGTGCGGGTGTAAGGTTTCATCGCGAGGTAAGCCTTAACCCTTTGTCTTCTTTTCTGTTTTCTCGTCGCCGGTGATCGGGCACCACCGCCGCTAAAACCGTGTTATGATTTCATGTGAATTGTTGTAATCTGCCACTGCTTTTGTGTAGACAATAACTTCTTGATAATAGCTCGGATTGGGGTGAAATTGGTGCCAAAAGTACCCTTTTTGAGTCTAGAAACTTTTCCGTGTTTTGTGGGAAATCCAGTTGGGACCGTAACATGAGTCAAATCGTCGTTTTGTACAGAAAGGTGCTGTTTTTTACTGTTCTGCGAACCGTTCTTATAAAGTCAGTATTAAATTGTAGAAAAATCATTAGAAGGCGTACAATACGTCTTTGGAACTTTAACTCAGAGCACTTTCAGGTTATGTAATTTAATTGAGGAGCTTGTGGGTTTATGGATGTCGGATAAGGTCCCGAACAGACCTGTTTGGTTAGACCGGAAAGTTGTTTTAGTGATAGTTTAAGCGTGCGTCGTGTTTTAGGGTCCGGGCTTCGTGCTAATATGTTTTAAGTTCGTTTAGGTGTTGGGAAGTGATCTTGGTTGGGGATCTTGAAATTATTATTTGTGAACTGGGCACGCTTACAAGGTGAGTTCTCTCACTATATCTAATGTCGGTTATTTTTACATTACGATTTGTACGTGTGTGGTAGTTTTATCTGTTTGTGATGCGGGGCTAATTAGTGGGGTATTTAGTTGGACTTGTATTATTATGAATATGCGGGTGGCATAGGAATTCGGTGGGGCCGAGAATTATATATGCGGGTGGCGTAGTAACTCAGTGGGACCGAAAATTGTATACGCGGGTGGCATAGGAACCCGGGGAAGCCGGGTAATGCTTGCACGGTTATCGTTTGTTCAGGTGGACCAATGTATGCATTGTGTGGGATGGTGTAGGTATGCATGTTTATGCCTTGTTCGTACACTTGTATGCTGTTTATGTGCAATTACCTGCTTAGGGTAGTGTGGAAATAACTGTGTTACTTATGGTGCTTGAATTCACTAAGCTTCATGCTTACTCTTTCCCAATAAATTGTGGTTTCAGGTACGAGTGGCTCCAAGTCGTGACGAGTACACACTGGCGCGCGTGAAGAACTGATTATCTTTATGATTTTTATTTAGACATTTATTCCGTTGTTTATTGTTCGGGAGAATATTAATTATGGATTTGCAAATGAAACGATTGAATTATTAAAGGAGTTTTATTAATGAAATGTTACTTTAAAATTTTTAAATTCCTTGTAATTTTTGGGATATTACATGAGCGCTATAATCCACATGTCATATTAAATAAATAAATAAATATTAATGAGATTAGGAACTTAGCTGGTTGAACGTTTGACTTCTAATCAGTTCTGTTTTGATCTCAGCTGAGTTTTGATCTCAGTTGAGTTTTTGATCAGTTGGGTTTCTGATCAGCTGGGTTCCTCAAATTTGGCTGAGTTTCTGATCATCCATGTTCTTCATTCCTGGATGAGTTTTGCATCAGCTAGGTTCTTCAATCCCGGCTGAGTTTTGTGTCTGTTAGGTTCTTCTTTCCTGGCTGAGTTTTCTGCATCAGCTAGGTTTTTCATTCCTAGCTGAATCTCCATCAGCTAAGTTCTTTATTCCCAGTCTAAGAGTCCAAGATCTCTGCTTAACTCAAGAAATCTTTCTTCTGCCAAAGGTTTGGTGAATTTATCAGCTATTTGATATTTTGTGCTGCCTTTTTCCACTCGAACTCTTTTGTTGATCACATGGTATATGATAAAATGATGCTTGACATCTATGTGACTCGTTCTTGAAGGAAGCACTGGGTTATTCGTAATAAAAATTGAGCTATTGTTGTGACACCATATTGGAACTTGATTTGCTATGATGTTATAGTCTCAGTTGTTGTCTAATTCATAGAATTTGAGCACAGAAGTTACCTGCAGCTAGGTATTCTGACTTGTAGTGGATATTGAGTTGGAGGTCTGCTTCTTACTGAACCATGATATTAGCTTGTTTCTCAAGAAATTAACATGTTCCACTTATGCTTTTCCTTTTGTTTTTACATCCTGCAAAATCAGCATCAGAATATCCTGATAATTCTAGGTTATCTTTAGGATACCATAAACCAACATTGATTTTAGATATCTAATCATTCTTTTGGCAGCTTCCTAGTGAGACTGCTTTTGCTAGGATTGAAATCTTGCACATACTCCAATTGTATATGATATGTCTGGTCTGCTTGCAGTTAGGTACAGTAGTGAACCAATCAATCCTCTATAGTGAGTTTGGTCTACTGAGATGCCCTCATCATCATTGTCAATGTGCAGGGATGTGCTCACGGGAACTCTCAGGGGCTTGGTTAACTCCATGCAATTTTTTTGATCAGCTCCCTTGTATATTTGGCTTTGGTTGATGAGATGCCTATATCAACTTGCTTGACTTGTAAACCAAGAAAGAAATTTAGTTTACCCATCATGCTCATTTCAAATTTCCCCTGCATAAGATTTGAGAATTTTCACATAATTTAGGGTTAGTTGATCCAAAAATGATATCATCCATATATATCTGAACGAGTAATATATGGTCTTCATGTTCAATACTGAAGAGTATCTTGTCCACCTTTCCTTTGATGAATCTATTTTTCTTAAAAATATGGATAGTGTCTCATACCAGCCTCTTGGTGCCTGTTTGAGTCCATATAAAGCTTTCAATGGCTTGTAGACCTTGTCTCCATTGATAAATCGAGGAGGTTGTTTAACATATACTTCCTCTTTCAGTACTCCATTTAAGAAGGCACTTTTCATGTCCATTTGATACACCTCTAATTTCTTGAAGGATGCATAGGCAAGAAATAGCCTATTACTTCCGATCTTGCTACTGGTGCATAGGTTTCATCAAAATCTATTCCTTCACATTGGGCATATCTTTTTGCAACCAATCCAGCTTTATTCCTAACAACGGATCCATCTTCATCACATTTGTTCTTGTAGACCCACTTTGCCACCTTTCTTGGGGTATGGTCTGTCTATTAGCTCTCGTACCTTATTCCATTACATCTGGTTTAATTTCTCATGCATGGCATTCACCCAAGTATAGTCTTTTAGGGCTTGTTCTGTTGTTTTAGGTTCCATATGAGACATAAAATATGAGAACATAGGCACTCCCGTTGGGTCTTTAGATATTCTGGTTTTGGCACCATCAGTTAGGTTCCCAATGATTTGATAGATGGGATGATCTTTAATCATTTGGGAGTTTCGTCTTCATGTTTTGATTTTGGTTGAGGGTTCATCATTGTTTATTCCCCGTGAAGGATTGCTCGGTAGATTTGATGTATCTATCTATGTTTTAACTTCAGTTGAGTCTGGTTCATCTAGGTTTGAGTCAGCTAAGACTGTTCAACTGGGTTCGAGTCAAATGAGACTAGTTTAATTGGGTTTGGTGAATCTGGCTGATTTGCAGAAGGATCTTCATCAGCTGAGTCAATCAATCTAATGTCTTTCACAGTGATTTCTTATAGAGTGGTGGCTTTGAGCTTTTTCTCAATTTGATCCACATGTTTCGTGTACTCAACGGTAGATTCATCAAAGATAATGATGTGTTTCTTCCACAACTAATGTCCTTTTTTTAAAGTCTCTGTATACTTTGCTTATTTGAGAGTATCCCATAAAGAGACCACCATCAATTTTAGCATCAAAAGTATTTAGTTGTGTTTTGCCATTGTAGTGGATGAAATACTTACAACCAAAAATATAAAAATACGCAACAGTTAGTAATTTGCCATTCTAAACCTCGTAGGGAGTTTTACAGTGTCTCCCTATAATCATGCTTCTATTCTGAGTATGACAGGCTGTTTGACAGGTTCAGCCCAAAACCTTTTGGAGAGATCAACTTCTGCAATCATTATCTTGGCTGCTTCTTTGAGAAATCTAGTTCTTCTTTTAGCTATACCATTTTGTTGTGGTGTTGTTGCAGCTGACACTTCATGTTGGATCCCATTTTTAATACAGTATTCGATTGTGGCCTTGTCGAGAAATTCTCCTCTTTTGTCTAATCTGATCTTTATTATGGATAGGGATTTCTCATTCTGAATTCTCCTTAAAACACTACAAGAAAAACTGCATCAGACAACGGTTTTTGCCCGTTGTCTAACTCCCTGTTTTCCCGTTGTCTATTGAGACGCCGTGTCTTATGTGCCTCAGACAACGGTACAGAATCTATTGTGTGAAAGAGTGAGAGACAATGAATTCATCTCTAGACACCATTGTGTAATAGCCAGAAACAACAACACTCCATTTAGAAACCATTGTTATTTGGGATGCTACACAATAGTTTTAGAGCAATACACACTTGTCAGAAAGGAAATTACACAACATTTTTGTGGAATTTGTCCATTGTTTGTCTACTTATAACTCAAGTGTTGTTCATTTAAAGCATGTTGTTAGAATTTATCAAACACAATTGTTTTTTATTTTGAATATGCTGTTAAGATTTCATAAACACAATGGTTTCTTAAAATTACCTAATTGCCTAATGACAGATCAGACAATGATTTTATTTTCATTAAAACTACTCATTTAGACAATTGTATTTTATTTTTATTTTTTTATTTTTTTCATGCTGCACCTATTTCAAATTATATGAATTATAACCAAGAAATCAAATAAATAAAAATTAATATGAACTAAAAGAACATTTCATTCAACAATAACAATGAACCGTTCAATAGAGCCCTCACTCCTTTGTTTCATTGTTTCTTTCTTCAATAGCTTTGGTCAATTTCAGCACACCTTTATCTTCAGCATTGCCTTCATTTTCACTTGTAGCTTCATCTTCGTTTTCTTCAGCAGCAGATTCTTTCGGCACCTTTGAGGCTACACGAAAGCTCAAGAGTGTGATCAACAAGTAATTTGGAGTTTATTAAAGGGCCACAAAGGAAAACTGAAATAGATACGATACCAGTCCTGCATGTAACACTTGATGCTATCGTGGTAGTGAACTCCCAATAATATAAAGGCATACTACCTCCGTCACACATAAGAATGCATTATTGGGAAATATCAGTCAAATGTGCAACGACATAACAAATAAAATGCTCACAAATCTCAGCTGGTAAAAAATTGCAATTTGAGCAGGCAGCTTACAGTAGGACATAAACTAAAGTTATTATAAGCTTGAGTAGTTATAAGGCTAGTTTCAGTAAACCCAAAATGTGAACCCCATCTTAAACTTATAAATTTAGCTCCATGGAAATTATACAACCATCGAAATTTCAGGACAAACTTTAATAGAAAGCAGACACACCATAAGAGGTGAGGTGATACGCTTCTCAACAGCAAGTACAACCCCTCCCTTAGTATTCAACCCAATAGCAGTCGAACCCAACTGCAAATCACAATCAAAAGCCACATAAAACACAGCATTAATCCAATATATATAAAAAGGACAAACATATGCGTTAAAATATTTAGAAACAAACCCAAAAATGGCATATTGATACATTGAAGAGCCATCCAATTAATCCTAGGTATTAATAAAATGTTTAGAAACAAACCCAAAAATGGCATATTGATACATTGAAGAGCCATCCAATCAATCCTAGGTATTAATTTGACGGTGACTCGTTGTCGCACATTATCCACATCAACAACTTACAGTACACAAAGCTTGAGAACATACATAAGAAGGTTTTGGTGGTTAAGTTGCCTTGGGCGGACCATTTTCAATACAAAGCCTGCTCCACTTGGGATTTTCCTTCACCGCTTCAGCTAAAACATTCCTCTCGAATTCGAAATTGAATTGGAAATTACTTCTCAGAATCTCTCCCAATTGTGGAGATAACGCAGGCTACATATTTCAATTCAATTGACAAACTATTTTAGTTCAGGAAAAAAGAAATAGATTATATGATATGAATCAAAAAAAATCATACCATAGATGTAATTCGATATTCATGTTTTATATATAGCAACCCTAATTCCCACCCCAGCTGCGAATCAAAACACCCAAAAAAAACAACACATCATTAGCCAAAATCAATATCTACAGTCGGAAAAGAGTATGCAACACGTACATACACAAATAAAATCAATAATAAGCATATCTCTTTCTGGAATACATCCACATTAATTCATTCTACTCCAGATAGACACACCAAAAATTTAAAGTCGAGTATGAGATCAAAATTCTGTAAGAACAATAACGATCTGGAAGCTGTAGTCGGAAAAAATCTCTTTCATACGAAACAGGACCAAATGTTAGAAACAATGCAATGCTCCCATCATTATAGATTCCTTATATTAGCAAATATTTGAATATGAAAAAGGACACACTTACTCGGAATAGTTGATACTACTCCACCCATCTGCAGTCGATCTAGAGAAACAATAAACAGAAAAACCAAGATAAATTAGAATAATCAGACACAAAAAAAGCTGGGGAGGCAAATTAACGCGAGAAATTCATACAAAGAATGGAGGTTTTTCCAGCATTGTCAAGGCCCAGAACTAGGATCCGAGCTTCCTTGTGTAACACCCCCAAAACTATATGGGAATATTACACGCCGTAGACCCTTTCCACAAGGATTTACCAGGCTAAACATCCATAAACAACCAAATGCTTGCCTGACCAGGGTCAAACAATAAAATAATATAGACCGTTATGGTCACTTACACGTGAATACACAGACCGATGAGGTCACACAACACAATCAACAAAACTGACTTAAACGACATTACCCATACAGGGGTCGAAATACAATACAGCGGAAGACTGAAATCAACCCTGACAACACAACAAAAATCAAACAACTCTCGACTCATGATTAGTATCGCAGCTCATCATCCTCTTGTGCCAATCCTGTGTTGCTCCCTAAATGCATGCATGTACCGGACGCAAAGCAGACATCCACCCCGACTCGGGGTTAGTAAAACTCCACTGTTTTACTAGTGCAAGTATCAAATCATACGAAATATAACAAGCAAGAAATAATCGTGAATCAAATATAACAATCAAGTATCAAAATATCCCCGGGAGGTTTTCACAAGGAAATATAAGCTATGAAGCATTCGAAAATAAGATTATCATCTCGGGAATTTTTAGAATTTCAAAACCTTTCGAAAATCTTAGGGTCTTAACCCAAATCTCAAATTGTATTTCAACAATTTACAGTACGAAAACATTTCCATAAATCTCGTGGGGCTCGGCCCAACATTCTTTTCTTAAAACTTTCTTACAAAAAGTTTGATTTACAAAACACGATTCGTGACACCGTGATCCCCTGTCACGTGTCTCCGTAGGTTCAACAACCCGCACGGACTTAACCAATCACAACTATCACAACAATCAATCATGCTCATGACTCCGTGATCGCTTGCCACGAGTCTCCATAGGTTCAGCAACCCACACGGATTGAGCAAACACAACAATCACAACAATCAATCATGCTCACCACTCCGTGATCGCTTGCCACAAGTCTCCGTAGGTTCAACAACCCACACGGATTGAGCAAACACAATAATCACAACAACCAGTCCCGACCCCGTGAACCTGTGTCACGTGTCACCGTAGGTTCCGTCGAACCCGCACGGTTGGACGTACTGTGTCCTGATTCAATGGACCTGTGCCATGAATCATCGTAGGCCTCGACAGACCCGCATGATTGGACCTCAGCACCACACACTAAGTTCTGATCCCATGGACCTGTGCCATGAATCCTCGTAGGCCCCATCGAACCAACACGAGTGAACTTAGCGTTCCAGCACACAACATTCACATTCACATTACATATGACAATGAGCACAGTTAATCAATCACGTTGATCACCACAAAATCGTACATCACACGCACATAGCACAATCTCAACACTCGCAACAACTATCATCAATCACAACACACAACCAACATAACATACGATCGGTACACAATACATTGCACAATCAAGTGTACAACCATCCCATATGTACATCGCAATCCTGCACAAATGGCGCAACACCTAACACGTATACCAATATAATGCTATTATCACAAAGCCTTACTAACCGCTACCGAACGCTCCGAAGAACACGGTTCGACCGGGAAGCTCGGACCCGAAGAAGACAACGAACGGAAGGGTTCCGACTCGAGTTCTTCACAAGAATTTCGTCCCTAAGTCATACCAATGATAAATCAACAATCATACGATGGATAATAATCATACAACGCCCAATTCCCCCCTCTAAGACCTTTTGTCGGACACCTTCAAGGCGTCGACTAAAAACTGGACCAAAACAACGAATCGATACGATCCAACCATGGAATAACAAGGGAAATGATATAATACATCTAAATAATCATCAATCCATCATAATCCTAAGTTAAATCGGATTAAACGGACGAAATCTACCAAAACACCCAAATTCCCCGAAACTAGATTTCTAGGAAATCTGACCTGATTCGGTAGATCGGAGGATGTTATAGGATGGATGATTGATGATATGAACTCCAAGACTTCATGGATTGCTTGTCTAACAACATCTTTCCATGATTCCCACACCTCAAGCCGCGGAAGATAAGGAAGAGACTGAGAAAATGGGTGAAAAACACGCTGCCAGGCCTTAAATAGGCTGACTGCACAGTGTGCCGCGGCCCAGCCGAAGTGTGCCGCGGCACAGGGCCGAATCTGCCCCTAGTGATCGGCAGCGTGCCGCGGCCTGGACGAGTGTGCCGCGGCAGTGACTCGGCAGTGTGCCGCGGCCCTACCGGCATGTGCCGCGGCACAAGGTACAGACGGGTCGGCCGAAGATTGAAAAATGTGTGCGTGCCGCGGCTCGACCAAGTGTGCCGCGGCCCTTCCGGCAGGCTGCTCGGCCAAAACTGGAACATGTGAGTGACTTAGCTATATCGACCATAACTCCTTCGTTCGGACTCCGATTGACTCACCGTTTGAACCATTGGAAAGCTAACTTGATCCTTTATAATATTGCGAAGATTCAGAATTTTTGGAGCTTCCAAAAATTAGTGGTGATTTAACAAAGTCGAACTCATACGTGGAAAAGTCGCTTAATAACACTGAACTCAAGAAAACGAGACCGAAACCCGAACCTGAATACGAATCGAACACACGGTCACGAAGTACTCGCAAAGACGAATCTAAGATATAAGAGAACACACGATTCCGAACACCCGAATTCTCGAAATTCGACAACGGAAGGTAATTACCCCAAACTTTGGGAAATTACGAAAATGGCCCAAAACATCTGAAAATCACGATACATGATCGAATAACCGAACCAAAGATCGCAACATAGAAAATAACATCAAATGAACTTACGAGAAACTCGAACCAAAAGTTTCGGACGAGATTCGAAAGAATCGAACTCAAGTGCGGAAAAGTCGCCAAAAAGCACGGAACTCAACAAAACGACACCGAAACGAAATCGGATGACAAAAAGTGCAGAATTAATCATTCTCAAAATGTCGAAACGGCCATGAGTGAGTCGTCAAACTGGACTTTCGCCGAATAAAAAGAAATTACCGGAAATCAAAATTACGGGTATTACATTCTACCCTCCTTAAAAGAAGTTTCGTCTCGAAACTTAAAACAAATAGGGAGAGGAAATATAACACCAGGAATATTTCAATGAGATGCACAAGAATGCGTAACTAAGGCCCAACGGTGAAACGTTACAAACAACGCAACGGAATATACGGCGTGAAAACACGCTCCACGACGACCAACACGACCAACACGACGCCACCGGTAGAGACATAATAAAATCAACAAGTGACAAGCGTCATCAAACACATAATACAATCGAGTCGATTATGTGAACAATCACAAAACACAACGAACAAAAATCAATACGATTGACCAACCCAACGGTTCATCAATCAAAACGCGAGCCAAACGCTGAACAAATATGGAATTCCACCGCCCAAGGGTTGGAAGATCGAAACGAGACTAATTTCTCGAACTCAAGGGAATTACGAAGGAGTCGGAACGTTCAACAATCACGAAACGAGATCAACAAAAACCGATCAACCAAATGATCGAACCACAACGATCGAGACAACAAAAATCGAACAATCACATTCGAATCACGAAGAACAATAAAATTCAAACAACAACTCCAAGGTTCACATCTCGACTCGAGACAATATATGATCCGGTGAAAACAACAACATGTGCCTTAACATAAGATCCACAGGAAAGGGAATAGAAATTGAAAAGTCACAACGACAAATGAGTTATTCCGAAACAATACCACGCTCATTCGATCAACAAAAGCAAGGGGCAGGACAAGCTTAGAAAATGTCAACAGCATAAACGATTCGACAGAGTCGAAAATACAGAAGTTCAAAATCCGATCCACTTCGAATAAAAGAACTAATAGAACCAAAAGATGTTACTTCCGAACAAGGTTCACAAGAATCGAACCGGACTCGGAAATGTCACAACGATAACCAGATCGACCCAAAACATGATCACAGCTCGTTCGAACGACGAAACCGAAATACAGAATAAGTCCAGAAAGTATCAACGAACACGAGCGAGTTGATAGACCTGAGAAAGAGGAAATGTTGAAGTCCAAAAACAATACGGGTATTACATTCGACCTCTTATAAAAGAAATGTCGTCCCCGCAACTCACAACAACGGAAACAAGGTAACAACACAAAAAGCAACCGACAGAAAAATCTCCCATGGGCCTCTCAGAGCCGATTCTGATATCTGTACTGAAGTTCTCGCCCCAAAAGACTCGGAACCCAACTCGCAAAACTGGATCCTGTGACGAGAAAAATAATTAGTACGTGCATGCCCCTGGAACACCACGGTTGAAACACCTCGGCTCGGCATACCGAAAATACAACTGCTAGGTACAATGGAATATAATGTCGCAAAACAACAAACTGGAGATGCCAACTTGGCATAAAATATCAACACATACTAAAATCACAACAACCACGGCATTATTCGATGATTACAACAGCCCGAACGATAGCCAGCACACAATCACAAACCTCATGAACAATCATCCATGTGCATAAACGCACAATAATCCAAGCTTCAACAGCTCACACTCGTGCGACAACACGCAAATCACCACGAGGCGATAAACAGTACACACCAGTTCACACCTCTCACAAAGGGCTAGTACAACAAATTCGTGGCAACGCCTCGACGTTCATGCCACCAATTCGATCGTACTCGGGAGCAGACATCATAACGACAACGCGAACATCATACATACATACCCAGCCCACAAACGGGAATAGATAGGTTTTAAAAACGAAAACCTCCTTTTGAAAATAATTTTGGAAACACCGATTGATCTTGAGTATCACCCTTCAAAAAAAAGTACAATCGTGAAACATCGTTATCGAGACTTTGGAAAACTATTTCTCATTCGATAAAAATGAGGACCCTTTCTTTTCGTGAAAAACTTTCGGAAATATTCGACCCTCGGGTCTAAGTAAAAGTGTTTATAAAACATTGGAAATATCTCAAAACATTTTGGTCCTCGAGGTAGAAGAATTTTGAAACATATTGTGGCACCTTGGAAGCACCACGAGAAAACAATTCATTTTAAAAGTACGTCTCGAAATTTATTTTCTAAGATAGTCAAGATTTTCAAAAATAATTCAATTGGCTAGAATGCCCAAAAATGCTCATGTAACAATATTCGTTTAAACATATTATAATATACGCATCAAATCGTACAAAATCAAGACAATATATGTCTTTTACCGGAAAACAGACAGTCACATCGCAGTTCAAACTTGCTTAGGACCGGGGCTAAACTACTGGTCCATCCGAAGCCCCTAGGACTGAGTAAATCGCACCCATAAACATTTCCATACCATATTGAGCACAAGGTTTCACGAAAACACTTACAAATGAACAAATCAGTTTGAAATATACACGCAGCGGACGAAACCAGCAGTCAAGAATACATAACCAGCAACACTCCTCATATAAACAAAATATGAGAGTCAAATAACCACATATCAAGAAATCAAAACCCATAGGAGGATTCCGTCACTTAACAACACATAATCATACCAGTTACTCGCAACAGACGAGGCACTATCACAACGAAGGGAGACTTACAACCACAGGTCGCACGGAGATGACGGTCGTCCACGATACTAATCTCATCCGACAACATATCCGACACGTTGTGACTACGCACAACTCAACTTGTCACCTGACGACTCGAACGACAAGACAACACATTACACGACAAACCACGACTCGACTCGACCCGACAGCCTAGGTTTCTGCAACCTAATCTCCGATACCATAAATGTAACACCCCCAAAACTATATGGGAATATTACACGCCGTAGACCCTTTCCACAAGGATTTACCAGGCTAAACATCCATAAACAACCAAATGCTTGCCCGACCTGGGTCAAACAATAAAATAATACACACCGTTATGGTCACTTACACGTGAATACACAGGCCGATGAGGTCACACAACACAATCAACAAAACTGACTTAAACGACATTACCCACACAGGGGTCGAAATACAATACAGCGGAAGACTGAAATTAACTCTGACAACACAACAAAAATCAAACAACTCTCGACTCATGATTAGTATCGCAGCTCATCATCCTCTTGTGCCAATCCTGTGACTGCTCCCCTAAATCTGCATATACCTGGACGCAAAACAGACATCCACCCCCCGATTACTCGGGGGTTAGTAAAACTCTACTATTTTACTAGTGCAAGTATCAAATCATACGAAATATAACAAGCAAGTAATAATCGTGAATCAAATATAACAATAAAGTATCAAAATATCCCCGGGAGGTTTTCACAAGGAAAGATAAGCTATGAAGCATTGGAAAATAAGATTATCATCTCGGGAATTTTTAGAATTTCAAAACCTTTCGAAAATCTTAGGGTCTTAACCCAAATCTCAAATTGTATTTCAACAATTTACAGTACGAAAACATTTCCATAAATCTCGTCCGGCTCGGCCCAACATTCTTTTCTTAAAACTTTCTTACAAAAAGTTTGATTTACAAAACACGATTCGTGACACCGTGATCCCCTGTCACGTGTCTCCGTAGGTTCAACAACTCGCACGGACTTAACCAATCACAACCATCACAACAATCAATCATGCTCATGACTCCGTGATCACTTGCCACGAGTCTCCGTAGGTTCAACAACCCACACGGATTGAGCAAACACAACAATCACAACAATCAATCATGCTCACGACTCCGTGACCGCTTGCCACGAATCTCCGTAGGTTCAACAACCCACATGGATTGAGCAAACACAACAATCACAACAACCAGTCCCGACCCCGTGAACCTGTGTCATGTGTCACCGTAGGTTCCGTCGAACCCGCACGGTTGGACGTACTGTGTCCTGGTTCAATGGACCAGTGCCATGAAACATCGTAGGCCTCGTCAGACCCACACGATTGGACTTCAGCACCACACACTAAGTTCTGATCCCATGGACCTGTGCCATGAATCCTCGTAGGCCCCATCGAACCAACACGAGTGAACTTAGCGTTCCAGCACACAACATTCACATTCACATTACATATGACAATGAGCACAGTTAATCAATCACGTTGATCACCACAAAATCGTACATAACACGCACATAGCACAATCTCAACACTCGCAACAACTATCATCAATCACAACACACAACTAACATAACACACGATCGGTACACAATACATTGCACAATCAAGTGTACAACCATCCCATATGTACATCGCAATCCTGCACAAATGGCGCAACACCTAACACGTATACCAATATAACGCTATTATCACAAAGCCTTACTAACCGCTACCGAACGCTCCGAAGAACACGGTTCGACCGGGAAGCTCGGACCCCGAAGAAGACAACGAACGGAAGGGTTCCGACTCGAGTTCTTCACAAGAATTTCGTCCCTAAGTCATACGATGGATAATAATCATACAACGCCCAATTCCCCCCTCTGAGACCTTTTGTCGGACACCTTCAAGGCGTCGACTAAAAACTCGACCAAAACAACGAATCGATACGATCCAACCATGGAATAACAAGGGAAATGATATAATACATCTAAATAATCATCAATCCATCATAATCCTAAGTAAAATCGGATTAAACGGACAAAATCAACCAAAACACCCAAATTCCCCAAAACTAGATTTCTAGGAAATCTGACCTGATTCGGTAGATCGGAGGATGTTATAGGATGGATGATTGATGATATGAACTCCAAGACTTCATGGATTGCTTGTCCAACAACATCTTTCCATGATTCCCACACCTCAAGCCGCGGAAGATAAGGAAGAGAATGAGAAAATGGGTGAAAAACACGCTGCCAGGCCTTAAATAGGCTGACTGCACAGTGTGCCGCGGCCCAGCCGAAGTGTGCCGCGGCACAGGGCCGAATCTGCCCCCAGTGATCGGCAGCGTGCCGCGGCCCGGACGAGTGTGCCGCGGCAGTGACTCGGCAGTGTGCCGCGGCCCTGCCGGCATGTGCCGCGGCACAAGGTACAGACGGGTCGGCCGAAGATTGAAAAATGTGTGCGTGCCGCGGCTCGACCAAGTGTGCCGCGGCCCTTCCGGCAGGCTGCTCGGCCAAAACTGGAACATGTGAGTGACTTAGCTATATCGACCATAACTCCTTCGTCCGGACTCCGATTGACTCACCGTTTGAACCATTGGAAAGATAACTTGATGCTTTATAATATTGCAAAGATTCAGAATTTTTGGAGTTTCCAAAAATTAGTGGTGATTTAACAAAGTCGAACTCATACGTGGAAAAGTCGCTTAATAACACTGAACTCAAGAAAACGACACCGAAACCCGAACCTGAATACGAATCGAAGATACGGTCACGAATTACTCGCAAAGACAAATCTAAGTTATAAGAGAACACACGATTCCGACCACCCGAAGGCTCGAAATTCGACAACGGAAGGTAATTACCTCAAACTTTGGGAAATTACGAAAATGGCCCAAAACATCTGAAAATCACGATACATGATCGAATAACCGAACCAAAGCTCGAAACATGGAAAATAACATCAAATGAACTTACGAGAAACTCGAACCAACAGTTTCGGACGAGATTCGAAAGAATCGAACTCAAGTGCGGAAAAGTCGCCAAAAAGCACGGAACTCAACAAAACGACACCGAAACGAAATCGGATGACAAAAAGTGCAGAATTAATCATTCTCAAAATGACGAAACGGCCATGAGTGAGTCGTCAAAATGGACTTTCGCCGAAAAAAAAGATATTACCGGAAATCGAAATTACGGGTATTACATTCTACCCTCCTTAAAAGAAGTTTCGTCTCGAAACTTAAAACAAGTAGGGAGAGGAAATATAACACCAGGAATATTTCAATGAGATGCACAAGAGTGCGTAACTAAGGCCCAATGGTGAAACGTTACAAACAACGCAACGGAATATACGGCGTGAAAACACGCTCCACGACGACCAACACGACGCCACCGGTAGAGACAGAATAAAATCAACAAGTGACAAGCGTCATCAAACAGATAATACAATCGAGTCGATTATCTGAACAATCACAAAACACAACGAACAAAAATCAATACGATTGACCAACCCAACGGTTCATCAATCAAAACGCGAGCCAAACGCTGAACAAATACGGAATTCCACCGCCCAAGGGTTGGAAGATCGAAACGAGACTAATTTCTCGAACTCAAGGGAATTACGAAGGAGTCGGAACGTTCAACAATCACAAAACGAGATCAACAAAAACCGATCAACCAAATGATCGAACCACAACGATCGAGACAACAAAAATCGAACAATCATATTCGAATCACGAACAACAATAAAATTCAAACAACAACTCCAAGGTTCACATCTCGACTCGAGACAATATATGATCCGGTGAAAACAACAACATGTGCCTTCACATAAGATCCACAGGAAAGGGAATAGAAATTGAAAAGTCACAACGACAAACGAGTTATTCCGAAACAATACCACACTCATTCGATCAACAAAAGCAAGGGGCAGGACAAGCTCAGAAAATGTCAACAACATAAACGATTCGACAGAGTCGAAAATACAGAAGTTCAAAATCCGATCCACTTCGAATAAAAGAACTAATAGAACCAAAAGATGTTACTTCCGAACAAGGTTCACAAGAATCGAACCGGACTCGGAAATGTCACAACGATAACCAGATCAACCCAAAACATGATCACAGCTCATTCGAACGACGAAACCGAAATACAAAACAAGTCCAGAAAGTATCAACGAACACGAGCGAGTTGATAGACCTGAGAAAGAGGAAATGCAGAAGTCCAAAAACAATACGGGTATTACATTCGACCTCTTATAAAAGAAATGTTGTCCCCGCAACTCACAACAACGGAAACAAGGTAACAACACAAAAAGCAACCGACAGAAAAATCTCCCATGGGCCTCTCAGAGCCGATTCTGATATCTGTACTGAAGTTCTCGCCCGGAAAGACTCGGAACCCAACTCACAAAACTGGATCATATGACGAGAAAAATAATTAGTACGTGCATGCCCCCGGCACACCACGGTTGAAACACCTCGGCTCGGCATACCGAAAATACAACTGCTAGGTACAATGGAATATAACGTCGCAAAACAACAAACCGGAGATGCCAACTTGGCATAAAATATCAACACATACTAAAATCACAACAACCATGGCATTATTCGATGATTACAACAGCCCGAACGATAGCCAGCACACAATCACAAACCTCATGAACAATCACCCATGTGCATAAACGCACAAAAATCCAAGCTTCAACAGCTCACACTCGTGCGACAACACGCAAATCACCACGAGGCGATAAACAGTACACACCAGTTCACACCTCTCACAGAGGGCTAGTACAACAAATGCGTGGCAACGCCTCGACGTTCATGCCACCAATTCGATCGTACTCGGGAGCAGACATCATTACGACAACGCGAACATCATACATATATACCCAGCCCTCAAACGGGAATAGATAGGTTTTAAAAACGAAAACCTCTATTTGAAAATAATTTTGGAAACACCGATTGATTTTGAGTATCACCCTTCAAAAAAAAGTACAATCGTGAAACATCGTTATCGAGACTTTGGAAAACTATTTCGCATTCGATAAAAATGAGGACCCTTTCTTTTCGTGAAAAACTTTCGGAAATATTCGACCCTCGGGTCTAAGTAAAAGTGTTTATAAAACATTGGAAATATCTCAAAACATTTTGGTCCTCGAGGTATAAGAATTTTGAAACATATTGTGGCACCTTGGAAGCACCACGAGAAAACAATTCATTTTAAAAGTACGTCTCGAAATTTATTTTCTAAGATAGTCAAGGTTTTCAAAAATAATTCAATTGGCTAGAATGCCCAAAAATGCTCATGTAACAATATTCGTTTAAACATATTATAATATACGCATCAAATCGTACAAAATCAAGACAATACATGTCTTTTAGGAAAACAGACAGTCACATCGCAGTTCAAACTTGCTTAGGACCGAGGCTAAACTAATGGTCCATACGAAGCCCCTACGGACTGAGTAAATCGCACCCATAAACATTTCCATACCAAATTGAGCACAAGGTTTCATTAAAACACTTACAAATGAACAAATCGGTTTGGAATATACACGCAATGACGAAACCAAGATCGAGAATACATAACCGGAACACTCCTCATATAAACAAAATATGAGAGTCAAATAACCACATATCAAGAAATCAAAACCCATAGGAGGATTCCGTCACTTAACAACACATAATCATACCAGTTACTCGCAACAGACGAGGCACTATCACAACGAAGGGAGACTTACAACCACAGGTCGCACGGAGATGACGGTCGTCCACGATACTAATCTCATCCGACAACATATCCGACACGTTGTGACTACGCACAACTCAACTTGTCACCTGACGACTCGAACGACAAGACAACACATTACACGACAAACCACGACTCGACTCGACCCGACAGCCTAGGTTTCCGCAACCTAATCTCCGATACCATAAATGTAACACCCCCAAAACTATATGGGAATATTACACGCCGTAGACCCTTTACACAAGGATTTACCTGGCTAAACATCCATAAACAACCAAATGCTTGCCCGACCAGGGTCAAACAATAAAATAATACACACTGTTATGGTCACTTACACGTGAATACACAGGCCGATGAGGTCACACAACACAATCAACAAAACTGACTTAAACGACATTACCCACACAGGGGTCGAAATACAATACAACGGAAGACTGAAATCAACTCTGACAACACAACAAAAATCAAACAACTCACGACTCATGATTAGTATCGCAGCTCATCATCCTCTTGTGCCAATCCTGTGACTGCTCCCCTAAATCTGCATATACTTGGGCCTTAGCAGACATCCACCCCGATTCCTCGGGTTAGTAAAACTCCACTATTTTACTAGTGCAAGTATCAAATCATACGAAATATAACAAGCAAGTAATAATCGTGAATCAAATATAACAATCAAGTATCAAAATATCCCCGGGAGGTTTTCACAAGGAAAGATAAGCTATGAAGCATTCGAAAATAAGATTATCATCTCGGGAATTTTTAGAATTTCAAAACCTTTCGAAAATATTAGGGTCTTAACCCAAATCTCAAATTGTATTTCAACAATTTCTGATGAAAACATTTCCATAAATCTCGTGGGGCTCGGCCCAACATTCTTTTCTTAAAACTTTCTTACAAAAGTTTGATTTACAAAACACGATTCGTGACACCGTGATCCTGTCACGTGTCTCCGTAGGTTCAACAACCGCACGGACTTAACCAATCACAACCATCACAACAATCAATCATGCTCATGACTCCGTGATCACTTGCCACGAGTCTCCGTAGGTTCAACAACCCACACTGATTGAGCAAACACAACAATCACAACAATCAATCATGCTCACGACTCCGTGATCGCTTTCCACGAATCTCCGTAGGTTCAACAACCCACACGGATTGAGCAAACACAACAATCACAACAACCTGTCCCGACCCCGTGAACCTGTGTCACGTGTCACCGTAGGTTCCGTCGAACCCGCACGGTTGGACGTACTGTGTCCTGATTCAATGGACCTGTGCCATGAATCATCGTAGGCCTCGACAGACCCGCACGATTGGACCTCAGCACCACACACTAAGTTCTGATCCCATGGACCTGTGCCATGAATCCTCGTAGGCCCCATCGAACCAACACGAGTGAACTTAGCGTTCCAGCACACAACATTCACATTCACATTACATATGACAATGAGCACAGTTAATCAATCACGTTGATCACCACAAAATCGTACATCACACACACATAGCACAATCTCAACACTCGCAACAACTATCATCAATCACAACACACAACCAACATAACACACGATCGGTACACAATACATTGCACAATCAAGTGTACAACCATCCCATATGTACATCGCAATCCTGCACAAATGGCGCAACACCTTACACGTATACCAATATAACGCTATTATCACAAAGCCTTACTAACCGCTACCGAACGCTCCGAAGAACACGGTTCGACCGGGAAGCTCGGACCCCGAAGAAGACAACGAACGGAAGGGTTCCGACTCGAGTTCTTCACAAGAATTTCGTCCCTAAGTCATACCAATGATAAATCAACAATCATACGATGTATAATAATCATACAACGCCCAATTCCCCCCTATAAGACCTTTTGTCGGACACCTTCAAGGCGTCGACTAAAAACTCGACCAAAACAACGAATCGATACGATCCAACCATGGAATAACTTTGGATATGTTATAATACATCTAAATAATCATCAATCCTTCATTATCCTAAGTTAAATCGGATTAAACGGACGAAATCAACCAAAACCCCAAATTCCCCAAAACTGGATTTCTAGGAAATCTGACCTGATTCGATAGATCGGAGGATGTTATAGGATGGATGATTGATGATATGAACTCCAAGACTTCATGGATTGCTTGTCCAACAACATCTTTCCATGATTCCCACACCTCAAGCCGCGGAAGATAAGGAAGAGACTGAGAAAATGGGTGAAAAACACGCTGCCAGGCCTTAAATAGGCTGCCACGGTGTCTGCAGCCCCGGCCAGTGTCTGCGCGGCACAGGGCCGAATCTGCCCCCAGTGATCGGCAGCGTGCCGCGTCCCGGACGAGTGTGTCGCGGCAGTGACTCGGCAGTGTGCCGCGGCCCTTACGGCATGTGCCACGGCACAAGGTACAGACGGGTCGGCCGAGGATTGAAAAATGTGTGCGTGCCGCGGATCGACCAAGTGTGCCGCGGCCCTTTCGGCAGGCTGCTCGGCCAAAATTGGAACATG
Source organism: Orobanche coerulescens (assembly GCA_033398695.1). NCBI lineage: Eukaryota > Viridiplantae > Streptophyta > Magnoliopsida > Lamiales > Orobanchaceae > Orobanche > Orobanche coerulescens. The sequence continues at coordinate 131,013,201 of CM065806.1, read as the reverse complement.
TGAGTGACTTAGCTATATCGACCATAACTCCTTCGTACGGACTCCGATTGACTCACCGTTTAAACCATTGGAAAGCTAACTTGATGCTTTATAATATTGCAAAGATTCAGAATTTTTGGAGTTTCCAAAAATTAGTGGTGATTTAACAAAGTCGAACTCATACGTGGAAAAGTCGCTTAATAACACTGAACTCAAGAAAACGACACCGAAACCCGAAACTGAATACGAATCGAATATACGGTCACGAAGTACTCGCAAAGGCAAATCTAAGATATAAGAGAACACACGATCCCGACCACCCGAAGGCTCGAAATTCGACAACGGAAGGTAATTACCCCAAACTTTGAGAAATTATGAAAATGGCCCAAAACATCTGAAAATCACGATACATGATCGAATAACCGAACCAAAGCTCGCAACGTGGAAAATAACATCAAATGAACTTACTTGAAACTCGAACCAATAGTTTCGGACGAGATTCGAAAGAATCGAACTCAAGTGCGGAAAAGTCGCCAAAAAGCACGGAACTCAACAAAACGACACCGAAACGAAATCGGATGACAAAAAGTGCAGAATTAATCATTCTCAAAATGACGAAACGGCCATGAGTGAGTCGTCAAAATGGACTTTCGCCGAAAAAAAAGAAATTACCGGAAATCGAAATTACGGATATTACATTCTACCCTCCTTAAAAGAAGTTTCGTCTCGAAACTTAAAACAAGTAGGGAGAGGAAATATAACACCAGGAATATTTCAATGAGATGCACAAGAATGCGTAACTAAGGCCCAACGGTGAAACGTTACAAACAACGCAACGGAATATACGGCGTGAAAACACGCTCCACGACGACCAATACGACGCCACCGGTAGAGACATAATAAAATCAACAAGTGACAAGCGTCATCAAACAGATAATGCAATCGAGTCGATTATCTGAACAATCACAAAACACAACAAACAAAAATCAATACGATTGACCAACCCAACGGTTCATCAATCAAAACGCGAGCCAAACGCTGAACAAATACGGAATTCCACCGCCCAAGGGTTGGAAGATCGAAACGAGACTAATTTCTCGAAGTCAAGGGAATTACGAAGGAGTCGGAACGTTCAACAATCACAAAATGAGATCAACAAAAACCGATCAACCAAATGATCGAACCACAACGATCGAGACAACAAAAATCGAACAATCACATTCAAATCACGAAGAACAATAAAATTCAAACAACAACTCCAAGGTTCACATCTCGACTCGAGACAATATATGATCCGGTGAAAACAACAACATGTGCCTTCACATAAGATCCACAGGAAAGGGAATAGAAATTGAAAAGTCACAACGACAAACGAGTTATTCCGAAACAATACCACGCTCATTCGATCAACAAAAGCAAGGGGCAGGACAAGCTCAGAAAATGTCAACAACATAAACGAGTCGACAGAGTCGAAAATACAGAAGTTCAAAATCCGATCCACTTCGAATAAAAGAACTAATAGAACCAAAAGATGTTACTTCCGAACAAGGATCACAAGAATCGAACCGGACTCGGAAATGTCACACCGATAACCAGATCGACCCAAAACATGATCACAGCTCGTTCGAACGACGAAACCGAAATACAAAACAAGTCCAGAAAGTATCAACGAACACGAGCGAGTTGATAGACCTGAGAAAGAGGAAACGCAGAAGTCCAATAACAATACGGGTATTACATTCGACCTCTTATAAAAGAAATGTCGTCCCCGCAACTCACAACAACGGAAACAAGGTAACAACACAAAAAGCAACCGACAGAAAAATCTCCCATGGGCCTCTCAGAGCCGATTCTGATATCTGTACTGAAGTTCTCGCCCCGAAAGACTCGGAACCCAACTCGCAAAACTGGATCCTGTGACGAGAAAAATAATTAGTACGTGCATGCCCCCGGCACACCACGGTTGAAACACCTCGGCTCGGCATACCGAAAATACAACTGCTAGGTACAATGGAATATAACGTCGCAAAACAGCAAACCGGAGATGCCAACTTGGCATAAAATATCAACACATACTAAAATCACAACAGCCACGGCATTATTCGATGATTACAACAGCCCGAACGATAGCCAGCACACAATCACAAACCTCATGAACAATCACCCATGTGCATAAACGCACAAAAATCCAAGCTTCAATAGCTCACACTCGTGCGACAACACGCAAATCACCACGAGGCGATAAACAGTACACACCAGTTCACACCTCTCACAGAGGGCTAGTACAACAAATGCGTGGCAACGCCTCGACGTTCATGCCACCAATTCGATCGTACTCGGGAGCAGACATCATAACGACAACGCGAACATCATACATACATACCCAGACCTCAAACGGGAATAGATAGGTTTTAAAAACGAAAACCTCCTTTTGAAAATAATTTTGGAAACATCGATTGATCTTGAGTATCACCCTTCAAAAAAAAGTACAATCGTGAAACATCGTTATCGAGACTTTGGAAAACTATTTCGCATTCGATAAAAATGAGGACCCTTTCTTTTCGTGAAAAACTTTCGGAAATATTCGACCCTCGGGTCTAAGTAAAAGTGTTTATAAAACATTGGAAATATCTCAAAACAATTTGGTCCTCGAGGTAGAAGAATTTTGAAACATATTGTGGCACCTTGGAAGCACCACGAGAAAACAATTCATTTTAAAAGTACGTCTCGAAATTTATTTTCTAAGATAGTCAAGATTTTCAAAAATAATTCAATTGGCTAGAATGCCCAAAAATGCTCATGTAACAATATTCGTTTAAACATATTATAATATACGCATCAAATCGTACAAAATCAAGACAATATATGTCTTTTACCGGAAAACAGACAGTCACATCGCAGTTCAAACTTGCTTAGGACCGGGGCTAAACTACTGGTCCATCCGAAGCCCCTAGGACTGAGTAAATCGCACCCATAAACATTTCCATACCATATTGAGCACAAGGTTTCACGAAAACACTTACAAATGAACAAATCAGTTTGAAATATACACGCAGCGGACGAAACCAGCAGTCAAGAATACATAAGGAGCAACACTCCTCATATAAACAAAATATGAGAGTCAAATAACCACATATCAAGAAATCAAAACCCATAGGAGGATTCCGTCACTTAACAACACATAATCATACCAGTTACTCGCAACAGACGAGGCACTATCACAACGAAGGGAGACTTACAACCACAGGTCGCACGGAGATGACGGTCGTCCACGATACTAATCTCATCCGACAACATATCCGACACGTTGTGACTACGCACAACTCAACTTGTCACCTGACGACTCGAACGACAAGACAACACATTACACGACAAACCACGACTCGACTCGACCCGACAGCCTAGGTTTCTGCAACCTAATCTCCGATACCATAAATGTAACACCCCCAAAACTATATGGGAATATTACACGCCGTAGACCCTTTCCACAAGGATTTACCAGGCTAAACATCCATAAACAACCAAATGCTTGCCCGACCTGGGTCAAACAATAAAATAATACACACCGTTATGGTCACTTACACGTGAATACACAGGCCGATGAGGTCACACAACACAATCAACAAAACTGACTTAAACGACATTACCCACACAGGGGTCGAAATACAATACAGCGGAAGACTGAAATTAACTCTGACAACACAACAAAAATCAAACAACTCTCGACTCATGATTAGTATCGCAGCTCATCATCCTCTTGTGCCAATCCTGTGACTGCTCCCCTAAATCTGCATATACCTGGACGCAAAACAGACATCCACCCCCCGATTACTCGGGGGTTAGTAAAACTCTACTATTTTACTAGTGCAAGTATCAAATCATACGAAATATAACAAGCAAGTAATAATCGTGAATCAAATATAACAATCAAGTATCAAAATATCCCCGGGAGGTTTTCACAAGGAAAGATAAGCTATGAAGCATTCGAAAATAAGATTATCATCTCGGGAATTTTTAGAATTTCAAAACCTTTCGAAAATCTTAGGGTCTTAACCCAAATCTCAAATTGTATTTCAATAATTTACAGTACGAAAACATTTCCATAAATCTCGTCCGGCTCGGCCCAACATTCTTTTCTTAAAACTTTCTTACAAAAAGTTTGATTTACAAAACACGATTCGTGACACCGTGATCCCCTGTCACGTGTCTCCGTAGGTTCAACAACTCGCACGGACTTAACCAATCACAACCATCACAACAATCAATCATGCTCATGACTCCGTGATCACTTGCCACGAGTCTCCGTAGGTTCAACAACCCACACGGATTGAGCAAACACAACAATCACAACAATCAATCATGCTCACGACTCCGTGACCGCTTGCCACGAATCTCCGTAGGTTCAACAACCCACATGGATTGAGCAAACACAATAATCACAACAACCAGTCCCGACCCCGTGAACCTGTGTCATGTGTCACCGTAGGTTCCGTCGAACCCGCACGGTTGGACGTACTGTGTCCTGATTCAATGGACCAGTGCCATGAATCATCGTAGGCCTCGTCAGACCCACACGATTGGACTTCAGCACCACACACTAAGTTCTGATCCCATGGACCTGTGCCATGAATCCTCGTAGGCCCCATCGAACCAACACGAGTGAACTTAGCGTTCCAGCACACAACATTCACATTCACATTACATATGACAATGAGCACAGTTAATCAATCACGTTGATCACCACAAAATCGTACATAACACGCACAAAGCACAATCTCAACACTCGCAACAACTATCATCAATCACAACACACAACTAACATAACACACGATCGGTACACAATACATTGCACAATCAAGTGTACAACCATCCCATATGTACATCGCAATCCTGCACAAATGGCGCAACACCTAACACGTATACCAATATAACGCTATTATCACAAAGCCTTACTAACCGCTACTGAACGCTCCGAAGAACACGGTTCGACCGGGAAGCTCGGACCCCGAAGAAGACAACGAACGGAAGGGTTCCGACTCGAGTTCTTCACAAGAATTTCGTCCCTAAGTCATACCAATGATAAATCAACAATCATACGATGTATAATAATCATACAACGCCCAATTCCCCCCTATAAGACCTTTTGTCGGACACCTTCAAGGCGTCGACTAAAAACTCGACCAAAACAACGAATCGATACGATCCAACCATGGAATAACAAGGGAAATGATATAATACATCTAAATAATCATCAATCCATCATAATCCTAAGTTAAATCGGATTAAACGGACGAAATCAACCAAAACCCCCAAATTCCCCAAAACTGGATTTCTAGGAAATCTGACCTGATTCGATAGATCGGAGGATGTTATAGGATGGATGATTGATGATATGAACTCCAAGACTTCATGGATTGCTTGTCCAACAACATCTTTCCATGATTCCCACACCTCAAGCCGCGGAAGATAAGGAATAGACTGAGAAAATGGGTGAAAAACACGCTGCCAGGCCTTAAATAGGCTGACTGCACAGTGTGCCGCGGCCCAGCCGAAGTGTGCCGCGGCACAGGGCCGAATCTGCCCCCAGTGATCGGCAGCGTGCCGCGTCCCGGACGAGTGTGTCGCGGCAGTGACTCGGCAGTGTGCCGCGGCCCTTCCGGCATGTGCCGCGGCACAAGGTACAGACGGGTCGGCCGAAGATTGAAAAATGTGTGCGTGCCGCGGATCGACCAAGTGTGCCGCGGCCCTTCCGGCAGGCTGCTCGGCCAAAATTGGAACATGTGAGTGACTTAGCTATATCGACCATAACTCCTTCGTCCGGACTCCGATTGACTCACCGTTTAAACCATTGGAAAGCTAACTTGATGCTTTATAATATTGCAAAGATTCAGAATTTTTTGAGTTTCCAAAAATTAGTGGTGATTTAACAAAGTCGAACTCATACGTGGAAAAGTCGCTTAATAACACTGAACTCAAGAAAACGACACCGAAACCCGAAACTGAATACGAATCGAAGATACGGTCACGAAGTACTCGCAAAGACGAATCTAAGATATAAGAGAACACACGATTCCGACCACCCGAAGGCTCGAAATTCGACAACGGAAGGTAATTACCCCAAACTTTGAGAAATTATGAAAATGGCCCAAAACATCTGAAAATCACGATACATGATCGAATAACCGAACCAAAGCTCGCAACGTGGAAAATAACATCAAATGAACTTACTTGAAACTCGAACCAATAGTTTCGGACGAGATTCGAAAGAATCGAACTCAAGTGCGGAAAAGTCGCCAAAAAGCACGGAACTCAACAAAACGACACCGAAACGAAATCGGATGACAAAAAGTGCAGAATTAATCATTCTCAAAATGACGAAACGGCCATGAGTGAGTCGTCAAAATGGACTTTCGCCGAAAAAAAAGAAATTGCCGGAAATCGAAATTACGGATATTACATTCTACCCTCCTTAAAAGAAGTTTCGTCTCGAAACTTAAAACAAGTAGGGAGAGGAAATATAACACCAGGAATATTTCAATGAGATGCACAAGAATGCGTAACTAAGGCCCAACGGTGAAACGTTACAAACAACGCAACGGAATATACGGCGTGAAAACACGCTCCACGACGACCAATACGACGCCACCGGTAGAGACATAATAAAATCAACAAGTGACAAGCGTCATCAAACAGATAATGCAATCGAGTCGATTATCTGAACAATCACAAAACACAACAAACAAAAATCAATACGATTGACCAACCCAACGGTTCATCAATCAAAACGCTAGCCAAACACTGAACAAATACGGAATTCCACCGCCCAAGGGTTGGAAGATCGAAACGAGACTAATTTCTCGAAGTCAAGGGAATTACGAAGGAGTCGGAACGTTCAACAATCACAAAATGAGATCAACAAAAACTGATCAACCAAATGATCGAACCACAACGATCGAGACAACAAAAATCGAACAATCACATTCAAATCACGAAGAACAATAAAATTCAAACAACAACTCCAAGGTTCACATCTCGACTCGAGACAATATATGATCCGGTGAAAACAACAACATGTGCCTTCACATAAGATCCACAGGAAAGGGAATAGAAATTGAAAAGTCACAACGACAAACGAGTTATTCCGAAACAATACCACGCTCATTCGATCAACAAAAGCAAGGGGCAGGACAAGCTCAGAAAATGTCAACAACATAAACGAGTCGACAGAGTCGAAAATACAGAAGTTCAAAATCCGATCCACTTCGAATAAAAGAACTAATAGAACCAAAAGATGTTACTTTTGAACAAGGATCACAAGAATCGAACCGGACTCGGAAATGTCACAACGATAACCAGATCGACCCAAAACATGATCACAGCTCGTTCGAACGACGAAACCGAAATACAAAACAAGTCCAGAAAGTATCAACGAACACGAGCGAGTTGATAGACCTGAGAAAGAGGAAATGCAGAAGTCCAATAACAATACGGGTATTACATTCGACCTCTTATAAAAGAAATGTCGTCCCCGCAACTCACAACAACGGAAACAAGGTAACAACACAAAAAGCAACCGACAGAAAAATCTCCCATGGGCCTCTCAGAGCCGATTCTGATATCTGTACTGAAGTTCTCGCCCCGAAAGACTCGGAACCCAACTCGCAAAACTGGATCCTGTGACGAGAAAAATAATTAGTACGTGCATGCCCCCGGCACACCACGGTTGAAACACCTCGGCTCGGCATACCGAAAATACAACTGCTAGGTACAATGGAATATAACGTCGCAAAACAGCAAACCGGAGATGCCAACTTGGCATAAAATATCAACACATACTAAAATCACAACAGCCACGGCATTATTCGATGATTACAACAGCCCGAACGATAGCCAGCACACAATCACAAACCTCATGAACAATCACCCATGTGCATAAACGCACAAAAATCCAAGCTTCAACAGCTCACACTCGTGCGACAACACGCAAATCACCACGAGGCGATAAACAGTACACACCAGTTCACACCTCTCACAGAGGGCTAGTACAACAAATGCGTGGCAACGCCTCGACGTTCATGCCACCAATTCGATCGTACTCGGGAGCAGACATCATTACGACAACGCGAACATCATACATATATACCCAGCCCTCAAACGGGAATAGATAGGTTTTAAAAACGAAAACCTCTATTTGAAAATAATTTTGGAAACACCGATTGATCTTGAGTATCACCCTTCAAAAAAAAGTACAATCGTGAAACATCGTTATCGAGACTTTGGAAAACTATTTCGCATTCGATAAAAATGAGGACCCTTTCTTTTCGTGAAAAACTTTCGGAAATATTCGACCCTCGGGTCTAAGTAAAAGTGTTTATAAAACATTGGAAATATCTCAAAACATTTTGGTCCTCGAGGTATAAGAATTTTGAAACATATTGTGGCACCTTGGAAGCACCACGAGAAAACAATTCATTTTAAAAGTACGTCTCGAAATTTATTTTCTAAGATAGTCAAGGTTTTCAAAAATAATTCAATTGGCTAGAATGCCCAAAAATGCTCATGTAACAATATTCGTTTAAACATATTATAATATACGCATCAAATCGTACAAAATCAAGACAATACATGTCTTTTACCGGAAAACAGACAGTCACATCGCAGTTCAAACTTGCTTAGGACCGAGGCTAAACTACTGGTCCATCCGAAGCCCCTACGGACTGAGTAAATCGCACCCATAAACATTTCCATACCATATTGAGCACAAGGTTTCATGAAAACACTTACAAATGAACAAATCAGTTTGGAATATACACGCAGCGGACGAAACCAGCAATCAAGAATACATAACCAGCAACACTCCTCATATAAACAAAATATGAGAGTCAAATAACCACATATCAAGAAATCAAAACCCATAGGAGGATTCCGTCACTTAACAACACATAATCATACCAGTTACTACTCGCAAATGCAGAGGCACTATCACAACGAAGGAGACTTACAACCACAGTCGCACGGAGATGACGGCCGTCACGATACTAATCTCATCCGACAACATATCCGACACGTTGTGACTACGCACAACTCAACTTGTCACCTGACGACTCGAACGACAAGACAACACATTACACGACAAACCACGACTCGACTCGACCCGACAGCCTAGGTTTCCGCAACCTAATCTCCGATACCATAAATGTAACACCCCCAAAACTATATGGGAATATTACACGCCGTAGACCCTTTACACAAGGATTTACCAGGCTAAACATCCATAAACAACCAAATGCTTGCCCGACCAGGGTCAAACAATAAAATAATACACACTGTTATGGTCACTTACACGTGAATACACAGGCCGATGAGGTCACACAACACAATCAACAAAACTGACTTAAACGACATTACCCACACAGGGGTCGAAATACAATACAACGGAAGACTGAAATCAACTCTGACAACACAACAAAAATCAAACAACTCTCGACTCATGATTAGTATCGCAGCTCATCATCCTCTTGTGCCAATCCTGTGACTGCTCCCCTAAATCTGCATATACTTGGACGCAAAACAGACATCCACCCCCGATTCCTCGGGGGTTAGTAAAACTCCACTATTTTACTAGTGCAAGTATCAAATCATACGAAATATAACAAGCAAGTAATAATCGTGAATCAAATATAACAATCAAGTATCAAAATATCCCCGGGAGGTTTTCACAAGGAAAGATAAGCTATGAAGCATTCGAAAATAAGATTATCATCTCGGGAATTTTTAGAATTTCAAAACCTTTCGAAAATCTTAGGGTCTTAACCCAAATCTCAAATTGTATTTCAACAATTTACAGTACGAAAACATTTCCATAAATCTCGTGGGGCTCGGCCCAACATTCTTTTCTTAAAACTTTCTTACAAAAAGTTTGATTTACAAAACACGATTCGTGACACCGTGATCCCTGTCACGTGTCTCCGTAGGTTCAACAACCCGCACGGACTTAACCAATCACAACCATCACAACAATCAATCATGCTCATGACTCCGTGATCACTTGCCACGAGTCTCCGTAGGTTCAACAACCCACACTGATTGAGCAAACACAACAATCACAACAATCAATCATGCTCACGACTCCGTGATCGCTTTCCACGAATCTCCGTAGGTTCAACAACCCACACGGATTGAGCAAACACAACAATCACAACAACCAGTCCCGACCCCGTGAACCTGTGTCACGTGTCACCGTAGGTTCCGTCGAACCCGCACGGTTGGACGTACTGTGTCCTGATTCAATGGACCTGTGCCATGAATCATCGTAGGCCTCGACAGACCCGCACGATTGGACCTCAGCACCACACACTAAGTTCTGATCCCATGGACCTGTGCCATGAATCCTCGTAGGCCCCATCGAACCAACACGAGTGAACTTAGCGTTCCAGCACACAACATTCACATTCACATTACATATGACAATGAGCACAGTTAATCAATCACGTTGATCACCACAAAATCGTACATCACACACACATAGCACAATCTCAACACTCGCAACAACTATCATCAATCACAACACACAACCAACATAACACACGATCGGTACACAATACATTGCACAATCAAGTGTACAACCATCCCATATGTACATCGCAATCCTGCACAAATGGCGCAACACCTTACACGTATACCAATATAACGCTATTATCACAAAGCCTTACTAACCGCTACCGAACGCTCCGAAGAACACGGTTCGACCGGGAAGCTCGGACCCCGAAGAAGACAACGAACGGAAGGGTTCCGACTCGAGTTCTTCACAAGAATTTCGTCCCTAAGTCATACCAATGATAAATCAACAATCATACGATGTATAATAATCATACAACGCCCAATTCCCCCCTATAAGACCTTTTGTCGGACACCTTCAAGGCGTCGACTAAAAACTCGACCAAAACAACGAATCGATACGATCCAACCATGGAATAACAAGGGAAATGATATAATACATCTAAATAATCATCAATCCATCATAATCCTAAGTTAAATCGGATTAAACGGACGAAATCAACCAAAACCCCCAAATTCCCCAAAACTGGATTTCTAGGAAATCGACGGTCGATAGATCGGAGGATGTTATAGGATGGATGATTGATGATATGAACTCCAAGACTTCATGGATTGCTTGTCCAACAACATCTTTCCATGATTCCCACACCTCAAGCCGCGGAAGATAAGGAAGAGACTGAGAAAATGGGTGAAAAACACGCTGCCAGGCCTTAAATAAGTGGCCACGGTGTCTGCGGCCCGGAAGTGTGCCGCGGCACAGGGCCGAATCTGCCCCGGTGATCGGCAGCGTGCCGCGTCCCGGACGAGTGTGTCGCGGCGGTGACTCGGCGGTGTGCCGCGGCCCTTCCGGCATGTGCCGCGGCACAAGGTACGACAGGTCGGCCGAAGATTGAAAAATGTGTGCGTGCCGCGGATCGACCAAGTGTGCCGCGGCCCTTCCGGCAGGCTGCTCGGCCAAAATTGGAACATGTGAGTGACTTAGCTATATCGACCATAACTCCTTCGTCCGGACTCCGATTGACTCACCGTTTAAACCATTGGAAAGCTAACTTGATGCTTTATAATATTGCAAAGATTCAGAATTTTTGGAGTTTCCAAAAATTAGTGGTGATTTAACAAAGTCGAACTCATACGTGGAAAAGTCGCTTAATAACACTGAACTCAAGAAAACGACACCGAAACCCGAAACTGAATACGAATCGAAGATACGGTCACGAAGTACTCGCAAAGACGAATCTAAGATATAAGAGAACACACGATTCCGACCACCCGAAGGCTCGAAATTCGACAACGGAAGGTAATTACCCCAAACTTTGAGAAATTATGAAAATGGCCCAAAACATCTGAAAATCACGATACATGATCGAATAACCGAACCAAAGCTCGCAACGTGGAAAATAACATCAAATGAACTTACTTGAAACTCGAACCAATAGTTTCGGACGAGATTCGAAAGAATCGAACTCAAGTGCGGAAAAGTCGCCAAAAAGCACGGAACTCAACAAAACGACACCGAAACGAAATCGGATGACAAAAAGTGCAGAATTAATCATTCTCAAAATGAGGAAACGGCCATGAGTGAGTCGTCAAAATGGACTTTCGCCGAAAAAAAAGAAATTACCGGAAATCGAAATTACGGATATTACATTCTACCCTCCTTAAAAGAAGTTTCGTCTCGAAACTTAAAACAAGTAGGGAGAGGAAATATAACACCAGGAATATTTCAATGAGATGCACAAGAATGCGTAACTAAGGCCCAACGGTGAAACGTTACAAACAACGCAACGGAATATACGGCGTGAAAACACGCTCCACGACGACCAATACGACGCCACCGGTAGAGACATAATAAAATCAACAAGTGACAAGCGTCATCAAACAGATAATGCAATCGAGTCGATTATCTGAACAATCACAAAACACAACAAACAAAAATCAATACGATTGACCAACCCAACGGTTCATCAATCAAAACGCGAGCCAAACGCTGAACAAATACGGAATTCCACCGCCAAGGGTTGGAAGATCGAAACGAGACTAATTTCTCGAAGTCAAGGGAATTACGAAGGAGTCGGAACGTTCAACAATCACAAAATGAGATCAACAAAAACCGATCAACCAAATGATCGAACCACAACGATCGAGACAACAAAAATCGAACAATCACATTCAAATCACGAAGAACAATAAAATTCAAACAACAACTCCAAGGTTCACATCTCGACTCGAGACAATATATGATCCGGTGAAAACAACAACATGTGCCTTCACATAAGATCCACAGGAAAGGGAATAGAAATTGAATAGTCACAACGACAAACGAGTTATTCCGAAACAATACCACGCTCATTCGATCAACAAAAGCAAGGGGCAGGACAAGCTCAGAAAATGTCAACAACATAAACGAGTCGACAGAGTCGAAAATACAGAAGTTCAAAATCCGATCCACTTCGAATAAATGAACTAATAGAACCAAAAGATGTTACTTCCGAACAAGGATCACAAGAATCGAACCGGACTCGGAAATGTCACAACGATAACCAGATCGACCCAAAACATGATCACAGCTCGTTCGAACGACGAAACCGAAATACAAAACAAGTCCAGAAAGTATCAACGAACACGAGCGAGTTGATAGACCTGAGAAAGAGGAAACGCAGAAGTCCAATAACAATACGGGTATTACATTCGACCTCTTATAAAAGAAATGTCGTCCCCGCAACTCACAACAACGGAAACAAGGTAACAACACAAAAAGCAACCGACAGAAAAATCTCCCATGGGCCTCTCGAGCCGATTCTCGATATCTCTTGAAGTTCTCGCCCGAAAGACTCGGAACCCAACTCGCAAAACTGGATCCTGTGACGAGAAAAATAATTAGTACGTGCATGCCCCCGGCACACCACGGTTGAAACACCTCGGCTCGGCATACCGAAAATACAAGCTGCTAGGTACAATGGAATATAACGTCGCAAAACAAAGAAACCGGAGATGCCAACTTGGCATAAAATATCAACACATACTAAAATCACAAATACCACGGCATTATTCGATGATTACAACAGCCCGACGATAGCCGACACAATCACAAACCTCATGAACAATCACCCATGTGCATAAACGCACAAAAATCCAAGCTTCAATAGCTCACACTCGTGCGACAACACGCAAATCACCACGAGGCGATAAACAGTACACACCAGTTCACACCTCTCACAAAGGGCTAGTACAACAAATGCGTGGCAACGCCTCGACGTTCATGCCACCAATTCGATCGTACTCGGGAGCAGACATCATAACGACAACGCGAACATCATACATACATACCCAGACCTCAAACGGGAATAGATAGGTTTTAAAAACGAAAACCTCCTTTTGAAAATAATTTTGGAAACATCGATTGATCTTGAGTATCACCCTTCAAAAAAAAGTACAATCGTGAAACATCGTTATCGAGACTTTGGAAAACTATTTCGCATTCGATAAAAATGAGGACCCTTTCTTTTCGTGAAAAACTTTCGGAAATATTCGACCCTCGGGTCTAAGTAAAAGTGTTTATAAAACATTGGAAATATCTCAAAACAATTTGGTCCTCGAGGTAGAAGAATTTTGAAACATATTGTGGCACCTTGGAAGCACCACGAGAAAACAATTCATTTTAAAAGTACGTCTCGAAATTTATTTTCTAAGATAGTCAAGGTTTTCAAAAATAATTCAATTGGCTAGAATGCCCAAAAATGCTCATGTAACAATATTCGTTTAAACATATTATAATATACGCATCAAATCGTACAAAATCAAGACAATACATGTCTTTTACCGGAAAACAGACAGTCACATCGCAGTTCAAACTTGCTTAGGACCGGGGCTAAACTACTGGTCCATCCGAAGCCCCTACGGACTGAGTAAATCGCACCCATAAACATTTCCATACCATATTGAGCACAAGGTTTCACGAAAACACTTACAAATGAACAAATCAGTTTGAAATATACACGCAATGACGAAACCGTGATCAAGAATACATAACCAGCAACACTCCTCATATAAACAAAATATGAGAGTCAAATAACCACATATCAAGAAATCAAAACCCATAGGAGGATTCCGTCACTTAACAACACATAATCATACCAGTTACTCGCAACAGACGAGGCACTATGACAATGAAGGGAGACTTACAACCACAGGTCGCACGGAGATGACGGTCGTCCACGATACTAATCTCATCCGACAACATATCCGACACGTTGTGACTACGCACAACTCAACTTGTCACCTGACGACTCGAACGACAAGACAACACATTACACGACAAACCACGACTCGACTCGACCCGACAGCCTAGGTTTCCGCAACCTAATCTCCTATACCATAAATGTAACACCCCCAAAACTATATGGGAATATTACACGCCGTAGACCCTTTCCACAAGGATTTACCAGGCTAAACATCCATAAACAACCAAATGCTTGCCCGACCAGGGTCAAACAATAAAATAATACACACCGCTATGGTCACTTACACGTGAATACACAGGCCGATGAGGTCACACAACACAATCAACAAAACTGACTTAAACGACATTACCCACATAGGGGTCGAAATACAATACAGCGGAAGACTGAAATCAACTCTGACAACACAACAAAAATCAAACAACTCTCGACTCATGATTAGTATCGCAGCTCATCATCCTCTTGTGCCAATCCTGTGACTGCTCCCCTAAATCTGCATATACCTGGACGCAAAACAGACATCCACCCCCCGATTACTCGGGGGTTAGTAAAACTCCACTATTTTACTAGTGCAAGTATCAAATCATAAGAAATATAACAAGCAAGTAATAATCGTGAATCAAATATAACAATCAAGTATCAAAATATCCCCGGGAGGTTTTCACAAGGAAAGATAAGCTATGAAGCATTCGAAAATAAGATTATCATCTCGGGAATTTTTAGAATTTCAAAACCTTTCGAAAATCTTAGGGTCTTAACCCAAATCTCAAATTGTATTTCAACAATTTACAGTATGAAAACATTTCCATAAATCTCGTGGGGCTCGGCCCAACATTCTTTTCTTAAAACTTTCTTACAAAAAGTTTGATTTACAAAACACGATTCGTGACACCGTGATCCCCTGTCACGTGTCTCCGTAGGTTCAACAACCCGCACAGACTTAACCAATCACAACCATCACAACAATCAATCATGCTCATGACTCCGTGATCACTTGCCACGAGTCTCCGTAGGTTCAACAACCCACACGGATTGAGCAAACACAACAATCACAACAATCAATCATGCTCACGACTCCGTGATCGCTTGCCACGAATCTCCGTAGGTTCAACAACCCACACGGATTGAGCAAACACAACAATCACAACAATCAATCATGCTCACGACTCCGTGATCGCTTGCCACGAATCTCCGTAGGTTCAACAACCCACACGGATTGAGCAAACACAACAATCACAACAACCAGTCCCGACCCCGTGAACCTGTGTCACGTGTCACCGTAGGTTCCGTCGAACCCGCACGGTTGGACGTACTGTGTCCTGATTCAATGGACCTGTGCCATGAATCATCGTAGGCCTCGTCAGACCCGCACGATTGGACCTCAGCACCACACACTAAGTTCTGATCCCATGGACCTGTGCCATGAATCCTCGTAGGCCCCATCGAACCAACACGAGTGAACTTAGCGTTCCAGCACACAACATTCACATTCACATTACATATGACAATGAGCACAGTTAATCAATCACGTTGATCACCAAAAAATCGTACATCACACGCACATAGCACAATCTCAACACTCGCAACAACTATCATCAATCACAACACACAACCAACATAACACACGATCGGTACACAATACATTGCACAATCAAGTGTACAACCATCCCATATGTACATTGCAATCCTGCACAAATGGCGCAACACCTAACACGTATACTAATATAACGCTATTATCACAAAGCCTTACTAACCGCTACCGAATGCTCTGAAGAACACGGTTCGACCGGGAAGCTCGGACCCCGAAGAAGACAACGAACGGAAGGGTTCCGACTCGAGTTCTTCACAAGAATTT
Source organism: Orobanche coerulescens (assembly GCA_033398695.1). Classification (NCBI taxonomy): domain Eukaryota; kingdom Viridiplantae; phylum Streptophyta; class Magnoliopsida; order Lamiales; family Orobanchaceae; genus Orobanche; species Orobanche coerulescens. The sequence goes on along the minus strand of CM065806.1, from coordinate 130,996,572 downwards.
CGTCCCTAAGTCATACCAATGATAAATCAACAATCGTACGATGGATAATAATCATACAACGCCCAATTCCCCCCTCTAAGACCTTTTGTCGGACACCTTCAAGGTGTCGACTAAGAACTCGACCAAAACAACGAATCGATACGATCCAACCATGGAATAACAAGGGAAATGATATAATACATCTAAATAATCATCAATCCATCATAATCCTAAGTTAAATCGGATTAAACGGATGAAATCAACCAAAACACCCAAATTCCCCAAAACAAGATTTCTAGGAAATCTGACCTGATTCGGTAGATCGGAGGATGTTATAGGATGGATGATTGATGATATGAACTCCAAGACTTCATGGATTGCTTGTCCAACAACATCTTTCCATGATTCCCACACCTCAAGCCGCGGAAGATAAGGAAGAGAATGAGAAAATGGGTGAAAAACACGCTGCCAGGCCTTAAATAGGCTGACTGCACAGTGTGCCGCGGCCCAGCCGAAGTGTGCCGCGGCACAGGGCCAAATCTGCCCCTAGTGATCGGTAGCGTGCCATGGCCCGGACGAGTGTGCTGCGGCAGTGACTCGGAAGTGTGCCGCGGCCCTGCCGGCATGTGCCGCGGCACAAGGTACAGACGGGTCGACCGAAGATTAAAAAATGTGTGCGTGCCGCGGCTCGACCAAGTGTGCCGCGGCCCTTCCGGCAGGCTGCTCGGCCAAAACTGGAACATGTGAGTGACTTAGCTATATCGACCATAACTCCTTCGTACGGACTCCAATTGACTCACCGTTTGAACCATTGGAAATCTAACTTGATGCTTTATAATATTGCAAAGATTCAGAATTTTTGGAGTTTCCAAAAATTAGTGGTAATTTAACAAAGTCGAACTCATACATGGAAAAGTCGCTTACTAACACTGAACTCAAGAAAACGACACCGAAACCCGAACCTGAATACGAATCGAAGATACGGTCACGAATTACTCGCAAAGACGAATCTAAGAGCTAAGAGAACACACGATTCCGATCACCCGAAGGCTCGAAATTCGACAACGGAAGGTAATTACCCCAAACTTTGTGAAATTACGAAAATGGCCCAAAACATCTGAAAATCACGATACGTGATCGAATAACCGAACCAAAGGTCGCAAAATGGAAAATAACATCAAATGAACTTACGAGAAAATCGAACCAACAGTTTCGGACGAGATTCGAAAGAATCGAACTCAAGTGCGGAAAAGTCGCCAAAAAGCACGGAACTCAACAAAACCACACCGAAACGAAATCGGATGACAAAAAGTGCAGAATTAATCATTCTCAGAATGATGAAACGGCCATGAGCGAGTCGTCAAAACGGACTTTTGCCGAAAAAAAGAAATTACCGGAAATCGAAATTACGGGTATTACACCTTGTTCCCAAATAGCGATGAAAACAGCCGCGTAAATACTATTCCCAATTCCTCCCCAATTTCTATGCGGAAAAAAAATCACGAATCTGAAGCTCTCAACAGGAAATTTTCTAAGAACTCCGGATCGGATCGAAGCAAAGAAAACAGCAGTGCCCTCTTATGCTTCCTGCAACTTATCAAAATTAAAAGTTACATATACTCCTATTCGATTCATGATAAGATATAATAAACCTGAGTGTTGTAAACTGTAATCGATGATTGATTACCGGCGAGTGGAGGCCTTCTGTACGACGGGATGTTGGAATCGTACTCCAGCTGGTTGAGATCAGTGGCGACGAGTTCAGCTTTAGAGGGAGACAGGGAGGAGAAAATGAGAAATGACATGAAGGATAAGGTTACAACTTAGTCAAGTCCACGACTTTCCCAAAGTCTGCATTCCAATTTTCGGGGTCACAAATAGGCGGTATTATGAAAATTTGTGGAGGGAAATACAAAAAAATTATTTAGACATTTTTTGGTAGAGAATTCTTTTTGTGTATTCGCAATAATATTTTGTCCTAGATTTTTGTATCTATTTTTTTTTAAAAAAGACTTCTTGATTATCTAACCGTACTGATTTCAAGATATATCTGATTGAGTGATGTTCCCAAATTTTCAAAAAAATAAAAAATTAACTTGGTTAGAGATCTTAGCAAACCACTTAATTGACTAGTACTAGTAACTAGTGCTTAGTCTTGGATTATTGTTTCTATTTTTAAAAAAATATTTATCAACGATCCAACCATACCGATGTCAAAATATATCTAATTGAGTGATGTTCCCAAATTTTTAAAAAATAAAAAATTAACTTGGTTAAAGATCTTAGCAAACCACTACTAAATTGACTAGTACTAGTAATTAGTGCATTGTCTTGGATGATTGTTTCTATTTTTAAAAAAATATTTATCGATGATACAACCATACTGATATCAAGATACATCTAACTGAGTGATGTTCCCAAATTTTTAGAAAATAAAAAATTAATTTGGTTTGAGATCTTAGCAAACCACTACTAAATTGACTAGTACTAGTAACTAGTGCTTTTCACGGATTATTGTTTCTATTTTTAAAAAATATTTATTGACGATCCAACCGTACAGATTTTAAGATATATCAAATTGAGTGATGTTCCCAAATTTTCAAAAAATAAAAAATTAACTTGGTTAGAGATCTTAGCAAACCACTACTAAATTGACTAGTACTAGTAACTAGTGCTTTTCACGGATTATTGTTTCTATTTTTAAAAAATATTTATTGACAATCCAACCGTACGGATTTCAAGATATATCTAATTGAGTGATGTTCTCAAATTTTCAAAACAATAAAAAAATTGATTTGGTTAGATATCTTAGCAAAACACTTCTCAACGATCCAACCGTACAGATGTCAAAATATATCTAATTGAGTGATGGTCCCAAATTTTCAAAAAGTAAAAAATTAATTTGGTAAGAGATCTTAGTAGGAAACTACTAAATTGACTAGTACTCATAACTAGTGCTTTGTCCTGGATTTTTGTTTCTATTTTTTAAAATACTTCTCGACGATCCAACCATACGAATGTCAAGATATATCTAATTACGTGATGTTCCTAAATTTTTAATAAATAAAAAATTAATTTCGTTTGAGATCTTAGCAAACCACTACTAAATTGACTAGTACACTAACTAGTGCATTGTCCCGGATTTTTGTTTCTATTTTTCTTAAAATAGTTCTCAACGATCCAACCGGACGGATGTCAACATATATCTAATTGAGTGATGTTCTCAAATTTTCAAAAAATAAAAAATTAATTTAGTTAGAGATCTTAGCAAACCACTATTGACTAGTACTTGTAACTACTGCTTTTCACGAATTATTGTTTCAATTTTTGAAAATACTTCTCGACGATCCAACCATATGGATGTCAAGATATATATAATTGAGTTATGTTCCCAAATTTTCAAAAAATAAAAAATTAATTTGGTTCGAGATCTTACCAAACCACTAATAAATTGACTAGTACAATAACTAGTGCTTTGTCCTGGATTTTTGTTTTTATTTTTCTTAAAATAGTTCTCGACGATCCAACCTTACGGATGTCAACATATATCTAATTGAGTGATGTTCTCAAAGTTTCAAAAAATAAAAAATTAATTTGGTTAGAGATCTTAGCAAACCACTACTAAATTGACTAATACTAGTAACTAGTGCTTTTCACGGATTATTGTTTCTATTTTTGAAAAATATTTATTGACGATCCAACCATACGAATGTCAAGATATATCAAATTGAGTGATGTTCTCAAATTTTCAAAAAATAAAAAATTAATTTGATTTGAGATCTTAGCAAACCACTACTAAATTGACTAGTACTAGTAACTAACGCTTCGTCCTGGATTATTGTTTCTATTTTTTAGAAATATCGACGATCCAACCATACGGATGCTAAGATATATCTATTTGAATGATGTTCCCAAATTTTCAAGAAATGAAAATTTAATTTGGTTAGAGATTTTAGCAAACTACTACTAAATTGACTAGTACTAGTAATTAGTGCTTTTCACGAGTTATTGTTTCTATTTTCTAAAATACTTCTCGATGATCTAATCGTACGGATGTCAAATTTCCAAAAAATAAAAAATTAATTTGGTTCGAGATCTTAGCAAGCCACTACTTAATTGACTAGTACACTAACTAGTGCTTTGTCCTGGATTTTCTTTTCTATTTTTCTTAAAATATTTTTGGACGATCGAACCATACAGATATCAACATATATCTAATTGAGTGATGTTCTCAAAATTTCAAAAAATAAAAAATAATTTGGTTATAGATCTTAGCATACCACTACTAAATTGACTACTACTAGTAACTAGTGCTTTTTACGAATTATTATTTCTATTTTTTAAAAATATTTATCGACAATACAACCGTATGGATTTCAAGATATATATAATTGAGTGATGTTCCCAAATTTTTAAGTAATAAAAAATTAATTTGGTTAGAGATCTTAGCAAACCACTACTAAATTGATTAGTACTAGTAACTAATGCTTCATCCTGGATTATTGTTTCTATTTTTTAGAAAATATTTTTCGACGATCCAACCATACGGATGTTAAGATATATCTATTTGAATGATGTTCCCAAATTTTCAAGAAATAAAAATTTAACTTGGTAAGAGATCTTAGTAGGGCACTACTAAATTGACTAGTACTCGTAACTAGTGCTTTGTCCTGAATTTTTGTTTCTATTTTTTTAAAAATACTGCTCGAAGATCCAACTATACGGATGTCAAGATATATCTAATTCAGTGATGTTCCCAAATTTTCAAAAACTAATAATTAATTTGGTTTGAGATCTTAACAAACCACTACTAAATTTTGGGAGGTTTATATTCTAAAATCATACAAGATTAATTTGATTTTTTTTTGCACATCATTAAATTCATTACATATTATCATCCATATGGTTGGATCATCAAAAAAATTTAAAAATACGGAGTTAATCCGAAATTAGACTAGTTTGACTAAATAGTACTTTTAGTAGTTGACTATTAAAAAAACATATAAATTAAATTTGAAAATTTTTAATTTTTTTTGCACATCACTAAAATGATTAGATATTAACATCCGTATGGTTGGGTCGTCGAAAAAATATTTTAAAAACAAATACAAAATCAACTCAAAAAGAAAAAAAATATTATTTTTGAAATTTTGATTAGTTTTATATTACAAAACATATATAAAATCGACTCAAAACCAATTAATTTTTTAAGGCATGACTAAAATATGTAAATCTTGACATCCATACGATTAGATCGTTAAAAAAATAATTGAATTTAATTGTAGTATTATAGATATACTTTTTTAAAGTACTTTATATCAGATAACGGGTTTAAAAGACCAAACACTTGTCTGAGAGTAAGGAATACAATGTTACAAAAATAGTTGTGTGACAGATATCATTTAACACAACACTATCATATCACCTTTGTTTGAAGACTACTTAAATATAACATAGCCAAAAACACTTGTCTAATTGCGCCCAAGTCAAACAACGGTTCCTAAGACTTATTGTTTGAAGTTTATTAAAATAATATAAGTTTAAAACAGTTGTGTACACCCATTCATTTGGACAACGCCACAATCAAAATACTTGTCTGATTCGAAATTTTAGACAATAGTTTTGTCAGTAGTCACTAAACCATTGTACTGAATATGGATCAGATAATAGTTTTTTGGGGAAGAAAATAAACCATTGTTCGTTAACTTCGGGCAACACTTTTTTGTCCGAGCATTATGTGATGAGTGTTGTCTGTTTCTGTTTTTCTTGTAGTGAAAGTTCAGGCAGCTTGGTTAAAGTTTCACTCTTCTTGTAGAGAAAAACTATCCAAGTGTATGTTGAGTACTCATCCACAACTACTAATGCATGCTTCCTTCCACTTAGTGTTCTTGGCTTGATAGGACCAAAGAGATCCATGTGGAGTAGCTCCAGTACTCTGTTGGTTAGAGTGGTAGGTTGAACAGATTTGAATGAGGCTATGGTCTGCTTTCGTTTTTGGCATGCATCACAAAGAGTCTCCTTCTTGAATATTCCTTCTGGGAGATCCCTTACCAATTTTTGAGAGCTTAACTTGTTGAGAGCTTTAAAATTTAGATGACTTAGTCTTTTGTGCTAGAGCCATCCATTTTCAGCTATTGTCTTTGATATGAAATAAGAATTTGGTGTACCTGTTTTCCAGTCTATCACATAGACATCTCTTCTTCTGTAGCCTTGTAGTTTTACTTCTCCAGTTTGGTGGTCAGTCACCATACAATTCCATTTGGTGAAAACTACTAGATTGTTTTCATCAGAAAATTAGCTTATGCTTAAGAGATTGTACTTGAGTCCTTCGACATACTGCACTTTTGTTATGACAATATTTTCTCTGTACAGCTTTCCATGACCTTTGGTTTGTCCACATGAGCTATCTCCAAAAATTACATCTGGACCTCTTTGTTTAGTGTGGTCTGACAGAATTTTCTTATTTCATGTCATATGCCTTGAGCACCCAGAGTCCACAAACCATTCTTTGTAATATCCGCAATTTTGATTTCCGGTAATTTTCTTTTTTGGCGAGAGTCCATTTTTCACGACTCGCTTGTGACCGTTTCGTCTTTTCGAGAATGATTAATTCTACTACCAGCTCTTTTAACGTCTTGAGTTGAAGTGTGAACTTCGGAGTTGTTGTTCGATCATTGTTGTTCGATCATTATTTTTCGGTCGTTGCTTATCGATCATTGTTTTTCGATCGTTTTTGTTCGATCATTGTTTTTCGATCGTTGTTGTCGATCAATGTTGTTCGATCATTGTTTTTCGATCGTTGTTTTTCGATCATTGTTTTTCGATCGTTGTTTTTCGATCATTGTTTTTCGATCGTTGTTTTTTGGTCTTTGTTTTTTGATTGTTGTTGTTCGATCATTGTTTTTCGATCGTTGTTGTTCGATCATTGTTGATTCTATCGTTGCTATTAAATCATTGTTGTTCGATCATTGTTGATTCGATCGTGGTCACCTTTGCAGATTGCTGTACGCATTATTTCTATTTTTCGACTGTTTGTGTTTCCTTGTAATAGGTGCTTTGTGTTTTGTGATTGTTCAGATAATTGACTTGCTGATATTATCTAGTTGATGACGCTTGTCACTTGTTGGTCTTATTATGTCTCTACCTATGACGTTGTGTTGGTCGTCGTGGAGCGTGTTTTCACGCTGTACGTTTCTTCGCGTTGTTCGTAACGTTTCGTCGATTGGGCGTGAGTTTTCGTTTCTTGTGTACCTCGTTGAGTTTTCCTGGCGGGATATTTCTTCTCCCTACTTGTTTTATGTTTTGGGACGAAACTTCTTTTAAGAAGGGTAGTATGTAATATCCGCAATTTCGATTTCCGATAGTTTTCTTTTTGGCTAGAGTCCATTTTTGACGACTCGCTTGTGACCGTTTCGTCATTTCGAGAATGATTAATTCTACACTTTTTGACATTAGAGTTCGTTTCGGTGTTATTCTATTGAGTTTCGTGCTTCTTAGCGACTTTTCCGCACTTGAGTTTGATTCTTGTGAATCTCGTTTGAAACTGTTGTTTCTAGTTTTCCGTAAGTCCGTTTAACTTTGTTAGACATGTTGTGAACTTCGGTTTGGTTATTCGATCACGTATCGTGAATTTTGGGCATTTTGGGCCATTTTGTAATTTTCTAAAAGTTATGGGTATCCGTATCTGTATTTTTTGTCTCGACCCTTTTCTTGGTCGCGTATGATTAATTATTGCATTATGTTTTCATTTCGGATCGTTGATGCTGTCTGCGAGCATTTCGTCATGTTCGTTCCGTATGTTTTCGGAAATCGAGTCGTCGGGTCATGGCAGCTGAGCACTGGCCGGACAGGTGCGGCATTGTCGGAAGTGCTGGGCACCGCCCGAGCAGGCACGGCAGGAACCGGCGTAGCGCACGCTACGGCCGGAAGGCTGCACGCGCTAACTCGGCAGGTGTAGCGCAGGCTGTCGACCGGCCAGCGTACGCTATCGGATCTAGGCAGAGGGGTTCTGAGGTTCTGGACTCAGGTAGGATCGGCAGGTAGCGCACGCTATTGTCGGTCGTGGCACACGCTAACAGGCAGGTGTAGCGCACGCTGTCGGCCGACTAGCGTACGTTACCTGGTCGAGCTGTTTAGTCCAGAGGTTACTGGACAGGTCGGCTAGGGCGCGCTAGCGTCCGCGGCCTGCCTTCTCCGAGTCGGGCGGGCGAGTCACGATCGGCGAGTTTTGTCGGCGATCTTGCCGGGTCATGCGGGCCACGGCACTGGTTACAGGCGATACTGGCCGATAGCGCACGCTAGTCCGGGAAGGCTAGCGCACGCTAGTCCGGCCCAGTATATATATGACAGAGCAGCCTCATTTTCACTCGTTTTTCATTTCCTTTCTTTTCTGTCCGCGGCTGGAGGTTCGGAGGAGGCGAAGCCATGCTGTTAGACAACGAATCCATGAAGTTCTAGAGGTTATATCATTGATCAATCATCATATAACATCCTTTGATCCAGCGAATCAAGGTTAGATCTCTAGAATCCTACTTTTGGGGAGATTTGGGGGTTTTCGCGTTTTTGTCCGATTCGTTCAGTTTTGTTGATTAATTCATGATGAATATGATTAATCTTGTTGGTATTCTTAGTTTCCCTACGGATTCATGGTATATTTCGTGTTTTTTACGGAATCGAGAGGGTTTGGTTGTGGTCCGCCCTCGTTGTCATTTTTATACGAATATACATGAATCGTAGGCGGGTTTTCGGGTGTATTCCAATTCCGTATTCGTTTAGAAATGGTTGTGATTGTGTTCTTAGAATCGTTAGGTTCGATTCTGTTGGTTCCTAGCGTTCATCGGTGATTTTACTTCCGTTTGTGTCGTCATCAATTACTCGAGGCAAGTATTTTTGGAAACCTTTATGCTTAACGTGAAATGGTAATGTATATTGTGTGTGATTTGCTCACCTAGGGAGGGTCTGATGGGATCACGGAGGGAATCCAATGGTTTTAGCCCTGGATTCATGAGTTTGTTTAGCTAGCCAGCTCGGGAGGGTCCTTAGAGGCCTTGAGTGGGATTTGTGGCTTCGTCCCGGTCCTAGGCGATGCATGTGCGTGATTTGTTTTATGATATGGCCAGCTCGGGAGGGTCCTTAGAGGCCTCGAGCGGGAATTGTGGCTTCGTCCCGGTCCTAGGCAAATGTGATTGACTGTTTGTTTCCGGAAAAGACATGTCTGGTTTTGTTTTTGAAATGATTTGGTGCATTGTACTATGAAATGTGTAAGCGATTGGTTTGCCTTGAATACTTGTACTAGCGTAATTGCTAACACATTTGGGGACCCGTTTTGGGAAAATTCTTGTTATGGATTTCAGGTTATGTTCAGCCAGACGAGCGAGCGCTGGGACGGTACGAGGATACCGGCCAAGATTGTTGACATGTGCAATTGAGTCTTATTATTTCTACTGTCTCTTTTGATATGGTTGATTTCCAAATTGTAAACTTATAGATTGTACTCGCGAGTACTTAGGCTTTTCCTTTCGGATTGTGATTGGTCTTCGTTGAAGTTACTATATTTGTCGGTTGATGTTTATTATGCCGGTTGTACCGGACGTGTTATTTTATGTTCTTGTTGTTAACAATTGTTTCCTTGCTACCCGAGACGGTTAGTCGAGTGGTGTTTTTCTTGTTTTAGCATGGTGGGTCCCATGTAGGGGTCCACAGCACTGTAATACACCTTGAATATCTCAGGGGTGTTACATTCTTCACCTCCTACTGATGATTTTGAGGCAACTTGATAGCAATCCTTCAATCTCTTCTGCAATCATTAAGAAAAGATTTAGGTACCTAGATTTGAGTGGGTCCTCTAGGGTTAGTGGTTTTCTTGGAGAAGTGATTTCTCCTATGATTGAAAAAATTATTTTGATATGCAATTTTTTGTTTTATATATCCTTTGTTTGGATTGTGCATATAGTAGGTTTGATAACTTGTTTGGTGTGATTTGTCACGATATCTAGAATGATAATTCTATTTTTTCCACACGTTTTGAAAATTTAGCTTCCTTTGTGGTTTTCATCTGCCCCTCCCAGTTTGGAAATTGATTTGTGGGAAATTTTGGTAGTAAAAGTTTTGATGATGTCACAGCTGTTGATTGTGATTTGGCCATTGCCTAGTCCTTTGTCTCAGCTCAGTCCTAAACTGTCTTGGCTGCCCCCTAGACTGTCTTGGATAATGTCTAAACTGTCTTGGTTGCTGCCTAGATTGTCTAGACTATTTTTGAGCCTTAAGACTTGGTTGCTGCCCTTTTTGACTACTCAGTTCAGGTGGTTGTACGCTTCCTTTTCCTTTACCAAATGTAGATTTAAGAGTAGGAGGAGCATATGGATCATATTAAAGACAGATTTAAATATAGTGGTCTTTGGTTAGTGCATAATTCTTCTAATATTTTTGATGCTTTGAGTGATGTTATTTCTTTAGCTTGAGCATCATTTAATCGTTTGAGATTTGAGAGCTCAGCTTCCAGATGAGTGATTGCACCTGATCTTTCATTGTTTAAAGTTGTTGATCTATTTATTTGAGCTATCGCCATATTACTTTCAGCTTCAGCCTAAGTGTTTTTGAAATTTGTTGTATACTGGCTGATTTTCTCAAAATCGTTTTCCAGCTGGCTTTTCTCTTTTTTCAGCTGAGTATACAGCCAAGTGTGCTCTTCCACTTTATTGTTTTGTAAATTTTTTATCGCTTCTCTTGATCATGATTATCCTTAATCATACCATGGTCATTTGTCAAATAACGAGCCAGTGTTCCTGTTCCGGTACCAATCTTCCAAGTAAAAGTAGTAGTTTTCTTTCTATTTTTGCATATAAGTCAAATCATTTTGAAATGCGTCGGTACGGTGCTGAGATGCTCTCATAAAATGCCCAAACCCATAACTTTTTATTCTTATTTGAAGCTTCGGCCGTAGGTTCGGATGGATGAGGCATGGTAGTAGGGTCTTGAGAGAGGTTGTGAACTAGTAACAATTTAATAATAAGTAATAAATAGACAAACTCTAGTAAGCATAAAAAAAGTAATACAAGGTAGAAATAGTAAATTTACCGAAATGCAAGTTGGTATCATTTTCGTCGGTTTCTTCATGATGAACGTTCCTTGATCCGTCCACCATAGTAATTTTTTTAATAAATATAGATTTAGGTTAATACAATTATACAAAGTTACTTAACAAAAAATAATACGAGTTCTGAAACCTTGAGAATTGTGAAAATTTGAGATTTGTCAAAACTTGAGAATTAAGAAGAAGAGAGAAAAAGAGTTGTTGATGTGGAAAAATGGTTAAGAAGATTATGTGAATCAAGAAGCAACCAGTCAGACGGAAGAAGAACTATACATTTTTATGGGACCAAAAACAAGATCCCAAGAAAAAGTGATAAAGAATTCATTAACACTGCATGGGAAGGGGGTGGGGGGGGGGGTTCGATTCTCATTGTAAGGGAAGGGGGTGGGGGGATTTTTTTTATTAAAAAAAAAAAAAGACACTGCACGTGCAAAATAATTTCAATCAGATCATTGACAATCATTACGCTAACATCTTTATTTGTGCCAGCCGTGTCCGTATAATAATCCATTTATAATATTTACTTTTAGTTGTTATAGAATTTATTTACTTTTTCTAAATTGTTTGCATTATAAGAAGGTCACATGTTAGATCAAAAGTTTTGATGACATATGAAGTCTCGGAATAGAAAATCATTTTAAGCGGTAAGCCTAACTATAGCAGATTTCATAATTCAGATGTATCCCCAACATATGATGTCCAATAAATATTGTATTTACACCGTCGGAAAGCTAAGAGAGAGTTTTAAATTTTTTATTTTCATCATAATATCAAAACTGGATATTTGCAATGGTGAAAATACAGTACAAGTGAAAGCAGATGTTGGAACTTTCAGATATGGTATATCTTCGTATTTGGTCATAACTTTCACGTCCGATATCCTAATAAAATGATTCAACTGGATTTGAATAATTAAGAGTCAATATAACAATCATCAAGAAGACACCAAGACCAAATCTGGAAGTTATGGAGCCTTTGTGCTACTAGAACAACAAGAGCACATTGTTTTAACTTTGATTTCTTATTTTCAAAACATAAGTCTTGGTCTTTGATTTTTGTCCCCCTAAAAATGTGTTGACTTTTTAATTTATGGGTTGATTGGTCTTTGATCAGACTTAAGGGGCCTTGAATATTGAATTTCTAATTTCTTAGTCTTCATAGGAAATTATTAAGAAATTTAGTTATATCTTTTATATTTTAATAGTTGTAGGATTTTTGGCTATAAATATCCCTCATCTTCATTTATAAGGACACCTTAAAATTTATCAAAATCGTTAGTGTTTGTGTTAACAAACTTTCTTCTTATTTTGTTGAGTATGTCTCAAAATATGAATCGTTATTTCAAATCACTTATCTAGGCATTAGAAACCTCGTGGCGTGTTTGAATCACACCTTCTGATTTGCTACGACTCGTCAGGTAGAGGGATTGAAGTAAAACACCCATTTGATTAATATTCGAACGATCTTGGGAATAATCATAGTAGCGATAGCGATTACCACGGCACGTCATGCTGGGGGTAAATGGTATCATCTATTTTCGTTCATTTTCATAATCTTCTTATCTTACCATCATATCATATCTTTCATCTTCTAAACCTATCATCTTCTTAATATATATAAAAAATCACAAGGATCGATTCTACCATCTCAGCGATCATAAGAATATAATTTTTTTTATTTAAATCATCAGGTGTAAGCCAAGGGATTTATAATCCGTAGCCTTTGCGCATTTGGTTAATTAAGCTTGTGTGGCTGAATATCTAAAAAATATATACAAAAAGTATACAAAAAAAGTATAAAAAAAAGTATACAAAAAAAAAGATATACAAAAAAAGGTATACAAAGAAAGGGTATACCAAAAAAAAAAGTATACAAAAAAATACATACAAAAAATACGTACGCACAAAAAAGAGTATCCAAAATAAAAAATATATATAAATATACCTATCTATCACAAAAGTCGGTTCTATCACCACAGTGAATATATATACATATCTATCACGGAGGTCGGTTTACCACCACAGTGAAATATAAAAATAAATATATAGTTGGAGTGTGGATTATTGCCCCTGTAAAATTAAAAATTATCACAATACTATAATCACCTTGTGAGTTGTGGGATATTTATATAAAGCCAAGCGATAAAGACAAGAACCGTGCAAACAAAATCTAAAAGAGTGATACATGAGCGCTGAGTGATCGAGCGATGTACGTAAGGATCTTGTGAGGATTAATTTATGTTTGTGTGTCAAAAAAAAAGAGCAAAGAAAAGCAAAAAAAAATAGCAAAAAAAGGAAAAAAAATGTCGAAATCCGATATTGAGAAAAATGAAGGAAACAAATCCCTTCAAAACATCCAAGAAATGCTCACCCAATTAATTACAAGATAAGGTCGACAAGAAGATGTTTGGATGATCAATCTCAACTATCCGGCTATTTCTCAAAAGTGCTCGTTGGAGGTATGCCTTTCGTTTATAATCAACAAAAATTTATTGACGGAATTGCTGAATATGTTACTCTTGATGAATTGCCATTAAGTCATGGCGAGGGTGAAAATTAAAAAATTATGACTAGGACTTTAATGGAACCGACATATAGAAGAATACCAAGGAAAACTTATTCAACAATAATATTATATTCAACATGCTCAATTAATTGAATTTTTTAAAATATTTGAAGGTTGTATGGTTTAATTCCCGTTGATTTCTCTCCGTTGATTCTGAATATTATTTTAGACGTCGACTTGTATTACCTTCCGTTTGATTTTATCTAGACCCCATCGGTCGAAGTTTATGATTATGTGTATGTATAGCCTTGTGGGTCCCAGGCTGGAGCTCACGGCGCTGTAATATACCCCGAATATCTTGAGGAGGTTACAGAATATGGTATCAGAGATTAGGTTTATGGATACCTAGGTTGTCAGTCTTTTTGGGTCGAATTGAGTCACCGTTTGTATACAGTATCACTATATTGCTATCATCTCAGTACGATCGGTACTCGTAAGTTATCCTTATATCTCTTCTCTCTTCTTTTATGTATCGTCTTCGATATGTCTTACTAGAGATTGTTAGACTTCTCCAACTGGTGAACCTTAATTTGCATTGTGGTTCATTAGATTGGAACTGAATATGTGATAGAAAAACATATTAATGATTTTGATATTATGGAGGAATCACATACGGCTAAAAGTCTAAAAGCTAGAATTATTAAATGTTGTAAGGAATTTAATTTGATAAGTGTTTTCTCTTTCTCTCAATAATTCGGCAGCGAATAATAAATGTATAGAATATTTGTTGGACGAGTTGCCTTTACTTGCAAATGGTATTTTTATTCATATCAGATGTTGTGCTCATGTCTTGAATATATCAGCTAAAAAAGGAATTGATATGATTCACCTCTTTTAATTTCGATAAAATAATTAAATGGTTAGGACTAGATCAATATATTGGGAGATATTATAAACATCTTAAATTAATTTAAAACTAAGAAAATGGAGCATTTAAAACCAAACATCTATACAAGTTGGAATTCTATTTTTAAATTAATTGATGATGTTATTCCTTATAAGGAAACTATTACACAATTATATAACTACGATCCCAAATATTTAGCCGAACAAGATCTCATAACTGAGGCTCATTAGGAATTTGCTACGATCGTTCATAATATACTACATGCTTATTGTTGTTACCCAAAATATTATTCGGAATAATTTGCTGGATATGGCTACGGGTGAGTAACAAACAAAATGCGAGAGCACGAGCGATGGAATGAAAATAACACAAGATTTGTCGGGATTGTTAATTCCGGGGTTGAATGCTCTAGCGAGATATTATTAATAATAATACTTTGGAGTACAACTATTAATGTTATAGTACGATTACAATGAGTGTAATGACCCTAGTTGTCTCGCTCTTGAGTGCTGATGATTGCCAGAAGAACCAGAGTAAATGCTCTCTGAGTTCTTGTTACAAATATTAAATATGGAGAGAGTTTGTTTCTGCCGAACATCTTTCTTATCTCTGGTATTTCTCTTGTGGGGAATTCAACTGTCCCTTCCCAAATGCTGGAAGCCTCCTATTTATAGAAGAGAAAGTAGTTGGGATGTCTTAATCCCGAACGGCGCGATCGCCTTTCCTGCATTAAATGCTTATTAAACTGGCGATCGTCTCCGCACGTGGGTCGGTTTCCTTAAAGTCCGTGGTTGCTATAGGCAGCCAGACATGCGAACCAATGGCAAAACAACACGTGCCCCACAACTCAGTCTTGGGAGGCCCCACCTAGGGCGCCTTTTGCGGGTCTGTCGGTAGATGGGAGGCTGTCCTTGTCACTAACAGCTGGTGAGGGGCTGGAGTCAAAAAGCCTTTTCCTGCGGCGCCATTTGTGGATCTGCATTTGGCCGTTTTCTCTAGATTCAGTCTTCGTAGACTTGACGGATGTCGGCTTTACACGTGGCATAAGAAGGTCATCTTTGGACGGGCACTGAAGACGATCCTTTGTAAGACGATCGCTAGGTATTTGAACTTGATCTGACATCTTCGTTTGGTAATTCTGCCTTGGTTCATATGATGCTGACTTTGGTCGCTCGGCCCTTGTGTCGGTCGCCATTGAGGCGTATTAAATGCCGCACAACAATTGCCCCCCAACTTGATCCGATGTTAAAGACATGGGGTGAGGTGGTTCCACTGGCGATTGTTTGAATTAATGATGAGCGACTCATCACTTTATGGAACAGACGATCGTCTTCTCGAGCGAACTTTGATTTTGAATTTGGATGACCTACTCGGTCGCTGAAAAGAGCGGGAAGTGAAAGCTGTCTTGAAACGTCACTGGGGCATGTGTCGCGTTCCTGTTGGGGGAGTCCGACGGTTTGTCAGACTTATCCTATGACGTGCCCTCGAAAAGACGCGCATGCAGGACTCTAGGGCGGCATTAAATTCGGACTTTTTCGACCTTTGTGCTTCGGCCCTTGAGATTTTGTTTATTTGCCCAGAAGCCCCTGCTTTCGCCTATAAAAGGGACTAGGGTTTGTGGGCTACAACCTTATCTGCACTTTATCTAAGAAGAAAGATTGCCGGATTCCTTCTAAGTTGTGCTGCCGAACGTCGTTCGACTAGATTTTTTGGGTAAGAAAAAGCCTTTTCTCTTTTTCCTTTCTTTTTTTGAAGATGTCCGGAGGAAAACCACTGGTGTATGAGGTGGGTAGCACTTCCGCTGCCGGGATTTTGACCGCCCGCGATGAAGTCTCCTCGGAGTTCCACGTGGAGACAACCGTCGAGGCTATTCGCACCGGGATTAAACCCTCGGAGGTCGAAGAACTCTTTAACGAAGCCGATGCGGCAAGGGGGCGGAGGCCGAGTGAAGGCATTCGCTGGCCGAAGAGGAGATGGAAGTGAAGGCGTACTTGGAGCAAAACAGTGTGTTCGGCAAAGCCTTTTAAAACTTTGCCGAACTTATAGAGAAATTGGCCGGTCCAAACCCCAAGTTTGATTTCCGCGAATACTCGATCCCCCATCCATATCAACCTGAAAGGCGGATGCTGTTCCGGGCCGCGTGCTGTCGTCGTGGTCCCTTGTCCAGATTAGGAGCTCGTCGACCAGGAAAGATTTGGACTGCTGGAGGGCGAAGTTCCATGTCCCCTCTGACATTTCCATCTATGTGCCCGCCGAGAATGAATGTGCCGACCAACCTCCTGAGGGCATGGTCGCCGTTAATGAGGTGATCATGGGAGCCGGACCGCGGTTCCCACTGCCGTTCGCTGTTTCCTACTTGTTGACCGCTTGTAATGTGGCACCGCTCCAACTGATGCCGAATGCCTGGCTGCATATCGTCTGCACCCTTACTCTGTTCGGCGGTCACCAGCTGTACCGTCTTCCTTCGCCACTGGAGATGAACCATCTCTTCAAACTGACGGCTCAGAAGGGTTCCGTTGGCGGATACCACATTCAAGGTCACTGGGGTCGGGTGATTCTTGGGGTTCGGAACAAGGTCCGGGGTGATCTGACGAAGTGGTTCTGGGTCGGCGGTGCGTGGAAGTCGGCCGTGAGTGACAATCCCACCGACGAGTTGGATATCCCCACCGGCTTTCGGGAGAGGAGTCCGAGTAAGGGTTTTGACTCTCCCTTTGTTCGGATATATTCTGAACTGATCTAATTTGGCTTTCTTTTTGCAGGTGCCCTTGTTCCGGCGGCAGGAGAGATAGCCTTTAATTTTGCGATCGTTTGGGAGTGGATATGTAGTCTTCCAGACAATTATATCGACGCTCGCGAGATCAACAATGAAGCCTCCTGGTTGGCCGTTCGGCTGTTTCGTTTTCCTCACCACTTAAGGGTTCCATGTACGAATTTTCACGATCTTCCTTTGCTTGACAATCGTCTTTTGGCTGAGGAAGGTGACTAACCTTTGCCGATTGTTCTCTTTGCAGAAATCCACTTCCCTCGCTACTCAGAGCCCCCGACAAAGATTGCTATGTTGAATCGCGGGATTATGAGTCACCTGCACCAAGGGAAAAAAATGAGCCGAGTCCTCACGGCGCTGATCCGACCTATCCCGGAGGCGAGGCCTCTCTTGGAGCCAGTCGCCGGTGAGCAAGAGCCTCGGGAGGAGGGAGAACTCCGGCTCAATCGCAAGAGGCGGAGGGCAGTGAAGCCCTCGGCCTCTGCTACTGCTGATGCGCCTACCGTGGCGCCATCGATCACCGCGCCTCCGCTTTCTGCGATTTCACTGGTGGAGGGGTCCACGCCCTCCTCGAGTTTCCTGGATGCTGCGGCGGTTGCCCATGCTGAGACCCCTCGTGGGAGGCCGTTCTTTGGCCGCGACCTGGAGAAGGTCGCAAAGGTGAGCTTGTTTTCTTTACTGGGTTATGACATTTCCTTGTTGGAAATATACTAACTCTTCTGTTCTTGGTACAGGGTCCTTAGCTGCGACCCGAACTGCTCGCCGCTTGTGCTGGATTTCCTATCGAGCAATGCTCCTCGCGAGGCCTGTGATATCCCTCATTATGTTGCTCGGGCTGTCACCGCCCTGTCGAAGGCCTGGACGACCGACCTGGACGTGATAGCACGCCGATGATCTGCTGACGCGATGCAGGCGACCTTCGCTCTAGCCCTTCAAACGGCGACGATGGATGCACAGGCCGTGAAAGACTATGAGGGGCGGCCCTCCACCGCTCGTCTTCAGGCGGACCTCGAGGATGCTCGAAAGCAAAATGCGGAGATTGCCGACAGGCTCGTGGCGATGGAGAAGATCTCCGTGGAGGTGGCCAACAGGGCGAGCCATGACCTTGATCGGGCCCGGGCGGAGAATGACCGTATGCGGGATCAGATGACGGATGCCCGCCGGTCACATGCGGCTATACAGAAGGAGGTCACCGAGCTGAAGGTGATCGTCGACCGGATGACTGGCGAGCTAGCGTTATCGAAGGAAGAGGTGGCCTCCAAGGTTGCAGAGCTCCAGGGCGTGAACCAAATGCTTGCGGGGCTGAAGGAGAAGCTGGAGGTGACCGAGACCGATTCCTTCCTTAACGTGGAATACGTCAGCGAATTTGCCTATTATATGGATTATGCTGACGCAATCCATGCCGCCAAGATGGGAGGGTTCGAGGTCGGCCCTTTGGTTGATAGCTTCAAAGCCTACGTGCTTGAGCACCCTTTGTAGCCCGCCTTCTTCGCGCCGATCCTAGACCTATCCTTGGATCATGGGGTCGACTAGAGCTGGTACCCGTCGCCCGACAACCTTGTTCATCCGGATGCCCTGGAGGACGGGGGTGCAGTGCCTGATGCTGGCGAAGGAGCGAATGCCGAACTTGCGGCCGGGGGTGATGGCTCGGCAGGGATACCCTGAGCTAGCTTGCTCTTTTTGCTTTTACTTGTAATTTCCTAGGATTCCCTTTTTGTATTTTGCCCTCGGGCGACCATGCTTGTATTTTAAATGAAATGAAATGCGTATTTCCTTCTCTGATTTCTTGTTTGTATGTTCGTCTTTCCGAATCTTTTACATTTGATCTCATACAAAAGTGTTTGAGGAGCGATCGCCGTACGTATAGCTCCAAATGAATTGATATACTTAAACTCATACTGGTAACTTTCAGAACAAAGTCGATCGTCGTAGGTATAGCTGAACAAGGCCGATCGTCGTATGTATAGCTCCGCTCCCCCTTGTTTTTGTTTACTTAGTGAAAGTAAGGGAACGAAAATAAATCATTTGGCGAGCAAACTTTGGTCTAGTTCTTGTGATCTTCAATTTTGCAGATTCCTCGAGGAAGGCCGACCATCTCGGCCTAGAAGAACCTTGCACGGTCGTGGAGTTCGATGGAACCGACCTCTGCGACCATGTCTTGTGCGCGAGCGACATTCTGTCTGATGGTCCACGTCTCGCGACTCACTTAATTGTGAGGGTCCTCCGTAGGCTACATTTTGTTGGAACATTTTATTCCATACATAAATTAAAAGTGTTTTGATGATTATAGTCGATAAACAAAACAACGAAGAGGCGAAGCAAAGAATCGAAGAAAACGAAGTTGCAAAAAGGCATTCTGGACATAGCTAACGTACGTAAATAAGAGTGCATAACGTACGTAAATGATTGAATACTACGTACGTAACAGAGTGTTATTAACGTACGTAACATGTTCAAACCAAGTGAACGTTGGATGAGTCAAAGTCAGAAAAGCATGCAACGGATATATGACGTCAGCAATGACATAAGCCTTTACGTACGTAATAGATGGTATGTTAATGTACGTAACCAAAATGACGAAACTCCCTGGACTGATTTGTGAAGAGGCTTACGTACGTAACCTGTCAAGGTTAACGTACGTAATGAAGCTTACGTACGTAATGTGGAAGAGATAGCGTACGTAATGATTGTTCTGGCAGCTAACGGCTAGTTTGATGATGGAGCCTATAAATACCATTCTATGGTATTGCTTCAAACACAACAACTTCAAGCATACTACACATTCATCTGAGATTGATATTCATTGTATTGTTGTTGTAATATTGATCTTACATTGAGTGATTGAGTGTTATACATAAAATCATACACGAGTGGTAAAAGAAAAGATACGATTGGAGTCAGTGTTATTAGGATCAAGGATCCGGCATTATTAGAATCGCAATCGCTATCGAGTGAGGTTTATCTAGTATACATAGAAAGCTAGAGAGATTGATTCCTTGTCCTACGAAAAGGAAAAAGGTTTAACTTGGACCGACACAAAGACAAGTGTGAGTGGTTTATCACGGACCAATAGAAGACGTGATTGTAAAAGGTTATCCCTCGACCGATAGAAGAGAGGTGAAGGTTTTTATCTTGAACCTATAGAAAAAAATACCAAGAGAGGATGTAGGCTCGTTTATAGCCGAACCTCTATAAATCCGTGTGCCATTTTATTTCCGCACTTATTATTTACACTTCCGCAACATGGCGCAAATATCCGATCTTGTACCCAACAATTGGTATCGGAGTGGTTCTCCAATACACGGCTTAACATCCGAGGAGAAAAAGATACAATGGCATTTCAATTTGCTCCTGTCGAAGGCCTTGCTCTCAACCGACAACCATTCTTTGATGGATCAAATTTTTGAACATGGAAGAAAAAGATGTCAATCTTTATTCGTGCCTACGATATAGAGATCTGGAAGATTATTTGCCTTGGCCAGAAAATTCCTCTCAAATCTGACGGTACGCTCAAATACTTCGAAGAATACGACGACGCCGATTGGAAAAATGACCATCTAAATTGTAAGGCTACTCAACTCTTATTTTGTGCCCTAAATCCGGAAGAGGTCAATCGAATCTCATCGTGTGAGAGTGCGAAAGAAATATGGAAAATTCTCGAAATGACACACGAAGGGACAACTCAAGTCAAAGAGACGAAAATAAATATGCTTCTCCATAACTACGAGTTATTTATGATTAAAGGTGACGAGTCCATCACCAGTATGCTCGACTGATTCTCGATTATCACTAATGGACTAGCTTCATTCGGAAAACCATTATCTAGTAGTGAAAAAGTCAAGAAAATTTTACAATCACTACCTAGCGAATGGGACCGCACCGTGACCGCGATTATGGAATCCAAAGATCTCAATACGCTCGATTTTCGCGCCCTCATTGGTTCGCTAATTAATTATGAGATCGTGTTAAAATCACGAAGTGTCAAGCCAAAGCCGAAGGAATGATCATTAGCCATGAAGGCTAAGATGTCGAAAAAGAAAGAAGAAATCCCGGTGGAAGAAAGCGACGAAGAAGCGGCATATTATGCCAAGAATATTAATAAATTCCAAACCTTATTAAACCGGAGGAAGAAGGATATCTCGAGCGAAACGAAGAAACTCGACAACTCTTGTCGACAATGTGGAAAACCAGGCCACTTCGCTAAACATTGCCGTGCTAAACCCAAAAGGAGGTCCTCGTGGAAACATGGAGCGATGAAGACGAAGACGGCGAATTTATCAATCAAAATAATCTCGCTCTCATGGCCCGAAGTTCGTTCGACGACAGCGACGTCGAAAGTCAAGTAAGTACATCCTCCCGTGATGAACTTTTTGATGCATTTAAATTATTGCATATGGACTTTCAAAATGCTTTATCCGAAATCAAATCCATTAAGTCTAAAATTAAAATTCAAAATGGGAAAACAATACATGCCATGCAACTCAGTCTTGGAAGGCCCCACCTAGGGCGCCTTTTGCGGGTCTGTCGGTAGGTGAGAGGTTGTCCTTGTCACTAACAGCTGGTGATGGGGTGGAGTTAAAAAGCCTTTTTCCTGCGGCGCCATTTGCGGGTCTGCACGTGGCCTTCTTCCCGATATTCAGTCTTCGTAGACTTGACGGATGTCGGCTTTACACGTGGCATAAGACAGTCGTCTTTGGACGGGCACTGAAGACGATCGCCTTGTAAGACGATCGCTAGGTACTTGAACTTGATCTGACATCTTCGTTTGGTAAGTCTGCCTTGGTTCATATGACGCTGACTTTGCTCGCTCGACCCTTGTGTCGATCGCCGTTGAGGCATCTTAAATGCCGCATAACACTTATAATAATTCTACATATTTGTTTTCTTATGTTTATGAACCGAATGTGCATTTGGTTATTTTAGAATGTTGTAGAATTATTGGTTCTTTAAGTGAACACAAAAGTAATATATATTCATCTCAAGTTATTTCTCGATGCAAGAAAAATGGTTAGAGTATTTGGATAAATTTTCTCATATATGGTGTTGCATGTCTTCTTGACTCGAGTGTGAGAAAAGAAGCACTCGGTAATCTTCTTGATTATTATTATAGTGCATTAGGTAAAACTTCTTTTGATAGTAAGGGTACGTAAATGAGTGCATTAAAATATTAGCTCTATTAGTTGATTTATACATTAAAAATATAAGCCGGAGGTTCTACTCTCTTAATCAACTTTAAAAAATAAAGGTAGATTTGATCAATTTACATCTTCAGTTCTTTTCAAAAAATCAGAATTATCATCAAGCTCTACTTCTTCAACTTCTTTTAGTCAAATCTTACTTGAGTATTTTATGTGGTTGCATGAGCTTGATGCCCATCTGGACATTTTCAAATGGTGGAAATTACGTGAAGAATAATATCTTATATATGATAGCCTGGCAAGGGATCTCCTTGTCGTTCCAGCCTCTACAATTGCTTCAGAGTATACTTTTAGTGCAGGTAGAAGAGTTATAACAGGTAAACGGACATCTTTAATGCCCGACGCTGTGAAGATTATAGTCTGAAAAAACAATGGGTACAAGCAGAAAATCGTCACCAAGGACGAGCAGAAGAAGACGAACACAACGAGGATGATGATCCGTGGATGGTGATGGATTGATCACCCGAATCGGGAGCTTCAGCGAGTACACGATGATGGAGCACATCATCCTACCTTCCAGTTCCAGGTAAGTAAAGAACCGAACCTGCTGAAACACAAAAAAAAAAAAGAAGAGGAGTTGTTGATGGAGTTCAACGTCTCGGCTCAAGGAAAAAAAGAGAAATAAGCTTAGGTCGACCTTGATTTACATTGTGGTCTGATTGATTTGGAAAGCCCGGAACCCAATAGCTATTTCAGATTTACACTGTTTCAAATTTACAGTTTTCAGTAGCTATTCACAGCACATACTTGTATACTAACTGTTGTGTCGAGATTTATACACCTCGACAGGCGATCGGCATAAATATCGGGCGACCGATTTCACGACCGAATGAGCTGAGGCGACCTTGTCAGAACGAAGGTACCAGACCACCTTCGAGTAACTAGCGATCGACTCCCAAAGCGATCGCCCTTTTGGCACCTAGCGATCGACTCTGGTGCCCGACCTAGGACGACCGTCCTGTGCCACAAACAAGACCTTCGTCCGTCAAAGTCTACGAAGACTGGATCTCAAAGCAGCGCCCATGTGGAGATCCGCGAAAGGCGCCGCATTTTATGGATCGTTGACCACAGCCTATCACCACCTTATCACCTACCGACAGACCCGTCGAAAGGTACAAGGTGGGACCGCCCGTGACAGCGACTCAGACGCGTGCAGACTTCTCATTGGAACGCACAGCTACCTGCCAGCCACTCCTGCGGACTTTAAAGAGACCAGCCCATGTGCTAAAGACGATCTCCCGCTTATTATAATACAGCAGAGGCGATCGCCCAGCATGGCCCAGTCCTATAAATAGAGAACTCCCAGCATCTAGAAAAGGGTTCTCTCCTCTCGGTTCTCTCCTCTCAGTTGGCAACTACGTTGGCAAATACATACAAACATATATACTTCAGGCTCTCGACTTCCTCTCCCGAATCTACCTCAGGATTTCTCTCTCAGTACCTCTCAACTAGAAGACGGTCGGCAGAGGCAAGAAGTCTCCACAGCACAGATTCGAAGAGACTCGCAAGTCCGGGAGCTCAGAGATACAGCTAATACACACTGTGAGAGACCGTCGATTTCTCACAGTCGTCATAGCACACCACCGTTGTTACAAGAACTCATAGAGCATCATATCTGGTTCTTCCGGCAATCTTCACGCTCACTAGCTAAGATAACTAGGGTTTGTACACTCATTGTAATTATACTCTAACATTAATATTTGTACTCCAAATTATTCGTATTAATAATATCTCGTGAGAGCATTCAAGCCCGGGACTAACAACCCCGGAAAATCTTGTGTTATTTACTTTTCCCACGGAAGTTTTCTCGCACTTTGTTTGCTGCTCGATCATTCCAGCAATATCTATCTCCGGATAATATTTTGGGTAGAAACAATTGGCGCTGGAGGAAGGGGGGCGCCCCCTCTTAACCTTCTTTTTTTCCTACCATCCCGAAGAACACTCACTGTTCTCGGGCATATACTTGAAGTGACACTCACTGCGCTTCACAGGAAAACCCTCAGAATCATGACGTCTGCCACCAGATCGAAGAGAGCCACTCTCCGAACCGCTGGACATCATATCCCGGCTAGATCCGAGCCCCAGCCGACGGCAGAGGGTAGCTGCGGTGACGCGAGCCTCTCGATCCCATACCTGAGGGACGGCCCCAGTCTTTCGCTCGACCAGTTCCAAACCGCAGAATAGATCGAGGAGGCTATGGCCATCCTAAAGGAGCGACGGAGAGCATGCGCGACGCCCGCTATAACTCCCTAGACCATCCGCCGCGTGGGCAAATGGAAGTTCAGGGGGTTACTGGCCGAGCGATCGTCAGAAAGCTCCGATTCGCGAGAAAAGGCTCTCACAAGGCCGGATGTTTCCGTATTCAGTCGCTTGGGAAGCGAACCATCATGGCGACCGGGGCATTCTGGCCCCAACCACAAAACGACGGAATCCGAGTCCGTCACCAGGAGTTCGTCCTACCCAAGTCCCAGCCGAATACAAGTCAACCGTTTGGCTCCCACTCCGAATGTCAGGGGTTCAGTACTTGATCGCCTCGGCTCCCGCTCCGAATGCCTAGCCGCGAGCAGCTAGGCCGCGGCGATGGCCGCTATGCAACGCCAGCTCGACGAGATGAAAGCACTCCTGGACACTGGGGTAAGCTCCAGTAGAATGATCATCGAACCGACCGAGCCACTCGCGGTCCACATCGAGCTTGCCCCCGTGCAACCAAGGATCCCTCCTCCCAAGACACCTCTATACGAAGGGAGATCGGACCCCCAGACCCACTTAAGCAAGTTCCGAATCTACATGACCGGGTGTGGGGCATCAGATGCGACCAAGTGCCCAATCTTCCCGTTAACCTTGGACGAGCTGGCCCATAGGTGGTACGTCTCGCTACCACCACAATCGATCATCTCCTTTGAGAAACTGGCGAGTGACTTCACGTCATACTTCGCCGCCAAGGTCGCCAGACCAGAAGGCCCCCACCGCATGATGAAAATCAGGCAAGGGGAAGAAGAATCCGACGCAGATTACATCGACCGGGTGGATGAAATCATCCTCACCGGCGATCCCATCAGTGACGAGCTCACTCTCTACTCGGTCCTGGGGGGATTCTATGGTCATTAACCCATGTTTAAACATCTCAGCAAGGATATTCCCCCAACCTACGCGAACTTCCGCGCTAAGGCTGTCGACTTTCTGGCCAGGCAAAGACTACTCACCCTCCGACTAGGCGAGGGAACGCCACCTCCTATCCGAAAGACGACAATCGCCAAAACCAAAAATGCGGTCGCCAAGCCACCCGGCGATCTCAAGGCCTTCGAGGATGTGGAAACCCATCTCCTCCACAAGTTCAACCGAACTCCGGCCCATATTTTTTACGGCATCAAGGGGCGCGAACCGCTAAACAAGCCAAAGGCTATAAGGGACCACGATCATCTGGACCACAATCAATATTGTGCCTACCACAAGAGTCCCGGCCACAACACCAACCAATGCCGCGACCTCCTCAGACAACTCTGGAGATTGTTCGAGGAGGGCAAATTGGACAGCTTATTGGCTTAGCCGGAACCCCTTCGATCTCCCAACACGGTCGCCCGAGTCGAACGCGAACAGGCCGGAACGTTCATACGAGCCGACCCCTCGATCAATCTCGGCGACCGTATCTATATGCTTCAATCAAGAGGAGGGAACTTCGGAAGTCTCTCCCCAATTCCCGCCTCGTCAAATCAAAGGCTACTGCCTGAGCAAACACCTCGAAAAAGAGGATGACTAGCTCGCCCTCTAAAGTTCGTCATCAGCATGATGGACCTAGGCAGCCATCGCCTCCCCTAGCACAACGTATACCGTAGAGGATCATCATCTGACATGATGGTCCGAGGTAGAAAAGTGCCGTCATGGTTGCAAAAATCGATGAAACCGACGATCCGTCCATGCAAGGTTCCTTTGGGCTTCGATCGCTCGCCCTTCGTTTAAATACGAGGCGGGCGTAGCCGAAGGACTCTCCAAACAAATTATAAAGTTCGTCATCTACATGAAGAACCTAGGCAGGTGATCTCCTTCCCTTACACAACGTATACCGTCGAGGATCGTCATCTAACTTGATGGTCCGAGGTAGAAGAGTGTCGACATGGTCGTGGAGGACGATGGAACCCTTCTCTATGCAAGTGCAAGGTCCCTTTGGGCCACGATCGCCCGTCCTTCGTTTAAATACGAGGCCGGCGTAGTCTGAGTGCCCTCCAAAATAGATCTGTGGACACGTTCGCCCGCCCTCGAAGGTCCATCACTTAACATGGTGGATCCTTCACGGATAATGCGACGCGTCCCTCCCCCCGTCTCAACATATACCGTCGAGGGTCGCCATCTTAATGGCGGCCCGAGGTAGAAAAAATCTAACAAGCTGCGGGCGTGGAGTTCATTAATACGACGACGCCCCGCGTAAGGAATCCTCCAGACCAAGACCGCACGCCCTTTGTTTAAATACGAGGCGAGGCGCAGCCTACGGAGGACCCTACCAATTAAGTGAATCGCAAGAACTTAGCCATCAGACAGAATGTTGCTCGCGCACAAGACACGGTCGTGGAGGTCGGTCCATCGAACTCCGCGACTGTGCACGGTTCATTAAGACCGAGATGGACGGCCTTCCTCGAGGATTCGATAAAATTGAAGACCGCTCACTCAATGATTTATTTTCGTCCCCTTACGTTCACTAAGTGAACAAAAACAAGGGGGAAGTGCGGAGCTATATATACGATGATCGTCCTATTCAATTACATATGGAGATCGGCATTTTTCAGATGTTTGTGCAGCGATCGAATTTGTTGTAAAAGTTATCTATTTGAGTTTATCAATTCACTTGGAGCTATACACGCAACAATCTCTCCTCACACATTTGTACAAAGTCACACAAAGACTCAGAAAAGTAATCATTCGAGTAATAAATCGAAGAAACAAACATTCATTTTATTACTTAAAATATCGGAGTACATACACGGTCACCCAAAGGCCTAAGTATTACAAAGAAAAGCTACAAAATTACAAGGCATAAAGCTAAAACAATCAGAACGAAGAGCCTCAGGCCCCCGCCTGGCCTTCGCCTTCAACCTACGGATCGGCCTGCGACCCTTCGCCAGCTTCCGGAGCTGCCTCCCCGTCCTCTGGAATGTCAGGATGAACAAGGTTCGCCGGAGTCGGGTACCAGCTCAGGTCCACGCCAAGTTCCGAGAGGTCCAAGATCGGCACAGAGAAGGCAGGATGAAGAGGGTGCTCCAACGCATATGCCTTGAAGTTTTCAGCAAGAGGGACGACCTCCAGCCCTCCCTTCTTAGCAGCTCGGAGTGAGTCAGCGAACGCCATATAATAGTCAAACTCACTCACAAACTCCATGTTGAGAAAGGGATCGGCCTCGGTCGCCTCCAGCTTCCCTTTCAACTCGGCAACCGCCTGTTGCGCACCCTGGAGCTCGGCCTCCCTTGCAGTCGTCTCTCCCCTCGACGCCGCCAGTTCGCTATTCAGACGAGCGATAGTCACCTTCAGCTGATCGGCCTCCTTCTCAACGGCCGCGTGTAACCGTTGGGCATCTGTTATCTGGTCCCGAAATCGGTCGACCGCCACCCGAGCTCATTCATAATTCTCTAGCATCAGCTCAAGGTCATGACTCGCCCGCTTAGATTCTTCCAGGGAGTCCTTATCCATAACCACAATCCTGTCGGCAAACTCGGTGTTCTCTTTCCGAGCCGCCTTGAGATCCGCCTGCAGGCGAGTAGTAGAAGGACGCCCCTCGAATTCCTGCACAGCCTCGGCAGCCATCGTCGCTGCCTGGAGAGAGAGCGAAAGCAGCCTGCATTGTATTCCCAGATCGCTGGCGAGGGATCGCATCTAAGACCGTCGTCCAGGCCTTAGGCAAAGCAGAAACGGCCCGGTTGACATACAGTGGGCCATCGCAGGCCGCGCGAGGAGATCGACTCGCAAGGAAATCCAGCACCATCGGCGGGCAAGCCGGGTTAGTGCTACGGATCCTGCATCAAACAACAAAAATATTAGCGCATATCCCACGCAAGTGACAAAACTCAAAAAACTAGCAAAGTATACCTCTCGGCTCTCTCGGGGTCGCGACCAAAGTATGGTTTCCCGCGAGGGGTCTCAGCCTCGGCGATCGCCATCTCTCTCAAGAAAGCCGCCGAGGGTGTAGGCTCATCCACCGGGGGGATCGCGGTGATCGGAGGTGCGGCGATCGGCACCTCGCTAGTAGGGGCAGAAACCGAAGGATCTCCCGACCTCTGCCGCTTGCGGTTCGTCCGGAGCCCCTCCTCCCGAGTTTCCTCCTCCGCTATGATCGGCTCTACAGGAGGCCTCACCTCCGGAGCAAGAGGTAGCGCCACTGGAGGAACCCGAGATGACTTTTTCTAGCGAAGACGGCTCAGAACTCCGGGGTTCGACATGGCTATCTCTGCTACAGGCTCCAAGAAACGAGGAAAGCGGACATCTGCAATAAAGAGCAATCAAACAAACGGTCAGACACTCCCCAAGCAGGATGATCGCCAAGCAATTGGAGATCGCAGAAACTCATACCTGAGACCGAGAGATGTCGTGGGAAGCAGAATAGCCGAGCAGACAACCTACGGCTCTCCTTGTTAATCCGGCGAGCGTCTAAGTCGTCGTCCGGCAGACATCGTATCCGCTCCCAGACGACCAGAAAATCGAAAGCAAGCTCGTCGATTGTCAGAACATGGAAACATACAAAAAGGAAACCAAATTAGATCAGTTCAGAACATATCCGAACAAAGGGAGAGCCAGAACCCTTACCCGGATTCCTCTCCCGAAAGCTAGTAGGAATATTCAGCTCGTCCGTGGGATTGTTGCTCGTTAATGCCTTCGATGAACTGCCGACCCAGAACCACTTCACCGGGTCACCCCGCACTTTGTTCGGGACTCCGGGGATCACCCGACCGGATCGGCCTTGAATGTGATAGCCTCCGACCGACCCTTTCTGAGCCGTCAACTTGAACAGGTGGTTCATCTCCAACGGCGAAGGGAGGCGGTACAGTCGGTGACCGCCGAACAAGGTGAGAGCACAAATGATCTAGAGCCACGCATTCGGCGTCAACTGGAGTGACGCCACGTTCCAAGCCGCCAGCAAATGGGAGACAGAAGAAGGCAAAGGGAACCGCAGCCCGGCCTCCATGATTGCTTTGTTCACGGCGACCATGCCCTCCGGAGGCTGATCGGCCCATTCATTCTCGGCTGGCGCAAAAAGATCCACATCTGAAGGGACATGATACCTCGTCCTCCAGACGGCCAGGTCCTTCCGGGTCGCTGAGCTCCTTATCTGGCCGAGAGACCATGTAGATCGCTGCGCAGCCCGAAAAAGTGACCGCTTAGGAGGTTGATAAGGATGAGCGATCGAGTACTCCCGGTAATCGAATTTAGGATACGGACCGGCCAACCTCTCCATAATCTTAGCAAAGGCCACATAGGCCTGGCCAAAGGCGTTATGCTGCTCCCAGCAGGCCCTCACTGCTGAATCTCTCTCCATCTGCGAGCGTCTGTGCTCAACCGCCGCCTCCCTGGCAACGTCGGCTTCGTTGAATAGCGCCTCGACTTCCGCGGGGTCAATACCGGCACGGATAGCCTCAGCAGCCGTCTCCAAATGGAATTCTGCAGAGGATCCTCCCCGGGCCGTCGAATTCCCGGCGGCGGAGGTGGTGCCCATTCCGTGCGATGAAGATGTTCCAGACATTTTCGGAAAGAAGCGGAGAAAATGAAGGTTTTCTTGCCAAGGATTGAATCAATCGACGATCGGCAGTCGAATCTTCAGAGTCTTTGCAATATTCTTCTTCCCCGATAAAAGCGCGTAAGGGTCTTAACCCTGCAACCCAGCGCCTTTTTATAGGGGATGGCAGGGACTTCTATGCAATTAAGGAGAATCTCAGGGGTCGGAGTGCAACCGTCGCAATTAATGCTCCATTGAAACCCGCGTACGAGTCTTTTCAAGGACGCGTCAGACGAGGAGTCATAAATAACCGTCGGTCTCCCCCAATATGAACCTGACACGTGTCCCAGAGACTTTTCCGCATCCGCTGCCATTTCTCGCTCGTTTCAGCGACCGACCAGGTCATCCAAATTCAGAATCAATCCACTCAAAGACGATCGCCGGTTCCGTAAAATGCAGAGTCACTCGTCAAAATTCAGCGATCGCCAGCAGAACCACCTCACCCCACGTTTCCAACATCGGAGCGAGATGGGGGGCAATTGTTGTGTCGAGATTTATACACCTCGACAGGCGATCGGCATAAATGTCGGGCGATCGATTTCACGACCGAATCAGCTGAGGCGACCTTGTCAGAATGAAGGTACCATACCACCTTCGAGTAACTAGCGATCGACTCCCAAAGCGATCGCCCTTTTGGCACCTAGCGATCGACTCTGGTGTCCGACCTAGGACGACCATCCTGTGCCACGAACAAGACCTTCGTCCGTCAAAGTCTACGAACACTGGATCTCAAAGCAGCGCCCATGTGCAGATCCGCGAAAGGCGTCGCATTTCATGGATGATTGAGCACAGCATGTCACCACCTTATCACCTACCGACAGACCCACCAAAAGGTACAAGGTGGGACCGCCCGTGACAGCGACTCATATGCGTGCAGACTTCTCATTGGACCGCACAGCTGCCTGCCAGCCACTCCTGTGGACTTTAAACAGACCAGCCCATGTGCTAAAGACGATCGCCCGCTTATTATAATACAGCAGAGGCGATTGCCCAGCATGGCCCAGTCCTATAAATAGAGAACTCCCAGCATCTAGAAAAGGGTTCTCTCCTCTCGGTTCTCCCCTCTCAGTTGGCAACTACGTTGGCAAATACATACAAACATACATACTTCAAGCTCTCGACTTCCTCTCCCGAATCTACCTCAGGATTTCTCTCTCAGTACCTCTCAACCAGAAGACGGTCGGCAGAGGCAAGAAGTCTCCACAGCACAGATTCGAAGAGACTCGCAAGTCCAAGAGCTCAGAGATACAGCTAATACACACTGTGAGAGACCGTCGATTTCTCACAGTCGTCATAGCACACCACCGTTGTTACAAGAACTCACAGAGCATCATATCTGGTTCTTTCGGCAATCTTCACGCTCACTAGCTAAGAAAACTATGGTCTTTACACTCATTGTAATTGTACTCTAACATTAATATTTGTACTCCAAAGTATTCGTATTAATAATATCTCGCGAGAGCATTCAAGCCCGGGACTATCAACCCCGGCAAATCTTGTGTTATTTACTTTTCCCACGGAAGTGTTCTCGCACTTTGTTTGCTACTCGATCATTCCAGCAATATCTATCTCCGGATAATATTTTGGGTAGCAACACTAACCTCAACATCCAATTTGATGAATTTGGATGTAAAATGGCTCCGAGCAAGGGACTTTAAATGTTTATCTATAATCTTAATAATTTATCTAGAACAAAGTTAAAGAAGCACTTCGTGCATGTTTTTCTCAATGGTATTTGACAGGAAGACTTTCGATTGCTGAAAGTGAAATATCAATCACAAGGAAAGAGCAACTCATACATACTCTTGTATAACTAGAAAGAGATGCATAGTACATTATGTTGAAGGTGATCGTAGAAAAACATATTACAAGTATATGAATCCAATACACATGAATTACATTGTATGGGGGTGAATTGAGAGGAATACCAATAGCTCAATAAGAACAGGAACCCCAACTTAAAAGATGATGGCAGCCAACTAATACAAGAACAAAAAAATTATTTAAATTACATAGTGCTACCATTTATAAAGTGTTTCACCGTATTTTACAAATATTTCACAAGCAATAACTAGTTTTCAATTAAAATTTTAAAACAGATAGCTAGATAAAGATTACCCAAAGAGAGTGGGTAATAATGGTCATCATATAGTGATAATGTAGAGTACTTGACGATTGACGAAACCTGCAACAACTTTTTTCCAAATAAACAAAATCATGAATCATGAAAGTAAGAAACTAGACCCCAATTTGTATATAACATGAGGCCATTACAGTTACTCATAAATACAGGATCAGACAAACAAATATAGTCAATAGGAAGTCACCCCCTTTCACAAATATATATACCTCAATTTACTAAGAAGTTTTATATGTATCATACATCTCTTTTCATTTAACAAGCATAAGAGAAAACACGATTTAAATTACAAATTTCTACAAGAAGAACATAAAAATTAACTAAAACCATAAATTACTGTCCTCCCAGTGAAATTACACTGCTCTCTCTCTCTGAAATTACACTGATCTCTCTCCCCGTCCCCGACATTAATATCTCACTAAATAAAATCACTGTTTTTGAGCAAAAAAACAATGTCTTTGATTAATCACATATCATATGACACAAGAATAATAATAATAATAGTAATAATAATAATAATAGTAATAATAATAAAAACAATTCACAATTAACACATTCCCTGTAATCCTCAACCGATTGTAAAAGAAAATTGAAAATATGGACAAAAAAATAGAGCTTGCGACGGGCGATTGGAAATTTGGAATACTCACTTAAAAGGGCGCTGGACGGCGGCGAGTCGATAAGGCATGCGACGGCGACGAGTCGATGATGATGAGGCGTGCGACGGCGACGAGTCTATATTGAGGCATGCGACGGCGATGAGTCGATGACGATGAGGCCTGTGATGGCAACGAGTCGATATTGAGGCGTGCGACGGCGACGAGTCGATATTGAGGTGTGCGACGGCGACGAGTCGATATTGAGGCGTGCGACAGCGACGAGTCGATGATGAGGTGTGCGACGTCGACGAGTCGAGAGAGAGGAAGTGAGAAGAGAATAGAGAGAAGATATGGAATAGAGCGGCGAGAAGAGAAGAGAAGTGTTAGAGAGTAGGGTTATTGACTAACTGGGTTAGTAATAAATATTTGCTAAAATACCGGTTCTTCTATACACTTCGCTATTGTTCAGATTTTTTATTGTGAAATTTTATTTTGGATTTTTTACTTCGGTAAATATAAATCTGCCGAAGTGTATTTAACTTAAAAAATCCGGCCCCATTCCGTATTTTTTATTAGTGTACTCTTATGCACTATTTTACTACATATATCAACAAACCGAAGTTGTTTAAAGTATATTACTTCGTTTATTTAAACTACCGAAGTATTTCGTACCGAAGTCTTTGATGTTTATTCTACTAGTGTGATTCCGAATCTTTCTTTAATTTCCAAGCTTAGTTGAACTATTAAATTTCAGTTAACATGTTAATTTCATGGGTAACTTTGCTACTATTGTTTCGGGCATGTAGACAATGAGGATTCTTATCTACGATATGGCCTTATGCTTTTTGTACTTAAAAGTCATTTTCAATTAAAGGGTAATTTAAAACAAAAATACTTTAATATTTTTCTTATAAAAATTTAGGATGTTACAATGTGGTATCACAGGATTCTACGATTCTGAATACTTATACAATTATTTTTACTGAAATAAACTCTATATTGTTAAATAAAATGGTAGTAGTATTACTATCGCTCGCCTCCGCCGCCCCCACCGGATTTGCAAGTAATATTATTTCCATTTCATGAGCATATATATTGTGAATAGTTTACTACTCCGATAAATTCCACGCTCAATAGCATGCTTTTGGTTTTAGATTATATATACAATGACATATGATTTTGCCATCATAAGCATGATTCGTTATTTTCTTATCAGAATAAGATACACATGATGTTTTGACTATATAATTATGTTGATTATCTGTGTTACAAACTTGCTGGGCGGAAAAAAAAATTACAACTGGACTACAAAATTACAACTCGAAAACAGAAACTTCAAACTCGTACGTAAATGAAAAAATTACAAAACTTGAAACAGAATTGAAAATACACGAAAATAAATTATAAAAAACGTAAACTAATGCCAAGTCGAGGAATCCTCTATCCGCAAGACGAAATACGCCCCGGTAGTGCTCTCGGTTCTGACGTATCGCCCCCAAAGATAAAACAGCAACGTCTCGTAGGTAGTAGCACCACAAGACCTACGAGCTCCGGCGAACTGGAAGAGGTGAGGACAGAGCTCCGACTTATGATATGCAGAGAATGCTCAAAACTGATTGACTATATTGAGTTCGAAAAATTGCATGTCTGATGCAAATGAGATGCATGCCTATTTATTGGCCATCTCACACACCTGCAGGGATCAGGATTTAATACAGCCACTAATGGCTATCATAATGCAGTCATTTATGCTGCATTATGGTCAGGAGTTACGAATTTTAAACAAATGGCAGGGGTTACAAAATTCAAACCTGCCATTAACTCCTCCTCATAAAACCTGGGAGGTTACTTCCGGGTTGGACTGAATTTGAACAGTCAGGACGCACCTGGACTGTATTCAGCTCCTTAACCATTTGACGGATGTACCTGGACATCCTTATGTGCACATACGAGCCCAACTACGTTGTTGAGCTTGTCCAAAAAATTCTTTAAGCTAGCCCAAGGCCAAGCCCACGAATAGGCCCAAAGACCAATTGCCAAGATCCAAGATCCAAGATCCAAGACCAAGGTCAAGGCCAAGGTCCACGGCACGCGGCTCGCGGCTCGCGGCCGCGGCCGAGGCCGAGGCGAGGCGGGCGGGCGGCGGCGGCAGCGCGCGCGTGTTCGCGCGTGTGGGCTTTAAGCCCATACACATGTGCCATTAATTATTACATGCATAAAGGTAACTCCTTATATACTAGAATAATGATGGTTCATTATTCAATGTGGGATTCAATCCCTTCATAATTAAGTGACAAACTTTAATTCACTATTTCTCACTCACCGGGAATCGGTTTAGAGAAAGTGAATATACCACGTTCATCTACACGGAACGTAGATCGATACTATGATATTTAATTTTACAAAATAAAATTAAAATCATTAACGATTCCAACAATCCCCCACATGAGTGAAAATAGCCTAAATGCAATATGTAGACTCAAGCTCAGTCCTCGAGAGGCGTTAAAGTATAAGGATAGGTAGTTCGTGACTTTGAACCTTCCGTAGTTAACATCATTAGGTACACAGGCGGATTAGTGGCTTGATACTTTGAACTATTCCCCCACGGCGTGCACCGAGACAATGGTGCTAACACTTGAACACCTCAACCTCATCCGTTCTCACGTTTTGTGTCCTTTGCGGGCCTTGGACACCCCTTTGGATTCATAAGTGACTTCCACGAGACAGTTCCACCTCCAATGGTGAACACGTAACCACTTGTAGAAAATGAACTTTTCGTATCGGATATCCAATTCGCATCACAGTACCCTTCAAGTACCGGGGGGTATCTCGAATAGTGTAGCCCAAGGTTTTGAGTATACTTTAAGTACCTCAAAACTCTAACGAGAGCTTTCCAATGTTCTTTGCTTGGATTGCTCGTGTAATGACTTAATTTGTTCATAACGCAAGCTAAATCAGGTCGAGTGCAATTTGTAAGATACATTAAACACCCAATGACTCGTGCATATTCTTCTTGTGCAACGGGCTCCCCTCAATTTTTGCTCAAGTGATCATTTAAATCTATTGGGGTCTTAGCCGGCAAGCTATCAAAAGCATTAAACTTCTTGAGAACTTTCTCGGCATAGTGAGATTGTGTCAAGATGATTCCATCTGATTTTCTTAAAATTTTCATTCCAAGAATCACATCTGCTAGCCCCACGTCTTTCATGTCAAAATTTCTTTTTAACATGTTCTTAGTATCGTTAATCACTTGTATATTATTACCCATGATTAACATGTCATCTATATAAAGACACACAATAACATAACCGTTATTAGTGTTCTTAATATAAACACATTTATCACACTCGTTTATTTTAAAACCATTTGATAACATTACATTATCAAACTTCAAGTGCCACTGTAGTGGAGCTTGTTTCAATCCATATAGTTTGCATACCTTTTTCTCTTGTCCAGGTACTACAAACCCTTCAGGTTGTTCCATATAGATCTCTTCATCCAGATCACCGTTCAGAAAAGCAGTCTTAACATCCATTTGATGAATCTCTAGATCGTGCAAAGCAGCAATCGCGAGAAGCACTCGAAAATATGTAATTCTCGTTACAGGTGAATAGGTATCGAAAAAATCGTACCCTTCCTTTTGTTTGAAACCTTTGACTACTAAACGAGCTTTATACTTGTCAATTGACCCATCAGACTTATACTTTCTTTTAAGGATCCATTTGCATCCTAAGGGCTTACAACCTTCAGGTAAATCAACCAAAACCCAAATTTGGTTTTGTAAAATTGAGTCAATTTCACTCTAAAC
The DNA here is from genome assembly GCA_033398695.1 of Orobanche coerulescens. Lineage (NCBI taxonomy): Eukaryota > Viridiplantae > Streptophyta > Magnoliopsida > Lamiales > Orobanchaceae > Orobanche > Orobanche coerulescens. Next base: position 130,959,827 of record CM065806.1, on the reverse strand, counting down.
AGCTTCTTTCCAGAGCAACCCGTCTGGTCTGGCATAAGCTACTTTGATCGACGTTGGTTCTTCATCCAACATGAATGCTATGTAGTTAGGTCCAAATGTCTTTGGTGTCCTAACCCTACTACCACGTCTCGGTTCTACATCTTCCAGATTAGATCTCGATCGCTTACGTGACTTTGGATCTATATCCACAGGTTTTGAACTTGTTCCTTCATCTTCAACTCTATTACTAGAATTGTTCTCAACTTTATCATTATCCTTACAAGGATATATGTTTTTAAAGAATACAGCATTCCTCGATTCAATTGTTGTTCCCACACTCATTTCAGGTACATCTGACTTGTGGATAACAAACCGATAGGCACTACTGTTCAGTGCATACCCAATAAAGATACAATCGACCGTCTTAGGTCCGATTTTAACTTGTTTAGGTAGAGGTACCTCAAGCTTAGACAAACACCCCCACACTTTGAGATATTTGTATGAAGGTTTTCTACCTTTCCACAACTCATAAGGGGTAATATCCTTACCTTTGCGTGGAATCTTGTTCAATATGTAGTTGGCTGTCAAGACAGCTTCCCCCCACATGTTCTGGGGCAACCCTGAACTAATCAATAAGGCATTCATTATATCTTTAAGGGTTCGATTCTTACGTTCAGCAACGCCATTAGATTGTGGTGCATATGGAGCTGTTGTTTGATGAATTATACCACTTTCGTTGCATAATTCCTCAAACGGGGCTACATATTCGCCACCTCTATCGCTTTGAACCATCTTGATACGACAGCCTAATTGATTTTCGGCTTCATTCTTGAAGTTCTTAAAAGCTTCAATAGCCTCATCTTTACTTCTCAAAAGATTAAGATAACAATATCTTGTGCAGTCATTGATAAAAGTGATAAATTACTTCTTACCGCCTCTAGTTTGCACAAACTTTAAATCACCCACATCTGTGTGAATTAATTCAAGGGGTTGTGTGTTTCGTTTTACCGAATGAAACGGAAGTTTCGTCATTTTTGCTTCAACACAAATTTCACATTTGTTTTGAGTATTGACTTCATTTAATTTTAGTAAATCTAAGGTTACTAATCTTTTTATAGCATTTAGATTCACATGACCTAATCTACAATGCCATAAATCAGAACACTCAGTCAAGTAAGAGGAAGCAGTAGCATTTTCATTAGCATTACTGGACTTGGTTACATGGCGTTTAGCCAAAGCATTAAGTTTAAAGAGTCCCTCCATGAGGTAACCCTTACAAAAAAACCTATCAAATTTTTTTATGATAATTCTATCCGACTCAAACACTAGTTTAAACCTCTTTTTAACTAGTATAGGGCCTGAGATCAAATTCTTCCTCATGTCCGGAACATGAAACACATTCTTCAAGGTGAGTGTTTGTCCGGATGTAAGTTTGAGGTCCACTTCTCCAACTCCGATAATTTCAGATGAAGCTGGATTACCCATGTTGAGCTTCCTCCCCTCAACAGCTTGATAGTTCTTAAACTGGCTCCTATCGGCACCAACGTGGGCGGTCGCACCGGTGTCAACGTACCAACCACCTTGGTTCTCAACGTGGTTGACTTCTTCGGTGACCACAGCAGCAAGGTCATCCTCTTTCCATTCGCCGTTAGTCTCGGCGATATTGGCAACATGTTTCTTCTTCTTGTTGGCCTTCGGCTTTCGACAGTCTTTCGCCGTATGCCCATGTTTGCCACAGTTGAAGCAATCGCCATCAAACTTCTTGACTGGTTGCTTCCCTTTGCTCTTGTTTTGGACACTTGGACGAGCCCTTTTATTGGAGGGTCCGCCATGCTCCAACAGATTGGCCTTAGCATCAATCAGGCCTTTTGGTTTGTGGTCATTTTTGCGTACATCAGACTCGATACGCAATTTCACAATCAAATCTTCAAGAGTCATCTCCTTTCGCTTGTGCTTAAGGTAGCTCTTGAAGTCTTTCCAACTGGGAGGCAACTTCTCGATCACAGTTGCAACAGTAAAATCGTCCGGTAGGACCATTCCCTCGGCATTGACATCATGAACGATGAGTTGGAACTCTTGTACTTGTTCCATGACAGGCCTTGAGTCAACCATCTTGTAGTCCAGATACTTGGCGACTACAAACTTCTTTGTACCTGCATTATCACTACGGTACTTCTTTTCAAGTGCTTCCCACATCTCTTTTGATGTGTTTACAACAGAGTATACATTGTACAAACTATCCTCTAAAGAATTCAGAATAAAGTTTTTACAAAGATAGTCTCCATTGTGCCAGTTGTCATAGGCAGCTCGGACTGTAAAACTAGTCTCTTGAGCACTTGGCACTGGTGGTGCATCTTCCTTAAGGAAGTTAGCAAATCCCAATGTTGTCAAATAGAACAACATCTTTTGTTGCCACCTTTTAAAGTCGGAATCACCAAACTTTGGTGGCTTCTCGGCGGTAGGCATCATCCTAGGCCCCGAGGTTGTTCCAAAAAAGGAACCACTCGTGTTGAACCCGTAGGCTCCAACACTAGATCCTAACATGGATCCCACGGTACCACTAAAAGTGGAACCTACGGTGCCACTCGAGGTGGATCCACCGGTAGTAAGAAATGGGTTCGAAAACACCCATGGAGTTGTTGAGGAGGTAGTCGAGCTCATCATGCTGGACAAGGTTGCGGCAATTGTGTTTGCCACGGTCGAAGCTTCGGTCGCGGAGGCAAAGGCATCGGTGGTGGCGGAGTCGGTGGCAGAAACGGTCGTCATCTCCAGTTGTAGGATTTAGCAAGTAATATTTCGTCTTGCGCTTGTTGATTATCTGGGTTACAAACTTGCTGGGCGAAAAAAAAAATTACAACTGGACTACAAAATTACAACTCGAAAACAGAAACTTCAAACTCGTACGTAAATGAAAAAATTACAAAACTCGAAACAGAATTGAAAATACACGAAAATAAATTATAAAAAACGTAAACTAATGCCGAGTCGAGGAATCCTCTATCCGCAAGACGAAATACGCCCCGGTAGTACTCTCGGTTCTGACGTATCGCCCCCAAAGATAAAACGGCAACGTCTCGTAGGTAGTAGCACCACAAGACCTACGAGCTCCGGCGAACTGGAAGAGGTGAGGACAGAGCTCCGACTTATGATATGCAGAGAATGCTCAAAACTGATTGACTATATTGAGTTCGGAAAATTGCATGTCTGGTGCAAATGAGATGCATGCCTATTTATAGGCCATCTCAAACACCTGCAGGGACCAGGATTTAATACAGCCACTAATGGCTATCATAATGCAGTCATTTATGCTGCATTATGGTCAGGAGTTACGAATTTCAAACAAATGGCAGGGGTTACGAAATTCAAACCTGCCATTAACTCCTCCTCATAATACCTGGGAGGTTACTTCCGGGTTGGACTGAATTTGAACAGTCAGGACGCACATTCAGCTCCTTAACCATTTGACAGATGTACCTGGACATCCTTATGTGCACATACGAGCCCAACTACGTTGTTGAGCTTGTCCAAAAAATTCTTTAAGCTAGCCCAAGGCCTAGCTCACGGCCAAGCCCATGAACAGGCCCAAAGACCAGCCCAAAGATCAATTGCCAAGATCCAAGTCCAAGTCCAAGGCCAAGGCCAAGGCCAAGGCGAAGGTCCAAGGTCCACGGCACGCGGCACGCGGCTCGCGGCCGCTGCCGAGGCCGGGCGGGCGGCGGCGGCGGCGCGCGCGTGTGCGCGCGTGTGGGCTTTAAGCCCATACACATGTGCCATTAATTATTACATGCATAAAGGTAACTCCTTATATACTAGAATAATGATGGTTCATTATTCAATGTGGGATTCCATCCCTTCACAATTAAGTGACAAACTTTAATTCACTATTTCTCACTCACCGGGAATCGGTTTAGAGAAAGTGAATATACCACGTTCATCTACACGGAACGTAGATCGATACTATAATATTTAATTTTATAAAATAAAATTAAAATTATTAACGATTCCAACAAATTACGCATAGTATACCAGTTATAGCCTTAAAATTGCTACGAGAAATCATGACTAGGATTTTGTGTGCCATATCATTCAAATGGCACGCACGAGGAGAATATGTATAAAATATTACTTACCATAATATAGTGTCCTCTATTAGAGGATATGAGAGTATTTTAGAGCTAATGGCAGTACGAGATGTAGAGATGTTAAACGGGCTAGTCCTAGCGGTTTCGGGCAAGCCCTAGCGGGCTTCGAGCTAAACAGTCCGGGCCAAAAAAGCCCGGATTTAAACGGGCTAGGAAATATCGGCCCTAACTCTAACCCTAACGGGTTTCGGGCTAAACGGGCTAAATATTTGAAAATCTATTTTTTATTTTATATAAGTCATAAACAAAAAAAAAACTGTAACAATATATTTTATATATATAGTAACAACTATACTATAATAAATATAACAAAAAATATACTTTTATGTATATACATATATATATACACACTATATTAACAAATACTGTAATAATATATATTATATATAATATTAATATTTATTACATATACTATAATATTAATATATGTTATATAAATATAGTATTACTGTAAGTTGAAATTAACAATATATATATATATATATATATATATATATATATATATATCGGGCTTCGGGCTAGCCCTTGCGGGCTTCGGGCTAGCCCTAACGGGCTTCGGGCTAAACGGTCCGGGCCAAAAAAGCCCGAATTTAAACGGGCTAGGAAATATCGGCCCTAACCCGGTTTTTTAGCGGGTTAAACGGGCCAGCCCTACGGGCCCGAGCCCGTTTAACATCTCTAACGAGATGAGAGTATATCTTTAAGATGTACGATAATTCATGAGAGGGTGTAAATTATCTATGCATATGTATGTCACGAAGTTGTGGGTAAAAGAAGTTTCGTCAATTCAAAAATATATTACATACCATGTGAGTGGCTGTAACACCCCTAGAAATCCACCATGAATGTTACACGTCGTATAACCTTCTCACGAGGATCTACCAAGCTAAACATCACATAAATGAACAAATGCTTGCCCGGCCAGGGTCAAACAAAATAATAACTTTATACAACAATTACCCACGCAGGGGTCGAAGTACAATACAGCGGAAGACTGATTACAACTCTAACAGTACAACATAACTCGACCAAACTCTCATCCCTTGATTAGTATCGTAGCTCGTCACTTCCTGTGCCGATCCTGGAACTGCTCCTCAAGAACCTGCAGGTACCTGGACGCAATACAGACATTCACCCCCAATTACTCGGGGGTTAGTAAAACTCCACAGTTTTACTAGTGCAAGCATCAAATCATGCGAAATGTAACAAGCAAACATCAATCATGGATCAGATACAATAACCAAGTACCAAATCATTCCCGAGAGTTTTAACAATTTAGAAAACGAGCAAGGAATTATTCGCAAGTAAAATTCTCATCTAGGGGATTTTTAGAAATACAAAACCTTTAGGACCTCGAGTCCTGATTTGTAAAACCTTTTCGAAAACCTTAGGGTTCTAACCCAAATCTCGATTTGTATTTCGGCAATTTACAGTACGAAAATATTTCCATAAATCTCGTGGGGCTCGGCCCAACATTCTTTTCTTAAAAACTTTCTTTTAAAACATTGATTGTCAAAACATTGTGACACCGTGATGTACCATCACGTGTCTCTAGGTTCAACAACCAACACGGCTAAACCACACACACTAATCGAACATAAACAATATTGACACCATGATCCATCGTCACATGTCTCCGTAGGTTCAACAACCCACATGGACTAAAATAACCACAACAACATCACAAATATGTTGGGATTCGGTGATTAAAATCGAATTACGTAGCGAAAAATAAACCGGTCCAACTGGATAAAACCAAACCCCAAAAATGGACCGATCAAGCATCATATAAACGAATAAAAATAACGAAGAAGAGAATAAAAGAATACTTACCCTCGTAGTCCTTTGATAATATAATCTTCGAAGGAAAAACCCGAAAAAGATTTCTCCGGTTACCGACACGAACACAAATCCAATTCATTGTAGCTTGTTGAATGATCCAACACCGAAATTGCCGAATGTCTCAATGTTATTACGCATCGGATATTGATCGGAAAAATAAAATATCAATTCGTTCTCAAAGAACACGGCTATGAATTGATACGGTATTTTTCTTCTCTTCTCTTCTTCCTTTTCTTTCTCTAAAAAATGAACCAAGAAATTGATGAAATTATTTCTCCTCCTCACCAATATGTTCTCACGGCTGATGCTGTGTGTGTGTATTTATTTCACAAGTCTTGTTCAAAACAAAGACCAACACACCATTTTATATAACTAATGAGATAATATTATGAGATATGGAATATAATCCCATGTCTTCATCATTTGCCATATAAAATACACCTCACATATTAGGAAGTAACATGGAAGGTGTGTAAAAGGTGAGGGGGCAGCGCACTTGGTATTAGGTGAGAAAACGAGTCGAGCCACTCGGTTCATGTACCGAACGTTCGCGTGTCTAGTCCGTTAAATATACTTCGTTTTCTCCCAAATATATTTATACTTATTTAATTAATCCAATTAATTAATTTCATCAAATACAAAATTATAATAATATATTTCCATGACATAATTAATTATGAATTAAATTAATCACTCGGTAATTAATTTCAATTCACTAGACCGCATGATTTATCAAATAAATCAAATTAGATATCTAATATCCAATATTAACGAAGAGATAATAAATACATATTTATCCATCAAATATCCTTGTGCGCGACTCCGTACGTCTGTCTTAGTCGGCAACGGGAGGAACCAAGGAGTACGGATAACACTTAGCCAGTCTAGTGCTTCGTACCGTAACCCAACTAAGAACGAATGATCTGATCATTCCAAAACTAATATGTCGTGAATATCGTATACGTATAAACCCTTTAATCATATGTCCCGATCAAGTATTAGGGTCACGGTAAAGTCAAACCCTATTAAAACTTGACTCTATGCATTTTGTTAATGCAAACCGAGATCATCGAGCTCTCGTGTATCAAATACAACTATCTCTAAATGCTTTAGCCAAAGACTTATAATATCATTTGCCATTAACCGCATAGGACATTTACCTGCTCACTTACAGGAGAAAGAATTATGTCTTGGTATTCAGTAGAGACTGTTACTTGCCCACTATGTTGCATTTCGAGGTTGACCCCACCCACCGGCGATTGGATCGAACTACTCTAATGAATAACTTAATGTCATAAGCACATCTCCTACTGAAACCTCAAGTCAAAGGTCCACGTATACCTATCACAACCTTTCGATCCAGTCATTGACAAATCCTGAGTGATATTCATGTGATCAAATTAAGGTGAGTCGTGTTCGAGTATACTAATCTCATTAGCATACCTATAACGTGTCCTCCCACTAACCTTTAGTGAAGACCGGCACTCTACATGTCAAAGTAAACGTTATATAAGTCTTTTCTAAACTTATTGCGCAGTTAAGTTTTATCGACTTGCGAACGAGTTAAGCATTCGAGCTCTAAACACTTCAGTGCCTATCTCCTTATCTTCATAAGGAGTAGAATATTTGTTCTCAAATGCAAGGACTATTATTTTACATACCAAATCACAATGCCAGTGAAATATAATAATATAGAGATAATAATTGCCTTATTAAATATACATAATTACAAAACAAATGCTCTCACTCTCTCATCCTCTAAGTGGCATTCGAGGGCATATCCCTAACAATCTCCCACTTACACTCAATGCCAAAAACTATGAAATCTAATAACCATACTCTCCAGATGTCTCTCTAAGACCTTCTGAGGCTTGGTAAGCGGATCAGCAACGCTATTTGTTGTGTCTACTCTCTGCGGTATGACATTTCCTTCCTGAACCATTTTTCTAACCAAATTATAATTTCTCGCAATATGTTTGGTATTGTCGTGAGACTTAAGCTCCATAGCCTATGAAACAGCTCCGTCGTTGTCACAAAACAGCGTCACGGGCTTCTCCACATTAGGAACCACTTGAAGTTTCTCAGTGAACTTCTTAATCCAAAAAGCTTCTTTAGTAGCCTCCGTGGCTGCCTGATATTCGGCTTGACATGTAGAGATAGCAGTCGAACTTTTCTTGGCACTTCTCCAAGAAACTGCCCCACCATTCAGAGTGAAGATATACCCTGATGTGGACATCTGAGCATCCATGTCCCCCGAAAAATCTGAGTCTGTATACCCATCACTCTAAGTTCTCCACCGCCGTATGTAAGAACCAAGTTTTTAGTCCTCCTTAGGTACTTAAGAATGTTCTTTACGACAGTCCAATGTTCCTGCCCTAGATTTGACTGAAACCGACTTACTACACTCACAGCATAGGCAATATCCGATCTAGTATAAATCATAGTGTACATGAGGCTACCTACTGTCTAAGCATAGAGCACCTTACTCATTTCCTTTCTGTCTTCCTCACTCTGAGGACACATCTCTAAGGAAAGTTTTGCACCATGTTGTATAAGAAGGAAACCTCTTTTAGAATCTTCCATCCTAAATCGCTTCAGGATCCTTTCTAATAAGAGGGCTTGGGAAAGACCTAACATTCTTTTCGCTCTATCCCAGTAGAGGCGAATACCCAGAATATAGGTAGCTTCTCCCAAGTCTTTCATTGAGAACTCTTTAGAAAGCCAAGCTTTCACATAACTGAGTATTCCTACGTTGTTTCCTATAAGTAGAATGTCATCTACATCATGTATTAAGAATGCAATTTTGCTCCCACTAACCTTCTTGTAAATACAGGGCTCCTCTTCATTTTAGACAAAATCAAACTCTTTGACTGTCTCGTTAAAAGGAAGATTCCAACTCCGAGAAGCTTACTTCAGTCTATAAATGGCACGCTGAAGTTTGCATACTTTATGAATATTAGTTTGAGATATGAATCCCTTAGGTTGTTCCATGTAAATCTCCTCCTCGAGGAATCCATTTAGGAATGCCATTTTCACATTCATTTGCCATATTTCATAATCTAAGTGGGCTGCTATGGCAAGCATCATGCGAATAGACTTAATCATAGCTATAGGCGAGAAGGTCTCGAAGTAATCGATTCCTTCTCTTTGGGAATAATCCTTTGCCACAAGCCTGGCCTTATAGGTATCGACCTTGCCATATCCATCAGTCTTTCTTTTATAGATCCATTTGTTTCCAATAGGCACTATGCCTATAGGACGATCTACTAAAGTCCAGACCTGATTAGCATGCATTGAGTCTATCTCAGCTTCCATAGCTTCTTGCCACTTGGCGGAGTCAACATCTACCATCGCTTGGTCGTATGTAGAAGGATCATTCTCTGGACTACTTTCTATCATCTCATGGACACCCAGTTCCTCTTGATGTAGATAGCCATACTATTAGGAATATGCCCTCGAATGCCACTCAGGGGATGAGAGAGTAAGGGCATTGTACTTGTAATTATGGAATAATTAATAAAAAGGCAATACGATTCATTCACTATTTATTGTATTTCAATTGCATTCTTGACTTGGTAAACATTGAAGTGAAATCCATGTAAATAAATCGAACATTCCATTCTCGTTATGGGATAAGAGGAAATGCACTAGAAGTGTTTAAAGTTTATTTACGTAAATTGTTCGCAAGTCAATAAAATAAACTTAAAATGGGCATTAAGTTTTAATACGACTTGTATAACTGATGCTAGGACGTGTGCACGTCTTGATAGCATAGTTATAAGTATATTGGTGGGGACAGTATACTCGAACACGACTCATACTCGATTCAGTCATACGGTATTCACTCTCGGAGAGTCGATGACGAATTGAAAGGTTGTGATAGTATACGTGGACCTTTGACTTGAGGGTTCAGTAGAAGATGTGCCTGTGACGTTTAGTTTGTCATTAGAGTAGTTAGACTCATTTGCTTAATTGCTGAGTCGACCTCGAAGTGCGGACTATACGGGCAGGTAGCAGTCTTTACTGTACGCCAAGAAAGGATTCTATCTCCTGTTAGTGAGCAGGAGAATGTCCTATACGGTTAATGGCAAATAAGATCATAAGTCTTTGGCCAAAGCATTCTGATATAGTCTGTTGTGTCAAGAATTACACTCTCCGACCGGCGATCGCCTCGGAGATCGGGCGACGAAGCATCGCTGCCAGGCAGAGCCGGCCGACTCCGACCAAGGCGACCAAGCCTTAGCCCCACAGGCAAGCATAAATTGGCCAAACCGAAGGTCCCAGGACAAGTCCCGGTACCGAGCAATCGACACCACAGACGATCGTCTCTCGGTACTCGGCGACCGACTCCTGGCGACCGACTAGCGGACGATCATCTCTCGGCACCTGCCGACCGACCCTTGGTGACCGACCGATGCCGACCCTCAGCAACTGGCCGATGGCGACCTCTAATGACCAGCTAGAGACGACCGTCTCATGTCGATCAGTGCCGATGGCCATCCAGTCGGCAAAGGCCGAGCCTCAGGACAGACACCATGTGCAAGAGCCGAGACAAGATCCGCGAATCACGGACCGTTGACCACGGCACAAGATCCGTCCACTGCCGACAGCCCGCCGAAAGTCGCGCAGGGCCGCATGTGATCGACTCGACGCGTGCCGGCTCTTCATCGACCGCCACTGGGCATGGCCAGTAGCCTTGGACTTTAGGCAGACTGCCAGCATCTTCCTTGGACTTTAGCCCGACAGCCCGGGTGATCGCCCCATTATAATATTGGCCGGTGGGCGATCGCCCCATTATTATAATGGCCGGAAGGCGATCGCCCACCAAAGGACAAGACTCGGCTGCCACTATATATACAAGGCTCCCTGCACTTGGATTGTTCTTGAACTCCCTCCGGATTTCACGCAATACAGAAGCAAAACACTCAGCACTTGGCTATCTCCAACTCTTGGCAACAGCTATCATTCGGTACTTCTTCTCCCGGCCTCTCTCATCAGGCAGACGATCGGCAGGGACGAAGAACACCGAGCTTCGCTCAAGAGCCGGATAAACAGAGTCTTTTTACACCCATTGTATCTAGATTTCTCACATTAATACTTGTATCCACGAATATTTGTATTAATAACATCTCGCGAGAGCATTCAAGCCCGGGCCTAACAAAACCGGCAAATCTTGTATTATTTTTCTTCTCTCGTAAGTGCTCCCGCAATTGTTCTTTGTTGTCCGTCTTCCAGCAGTATTAATCTTCGGATAAATATTTTGGGCAACAACAATTGGCGCTAGAAGGAGGGGATCTAACCCTCAAATTTTTATTCCTACCGTCTCGAAGAACACTCACTGTTCTCGGGGAATATACTTGAAGTGACACTCACTGCACTTCAAAGAAATCTTTCAGAAATCATGTCTTCCGCCTCCGCGTCGAAGAAAGCCGCTGACCAGCCGGCCAGACCCCCTGTTCCGTCCCAGTCCGAGCCGCAGCCGATGGTGGAAGGCAGCCGCCGCGGTCAGAGACGCTCGATCCCGTCCCTGGACGGCGGCCCGAGCCTCTCGCTCGATCAGCTCCGAACCAATGAACAGATCGATGAGGTCATGGCCGTCCTACATGTAATACCCAGTTGTAACTCAGTAATTATCACTCAGTAATTATCATTCATTATTTATCATTCAGTAATTGATACTCAGTAATCTCATTCATCATTGATCATTTGTCACTCATATTCAGTCATGGTATTTATCATTCAGAGTAATTGTATCGTGTATCAATCGTCATTCATCACTAATCTGATTGGAGTTTCGTGCCGTGTTTATCATCATTGTCATTTTCGTTGCGAGCTGTGCGTGAGGAGTAGCGCACGCTACATACTCCATTTAGCGTACGCTAATTGGGTATAGGTAACGCACGCTACCACTCAGCCTTAGCGCACGCTAAGGTTACCTTGGCTGCGATCCGTAAGGTACCGATCGCAGGTGAGTTATAAGTAGTGCACGCTACGATTGGTAAGTAGCGCGCGCTAGCGGGTTGAAGTAGCGCACGCTAATATGAGGTGTAACGCGCGCTAAGGACGGATCAGGTTGAGTCCAGTGGCTACTGGACTGCACTGGATTATTTCATAGCGCACGCTATGTGTTGTTGTTAGCGTACGCAACCGATATATTAGCGCACGCTAAACAATGGTTGTAGCGCACGCTATCGAGGTCAGATCAGAGGGCAGACAGTTTTCTGGACTCCAGTAATGGGCATCAATAATTCGTTAACGCACGCTAATAATGGATCTTAGCGCACGCTAGTAAAATGGCCGTAGCGCACGCTACAAGAAGGTACGTAGCGCGCGCTACCGTGTTCGGACAGTGGGTACTGGACTACCCAAATTACTCGTTAGCGCACGCTACGCTCAAGGGCTAGCGCACGCTAACCTGGACTGAGTATAAATTGGACAGTTTAGTCTGAGTTCGTCATTTTTTATCTCATTTCATTCCTTCGGTAGTTTTGGGCGATTTCGAGCGATTCGGAGAGGATTCTTCGAGGTGTAATTATCAATCATCATCTTCAAGCTCATCTTTCGGATTGATCATCATTTCATCATCTTCATCACATCGAATCAAAGGTATTAATCTCTTAGATCTACAATTTCGGATTTTTGGGGTTTTCCTTCCGATTTCTTCGTGTAAGCTTGGATTATCATTGGAATATGTTAGATATGGATTATCTACCTTGGATAAGTATATTCTTACGGATTTAATGGTTATTTTCGGAATTATTTCAAGAACCCTTGGGGTTGACTTCGGTTAATTGGGGATTTTCCGATTGATGTTGTTGTAATCATGAATTATGGATTCCTAATGGATTATTGATATCATTGAAGCGTTTTGTTAGTTCGAAATACTCATTTTAGTGTTGGTTTCAACATATTCGGGATTGGATATTTTCGAAGTCGTGTGGTTGGTTACGTATTCGTTGGAATGCCCCAATGAGTTTGATTATCGTTGTTTCGACCTTTGGGTTAGTCGTGTTTTGTTGTTTGATGCGTGTATTGAACGGTTGTTGGTAATTATTGTTATTCAAGGTTGTTCGAGCGACCGGTATTTCACTTAGGACGTTGTTCGTGGACGGGCATTCTTCATCGGTATTGGGTAAGTTGATTCTTACCCGGTTAAAAGGATATTCATTCCTTTTGTTGTTGATCATTCATAATCATAACTCATTCATCATTGTATTAATCATTTTGAGACTTGTAATTGTCGGATAATCATTTCATTAGCGAGGAACGGCGGTTCCAATTATTTCATTGAAAACTATCAGTCACTTCATTATCACTTTCGTATCGGTGAGTCATTCTTGACTTTGTCGGATTAGTATTATTCATTGATATTCATTATGGTCATTCTTGTTCATATGACCTTCTGGGTTCATATTGCGTGGCCGGGTGCGGATGTGTGGAATTTTTAGTCGGGCACGTGATGGCCATGTATTGGGAGTGATACATTGGACTGTGCACACAGTAACGATTACCTCCGTGAGCCTAATTAGGTACAAGGATGGGTGTGTCCGGTCATCCGTCTTGTACACTTGCACAGAACACTACGGGCGTACTATGATGCTCCTCTGCAGCGTAATTCATAACTAAGGATATTTCATAACTTCAGTTAAATCATGTTTGTGTATTTTCAACCCTTGAGGATTGTTGTTACGTATGGCGACCCGTTGGGGATTTTATTTTCAGTCACGGCAAGGCAAAGGCACGGGAAGAGCATGTTGACGGCGACGAGTCCAGATGATACTAGTAGGGGGCCCCATCATTCCGTTTGTTCATCATTTTCATCATTTCATCATTTCATTATTTCGCCATTTGTATTTACCGCTGCAAATTCCGTTTGTAATGTTTATTTATTCATGGTGGTGTATTTTATCTTCATATAAAATACACTAGTATTCGGTATTGTCCTGGTGTGTTGTACTTAAACTCCTCATCGGAGTGTTTGGTAATATAATGTGGTTCGGTACTACAATTATATTATTTAATTCATCATTTTCATTTGCCTGGTGGGTCCCAGTCGGGGATTCACGGCACTGTAATATCCGCCTAGTTTGGGGTGTTACAGAGTTGGTATCGGAGCGTGGTTTTGAATACTACCCTCCAAGTCATGTCTCATTTGAAATCATCGTCATCGGACTAGTATCATTGGACTTTCGCGTCACGTGTGACCGGTGCAAATGCCGAGCCAATCAGACCAAGAACTGTAAGATTTCTAATGCCATGGTATAATTTCTGGCATTAATCATTCATTCATAATTCATCAGTTAACAATCCTCAATCATCATTGTCATTTGGACCACGACGGTCAGGTTAACTCATCAATCAGTCAATTCATTTCATTATTCAGTTGTTGATCAGGAAGATCAATCATTAATCTTGTTAACTCATTCAAGATAATCATTTCGGTAACTTCATCAGATAATCATGTCACGTCAATTAATCATTCATGTAATCGTTGTATTTGAGCGCGTATGCTCATTTTCATCATTTCGTAATATAATCATAATGTGATACTCATGCGAGATATATAACCATCATATGACTTTCCACTTCAGTATGGAAAGGGCTGGCAGAGGACGTGGAGGACGAGGCCGTGGAGCGGGCCGAATCCCGAGAACTCGTGCGAATACACGTGCGAATGCCAGGAATAACGCTAACTCATCGAGCAGCGACGCTGCCACTCACTCACCTGGACGCGATCATTCACTATCGGGGAGTCGTACCCGGGACACGGCTCAGTTAGAGGGTGTCCGGGTTGACCCACTCGCTTTTATGCAGGGCATGATGGCCCAAATGACCCAGATGGCTCAGTTGATGGAGACGATGCATAACTCCGTCAATCAGAATCAACAGGCTCCTCCGCCGCCACCTCAGAGGCAAGAGAGGAATGTGAGTAATATCATCGGTGATATCTCTCGCCAGAGGCCACCTACTTTTGAGGGCTCGCCTGAGCCGGCAGATATCATTCATTGGCTCGAGCATTTCGAGAAATTGTTTGCTATGGTAGAGTGTCCCGAAGGACACAAAGTTTCTGTTGCGGCTTACTACCTGGGTAAGAGCGCACATTCTTGGTGGTTATCGTTGAAGCCCACCGAAGGATCTTGTACTTGGGATCAGTTCAAGACTCTCATGATGGAGAGGTATTATCCGGCCCCACTCAGAGAGGCCAAGCTATCAGAATTGCTCAACCACGACCCCTCAACATACTAGTATGTTCTATCAATTGCCGAGAAATTTCAGGAACTTCTAACTTTCGACGCATCAATCAATCAATAAGAGGAGGATAAGATCAAATATTTCAGAAGAGGTGAAAACCCCGTATGAGACTTCGTTATTTAATCATAATTGCACCACGTTGGCCGAATTCATTGAGAAAGCTCTCACCTACGAGCTTATCGCTAAGGAAATTGCTAAGTAGCAACCTTCGTCTGCTAGCAAGAAATCGAAGAATCGTAATCATCTGAAGGCGGTCGACAACCTTCAAGAAACCCCGTGCGGGCTCTGCTTTCGAGCGACCTCCGTGTCGTCTAAACCCGCGAATCTCGGGCCACGAGCGCCGTGCCATCACCGTTACAACCGTGGGGATCTTGGTCATGTCGGCACTAAGTGTCCGAGACAAATCACGTGTCATAATCTGTGGAATTGTGGGACATAAGGCCCGTTTTGCCGTAGGGACTCCAAACCTACTCAGACGTCATCTCGTGCACCTAAGCCACTGCTCGTAATCGTGCCACTCAATCAACGTCGTTTAAAACAATAGGAGCGACTAAAGGTGGAGCTTTTAGCCGCCAGACGGAGCGTCGGTCTGGGACTAGCAAGCCCCGGATTTATGAGATGAAGAAGACCGATGATCCAGAGGCCCGAATGATCTCAGGTACACTCGATATTCTATCTCAACCTGTGTGTACCCTTTTTGATACTGGTGCATCGCATTCATTCATTTCCGAGTCATGTTTGAGTAGACTACGTCTGGGTAATGCTACTAGTTGTGAGCCTTATGTCATTGGACTACCTGATGGTAGACGAATTATCGGTAATCGAGAGATTCAGAATTGTCCGATTCAGTTTAATGGTCGTGTATGGCCAGCGGACCTAATCGTGGTAGATTTGCCGAGAGACGACGTCATCTTGGGCATTGATTGGATGGATCGTCATGATGCCATCATTAGTGTCCGTAAGCGTATGGTCACTATCATTTCGCATTTATGGGGTGGAATGTGTGTTTCGTGGAGGTAATCCCTACTGCTCGTAAGGTCATTAATTTGATGAAAGCAGTAAGATTACTCAATCAGGGATGTGTCGGTTACTGGTGCTATATGGCCAAAACCGAGAAGTCATCAGTAATGTTGACGGATATTCCGGTGGTGAGGGAATATGCCGATGTTTTTCCAGACGAGTTACCTGGTTTGCCTCCACAGAGGGATGTGGAATTTACGATTGAGTTGGAGCCTGGTATGTTCCCGATATCGAAGGCACCGTACCGGATGGCCCCGACCGAAATGCAGGAGTTAAAGAACCAAATTGAGGAGTTGTTCGAGAAAGGTTACATCCGACCGAGTGCGTCCCCGTGGGGAGCACCAGTATTGTTTGTCAAGAAGAAGGATGGTTCATTTCGCTTATGTATTGATTATCGGGAGTTGAACAGGGTGACAATCAAGAATAAGTATCCCTTACCCCGTATTGATGATCTCTTAGATCAACTGCAGGGAGCTTCAGTATTTTCCAAGATCGACTTAAGGTCTGGATATCATCAGTTGCGGATCCGAGAGTCGGACATCGCGAGGACAGCGTTTCGAACACGCTATGGTCATTATGAGTTTGTGGTTATGCCGTTCGGATTGACTAATGCACCTGCGGTATTCATGGAGTTAATGAATCGGGTTTTCATCGACTTTTTGGATCGGTTTGTTGTTGTCTTCATCGATGACATTTTGATTTATTCTCGTGACCGGGAGGAACACGAGTCTCACCTTCATCGAGTGCTCGACGTGTTGAGACGAGAACAACTTTTTGGGAAGTTTTCCAAATGTGAGTTCTGGATGTCCGAAGTGACTTTTCTCGGACATGTAATTTCATCAGACGGAGTTCGTGTCGATCCTCAGAAGACGGAGGCTATTCGAGATTGGCTACCTCCGAAGAACGTTAAGGAAATCCGAAGTTTCCTCGGATTAGCGGGTTATTATCGGCGATTTGTAGAGGGATTTTCTCGAATCGCTCAACCCTTAACGAACCTTTTGCGGAATGATAAGAAATACACGTGGTCCGACGCGTGTCAACGGAGTTTTGAGGAACTCAAGAGCCGGTTAATGTCAAGACTGTACTTTCCTTGCCGCAGGGACGGAAGGATTTGTGGTCTATAGTGATGCGTCGGACGTGGTCTCGGATGTGTACTCATGCGAACGGGAAGGTTATTGCCTATGCTTCACGGCAATTGAGACCTTACGAGATTAATTATCCGACCCACGACACGGAGCTAGCACCGTGGTGTTCGCTGAAAATTTGGCGTCATTATCTTTATGGCGTTACCGGTATTCACCGATCATAAGAGCTTAAAGTATATATTTACTCGTAGGAGTTAAATATGCGCGAGACGGTGGTTGGAATTAATCAAGGATTATGATATTGAGATCCTCTACCACCGGGCAAGGCGAACGTTGTCGCCGACGCCTTGAGTCGTAAGTCGTCAGAGCGATGCTTGCCCGTTTAAGCTCGAAGGAGCTTCAGCAGAATTCCTTAGATCCGAGATCGAGGTCCGGCTTCAGCGAGTTCGGGGCTTTGTATGTTAGAGATTTCATCGTCACTCGAGGAGGAAATCCGAGAGAATCGTGGTTCGGACCCATCATTGTTGCGCATCCGAGAGGATGTGGCTCAGGGAAAGCCCCTGGATTTGTGGTCCACGAGGATGGAATTTTGAGGTTTAAGAATCGGTTGTGCGTGCGGCGAATGACGAGTTGAAAAACTCGATTTTGAAAGAAGCTCATGCTACCCTTATTCCGTTCATCCGGGTCTAGCAAGATGTACAAGGACTTGAAACAAAATTACCGGTGGAGTAATATGAAGCGAGAAGTCGCAGAATTTGTTTCGAGATGCTTAACTCACAACAAGTTAAGATTTAACATCGCCGACGGCGGGTATGTCAAACCTCTTCCTATTCCCGAATGGAAGTGGGAAGACATTTCTATGGATTTCATCACGAGTTTGCCGACGAGTCGTCGTGGCATGAATACGATCTGGGTGATCGTGGACCGCTTAACTAAATCAGCTCATTTCCTTGAGATCAAGGATACATGGGGTCCCGAGAGACTTGCCCAGCTTTTCATCGAAGAGATAGTGAGACTTCACGGTACTCCTAAGAGTATCGTTTCCGATCGTGACGGACGGTTTGTGTCGCACTTTTGGAAATCAGTTCATCGCGCTATGGGAACCCAGCTTAATCTCAGTACCGCTTTTCACCCTCAGTCCGACGGACAATCAGAGAGGACGATTCAGACCTTAGAGGACATGTTGAGGGCATGCGTCCTCGATTGGAAAGACGATTGGGAAGCCCAACTACCATTGATCGAGTTCACGTATAATAATAGCTGGCATGCTTCGATCAAGATGGCACCTTACGAGGCCTTGTACGGTCGTCGTTGTCGATCTCCGTTGTGTTGGGACGACCTATCAGAATCATTGGGCACCGAGCCCGATATGCTTATAGCCGCCCGTGAGAAGGTAGCTTTGATCAGGAGTCGTTTGTTGACAGCTCAGAGTCGACAGAAATCATATGCAGATAACCGCCGTCGACCATTAGAGTTCGAGGCAGGTGACCACGTGTTGGTCAAGGTATCCCCGAGTCGTGGTATCTTCCGTTTTGGGAAGAGAGGGAAGTTGAGTCCGAGGTTCATTGGACCGTTTGAGATTTTGGATCGAGTAGGCGAGTTAGCTTATCGATTGGCTTTACCTCCGGCGTTGAGCCGAATTTATAATGTGTTTCATGTCTCTCAGCTGCGGAAGTATGTTGCCGACCCGAGTCACATACTTCAGTTCGACGAAATCGAGATCGCCGACGATCATTCATATGAGGAGCGTCCTATACGAGTTTTAGAGCGGCGAATCAAACAGTTGAGGAATAAGACGATCCCTTTGGTTAAAATGCAGTGGTCTAGACACGGAGTCGAAGAGGCTACTTGGGAAACCGAGGACAGTATGCGGGAGAGTTATCCCGAGTTGTTTTGACCCTTAGTTTCGGGGACGAAACTCTTTTAAGGGGGGGTGTATGTAATACCCAGTTGTAACTCAGTAATTATCACTCAGTAATTATCATTCATTATTTATCATTCAGTAATTGATACTCAGTAATCTCATTCATCATTGATCATTTGTCACTCATATTCAGTCATGGTATTTATCATTCAGAGTAATTGTATCGTGTATCAATCGTCATTCATCACTAATCTGATTGGAGTTTCGTGCCGTGTTTATCATCATTGTCATTTTCGTTGCGGTATGCGTGAGGAGTAGCACACGCTACAAACTCCATTTAGCGTACGAAAATAGGGTAAAGGTACAGCACGCTACCACTCACCTTTAGCGCACGCTAAGGTTACCTGCGATCCGTAAGGTACCGATCCGCAGTGAGCAGGCAGCGCACGCCACGATCTGTAGCGCGCGCTAGCGGGTTGAAGTAGCGCACGCTAATATGAGGTGTAACGCGCGCTAAGGACGGATCAGGTTGAGTCCAGTGGCTACTGGACTGCACTGGATTATTTCATAGCGCACGCTATGTGTTGTTGTTAGCGTACGCAACCGATATATTAGCGCACGCTAAACAATGGTTGTAGCGCACGCTATCGAGGTCAGATCAGAGGGCAGACAGTTTTCTGGACTCCAGTACTGGGCATCAATATTTCGTTAACGCATGCTAATAATGGATCTTAGCGCACGCTAGTAAAATGGCCGTAGCGCACGCTACAAGAAGGTACGTAGCGCGCGCTACCGTGTTCGGACAGTGGGTACTGGACTACCCAAATTACTCGTTAGCGCACGCTACGCTCAAGGGCTAGCGCACGCTAACCTGGACTGAGTATAAATTGGACAGTTTAGTCTGAGTTCGTCATTTTTTATCTCATTTCATTCCTTCGGTAGTTTTGGGCGATTTCGAGCGATTCGGAGAGGATTATTCGAGGTGTAATTATCAATCATCATCTTCAAGCTCATCTTTCGGATTGATCATCATTTCATCATCTTCATCACATCGAATCAAAGGTATTAATCTCTTAGATCTAGAATTTTGGATTTTTGGGGTTTTCCTTCCGATTTCTTCGTGTAAGCTTGGATTATCATTGGAATATGTTAGATATGGATTATCTACCTTGGATAAGTATATTCTTACGGATTTAATGGTTATTTTCGGAATTATTTCAAGAACCCTTGGGGTTGACTTCGGTTAATTGGGGATTTTCCGATTGATGTTGTTGTAATCATGAATTATGGATTCCTAATGGATTATTGATATCATTGAAGCGTTTTGTTAGTTCGAAATACTCATTTTAGTGTTGGTTTCGACATATTCGGATGGATATTTTCGAAGTCGTGTGGTTGGTTACGTATTCGTTAGAATGCCCCAATGAGTTTGATTATCGTTGTTTCGACCTTTGGGTTAGTCGTGTTTTGTTGTTTGATGCGTGTATTGAACGGTTGTTGGTAATTATTGTTATTCAAGGTTGTTCGAGCGACCGGTATTTCACTTAGGACGTTGTTCGTGGACGGGCATTCTTCATCGGTATTTGGTAAGTTGATTCTTACCCGGTTAAAAGGATATTCATTCCTTTTGTTGTTGATCATTCATAATCATAACTCATTCATCATTGTATTAATCATTTTGAGACTTGTAATTGTCGGATAATCATTTCATTAGCGAGGAACGGCGGTTCCAATCATTTCATTGAAAACTATCAATCACTTCATTATCACTTTCGTATCGGTGAGTCATTCTTGACTTTGTTGGATTAGTATTATTCATTGATATTCATTATGGTCATTCTTGTTCATATGACCTTCTGGGTTCATATTGCGTGGCCGGGTGCGGATGTGTGGAATTTTTAGTCGGGCACGTGATGGCCATGTATTGGGAGTGATACATTGGACTGTGCACACGGTAACGATTACCTCCGTGAGACTAATTAGGTACAAGGACGGGTGTGTCCGGTCATCCGTCTTGTACACTTGCACGTAACACTACGGGCGTCTTATGATGCTCCTCTGCGGCGTAATTCATAACTAAGGATATTTCATAACTTCGATTAAATCATGTTTGTGTATTTTCAACCCTTGAGGATTGTTGTTACGTATGGCCGGCCCGTTGGGATTTTATTTTCAGTCACGGCAAGGCAAAGGCACGGAAGAGCATGTTGGCGGCGAGTCCCAGCGATACTAGTAGGGGCCCCGATCATTCCGTTTGTTCGATCATTTTGATCATTTGATCATTTCGATTATTTACGCCATTTGTATTTTCATTGCAAATTCCGTTTGTAATGTGTATTTATTCAGGGTGGTGTATTTTATCTTCATATAAAATACACTAGTATTCGGTATTGTCCTGGTGTGTTGTACTTAAACTCCTCATCGGAGTGTTTGGTAATATAATGTGGTTCGGTACTACAATTATATTATTTAATTCATCATTTTCATTTGCCTGGTGGGTCCCAGTTGGGGATTCACGGCACTGTAATATCCGCCTAGTTTGGGGTGTTAAAGAGTTGGTATCGGAGCGTGGTTTTGAATACTACCCTCCAAGTCATGTCTCATTTGAAATCATCGTCATCGGACTAGTATCATTGGACTTTCGCGTCACGTGTGACCTGTGCAAATGCCGAGCCAATCAGACCAAGAACTGTAAGATTTCTAATGCCATGGTATAATTTCTGGCATTAATCATTCATTCATAATTCATCAGTTAACAATCCTCAATCATCATTGTCATTTGGACCAGGACGGTCAGGTTAACTCATCAATCAGTCAATTCATTTCATTATTCAGTTGTTGATCACGAAGATCAATCATTAATCTTGTTAACTCATTCAAGATAATCATTTCAGTAACTTCATCAGATAATCATGTCACGTCAATTAATCATTCATGTAATCGCTGTATTTGAGCGCGTATGCTCATTTTCATCATTTCATAATATAATCATAATGTGATACTCATGCGAGATATATAACCATCATATGACTTTCCACTTCAGTATGGAAAGGGTGGCGAAGGACGTGGAGGACGAGGCCGTGGAGCGGGCCGAATCCGAGAACTCGTGCGAATACACGTGCGAATGCCAGAATAACGCTAACTCATCGAGCGTGATGCCACTCACTCACCGACGCGATCATTCACTATCGGGAGTCGTACCAGGACACGGCTCGCTTAGAGGGTGTCTGGGTTGACCCACTCGCTTTTATGCAGGGCATGATGGCCCAAATGACCCAGATGGCTCAGTTGATGGAGACGATGCATAACTCCGTCAATCAGAATCAGCAGGCTCCTCCGCCGCCACCTCAGAGGCAAGAGAGGAATGTGAGTAATATCATCGGCGATATCTCTCGCCAGAGGCCACCTACTTTTGAGGGCTCGTCTGAGCCGGCAGATATCATTCATTGGCTCGAGCATTTCGAGAAATTGTTTGCTATGGTAGAGTGTCCCGAAGGACACAAAGTTTCTGTTGCGGCTTACTACCTGGGTAAGAGCGCACATTCTTGGTGGTTATCGTTGAAGCCCACCGAAGGATCTTGTACTTGGGATCAGTTCAAGACTCTCATGATGGAGAGGTATTATCCGGCCCCACTCAGAGAGGCCAAGCTGTCGGAATTGCTCACCCCCGACCCCTCAACAGACGAGGATGTTCTCGCCATTGCCGAGAAATTTCAGGAACTTCTTCCTTTCGCCTCATCCATCATTCATTCAGAGGCGGATAAGATCAAATATTTCAGCAAGAGGCTGAAACCCCGTATGAGACTTCAGTTACTTAATCATAATTGCACCACGTTGGCCGAATTCATTGAGAAAGCTCTCACCTACGAGCTTACTGCTAAGGAAATTGCTAAGCGGAACCTTAAATGCGCTAGCAAGAAATCGAAGAATCGTAATCA
Source organism: Orobanche coerulescens (assembly GCA_033398695.1). Taxonomy (NCBI): domain Eukaryota; kingdom Viridiplantae; phylum Streptophyta; class Magnoliopsida; order Lamiales; family Orobanchaceae; genus Orobanche; species Orobanche coerulescens. The sequence goes on along the minus strand of CM065806.1, from coordinate 130,936,705 downwards.
CCAAGGCGGTCGACAACCAACAAGAAACCCCGTGCGGGATCTGCTTTTTCTGAGCGACCTCCAGTGTCGACAAAACCCGCGGAATCACAGTCACGAGCGGCCATATCGCCCAACACATCTTACAACTGTGGGGATCTTGGACATGTCATCACCAAGTGTCCGAGACGATCTGTCACGTGTCATAACTGTGGAATTGTGGGACATAAGGCCCGTTTTTGCCGTAGGGACTCCAAACCTACTCGGACGTCATCTCGTGCACCTAAGCGATCTGCCGTTCGTAATCGTGCCACTCAATCGGCGTCGTTTAAAGCGATAGGAGCGACTAAAGGTGGAGCTTTTAGCCAGTGACGGAGCGTCCGGTCGGGACTAGCAAGCCCGGATTTATGAGATGAAGAAGACCGATGATCCAGAGGCCCGAATGATCTCAGGTACACTCGATATTCTATCTCAACCTGTGTGTACCCTTTTTGATACTGGTGCATCGCATTCATTCATTTCCGAGTCATGTTTGAGTAGACTACGTCTGGGTAGTGCTACTAGTTGTGAGCCTTATGTCATTGGACTACCTGATGGTAGACGAATTATCGGTAATCGTGAGATTCAGAATTGTCCGATTCAGTTTAATGGTCGTGTATGGCCAGCGGACCTAATCGTGGTAGATTTGCCGAGAGACGACATCATCTTGGGCATTGATTGGATGGATCGTCATGATGCCATCATTAGTGTCCGTAAGCGTATGGTCACTATCATTTCAGACGATGGGGTGGAATGTGTGTTTCAGGGAGGTAATCCCGGCTGTTCTGGTAAGGTCATTAATTTGATGAAAGCAGTAAGATTACTCAATCAGGGATGTGTCGGTTACTGGTGCTATATGGACAAAACCGAGAAGTCATCAGTAATGTTGACGGATATTCCGGTGGTGAGGGAATATGCCGATGTTTTTCCAGACGAGTTACATGGTTTGCCTCCACAGAGGGATGTGGAATTCACGATTGAGTTGGAGCCTGGTACGTTCCCGATATCGAAGGCACCGTACCGGATGGCCCCGACCGAAATGCAGGAGTTAAAGAACCAACTTGAGGAGTTGTTCGAGAAAGGTTACATCCGACCGAGTGCGTCCCCGTGGGGAGCACCAGTATTGTTTGTCAAGAAGAAGGATGGTTCATTTCGCTTATGTATTGATTATCGGGAGTTGAACAGGGTGACAATCAAGAATAAGTATCCCTTACCCCGTATTGATGATCTCTTATATCAACTGCAGGAGCTTGAATTTTCCAAGATCGACTTAAGGTCTGGATATCATCAGTTGCAGATCCGAGAGTCGGACATCGCGAGGACAGCGTTTCGAACACGCTATGGTCATTATGAGTTTGTGGTTATGCCGTTCGGATTGACTAATGCACCTGCGGTATTCATGGAGTTAATGAATCGGGTTTTCATCGACTTTTTGGATCGGTTTGTTGTTGTCTTCATCGATGACATTTTGATTTATTCTCGTGACCGGGAGGAACACGAGTCTCACCTTCATCGAGTGCTCGACGTGTTGAGACGAGAACAACTTTTTGGGAAGTTTTCCAAATGTGAGTTCTGGATGTCCGAAGTGACTTTTCTCGGACATGTAATTTCATCAGACGGCGTTCATGTCGATCCTCAGAAGACGGAGGCTATTCGAGATTGGCTACCTCCGAAGAACGTTAAGGAAATCCGAAGTTTCCTCGGATTAGCGGGTTATTATCGGCGATTTGTAGAGGGATTTTCTCAAATCGCTCAACCCTTAACGAACCTTTTGCGGAAGGATAAGAAATACACGTGGTCCGACGCGTGTCAACGGAGTTTTGAGGAACTCAAGAGCCGGTTAATGTCAGCACCTGTACTTTCCTTGCCGCAGGGGACGGAAGGATTTGTGGTCTATAGTGATGCGTCCGGACAGGGTCTCGGATGTGTACTCATGCGAGCAGGAAGGTTATTGCTTATGCTTGACGGCAATTGTGTCCTTACGAGATTAATTATCCGACGCACGACACACGGAGCTAGCAAACGTGGTGTTCGCTTTGAAAATTTGGCGTCATTATCTTTATGGCGTTACCATCGGTATTCACCGATCATAAGAGCTTAAAGTATATATTTACTCGTAGGAGTTAAATATGCGTCGAGACGGTGGTTGGAATTAATCAAGGATTATGATATTGAGATCCTCTACCACCCGGGCAAGGCGAACGTTGTCGCCGACGCCTTGAGTCGTAAGTCGATTCAGAGCAGATGCTTGCCGTTTAACAGATTCGAAGGAGCTTCAGCAGAATTCCTTAGATCCGAGATCGAGTGCAGCTTGGCGAGTTCGAGGCGGCTTTGTATGTTAGAGATTTCATCGTCACTCGAGGAGGAAATCCGAGAGAATCGGGGTTCGGACCCATCATTGTTGCGCATCCGAGAGGATGTGGCTCGGGGAAAGCCCTGGATTTGTTGTCCACGAGGATGGACTTTTGAGGTTTAAGAATCGGTTGTGCGTCGGCGAATGACGAGTTGAAAAACTCGATTTTGAAAGAAGCTCATGCTACCCCTTATTCCGTTCATCCGGGGTCTAGCAAGATGTACAAGGACTTGAAACAAAATTACTGGTGGAGTAATATGAAGCGAGAAGTCGCAGAATTTGTTTCGAGATGCTTAACCTGTCAACAAGTTAAGATTTAACATCAGCGACCGGCGGGTATGCTGAAACCTCTTCCTATTCCCGAATGGAAGTGGGAAGACATTTCTATGGATTTCATCACGAGTTTGCCGACGAGTCGTCGTGGCATGAATACGATCTGGGTGATCGTGGACCGCTTAACTAAATCAGCTCATTTCCTTGAGATCAAGGATACATGGGGTCCCGAGAGACTTGCCCAGCTTTTCATCGAAGAGATAGTGAGACTTCACGGTACTCCTAAGAGTATCGTTTCCGATCGTGACGGACGGTTTGTGTCGCACTTTTGGAAATCAGTTCATCGCGCTATGGGAACCCAGCTTAATCTCAGTACCGCTTTTCACCCTCAGTCCGACGGACAATCAGAGAGGACGATTCAGACCTTAGAGGACATGTTGAGGGCATGCGTCCTCGATTGGAAAAACGATTGGGAAGCCCAACTACCATTGATCGAGTTCACGTATAATAATAGCTGGCATGCTTCGATCAAGATGGCACCTTACGAGGCCTTGTACGGTCGTCGTTGTCGATCTCCGTTGTGTTGGGACGACCTATCAGAATCATTGGGCACCGAGCCCGATATGCTTATAGCCGCCCGTGAGAAGGTAGCTTTGATCGAGTCGTTTGTTGTATTTCGAGTCGACAGAAATCATATGCAGATAACCGCCCTCGACCATTAGAGTTCGAGGCAGGTGACCACGTGTTGGTCAAGGTATCCCCGAGTCGTGGTATCTTCCGTTTTGGGAAGAGAGGGAAGTTGAGTCCGAGGTTCATTGGACCGTTTGAGATTTTGGATCGAGTAGGCGAGTTAGCTTATCGATTGGCTTTACCTCCGGCGTTGAGCCGAATTTATAATGTGTTTCATGTCTCTCAGCTGCAGAAGTATGTTGCCGACCCGAGTCACATACTTCAGTTCGACGAAATCGAGATCGCCGACGATCATTCATATGAGGAGCGTCCTATACGAGTTTTAGAGCGGCGAATCAAACAGTTGAGGAATAAGACGATCCCTTTGGTTAAAATTCAGTGGTCTAGACACGGAGTCGAAGAGGCTACTTGGGAAACCGAGGACAGTATGCGGGAGAGTTATCCCGAGTTGTTTTGACCCTTAGTTTCGGGGACAAAACTCTTTTAAGGGGGGGTGTATGTAATACCCAGTTGTAACTCAGTAATTATCACTCAGTAATTATCATTCATTATTTATCATTCAGTAATTGATACTCAGTAATCTCATTCATCATTGATCATTTGTCACTCATATTCAGTCATGGTATTTATCATTCAGAGTAATTGTATCGTGTATCAATCGTCATTCATCACTAATCTGATTGGAGTTTCGTGCCGTGTTTATCATCATTGTCATTTTCGTTGCGAGCTTTGCGTGAGGAGTAGCGCACGCTACATACTCCATTTAGCGTACGCTAATTGGGTATAGGTAACGCACGCTACCACTCAGCCTTAGCGCACGCTAAGGTTACCTTGGCTGCAGTCCAGAAGGTACTGGACTGCAGGTGAGTTATAAGTAGCGCACGCTACGATTGGTAAGTAGCGCGCGCTAGCGGGTTGAAGTAGCGCACGCTAATATCAGGTGAAACGCGCGCTAAGGACGGATCGAGTTGAGTCCGGTGGCTACCGGATCGCATCGATTATTTCATAGCGCACGCTATGTGTTGTTGTTAGTGTACGCAACCGATATATTAGCGCACGCTAAACAATGGTTGTAGCGCACGCTATCGAGGTCGAATCGAGGGCGACAGTTTTACGGACTCGATCATCGGGCATCAATATTTCGTTAACGCACGCTAATAATGGATCTTAGCGCACGCTAGTAAAATGGCCGTAGCGCACGCTACAAGAAGGTACGTAGCGCGCGCTACCGTGTTCGGACAGTGGGTACTAGACTACCCAAATTACTCGTTAGCGCACGCTACGCTCAAGGGCTAGCGCACGCTAACCTGGACTGAGTATAAATTGGACAGTTTAGTCTGAGTTCGTCATTTTTTATCTCATTTCATTCCTTCGGTAGTTTTGGGCGATTTCGAGCGATTCGGAGAGGATTCTTCGAGGTGTAATTATCAATCATCATCTTCAAGCTCATCTTTCGGATTGATCATCATTTCATCATCTTCATCACATCGAATCAAAGGTATTAATCTCTTAGATCTAGAATTTCGGATTTTTGGGGTTTTCCTTCCGATTTCTTCGTGTAAGCTTGGATTATCATTGGAATATGTAAGATATGGATTATCTACCTTGGATAAGTATATTCTTACGGATTTAATGGTTATTTTCGGAATTATTTCAAGAACCCTTGGGGTTGACTTCGGTTAATTGGGGATTTTCCGATTGATGTTGTTGTAATCATGAATTATGGATTCCTAATGGATTATTGATATCATTGAAGCGTTTTGTTAGTTCGAAATACTCATTTTAGTGTTGGTTTTGACATATTCGGGATTGGATATTTTCGAAGTCGTGTGGTTGGTTACGTATTCGTTAGAATGCCCCAATGAGTTTGATTAGCGTTGTTTCGACCTTTGGGTTAGTCGTGTTTTGTTGTTTGATGCGTGTATTGAACGGTTGTTGGTAATTATTGTTATTCAAGGTTGTTCGAGCGACCGGTATTTCACTTAGGACGTTGTTCGTGGACGGGCATTCTTCATCGGTATTGGGTAAGTTGATTCTTACCCGGTTAAAAGGATATTCATTCCTTTTGTTGTTGATCATTCATAATCATAACTCATTCATCATTGTATTAATCATTTTGAGACTTGTAATTGTCGGATAATCATTTCATTAGCGAGCGGCGGTTCCAATCATTTCATTGAAAACTATCAATCACTTCATTATCACTTTCGTATCGGTGAGTCATTCTTGACTTTGTCGGATTAGTATTATTCATTGATATTCATTATGGTCATTCTTGTTCATATGACCTTCTGGGTTCATATTGCGTGGCCGGGTGCGGATGTGTGGAATTTTTAGTCGGGCACGTGATGGCCATGTATTGGGAGTGATACATTGGACTGTGCACACGGTAACGATTACCTCCGTGAGACTAATTAGGTACAAGGACGGGTGTGTCCGGTCATCCGTCTTGTACACTTGCACAGAACACTACGGGCGTACTATGATGCTCCTCTTCAGCGTAATTCATAACTAAGGATATTTCATAACTTCAGTTAAATCATGTTTGTGTATTTTCAACCCTTGAGTATTGTTGTTCTGTGTAACTGACCCCGTTGGGGGATTTTATTTTTAGGTCACGGCAAGGCAAAGGCACGGGAAGAGCATGTTGACGGCGACGAGTCCCAGTGATACTAGTAGGGGGCCCCAGTCATTCCGTTTGTTCAGTCATTTTCAGTCATTTCAGTCATTTTAGTTATTTCTGCCATTTGTATTTTCCACTGTAAATTCCGTTTGTAATGTTTATTTATTCAGGGTGGTGTATTTTATCTTCATATAAAATACACTAGTATTCGGTATTGTCCTGGTGTGTTGTACTTAAACTCCTCATCGGAGTGTTTGGTAATATAATGTGGTTCGGTACTACAATTATATTATTTAATTCATCATTTTCATTTACCTGGTGGGTCCCAGTCGGGGATTCACGGCACTGTAATATCCGCCTAGTTTGGGGTGTTACACTACAGGAGCGACAGAGTGCTCTCGATGCGCCTCCTGCTATCACCCCCTCGGCCGCCCGCCGAAAGTCCAAGCGGAAGCTCAAGGCGTTGCGGCGAGCGATCGCGTGAGGCTCGTCGCAAGAAGAGGCGCTCGCGGCCGGGCACCTCTGTCTTCGATCGCACAGGCGGTGACCCGACACAGCGGCCGGGCGATCCGGCCCGGCTACGAGACGACGGAGTTTGAGTCCGTCACCGGGAGCTCGGCTCTGCGGCTCCCGCAAGCAGCCCAGCCGTCTGGCTCCCCCTTGCCAAATTGCCGAGGTCGGCAGCAGCGGAGTCCGGAGATCGGTACACGATCGCCTCGGCTCCCGCTCCCAAATCCGATCCGCAAGCAACCGAGCCACGGCGATTGCCACATTGCAACGTCATCTCGACGAAGTGAAAGCGCTCCTGGAATCTAGGGCAGGCGCCATGAAGACGATCGCCGAGCCAAGCGAGCCGCTCGCGATCGACATCGAGCTCGCCCCCGTGCAGCACAAGATCGCTCCCCCGCAAACACCCTTGTACGAGGGGCGATCGGACCCCGAAATGTACCTGACCAAGTTCAACATCTACATCACCGGGTGCGGGGCATCAGACGCGACCAGGTGCCGAATGTTCCCTATGACGCTGGACGACCTCGCCCACCGGTGGTACACCTCATTGCCACCTCGGTCCATTGGCTCCTTTAACGAGCTGGCGAACGTCTTTACAAGGTACTTCGCCGCCAAGGTCGCTCGACCGGAAGGTCCCCATCGCATGCTGCGAGTCAAGCAAGGGAAAGACGAGTCCGACTCGGACTATATCGACTGGGTAGACGAAATCATCCTCAACGGTGAGCCCGTAAGCAATGAGATCGCCCTCCACGTGGTCCTAGCAGGATTCCATGGTCTTTCGCCTATGTTCAGGCATCTTACGAAGGACCAACCCACGACCTACGCGGTCTTCCGAGCAAAAGCCGCAGATTTCCTGGCCAGGCAAAGGCTTCTTCTTAGCCTAGGAGTAGAGCGATCGGCGCCCGAGCGACGACCACCAGTCTTCCAGCCCGATCGCTACTATCCAGCAAAGCCGGAGGACTCGCTCGCCACCTATAGTCCACCATTTAACATGAGGGACTAAGGCTCGCGATCACCTCCACCACACATCATAAATCCATGGTCCTGGCAGTCGATGGAACCGGCTGTTTCGGCCATGCAAGGTCCCTTTCGGCCGAGATCGCCCGCCCTTCGTTTAAATACGAGGCCGGCGTAGTCTGAGGGCTCTCCAAAATTAATCAGTGGACACGTGCCATTACCCCCGTCTCAACGTACACCATCGAGGTTCGTCATCTCCATGGCGGGCCGAGGTGGAAGCAGAGCTAAACAAGCCGCGGGCGTGGAGTTGATTCATCCGACGCTGCCCCGCGCAAGGACTCCTCTAGACCGAGACCGCATGCCCTTTGTTTAAATACGAGGCGAGGCGCAGCCTAACAGAGGACCCTCATAATAAAGTGAGTCACGAGACACTCAATATCTTCGCACATCAAGACACGGTCATGGAGTCGGTCCATCGAATTCCGCGACTGTGCACGATTCCTCAAAACAAGCGAAACCACCAAGTTTCCAAGGGGGATCGGCCAATGTTGTTTTTTGCAGGTACAAGACTGAAAGATAGCTAGCCAATCGAGCATGATAGCCCAAGTCCGAATCCTAAGTCAGCTCAGCAAGATCGCCCGTCCTCTTCTTACATGATCGCCAGCAAGAACCACCTCTCCCCATGTCTTCAACATAGGAGCAAGCTGGGGGGCAATTGTTGTGTCAAGAATTACACTCTCCGATCGGCGATCGCCTCGGAGATCGGGCGACCTAGCCACTGCCGAGCATCCGAGGCAGAGCTGCCGACCAGCGACCGGGCGACCAAGCCTTAGCCCCACAGGCAAGCATAAATCGGCCAAACCGAAGGTCCCATGACAAGTCCCGGTACCGAGCGATCGACACCACATACGATCGTCTCTCGGTACTCGGCGACCGACTCCTAGCGACCGACTAGCGGACGATCATCTCTCGGCACCTGCCGACCGACCCTTGGTGACCGACCGATGCCGACCCTCAGCAACTGGCCGATGGCGACCTCTGATGACTAGCTAGAGACGACCGTCTCATGTCGATCAGTGCCGATGGCCATCCAGTCGGCAAAGGCCGAGCCTCAGGACAGACACCACGTGCAAGAGCCGAGACAAGATCCGCGAACCACGGACCGTTGACCACAGCCTGTCAGCATCCGTCCACCAGCCGACAGGCCCGCCGAAAGTCGTCAGTAGGGCCGCATGTGGATCGACTCGGGCCAGCGTCGGCTCTTCATTGGACCGCCACCGGCAATGGCTATAGCCTTGGACTTTAGGCAGACTGCCAGCATCTTCCTTGGACTTTAGCCCGACAGCCCGGGTGATCGCCCCATTATAATATTGGCCGGCAGGCGATCGCCCCATTATTATAATGGCTGGAAGGCGATCGCCCACCAAAGGACAAGACTCGGCTGCCACTATATATACAAGGCTCCCTGCACTTGGATTCTTCTTGAACTCCCTCCGGATTTCACGCAATACAGAAGCAAAACACTCAGCACTTGGCTATCTCCAACTCTTGGCAACAGCTATCATTCGGTACTTCTTCTCCCGGCCTCTCTCATCAGGCAGACGATCGGCAGGGACGAAGAACACCGAGCTTCGCTCAAGAGCCGGATTAACAGAGTCTTTTTACACCCATTGTATCTAGATTCCTCACATTAATACTTGTATCCACGAATATTTGTATTAATAACATCTCGCGAGAGCATTCAAGCCCGGGCCTAACAAACCCGGCAAATCTTGTATTATTTATCTTCTCTCGGAAGTGCTCCCGCAATTGTTGTTTGTTGTCCGTCTTCCAGCAGTATTAATCTTCGGATAAATATTTTGGGCAAAAACATAGTCGTATTAGATACACTATTAATCAGTCGGTCTTGATTTGCATTAACACATGTATAGAGTCTAGTCAATAATAGGGTTTGACTTTACCGTGGCCCGAAGACTTGACCGGGACATTTGATGAAGGGTCTATACGTATATAGTATTCACGACAAAATGGTTCTGGAATGATCCCTTCATTCGTTCTCAGTCGGGGTTTACAGTGCGGCCCACTAGGCTGGCTAAGTGCTGCCCACACTCATTGGTTCCTCCCAATGCCGGCTGAGACGGACCTACGGAGTCGCGCATCAGGAGCGTTGACGGATAAATGTGAATTTATTATCTCTCTATTAATATTAGATATTGGATATCTAATTATGATTTATTGGATAAATCAAATAGCGGTCTTATGAATTAAAATTAAGTTACCGGGTAATTAATTTAATTCATAAATTATATTTCTTAGAGAAATATATTTGTATTTGATATAATTAATTAATTAGATTAATTAATTAATATAAATATATTTATAATTAAACGGAGTGTATTTAACGGAGTAGTTTGACGAACGTACGATACACGAGCCGAGTGGCTCGGCTCGTTTTCTAGGAAGCTTCCTTATGGGCCGCCCCCACCACCACCTCACATGGCCATTTCTTTTTACATGTTAGGTTGTCGTAGTCTTGTAAATAATGGTTGAGATTCCTCACATTATTTTTTTCCATGTTGATGAGTTGTTGTTATGTTATTATATAACAACACTTATAATGACATGAAAAAAATGACTTCAATCATTATTATGCAAAGAAGCTCCTGGCCGAGAGTTTTGAGGAGGGAGAGAGAGAAATTTTTTTTTTCTTCAATTTTTCGTCTTTGAGATGATACAAAACAAGAAAGAAAATAAGATATAAATTCCTATAGTAATTCCTAGCCGTGTTCTTGGAGAACGGATTGCTCTCGAATTTTTCCGGGCAACTTCCGATGCGTGTGAAGTAGAGGCTTCGTACCTTTCGATGCTTGGAATGAAGGGATTTCGTGTTCGGGACGGGGTTCCTGATCGTCATCCATATTTACGAAGATTTATTTCAAAGGCTTCAAGGGTATGATTTTTATCTTCGTATTTTTTTTCGTATATACGTTACTTGATCGATCCTGTTTGGGATTCGTTTTTTTTTTCGCTGCGTATTTCGTTTTATTTTCGGAATCCCAACAGTGGTATCGGAGCGAGGTCAATGTTTTTGTATATACGATTATTTGTGCATTTTGAATGCTTTTGGATGATGATTATGATTTAGAATCATGTTTGAAATAATCGTAGATTTTAAATTGTTCGTTGTAGCATCACGTTTTTGGAAGCAGGCCGAAAAGCAGAAGCGAAAACGGCGATGGTTTGGCGACCTTTTACAAGTGCGCTGCCAGTGCCGCCGAAACATGCTCGGTCATGCTTGGCCGCATTGCCGATAGGCGGCCGATGCCGCCGATCGGGACTGGCAAGGCTCGCGAGCATGGCTCGGCAGCACCCTCGGGTTTGGCCCGATTTTGAATCGAACGCCGGTGGGCCTAAAACCGGATTGTACGGGACTCCGTTTTAAGTTTATATTTCGTTGTAATTATTTCCCAATAAATTTAAATTGGATTTTAATTTGACTAAATTAATATTTGGAATATTTTTAGTTAAGGGAAATAAATTAAACGAAAATATTATTTTGGCCGGATTACTTCGAACGAATTAAAATGACGATTATTAGTATTAATTGGATTAATACCATTAAAATTGTATAGATTAATTTTATATTGATTAGATTAATATATTAATTGATTATTTAATTTTAATGCCACTTTATATTAATTGGATTAATATAGTAGAAATTGAATAGATTAATTAGATTAATTTATATTAAAATTAATTGTTTAATTTCATTGCCGTTACATGTTGTATGGAATCCTTATGTGATGGTGATATAGCTCGTGGACTTAGTTTTTGATTTGTTCGATTCGATTGGGTTGTAAAGGCCATTTTGAGCCTATTTATATTTACTAGAAAAATTTGTATAGGATGCAATTTTTCAATAATGTAATTATTATTTTGGGTATGACGAAGACCGAAGACAACCGACCGAGAAGACGAAGAATCGTAGACTGTTTTTTTATTTATTGGGTCATTCGCTTGGCCCAGTACTTAGGAATTAGGTCCATGAGCTATATGTTGATAGTAACTAGGTTACTGTTTTCTGTTTTTCATTTTGAATGATTGACAAACCACAAAGCGCGCTTATAAACGGATTAATGTGCAAAGTGTAACATATAATCGCGTTAATACTCCCACTTACAAACACTAAGTTATAAAGGTTACGAGGTTTCCTACCCTCCGTCAAACTCATGGAAAATTGAAATCTAAACCGAAATATTATTCTTCCGAGTATGTCGGGGTAATTTTTTTGGGGAAAGTTGATAAATTCCTAGAGTGCATTAGATGCCTTTGGTTGTGACAAATCAAACACCTATAAACCGTATGGGTTGCCGGGTAAGATTCAATTGTCAGACTAATATGAGTTGACGGTTTAAACTTAGATAGTTCAGCGAGCCATAGAAACCGAATGGGTTGAGGGCAAGTGAACTAGGGGTAAAAGAAGATCGAATCATCCATTAGATGGGTTGGTATTAGACACCACTTTATAAAGAATAATAGAATAGAAACCATATGGGTTGCCCTCTATTAAACTTTGTAAAGAAATCGATCACCACTATGAAGTCACCCATGACTTCCGGATTATAACATGGGAGTGTATAGTTCCGATAAAATTAGTGGGAGCCGAGACAAGAATTATACAAGCCCTTAAATTCTATACTCGGTCATAATTAAACAAGTCACTAATTGAATCTTGTCTAAATATTTGCATAAAATTAAACTGAATCTCTCTAAAAATGGCTAAAAACCCACTTGAAATACTACTTGAAAAGAAACTCCTAACTGGACCCAATTTTGTTGACTGGTTTCGGAATCTGATGATTGTACTCAGTATGGAGTCTCTGGGATACGTCTTGGAGGCGGACATTCCACCGACTCCAATCCGAACCAGGGGTAATCAGGAAGATATTGACGTCCATGAAAAATGGGTCAAGGATGACGTGATAGTCCGTGGCTTTATGATGGGCTCAATGACAAATGAGCTGCAGAGAGCGCACGAGAAAATAACTTCTGCTAGGCAGATTCTCGCACACTTGGCTGAACTTTATGGAGAGCACAGTAGGACTGCTAGATATGAGATATCAAAGCAGTTGTTCAGTGCTAGGATGAAAGAAGGAGAAAAAGTTGGAGACCACGTCCTCAAGATGATCTCTATGATTGAGAGGCTTGAGGTGCTCAACTTTAATATGGAATAGTTTCACAATTGACGCCGCCAGGAACTCCACAGTTAAATGGTGTTTCAGAAAGTAGAAATCGAACTTTGTTGGACATGGTTCGCTCTATGTTAAATTACACTGATTTACCTATTTACCTGTGGGGGGGTATGCCTTACTAACCGCTGCCTATATCCTTAATATATGTCCTTCCAAATCCGTTCCTATCACTACACAGGAGATGTGGAATGGTAAGAAACCAAGCCTTAATCACATAAGGATTTGGGGATATCCAGCCTATGTCAAGAAGGCTAATGTGGACAAACTGGAAGCGAGGTCCATCAAAGGATGTTTCATTGGATACCCATATGACTCGATGGGTTATATATTCTACATGCCAGAAGACCATAGGGTCGTTTTGGCATTACAAGCGCACTTCCTTGAGGATGAATTCATTCAGGAAGGTGGCTCGGGTAGAAATATCTCTTTGGAAGAGCATAATGAAGGTCCTAAGGAGACATCTGATCAGGGATAAGGAACCGAACCTATTGTAACACAACCTCCACTTCGAAGGTCTGATAAGGTGTGTAAGCTGCAACGAGCCATTTATGGGCTGATGCAAGCTTCTCGGAGTTGGAACATTTGATTTGACGAAACAGTCAAGGACTTTGACTTCGTATGAAATGAGAAGGAACCGTGTGTTAACAAAAAGGTCAGTGGGAGCAACATTGCGTTCTTAGTACTATATGTAGATGATATTCTACTTATAGGAAATAACGTAGCAATGCTCAGCACTGTGAAAGCTTGGCTTTCTAAAACGTTCTCCATGAAAGACTTGGGAGAAGCTTCCTATATTCTAGGGATCCGTCTTTACAGAGATAGACCGCGAAGAATGATAGGACTTTCCCAAGCCCTCTATATAGATAAAATCCTGAGAAGATTCAAGATGGATGAATCTAAAAGAGGGTTCCTTCCCATGCGACATGGAATTCATCTCACCACGAAAATGTGTCCTCAAAGTGAGGAAGACAAGAAAGATGAGTAAGGTACCCTATGCCTCAACAGTGGGTAGCCTCATGTACGCTATGTTGTGAACGAGACCGGACTTAGCCTACGCTGTGAGTATGGTAAGCCAATTTCAAGCAAACCCGGGCAGGGAACACTGGACTACCATAAAGAACATTCTTAAGTACTTAAGAAGAACTAGAGATTTGGTTCTTACTTATGGTGGTGGAGAACTCAGAGTGATTGGATTCACCAATTCTGATTTTCAAGGAGACAATGACGACTGTAAGTCGACATCTGGGTATTTGTTTACTCTCAATGGAGGAGCAATATCTTGGAGAAGCTCCAAGCAAACCGCTACTGTAGATTCCACCTGCCAAGCAGAGTATTAAGCTGCCTCAGAGGCTAGCAAAGAAGCATTTTGGATGCAGAAGTTTATGCAAGAACTTCAAGTGGTGCCTAATGCGGAGCTGCCTATATCACTATTCTGTGATAATGATGGAGCTTTCGCCCAAGCCAAGGAGCCTAGGGCTTACCACAACACCAAGCATATAGAGAGAAAATACCACATCATTTGACAGATGGTGGAAAAAGGATATGTTTCATTGCAAAGAGTAGACTCAGAAGACAATGTTTCTGATCCGCTGACTAAGCCATTATCTCAGGCCGTCTTAGAAAGACATCTGAAGAACATGGGTATTGGATACCATGATGTGTGGCATTGAGTGCAAGTGGGAGATTGTTAGGAATATGCCCTCGAATGCCACTCAGGGTATGAGAGAGTAAGGGCATTGTACTTGTAATTATGGAATAATTAATAAAAAGGCAATACGATTCATTCACTGTTTATTGTATTTCAATTGCATTCTTGACTTGGTAAACATTGAAGTGAAGTCCATGTAAATAAATCGAACATTCCATTCTCGTTATGGGATAAGATAAAATGCACTGGAAGTGTTTAAAGTTTATTTACGTAAATTGTTCGCAAGTCAATAAACTTAAAATGGGCATTAAGTTTTAATACGACTTGTATAACTGATGCTAGGACGTGTGCACGTCTTGATAGCATAGTTATAAGTATATTGGTGGGGATAGTATACTCGAACACGACTCATACTCGATTCAGTCATACGGTATTCACTCTCGGAGAGTCGATGACGAATTGAAAGGTTGTGATAGTATACGTGGACCTTTGACTTGAGGGTTCAGTAGAAGATGTGCCTGTGACGTTTAGTTTGTCATTAGAGTAGTTAGACTCATTTGCTTAATTGCTGAGTCAACCTCGAAGTGCGGACTATACGGGCAGGTAGCAGTCTTTACTGTACGCCAAGAAAGAATTCTATCTCCTGTTAGTGAGCAGGCGAATGTCCTATACGGTTAATGGCAAATAAGATCATAAGTCTTTGGCCAAAGCATTCTGATATAGTCGTATTAGATACACTATTAATCAGTCGGTCTTGATTTGCATTAACACATGTATAGAGTCTAGTCAATAGTAGGCTTTGACTTTACCGTGACCCGAAGACTTGACCGGGACATCTGATGAAGGGTCTATACGTATATAGTATTCACGACAAAATGGTTCTGGAATGATCCCTTCATTCGTTCTCAGTCGGGGTTTACAGTGCGGCCCACTAGGCTGGCTAAGTGCTGCCCGCACTCATTGGTTCCTCCCAATACCGGCTGAGACGGACCTACGGAGTCGCGCATCAGGAGCGTTGACGGATAAATGTGAATTTATTATCTCTCTATTAATATTAGATATTGGATATCTAATTATGATTTATTGGATAAATCAAATAGCGGTCTTATGAATTAAAATTAAGTTACCAGGTAATTAATTTAATTCATAAATTATATTTCTTAGAGAAATATATTTGTATTTGATATAATTAATTAATTAGATTAATTAATTAATATAAATACATTTATAATTAAACGGAGTGTATTTAACGGAGTTGTTTGACGAACGTCCGATACACGAGCCGAGTGGCTCGGCTCGTTTTCTAGGAAGCTTCCTTATGGGCCGCCCCCACCACCACCTCACATGGCCATTCCTTTTTGCATGTTAGGTTATTGTAGTCTTGTAAATAATGGTTGAGATTCCTCACATTATTTTTTTTCCATGTTGATGAGTTGTTGTTATGTTATTATATAACTACACTTATAATGACATGAAAAAAATGACTTCAATCATTATTATGCAAAGAAGCTCCTGGCCGAGAGTTTTGAGGAGGGAGAGAGAGAATTTTTTTTTTTTCTTCAATTTTTCATCTTTGAGATGATACAAAACAAGAAAGAAAATAAGATATAAATTCCTATAGTAATTCCTAGCCGTGTTCTTGGAGAACGGATTGCTCTCGAATTTTTCCGGGCAACTTCCGATGCGTGTGAAGTAGAGGCTTCGTACCTTTCGATGCTTGGAACGAAGGGATTTCGTGTTCGGGATGGGGTTCGTGATCGTCATCCATATTTACGAAGATTTATTTCAAAGGCTTCAAGGGTATGATTTTTATCTTCGTATTTTTTTTCGTATATACGTTACTTGATCGATCCTGTTTGGGATTCGTTTTTTTTTTTCCGCTGCGTATTTGGTTTTATTTTCGGAATCCCAACACATACCTCTTAGGTAATTGAGAAATTCTACTAGACTTGCGAGGTTGTGTTTGTATTTCAGAAGTTTCGGTTCTAATATCTTGCATAGGTGTCTCATTTGGTTGTTCTTTTATTTCTTCCAAATAAATATTTCTACCTGCCCCTCCTTCCTGAATAAACTGATCTTCCAGGAAGTGTGCTTGTATAGCAACGATGATCCTATGATATTCATGCATGTAGAATAGATATCCCATGGAATCCCCTGGATATCCTATGAAACGACCTTTCACAGACCTAGTTTCCAATTTCCACTACACCATATATGGGTTTCAGCAACACCTGAAAAACTGTGTTCAAAAGTCCAAAAAGTGTTGCTGAAGGTATAAAAACAGGCTATGGATACTCTTTGACCAAATTTGAAAGTGTTACAAAAACGGCCGCAACCAGAGGGGTCTAAGGTAACACTTTTCTTTTCTTTTTGGTAACATGTTAAAAAAGTGTAGCAATAGACCCCTATGCCAACACTTTTATTGTCTGTGGCTACACTAGATTTTGTGTTGCTGTAGACTTAAGGCCACACTTTTATATATTTAGTGACACAAAGATTTGTGTAGCCGTAGACCTATGCCAACACTCATGAGGTCTAATGTAACATTAAATTGTGAAACACTTTGACATCTTTACCAACAATTTTAACACCATGGCTACACTTATATATGAACAGTTCTAACTTTTGCCAACACACTTTTAATCTTTGCCAACACAATTTTCATATTTTGCCAACATAAAGAATTATAAATTATAGTCTATGGCTACATTTTTGCAGGTTTTTACCAAAAATTTTCATGCTAAAAAGCAAAATATTATATTGGAAAATAAATATTACCATAAAACAGTCAATACCATTAAAACAATATCAACCATAACAACATCCAAAATACATGACTGCTAATATTCAATCCATAATATCTAAGAACAAGTTACGACCGCAATCCACAAATATAACAAAACTACTTGAGTCACTTAGCTAGCATAATATAAAATGATGAGATCAGTCAAGGAGTGACATTGTCACCGCCATTGGACTCCTCGACTGATTTCTGAGAGTCATCAATCTTTAAGTTCAAATCAGGATTCTTCTCGCCCAACATTTTCATCATTTCTCGAACTTTTTGGTCAAGTTTTTCATCCATCTCTTGTTGAAGTTGGGCCCTGATCTTAGCAGTTAGGTCCGCCACGTACTGATCAACAACTTGAACGGATGGTGATGCTGAAGACTTCGATTTTGGTTCCTTTTTCTGAATAAGTCTCCCAATTAGATAAGATGGTCGGTGTTCTTTGCCATCATGAATCAATTTATTAGCAGCCTCAACACCTTCCGTTTCAAGAGCTTTCTTAACATCATCCTGTAAATAAAAGTATCAAGTATTTCCCTCAAATAATTAAGAGAAACATAAAATACAAACAATAACAATAATGGAAAATTATCTTAATTCCTGTTTCATAAGTAGTTATAATATACAGCAGCTAATTTTACCCAATCTTCAAGAAAAAAAAAAAGAAAAAAAGCATGCATAACTGGAACCTAAACAATAGGAGCAGATAAAAGCATGCATAACCGGAACCTAAACAACAGGAGCAGAAAATAAGAAGCAGAAATCTATCTGGTTTGCACTTCCAGTAATCAGCTAAGCTACCTGCTTTAAATTTTAACCAATCTTCAAGAAAAAAAAAAAGAAAAAAAAAAGAAGAAGAACATAGTTATACACTTCCGGTAATGGCAGAAGACCTCAACACAACCATCAATAAACAAAAAAATGCCTAGAGGATCTCCTTAAGTCTCATATACAATTTATGTTAGTTTGAATTTTTCTTTCAAGAATCGTGCTTGAGGATCGTTTTCATTGTTAACTGAATCAAAGACAAATCTATCTGGTTTGATCCTTTTAACCATTTACTATTACACTTTGCAAATAAAAGCATGCATAACCGGAACCTAAACAACAGGAGCAGAAAATAAGAAGCAGAAAATAAGAAGCAGAAATCTCAACAGAAAAGGAGCAGGAATGATATATATACACACATAAGTAAGACAAATCTATCTTAACAGGAGCAGAAAATAAGGAGCAGAAATCTAAACAAAAGTGAGACAAATCTATCTGGTTTGCTCTTCTTCTCTCTGTTTTCATTATCAATCATATATTATATATATACACACACACACACACACACACATATATATATATATATATATATATCTTCTGAGATGGTATCGGAGCAGGAATGATAGGGATTAGAACAGGAGCTTGAAGTTTCTCAACAAAAACATCAAACTCAGTCCGCCAGATCCTAATCAAAATAAAAAAATCGATCCTGCATAGATTACAAACGCATGAATATAAAGAGCATTACCAGGCGACCTACCACCAGAAAGCATTACCAGGCGACCTATCATTTAGTAGATACGATAAATACTTACAATTTTTTCATCAACGGTTTTAAGCACCTCCTTAGGTAACTTGTACTTCCCATTCTCTTTTTGTTTGTGAGTCGCTAAATATATATAACATCAGAGATTACAACCGGCTCTTCCTCATGATCACCTTCACCATCACCATCGACATCGACATGCATTTCTTCAAGTTTTTTAAGTCGCTGAATTCAATAAATTTTACATGTTACCGATAATAATACATTTGCAATTTATTATTAAAATATGATCAAATATACATTACCAGCTTGTTAGCGACTTGAGCGAAACTTCTGGGCCCAGTAGAAGTTTGTTACCAGCTTATTAAAAAATTCTGGTATAAAACACAGGACATGATAAACTAGAACTAAAGCGTGAAAAACTATCATTATAATAAAAAATGAGATACCATTAGTAATATCCAAAAATAAAAAGAAAAATGAAAAGAAGTATTCTTCTTCTTTGTACCTTATAATGAAAATACCACGGTCTAATTTCCTGACTCTCTTCGTCTTTGTTGAGGTTTATCTCCATCTGGTCCTGACTAGAACAACTTTCCGTAAGTATTTGTCTCACAATTGCACCATATATTAGAGTAAAAAGCTCAGCATTATGTAAATAAACTGAACTAGATTTTAAAGAATTCATTAGGAAACCGATAGAATATATCTAATATCCCAGTAGGAAGCTAACATGAATTGGCAGTGAACCACGATCTTAAAGAGTGTAGGGAAAGTCTTTCTTGGCAAGATCACCAGAAGCACCAAGCACAACAATATATAGGCAACCAGGTTCTGACACAAGTGGTTCACTATCTTTAACAATAGGGTCTGCTACAATAGGCTCTCCACCATCTTTAACAATAGGGTTACTTTTTCTCTAAGCACCATTTATTCGACATCTTATGAACAATGTCACACACTGCCGATTTCATAATCAAACGAATTAAAAATACAAAATGCAGGCAAAACAAATAAATTCATATTATATCACCTTCCGTCCAGTTAGACATTATCTTTCACTTTCACCATCACCTTTTGCTCCTCCAGATCAATGTCAAATGATTCAACAATCGTGCAACCAGATACCACAAATTGGAAATATAAGATGATGTTCTCGTTGAGGAGAAATGAAGGGCAATACTAACAACATGAATGATGCAAGAAAGGTGCATGATATTTCCAGTTTCATCACATAACACATATTTTGGGATAATTACCAGAACTAGCCCTCAAGTTCGGCTTAATTACAAATATAAAATCCAGTTATCTTTTAAAATGAGATCAGCATCTTGAGAATTGCCGCTTTCTTCCTCACCATCGCCATTGAGACCACTATCATTTTTATTGTTGAAACCATCAAAATTACCAACTTCGATTACCACGAGTGTAGCTTTCTGATCAGCTTCATCAGTTGCAGAGTTAGCTACATCTTGATCACTATTCTTCCCTGCAGTAACATATGCATGAGCTAATTAATTAATTGCAAGAATAAAAAATCCACATTATAATAATACAAGAAAGCTATTGTCAGTTAACCTCCAGCATGTTCTTCACTGGGGTCATTGCATAGAAGCATCAGTTGAGAGTGAGGCTGAGTAGGTGATGGAAAACCACCCGACAGATTAGTATGGAGCTGATTATAATCAAGATTCTTCAAGTCACTGATTTGAATATTCGTGCATCTTGTACCCTGGTATTCAAGAGCTTGTTGCATTTCAGCCCTCATTTCCATTTTCCTTGTCAACATAATCTCTTTAGTGTTGTACAACATTATTGCACCTATGTACAGAGCTAAGTTGAAGCTTGAACAAACATGAAAATGAAATTATTGAGTAATGAGAAACGTGTGCTTGTCTGCTTTACCTAAAGATTCAAGCCCAGGTGGACTTAAACAAGCAGAAAACTTTCCTCTGACCTCTCTCCATTTGGTGATGGTGCTTTCTGCATATTATTCAATCACAGCTGAAAACGACCACGGGAGAAAGAAACGCGCATCCAACCTGAGAAACAAAAGCAAGTTCTATTACTTGCCTGGGACTTTTCCCTTTTCCCTTTAGGATATATATAAGGACATTGTATATAAAGAAGTACCTCAGGATGAAACTTTGTGCCAAATTTGCAATGAAGCACCGCAAGTGTGCCCGTATATTTGGGACCCATGGTGCACAACTCTATTTACAAGCATAAACTTGATTTTCTTGAATAATCTATAAGATCAATTGATGGATTCATAAAAGGTCATTTCTTATGATTGTAACCTATAAAGAGTGTCAGAACTGTAAGGGGGGAGGGCGTGATTTGAGATGATGAGACTTTGTTTTCTTTTCCTTATTCAAGTAACGTCATCCTTGACAAAAGAAGCCTAAATTAAATTAAAAGTGTCATTCATTTTGGGACAGACATTACCTGAGTGCTAAACGGATGGGGAGACAGGTCCTTGATCTCAACGATAGTTGAAAAATGAAGCCCAAAATTAATAAAAATATGACTATGAAACCCTAAAATTTTCAAAGCAAATACATAGAGCAAATTAACAGAACTTTGAAGAAAATGGGTATGGAAGAAAGATGGAGATAGAGAGAAAGGGGCAAGAACGAACCATGCAGAGGCGTTGTGGAGGAGGCGAGGCAGCTGCGGTCGTGCACGCGTATCTCTCGCGATCTGCCATTCTATTTTTTTTAGATTTTTTCTCTTCCTGAAACGTGTAGCAAAATGAATGAGTCGCATCAATATTTTCTCCCCGACTTTTCCTTGTATATGAGGGGGGAGTGTCGATTTTGTGGGTCAAGATGTTTCTTATCCTTACCATTTAACCCTACTATAAAAAAACATGGTTTACAATTTTGTGGGGCAAAGATGTTTCTTATCTCCTAGGATGTCAATGGGTCGGGTAGGGTACATGTGTAATACCCGGTTGTAATTCAGTTACTATCATTCAGTATTTATCATTCAGTAATTGTCATTCAGTAATTTCACTCATTAATGATCATTTGTCACTCATATTCAATCATGGTATTCATCATTCAGAGTAATTGTATCGTGTATCAATCGTCATTAATCACTAATCTAATTGGAGTTTCGTGCCGTGTTTATCATCGTTGTCATTTTCGTTGTGGGCTGTGCGTGAGGAGTAGCGCACGCTACGTACTCTTTTTAGCGTACGCTAATTGAGTACAGGTAGCGCACGCTACCACTCAGCATTAGCACACGCTAATGTTACCCTGGCTGCAGTCCAGAAGGTACTGGACTGCAGGTGAGTTATTAGTAGCGCACGCTACGAGTGGTAAGTAGCGCGCGCTAGTGGGTCGTGGTAGCGCACGCTAAATATGTGGAGTAGCGCGCGCTAAGGACGGATCAGGTTGAGTCCAGTGGCTACTGGACTACACTGGATTAATTCATAGCGCACGCTATGAGTGATATTTAGCGTACGCAAGCGGTGTAGTAGCGTACGCTACTTGTTGGTTGTAGCGCACGCTACCGAAGTCGATCGAGGACAGACGGTTTACGGATTCCGATCGGGCATCATATAATTCGTTAGCGCACGCTAACAATGGGTTTTAACGTACGCTAGTGGTATGGCCGTAGCGCATGCTACAAAAAGGTACGTAGCGCGCGCTACCGTGTTCGGACAGTGGGTACTGGACTACCCAAATTACCCGTTAGCGCACGCTACGCACAAGGGCTAGCGCACGCTAACCTGGATTGGCTATATATTGGACAGTCAGCCTGAGTTCATCATTTTATCATTCTTTCTCATTCCCTCATCGGTTTCGGGCGATTTCGGACATTTTGGAGAGTTCTCTTCGAGCTTCTATCATCCATCATCATCTTCAAGCCTTTGAAGTGGATTATTATCACTTCATCATCTCCTTAACATCGAATCAAAGGTATTAATCTCTTGGATCTAGAATTTCGGATTTTTGGGTTTTCCCTTCCGATTTCTTCGTGTAAGCTTGGATTATCATGGGAATATGTTAGATATGGATTATCTACCTTGGATAAATATATTCTTACGGATTTAATGGCTATTTTCGGAATTATTTCAAGAACCCTTGGGGTTGACTACGGTTAATTGGGGATATTCAGATTGATGTTGTTGTAATCTTGAATTATGGATTCCTAATGGATTATTGATATCATTGAAGTGTTTTGTCAGTTCGATATACTCATTTTGGTGTTGGTTTCGATATATTCGGGATTGGATATTTTCGAAGTCGTGTGGTTGGTTACGTATTCGTTAGAATGCCCATATGAGTTTGATTATCGTTGTTTCGACCTTTGGGTTAGTCGTGTTTTGTTGCTTGATTCGTGTATTGAACGGTTGTTGGTAATTAATGTTATTCAAGGTTGTTCGAGCGACCGGTATCTCGATTAGGACGTTGTTCGTGGAAGGACTTTGTCATCGGTATTGTGTAAGTTGATTCTTAATCGGTTAAAAGGATACTCATTCCTTTTGTTGTTGATTGCTCATAATCATAACTCTTTCATCATGGTATTAATCATATTGAGACTTGTAATTGTCGAATAATCATTTCATTCACGAGGAACGACGGTTCCAAATCATTTCATTGGGTTATCAATCACGTCATTACTATTTTCATCTCGGTGAGTCATCTTGGCCTTGTCGAACTATTATTCATTGATATTCATTGTGGTCATTCTCGTTCATTTGACCTTCTAGGTTCATATTGCGTGGACGGGTGTGGCTGTGTGGAATTTTTAGTCGGGCACACGATGGTCATGTATTGGGTTCACCGATAGATTGGACCGTGCACGCGGTAACGCTTACCTCCGTGAGACTAATTAGGTACAAGGACGGGTGTGTCTGGTCATTCGTCTTGTACACTTGCACAGAACATTACGGGCGTACTATGATACTCCTCTTCAGCGTAATTCATAACTAAGGATATTTCATAACTTCAGTTAATTCATGATTGTGTATTTTCAACCCTTGAGGATTGTTGTTCTGTGTAACTGACCCCGTTGGGGGATTTTGCTTTCAGGTCACGGCAAGGCAAAGGCACGGGAAGAGCATGTTGACGGCGACGAGTCCCAGTGATACTACAAGGGGACCCCAGTCATTTCGTTTGTTTCAGTCATTTCAGTCATTTCAGTTATTCCGTCATTTGTATTTTTCCGCTGCAAATTCCGTTTGAGATGCTTACTTGTTCAGGGTGGTGTATTTTATCTCCATATAAAATATACTAGTATTCTGTTTTGTCCTGGTGTAATGTACTTAAACTCCTCATCGGAGTACTTGGTAATATAATGTGGTTCGGTACTACAATTATATTATTTAATTCATCATTTTCATTTGCCTGGTGGGTCCCAGTCGGGGATTCACGACACTGTAATATCCGCCTAGTTTGGGGTGTTACAGATTTGGTATCGGAGCGTGGTTTTGAATACTACCCTCCAAGTCATGTCTAATTTGAAATCATCGTCATCGGACTAGTATCATGGGACTTTCGCGTCACGTGTGACCTGTGCAAATGCCGAGCCAATCAGACCAAGAACTGTAAGATTTCTAATGCCATGGTATAATTTCTGGCAATAATCATTCATTCATAATTCATCAGTTAACAATCCTCAATAATCATTGTCATTTTGACCAGGACGGTCAGGTTAACTCTTTAATCACTCAATTCATTTCAGTACTCGGTTGTTGATCTGGAAGATCAAATCATTAATCATGTTAACTTGTTCAAGATAATCATTTCAGTAATTTCATCAGATAATCATGTCACCTGAGTTAATCATTCATGTAATCACTGTGTTAGAGCGCAAATGCTCATCTTCATCATCTCATGTCATAATCATAACGTGTTATTCATGCGGGAAATATAATCATCATGTGACTTTCCTACTTCAGTATGGAGAAGGCAAGAAGAGGACGTGGAGGACGAGGCCGTGGAGCGGGCCGAATCCCAAGAGCTCGTGTGAATACACGTGCAAACGCGAGGGATAATGATAATTCATCGAGCAGTGATGCTGCCACTCACTCTCCTGGACGCGATCATTCACTAACGGGGAGTCGTACCCGGGACACAGCTCAGTCAGAAGGTGTCCGGGTTGACCCACTCGCTTTTATGCAGGGCATGATGGCCCAAATGACGCAGATGGCACAACGTATGGAGACGATGCATAACTCCATCAATCAGAATCAACAGGCTCCTCCGCCGCCGCCTCAGAGGCAAGAGAGGAATGTGAGCAATATCATCGGCGACATCTCTCGCCAGAGGCCATCTACTTTTGAAGGCTCGTCTGAGCCGGCGGATATTATTCATTGGCTCGAACATTTCGAGAAGTTGTTTGCTATGGTAGAGTGTCCTGAAGGACACAAAGTTTCTGTTGCGGCTTACTACCTGGGTAAGAGCGCACATTCTTGGTGGTTGTCGTTGAAGCCCACCGAAGGATCATGCACTTGGGATCAGTTCAAAACTCTCATGATGGAGAGGTATTATCCGGCCCCACTCAGGGAGGCTAAACTGTCAGAATTACTCACCCCCGACCCCTCAGAAGACGAGGATGTTCTCGTCATTGCCGAGAAATTTCAGGAACTTCTTCCGTTCGCCTCATCCATCATTCATTCAGAGGCGGATAAGATTAAGTATTTCAGCAAGAGGCTAAAACCCCGTATGAGGCTGCAGTTGCTTAATCATAATTGCACCACATTGGCCGAATTCATCGAGAAAGCTCTCACCTATGAGCTTACTGCTAAAGAGATTGCTAAGCAGCAACCTTCGTATGCTAGCAAGAAATCGAAAAATCGTAATCAATCTGAAGGCGGTCAGACAACCTTCAAGAAACCCCGTGCGAGCTCTGCTTTTTCTGAGCGACCTCCTGTGTCGTCTAAACCTGCGGAATCTCAGTCTCGAGCGGCCAGTTCGGCCATCACCTGTTTTAACTGTGGGGATCTTGGTCATCTCAGTACCAAGTGTCCAAGACAGACTATCACGTGTCATAATTGTGGGATTGTTGGGCATAAGGCCCGTTTTTGCCGTAGGGACTCCAAACCTACTCAGACGTCATCTCAGGCTCCTAAGCAGTCAGCCGTTCAGAATCAGGCCACTCAATCAGCGTCGTTTAAAACGACAGGAGCGACTAAAGGTGGAGCCTATAGCCAGCAAACGGGAGCGTCCGGTGCCGGGACTAGCAAGCCCCGGATTTATGAGATGAAGAAGACCGATGATCCCGAGGCCCGAATGATCTCAGGTACAATCGATATTCTATCTCAACCTGTGTGTACCCTTTTTGATACTGGTGCATCGCATTCATTCATTTCCGAGTCATGTTTGAGTAGACTACGTCTAGGTAGTGCTACTAGTTGTGAGCCTTATATCATTGGCCTACCTGATGGTAGACGAATTATCGGTAATCATGAGATTCAGAATTGTCCAATTCAGCTTCATGGTCGTGTATGGCCAGCGGACCTAATCGTAGTGGATTTGCCGAGGGACGACGTCATCTTGGGTATTGATTGGATGGATCGTCATGATGCCATCATTAGTGTCCGCAAGCGTATGATCACTATCATTTCAGACGATGGGGTTGAATGTGTGTTTCAGGGAGGTAATCCCGGCTATTCTGGTAAGGTCATTAATTTGATGAAAGCAGTGAGATTACTCAATCAGGGGTGTGTTGGTTATTGGTGCTATATGACCAAAACCGAGAAATCATCAGTAATGTTGACGGATATTCCGGTAGTGAGGGAATATGCTGATGTCTTTCCAGACGAGTTACCTGGTTTGCCTCCACAAAGGGATGTGGAATTCACGATTGAGTTGGAGCCTGGTACGTCCCTGATATCAAAGGCACCGGCCCCGACCGAAATGCAGGAATTAAAGAACCAACTCGAGGAGTTGTTCGAGAAGGGTTATATTCGACCGAGTGCGTCCCCGTGGGGAGCACCAATGTTATTTGTCAAGAAGAAGGATGGTTCTTTTCGCTTGTGTATCGATTATCGGGAGTTAAATAGGGTGACAATCAAGAATAAGTATCCCTTACCCCGTATCGATGATCTTTTGGATCAACTTCAGGGAGCTTCAGTATTTTCCAAGATCGACTTAAGATCTGGATATCATCAGTTGCGGATTCGAGAGTCGGATATCGTGAGGATGGCATTTCAAACACGCTATGGTCATTATGAGTTTGTGGTTATGCCGTTTGGATTGACTAATGCACCTGCGGTATTCATGGAGTTAATGAATCGGGTTTTCATCGACTTTTTGGATCAGTTTGTTGTTGTCTTCATCGATGACATTTTGATTTATTCTCGTGATCGAGAGGAACACGAGTTTCACCTTCATCAAGTGCTCGACGTGTTGAGACGAGAACAACTTTATGGGAAGTTTTCCAAATGTGAGTTCTGGATGTCCGAAGTGACGTTTCTCGGACACGTAATTTCTTCAGACGGAGTTCGTGTCGATCCTCAGAAGACAGAGGCTATTCGTGATTGGCTACCTCCGAAGAATGTTAAGGAAATTCAAAGTTTCCTCGGATTAGCGGGTTATTATCGGAGATTTGTGGAGGGATTTTCTAAAATCGCTCAACCCATGACGAACCTTTTACGGAAGCATAAGAAATACACGTGGTCTGACGCGTGTCAACGGAGTTTTGAGGAACTCAAGAGCCGGTTAATGTCAGCACCTGTACTTTCCTTGCCGCAGGGGACGGATGGATTTGTGGTTTATAGCGATGCGTCCGGATAGGGTCTCGGATGTGTACTCATGCAGAATGGAAAGGTTATTGCCTATGCTTCACGGCAATTGAGACCTTACGAGGTTAATTATCCGACCCACGACCTGGAGCTAGCAGCCGTGGTGTTCGCTTTGAAGATATGGCGTCATTATCTTTATGGCTTTACCTGTCAGATATTCACCGATCATAAGAGTTTAAAGTATATATTTACTCAGAAGGAGTTAAATATGCGACAGAGACGGTGGTTGGAATTAATCAAAGATTATGATATCGAGATCCTTTACCACCCGGGCAAGGCGAACGTTGTCGCCGACTCCTTGAGTCGTAAGTCCGTTCAGGAGCAGATGCTTGCTCGTTTAACGGTTCAGAAGGAGCTTCAACAGGAATTCCTTACGCCCGAGATCGAGGTCTGGCTTCAGCGAGTTCAGGGATAGCTTTGTATGTTAGAGATCTCATCGTCGCTTGAGAAGGTAATCATAGAGACTCAGGGCTCGGACCCATCATTGTTACGCATCCGTGAGGATGTGGTTCAGGGGAAAGCCCCTGGATTTGTGATCCACGAGGATGGACTTTTGAGGTTTAAGAATCGGTTGTGCGTACCGGAGAATGACGAGTTGAAAAACTCGATTTTGAAAGAAGCTCATGCTAACCCTTATTCTGTTCATCCGGGGTCCAGCAAGATGTACAAAGACTTGAAACAAAATTACTGGTGGAGTAATATGAAGCGAGAAGTCGCAGAATTTGTTTCGAGGTGCTTAGCCTGTCAACAAGTTAAGATTGAACATCAGCGACCGGCGGGTATGCTGAAACCTCTTCCTATTCCCGAATGGAAGTGGGAAGACATTTCTATGGATTTCATCACGAGTTTGCCGACGAGTCGTCGTGGCATGAATACGATCTGGGTGATCGTGGACCTCTTAACTAAATCAGCTCATTTCCTTGAGATCAAGGAGACGTGGGGTCCCGAGAGACTTGCTCAACTGTTCATCAAAGAGATAGTGAGACTTCACGGTACTCCTAAAAGTATCGTTTCCGATCGTGACGGACGGTTTGTGTCTCATTTTTGGAAATCAGTTCATCGTGCTATGGGAACTCAGCTTAATCTCAGTACCGCTTTTCATCCTCAGTCCGACGGGCAATCAGAGAGGACCATTCAGACATTAGAGGACATGTTGAGGGCATGCGTCCTCGATTGGAAAGACGATTGGGAAGCCCAACTACCATTGATCGAGTTCACGTATAATAATAGTTGGCATGCTTCGATCAAGATGGCACCTTACGAGGCCTTGTATGGTCATCGTTGTGGATCTCCGTTGTGTTGGGACGACTTATCAGAGTCAATCGGCACCAAGCCCGATATGCTTATAGCCGCCCGTGAGAAGGTAGCTTTGATCAGGAGCCGTTTGTTGACCGCTCAGAGTCGACAGAAATCATATGCAGATAACCGTCGTCGACCATTAGAGTTCGAGGCTGGTGACCATGTGTTGGTCAAGGTATCCCGAGTCGTGGTATCTTCCATTTTTGGAAGAGGGGAAAATTGAGTCCGAGATTCATTGGACCGTTCGAGATTTTGGATCGAGTAGGCGAGTTAGCTTATCGATTGGCTTTACCTCCGGCGTTGAGCCGAATTCATAGTGTGTTTCACGTCTCTCAGTTGCGGAAGTATGTTGCTGACCCGAGTCACATACTTCAGTTCGACGAAATCGAGATCGCCGACGATCATTCATATGAGGAGCGTCCTATACCAGTTTTAGAGCGGCGAATCAAACAGTTGAGGAACAAGACGATTCCTTTGGTTAAAATTCAGTGGTCTAGACACGGAGTCGAAGAGGCTACTTGGGAAACGGAGGATAGTATGCGGGAGAGTTATCCCGAGTTGTTTGACCCTTAGTTTCGGGGATGAAACTCTTTTAAGGGGGGTGTATGTAATACCCGGTTGTATTCAGCGCACGCTACCACTCAGCATTAGCGCACGCTAATGTTACCCTGGCTGCAGTCCAGAAGGTACTGGATTGCAGGTGAGTTATTAGTAGCGCACGCTACGAGTGGTAAGTAGCGCGCTCTAGTGGGTCGTGGTAGCGCACGCTAAATATGTGGAGTAGCGCGCGCTAAGGACGGATCAGGTTGAGTCCAATGGCTACTGGACTACACTGGATTAATTCATAGCGCACGCTATGAGTGATATTTAGCGTACGCAAGCGGTGTAGTAGCGTACGCTACTTGTTGGTTGTAGCGCACGCTACCGAAGTCAGATCAGAGGACAGACAGTTTCTGGATTCCAGTACTGGGCATCATATAATTCGTTAGCGCATGCTAACAATGGGTTTTAACGTACGCTAGTGGTATGGCCGTAGCGCACGCTACAAAAAGGTATGTAGCGCGCGCTACCGTGTTCGGACAGTGGGTACTGGACTACCCAAATTACCCGTTAGCGCACGCTACGCACAAGGGCTAGCGCACGCTAACCTGGATTGGCTATATATTGGACAGTCAGCCTGAGTTCGTCATTTTATCATTCTTTCTCATTCCCTCATCGGTTTTGGGTGATTTCGGACATTTTGGAGAGTTCTCTTCGAGCTTCTATCATCCATCATCATCTTCAAGCCTTTGAATTGGATTATTATCACTTCATCATCTCCTTAACATCGAATCAAAGGTATTAATCTCTTGGATCTAGAATTTCGGATTTTTGGGTTTTCCCTTCCGATTTCTTCGTGTAAGCTTGGATTATCATGGGAATATGTTAGATATAGATTATCTACCTTGGATAAATATATTCTTACGGATTTAATGGCTACTATCGGAATTATTTCAAGAACCCTTGGGGTTGACTTCGGTTAATTGGGGATTTTTCGATTGATGTTGTAATCTTGAATTATGGATTCCTAATGGATTATTGATATCATTGAAGTGTTTTGTCAGTTCGATATACTCATTTTGGTGTTGGTTTCGATATATTCGGGATTGGATATTTTCGAAGTCGTGTGGTTGGTTACGTATTCGTTAGAATGCCCATATGAGTTTGATTATCGTTGTTTCGACCTTCGGGTTAGTCGTGTTTTGTTGCTTGATTCGTGTATTGAACGGTTGTTGGTAATTAATGTTATTCAAGGTTGTTCGAGCGACCGGTATCTCGATTAAGACGTTGTTCGTGGAAGGACTTTGTCATCGGTATTGTGTAAGTTGATTCTTACTCGGTTAAAAGGATACTCATTTCTTTTGTTGTTGATTGCTCATAATCATAACTCTTTCATCATGGTATTAATCATATTGAGACTTGTAATTGTCGAATAATCATTTCATTCACGAGGAACGACGGTTCCAAATCATTTCATTAGGTTATCAATCACGTCATTACTATTTTCATCTCGGTGAGTCCTCTTGGCCTTGTCGAATTATTATTCATTGATATTCATTGTGGTCATTCTCGTTCATATGACCTTCTGGGTTCATATTGCGTGGCCGGGTGTGGCTGTGTGGAATTTTTAGTCGGGCACACGATGGTCATGTATTGGGTTCACCGATACATTGGACCGTGCACACGGTAACGCTTACCTCCGTGAGACTAATTAGGTACAAGGACGGGTGTGTCCGGTCATTCGTCTTGTACACTTGCACAGAACATTACGGGCGTACTATGATACTCCTCTTCAGCGTAATTCATAACTAAGGATATTTCATAACTTCAGTTAATTCATGATTGTGTATTTTCAACCCTTGAGGATTGTTGTTACGTATGGCGGCCCATTTGGAGGATTTTGTTTTCAGGTCACGGCAAGGCAAAGGCACGGGAAGAGCATGTTGACGGCGACGAGTCCCAGTGATACTAGAAGGGGACCCCAGTCATTTCGTTTGTTTCAGTCATTTCAGTCATTTCAGTTATTCCGTCATTTGTATTTTTCCGCTGCAAATTCCGTTTGAGATGCTTATTTGTTCAGGGTGGTGTATTTTATCTCCATATAAAATATACTAGTATTCTGTTTTGTCCTGGTGTAATGTACTTAAACTCCTCATCGGAGTACTTGGTAATATAATGTGGTTCGGTACTACAATTATATTATTTAATTCATCATTTTTATTTGCCTGGTGGGTCCCAGTCGGGGATTCACGGCACTGTAATATCCGCCTAGTTTGGGGTGTTAGAACATGTATGTCTCCATATCCTATCTTATTTGATTCGGATCGGATTCGGGTATTGTCCATCGGGCAATCGGGTACTCAATGAATATTCGAGTACCCGTATACCTTATATTTGAGAATATAGATGTTTTTTAATATATATCATATATACATAATTAATAAATTCAATCTAGTAGAATATGTATTTAAGATATAATATCTTATATAATATAATATATAATGTAATATAATATTTATGTATAATATAATAATAATAATGTATTTATATAATTCAAATGGGTATGAGGATCGGGTAATCGGATCAGATAATCGGGTAATATACTATGCACATACTCTACCCGTACCCGATCATAAAATTTCGAGTTCAGTCGATATCTGACCCGGTTTCGAATTTATCGGACGAGTAGGATCGGGTACGCGTAAAGTTGACATCCCTACTTATCTCTGCCATTTGACCTTGGGAAATTTTCTAACCATAAAAAGCATGGTGTAATTATACAATCAATTCAAAATAAATTAAAAAAACT
Organism: Orobanche coerulescens; assembly: GCA_033398695.1. Classification (NCBI taxonomy): domain Eukaryota; kingdom Viridiplantae; phylum Streptophyta; class Magnoliopsida; order Lamiales; family Orobanchaceae; genus Orobanche; species Orobanche coerulescens. The sequence goes on along the minus strand of CM065806.1, from coordinate 130,904,653 downwards.
ATACGCGATGCAGGGCAGACCGACATATGATAAATATATTAAATGTTACGTATTTCTTTTAAATTCCGCTCAAGTTAATATGAAACAATTAACCTTGTTTTTGACAATTATTTTCTGCTGCTGGATTTTAAGGTTATATTGGAGATTTGAAATCATTTTAAATTCCGCAAATATTTTAGAAAATGTATGTTTCGTAACGACTTGAAATTTCTACAAGTTTTCCTTATTATAAAAAAATATACTCATAAAATACCTTAGAAAAATTGGGTTGTTACAGTTAATAATTTATTTGGACCGCCTAATATATTTTAGCAAGCCCGCCTATTTCTTTTAGTGTTTAGTTACACTTTTTTTAAATAGCAATGGCTACACCAAATTTTGTGTTAGTGTAGATATTCAATTTAGTCTATGGTAACACTAGTTTATATCAATAATAACATTAGAAAAATATGTAGCCTTAAATCAAATTTGACCAATTTTAAGGTATCTAAGGCTACACTTTTGCTTGTAACATCACAAAAAATGTTGTTGAAAGCCATATATGGTGTAGTGTTCTCTACTTTAGTCTTCTTGACATAAGCAGAGCATCCCCAAATCCTAATGTTATTAAGACTTGGTTTCCTACCTCTCCACATCTCTGTGGAGTCTTAGGAATGGATTTGGAAGGACATCTGTTCAAGATATGTGCAGCAGTAAGGAGCGCGTAACCCCACAGATAAATCGGTAGATCAGTATAGTTAAGCAGGGAGTGAACCATGTCCAACAAGGTTCGATTCCTTCTTTTTGATACACCATTTAATTGTGGAGTAGTTGGAGGAGTGAATTGTGACACTATTCCTAGTTCTTTTAAGAACTCATCAAATTCGGTACTCATGTACTCACCACCTCGGTCTGACCGAAGAGTCTTAACGCGGTTACCTGTTTGATTTTCAACTAGGGCTTTAAATTCCTTGAATTTGTCAAAAGCTTCAGACTTATGTTTCATTAAGTACACGAACCCATACATAGTATGGTCATCAGTAAATGTAATGAAATACTAAAAGACATCTCGTGCCACTTCAAAAGGGCCACAGACGTCGGTATGGATCAATCCAAGATTTTCAGCAGCTCTTTCAAAAGTCCCTTCGAAGGGTAACTTAGTCATTTTGCCTTGAAGGCAAGATTCACAAGTTGGATAGGGATCTGATCCCAATGGACCTATAAGCCCATCTTTCTCCATTTTATGAACCGTGGTTTGACCAATATAACCAAGTCTAGGATGCCACTTAAGTGCTTGATTTGTTTCATCCCTACCACGCTTCCTAGTTATAGTGTTCACAGTTGTTTTATTCTTTAGATTCAAATGGTATAAACCATTTAATAATGTAGCAGTACCAACCAATTTATTTCTGAAATAATTACGACAGGACCCATCTCCAATAAAGAAGTGAAATCCCTTTCGGTCCATGACCAGAATTGATACAATATTCTTGTGCCCCTTGGGCAAAACAAGTACATCATCTAAAGTAAGAATAAAACTAGATTCTAAATCCAACATAAGGGGTCCAATATCAGAGGCCTCGATACTATGCCCACTTTCGACGGTGACCATCACCTCCCCTGAATCCAGCTTCCTACTTCGTACCAGATCCTGATTCATTATACAAATGTGAGAGCTCGCACCGGAATCAAGTATCCAAGAAGTAGAATATACAGTTACACAACAATTCATTTCCAAAACAAGTAGTTCCGTACCTGAAGGCGCATTACGGTCAAACTTTGGACAGTACCTCTTCCAGTGGCCTAGCTCACCGCAGTTGAGGCATACATCCGTTTTCTTGGGGGGCTTTCTCTTTTGAACCATTGGGGCCTTGCTCTTTCCTTTATCGATCTTGGCTATTGGACCCAACTGCTTTTTGTTCTTTTTCTTCTTATTCATGGACTTCCAAGTCCCAGAAGAAATCACAAGTGCAGCTTCCTTTTTCCTTATCTTCATATGAGACTGGGCAGTCATCAGTTTGTTCATTAGCCCAGCTAAGTTACATGCAATCTCATTACAGTTGAAGTTCAGGACAAATTGGGAAAAGGAGTCTGGAAGTGACTACAGGATAAGGTCAGTTTGGAGAGATGCATGCATCTGAAAATCAAGAGATTCTAATCTCTCAATCATCGAGATCATTTTGAGGACATGGTCCCCAACCCTCTCTCCTTCCTTCATCCTGGCACCGTATAATTGCTTCGATATCTCATATCTAGCAGTTCGACTATGCTCTCCATATAGCTCAGCCAGGTGCGCTAAGATGGCTCTTGAAGACATCATATTTTCATGGGCACGTTGAAGCTCATTAGTAATTGAGCCTAACATGTACGCGCGCACTCTTACATTGTCTTTTACCCATTTTTCATGGACATCGACAACTTCCTGATTGGCTCGGGTTCTTGTATGATCCGCTGGGATCTCCGCCTCCAAGACGTATCCCAGCATTTCCATAGTTAGGCCAATCCTCAAGTTCTGAAGCCAGTCTACATAGTTCGGACCAGTCAGGACGTTCTTTACAAGTAGTATAGCGAGTAGGTTCATTGTCATATTGAGAGTTTTGTTAACTGCAGAGAATAATTTAAGATTCGTTAGTGATTGTTTAATTATGATCCGAGTGAAAAAATTTAAGGACTTTCTTTATCCATAACTCGGATCCCACTATTTTATCGACATGTGCACACTCCCATGTGAAATCCGGAAGTCACGGTTGAATTCATAGTGTGATCGAGTTCTTTATAAAGTTTAATAGAGGGCAACCCATATGATTTCTATTCTATCATTGTTTATAAAGTGGTGTCTAACACCAACCCATCTAATGGATGATTCGATCTTCTTTTACCCCTAGTTCACTTGCCCTCAACCCATTCGGTTTCTATGGCTCGCTGAACTATCTAAGTTTAAACCGTCAACTCCTATTATTCTGACAATTGAATCTTACTCGGTAACCCATACGGTTTCTAGGGGTTTGATTTGTCACAACTAAAGGCATCTAATGCACTTTAGGAATTTATCGACCTTCCCCAAAAATATTACCCTGACATACTCGGAAGAATAATATTCCGGTTTAGATTTCAATTTTCCATGAGTTTGATGGAGGGTAGGAAACCTCGTAACCTTTATAACTTAGTGTTTATAAGTGGGAGTATTAGCGCGATTATATGTTACACTTTGCACATTAATCCGTTTATAAGCGCGGTTTGTCGGTTTGTTTGTTTGTCATACAATATGAAAACATACGCAACCTAAAACTAACAACATGTAGTTCATGGACCGTTCCTAGAACAAAAACATCGTAATCTAATTACATGTCTTCGGTCTTGAATCTTCGTCTTCTCGAACGGATCTTCCTCCGGTCTTTGTCATTACATATAAATTTCACATTTGAAAAATTGCATCCTATACAAATTTTCTAGTAAAATAATTATGCTCAAAACGGCATTTACAACCCAATCGAACATAACAAACGATTCAAAACTAGGTCCATGAACTACATCCCCATTCTAAATTAATGCAACAATTACATTAAAATAAATGGCAATAGTGATTAATCTAAAAATTGATCTAATCAATAAAAATTAATCCAACTATTGGAATTAATCCAATTTATTCAAATAACCGTTAATTTTACTTTGTTCCGGACAAAATAAATATTTCATTAAATTAATTCCCTTAAAAATAAATTACCATAATTATATTTCAATCAAATTAAATCCAATTTAATTTGTGGGAAAATAATTTATCGTATGAAATATAAAAACGGAGTCGGAAAACACAAGCCCCGGGCCAAGCCCGCGGCCTAAGGGGATGCCTGCCCGGCCAAATTTAAAGAGACAACTTGTCGATCCGGCAGCCCCGAAATTTCGAGTTTGGGTGCTTCCCGAATCCAAAAATAATATTTTTCTTATTTTTATATTACACAATTAAATCAGTTTTTCAAAAGAAAAATAGATTTATATTGTAACATAAAATCATGAAAACTAATTTTTAAATGAACAATTAAACATTAACAATTAAAACAATTATGATTCTAAATCGTAAAAAATAACCAAGCATTCCAAATTCAAATATCGAATATACGATCGCATAGACCTTGCTCCGATACCACTGTTGGGATTCGGTGTTTAAAATCGAATTAGACAGCGGAAAATAAACCGGTCTAACCGGATAAAACCAAACCCCAAAAATGGACCGATCAAGTATCATATAAATGAATATAAATAACGAAGAAGAGAATCAAATAATACTTACACTCGTAGTCCTTTGATAATATAATCTTCTAAGGAAAAACCCGAACAAGCTTTCTCCGGTTACCGACACGAACACGAATCCAATTCGTTGTAGCTTTTTGAATGATCCAACACCGAAATTGCCGAATGTCTCTACATTATTACGCATTGGATATTGATCAGAAAAATAAAATATCAATTCGTTCTCAAAGAACACGGCTAGGAATTGATACGGTATTTTTCTTTTCTTCTCTTCTTCCTTTTCTTTCTCTAAAAAATGAACCAAGAAAATGAAGAAATTATTTCTCCTACTCACCAATATGTTCTCACGGCTGATGCTATGTGTGTGTGTGTTTATTTCACAAGTCTTGTTCAAAACAGAGACCAACACACCATTTTATATAACTAATGAGATAATATTATGAGATATGGAATCTAATCTCAAGTCTTCATCATTTGTCATATAAAATACACCTCACATGTTAGGAAGTAACATGGAAGGTGTGGAGAAGGTGAGGGGGGGCATCCCACTTGGTATTAGGTGAGAAAACGAGCCGAGCCACTCGGTTCGTGTACTGGACGTTCGCGTGTCTAGTCCGTTAAATACACTTCGTTTTATCCCAAATGTATTTATACTTAATTAATTAATCCAATTAATTAATTTTATCAAATACAAAATTATAATGATATATTTTCAAGAGATAATTATTTATGAATTAAATTAATCACCCTGTAGTTAATTTCAATTCACTAGACCGCATGATTTATCAAATAAATCAAATTAGATATTTAATATCCAATATTAATGAAGAGATAATAAATACATATTTATCCATCAAATATCCTTGTGTGCGACTCCGTAGGTCCGCCTTAGTCGGCAACGGAGGAACTAAGAAGTATGGATAACACTTAGCCAGTCTAGTGCTTCGTACCGTAACCCAACTTATAATCTCATTTGCCATTAACTGCATAGGACATTTACCTGCTCACTTACAGGAGAAATAATTCTATCTTGGCATTTAGTAGAGACTGCTACTTGCCCACTAAGTTGAATTTCGAGGTTGACCCCACCCACCGGCGATTGGATCGAACTACTCTAATGACTAACTTAATGTCATAAGCACATCTCCTACTGAAACCTCAAGTCAAAGGTCCACGTATACCTATCACAACCTTTCGATCCAGTCATTGACAAACCCTGAGTGATATCCATGTGAACGAATCGATGTGAGTCGTGTTCGAGTATACTAATCTCATTAGCATACCTATAACGTGTGCTCCTACTAGCCCTTAGTGAAGACCGGCACTCTACATGTCAAAGTACATGTTATACAAGTCTTGTCTAAACTTATTGCCTTATTAAATATTCATAATTATAATACAAATGCTCTCACTCTCTCATCCTCTGAGTGGCATTCTATAACACCCCAAACTAGGCGTATATTACAGTGTCGTGGACCCCCGATTAGGACACACTAGGCGGATGAAATTAATGAATCGCAAAATATAAATGTAGTACCGAACCACATTACATCGTCAACTACTCCGATGAGGAGTTCCATGTACAACACACCTAGGAAAATACAGAATAGATGTATATTTCATATGAAGATAAAATATACAACATTGAATGAATAACAATCCAAACGGAAGTGCAGCGGAAAATACATAACAAGCGAGTATGAACAAATAGACGGACTGGGACTTCCTACTAGTATCACTGGGACTCTTCGCCATCAACGTTCTCTTCCTGTGCCTTCGCCTCGCCATGACCTGAAAACAAAATTCCCCAGTGGGGTCAGTTACACAGAACAACAATCCTCAAGAGTTGAACAATCACCATAATTACCTATCTTAGTTATGAGATCAAGTTGAAGAGGGGCATCATAGCATGCCCGTAATGGTATGTGCAAGTGCACAAGACGAGTGTCTGGATACACCCGCCCTTGTACCTAATTAGTCGCACGGAGAAAAACTTTACCGTGTGCTCAGTCTGTTGTGTTGGTAAACCCGATCACATGACCATTGCGTGCCCGACTAAAAATTCCACACATCCCCACCCGGCCACGCAATATGAATATCACTGAATAATAATTCGACAAGGGTCAATAATGACTCACCGAGATGGATAAATGATGAAATGAATGATAACTCACGGAATTGATTGGAACCGTCGTTCCTCATGAAATGAAAGACTAGTTTGATAATTACAATTCTCAACATGAATAATATATCATGAATGAATTATGAATATAAATGAACAACAACGAAAGGAAAGAATATACTTTTAACTGAGTAAGAATTAACTTACACAATATCGGTGGTGAAAGTACTTCCTCGAACAAACATCCTAAGTGGAAAATACCGGTTGCTCGAACAACCTTGAATAACATGATCACAAACAAACGCTCAATAAACGTATCAAGCACGATTATAACCAACTCAAAAGTCGATACAACAATAATCAAACTCATTGGGTCATTCTAACGAATACGTTGTAAACATTCTTCCCTTTAGTTACAACCAACTCCAATAATATCGATACCAAACCTCCAAGCGATGATTCAACCCAACAAAACTTCATTAATGACATCAATAATACATTTGGAAACCACAACCCAAGGTTACGACAACACTAATCGGAAACCCCCAAAATAACCAAAGTCAAACATTAGGGGTTCTTGAATAATTCCCCAAATATTCATCAAATCCGAAATATACACCAATAAATCCGTAGGAATACATGTATCCAAGGTATATAATCCATATCTAACATATTCCAATATAATAGCAAGCTTACACGAAGAAATCGGAAGGAAAACATTCGAAATCCGCAATTCTAGATCCAAGAAATTATTACCTTGATTTGATGTATTGGAGAGGATGAAATGATGATTAATGCGAATGATAAGCTTGAAGATGTTGATAAATGGATGCAGCTCGAAGAAATCTCTCCAAAACGCCCGAAATCACCCAAAACCATCGAGAGGAGGAGGAGAGAATGAAAAATGACGAAACTGGACTGGACTGTCCAATTTATATTGATCCAGTTTAGCGCACGCTATGTCCTGATATGTAGCGTGCACTAGTGGGTTAACCGGACAGTCCAGTGAGCTCTGACTACCTCGTTAGAGTATGCTACAAACTTGGTAGCATGCGCTAACGTTTTCCCAATAGCGTGCGTTAGTCCAAAATGTTAGCGTGCGCTAACTGATGTGTGATGCCTAGTAAGTGAAGTTCAGGACCTCCGATCCTCTGACCTGCTCGCGATAGCATGCGCTACACCCAAAACTCAACGTGCGCTACACATAGCATTACGTACGTTAAGATCCTCTCGTAGCGTACGTTATGAATTATTCCATTTTAGTCCAGTACCCACTGGACTGTCTGATCGAGCCTTAGCGTGCGCTATCCAAACTTCTAGCGTGTGCTACTTACCATTTGTAGCGTGCATAACTACAACTCAAAATTTAGTCCAGTGCCTTCTGGACTGTCTGCCTGAACAACATTAACGTGCGCTAATGTTGAGAGGTAGCGTGCGCTACCCGTACTCAATTAGCGCGCGCTAAAGAGAGAACGTAGCGTGCGTTACTCCTCACACACAGCCCACTACAAGGATGACAATGATGATATTCTCGGCCCGATTTCCCAACCAGGTTGAATGACGAATAATAACTGATACACGATACAAAATACTCTAAACGGTGAATACAGTGAATGAATATGATTGATGTATGATTAATAACGAGTGACAAAAAGTTACTGAGTGACAATTACTGAATGATAATGAATGAATTTATAATCAAGTATTACATACTCCCCCCTTAAAAGAGTTTCGTCCTCAAAACTAAGGGTCAAACAACTCAGGATAACTCTCCTGCATACTATCCTCGGTTTCCCAAGTAGCCTCTTCGACTCCGTGTCTAGACCACTGAATTTAACCAAAGGAATCGTCTTGTTCCTCAACTGCTTGATTCGCCGCTCTAAGACTCGTACAGGACGCTCTTCATACGAATGATCATCTACGATCTCGATTTCTTAGAACTGGAGTATGTGACTCGGGTCGGCAACATACTTCCTCAGCTGAGAGACATGAGACACATTATGAATTCGGCTCAACGCCAGACATAAGGCCAAACGATAAGCCAGACTGCCTACTCAATCTAGAATGTCAAATGGTCCAATAGACCTCGGACTCAACTTTCCCCGCTTCCCGAAACGGAAGATACCTCGACTCGGGGATACCTTGACGAAAACTTGGTCACCTGCCTCGAATTCTAATGGACGACGACGATTATCTGCATATGACTTTTGTCGACTCTGAGCGGTCATCAAACGACCCTTGATCAAAGCTACCTTCTCGCGGGCGGCTATAAGCATATTGGGCTTGGTGCCGATTGATTCTAATAAGTCATCCCAACACAAAGGAGATCGACAACGACGACCATACAAGGCCTCGTAAGGTGCCATCTTAATCGAAGCATGCCAACTATTAATGTACGTGAACTCGATCAACGGTAGTTGGGTTCCCAATCATCTTTCCAATCGAGCACACATGCTCTCAACATGTCCTCCAACGTCTGAATGGTTCTCTCTGACTGTCCATCGGACTGATGGAGAAAAGCCGTGCTGAAATCGAGCTGGTTCCCATGGCACGATGAATAGACTTCCAAAAATGCGACACAAATCACCCGTCACGGTCTGAAACGATACTCTTAGGGGTACCGTGCAATCTCACTATCTCTTTGATGAACAACTGGGCAAGTCTCTCGGGACCCCATGTATCCTTAATCTCAAGGAAATGAGCTGATTTAGTTAAGCGGTCCACAATTACCCAAATTGTATTCATGCCACGACGACTCGTCGGCAAACTCGTGATGAAGTCCATTGAAATATACTCCCACTTCCACTCTGGAATAGGGAGCAGTTTCAGCATACCCGTCGGTCGCTTATGTTTTATCTTGACTTGCTGACAGGTTAAACACCTCGAAATAAATTCTGCAACTTCTCGCTTCATATTACTCCACTAGTAATTTGTTTCAAGTCCTTGTACGATTTTCTAGACCCCGGATGAATAGAATAAGGGGTAGCATGAGCTTCTCTCAAAATCAAGTTTTTCAACTCGTCATTTGTCGGTACACATAACCAATTCTTAAATCCCAAAAGTCCATCCTCGTGGACCACAATCCCATGTGCTTTCCCATGAGTCACATCATCTCGGATACGCAACAAAAATGGGTCTGAACCCTCACTATGATCGCCTCCTCAAGTGGTGATGAAATCTCCAACATACAAAGTTTCCCTTGTACTCGCTGTAACCAGACCTCAACCTCGGGTCTTAGGAATTCTTGCTGAAGCTTTTTCTGAATGGTTAAACGAGCAAGCATTTGCTCCTGTACAGACTTACGGCTCAAGGCATCGGCGACAACATTCGACTTACCCGGGTGATATTGAATCTCGATATCATAATCTTTAATCAGTTCCAACCACCGTCTTTGATGCATATTTAACTCCTTCTGAGTAAATATATACTTCAAACTCTTATGATCGGTGAAAATCTGACAGGTGATGCCATAAAGATAATGACGCCAAATCTTCAACGCGAAAACCACGGCCGCAAGCTCCACGTCATGGGTCGGATAGTTGACAGCATAAGGTCTCAGCTGCCGTAAAGCATAGGCAATCATTTTCCTGTTCTGCATTAATACACATCCGAGACCTTGTCCGAATGCATCAATATAAACCACAAATCCTTCCGTCCCTTGTGGTAAAGAAAAGACAGGCGCTGAAATTAAATGACTCTTGAGTTCCTCAAGACTCCGCTGACACGCGTTAGACCACGTGTATTTCTTCTCCTTTCGCAAAAGGTTCGTCATAGGTTGGGCAATTTTAGAAAATCCTTCCAAAAATCGCCTATAATAACCAGCTAATCCGAGAAAGCTTCGGATTTCCTTAACATTCTTCGGAGGTTGTCAATCATGGATAGCCTCCGTCTTCTGAGGATTGACACGTACTCCGTCTGATGAAATTACATGTCCGAGAAACGTCACTTCGGACATCCAGAATTCACATTTGGAAAATTTTCCATAGAGCTGCTCTCGTCTCAACACGTCGAGAATCTGATGAAGGTGAAGTTCGTGCTCCTCTCGGTCACGAGAACAAATCAAAATATCATCTACGAAAACAACCACGAACTGATCTAGAAAATAGATGAAAACCCTATTCATTAACTCCATGAATATTGCAGGTGCATTAGTTAACCCAAACGGCATTACCACAAACTCGTAATGACCATAGCGTGTTCGAAACGCCATTCTAGCAATATCCGACTCTCGAATTCGCAACTGATGATACCCAGATCTCAAATCGATCTTGAAAAATACTGAAGCTCCCTGAAGTTGATCCAAAAGATCATCGATGCGGGGTAGGGGATATTTATTCTTGATCATCACCCTATTCAACTCCCGATAATCAATACACAAGCGAAAAGAACCATCCTTCTTCTTGACAAATAACACTGGTGCTCTCCACGGGGACGCACTCGGTCAGATATAACGTTTATCGGACAAATCCTCCAATCGATTCTTCAGTTCCTACATTTCGGTTGGGTCATCCGATACAGTGCCTTCGATAAAAGGGGACGTACCAGGCTCCAACTCTATCGTGAATTCCACATCTCTCAGTGGAGGCAAACCAGGTAACTTGTCTAGAAATACATCGCCAATCGATAACAATGATACCATGAATGATTGAACACCTCGATTGCCTTAGAACGGTCAATCGATAACAATGATACAATGAATGATTGAACAATCCTGATTGAGTAATTTCACTGCTTTCATCATATTAATGATTCTTCCGGAACAGTGGGGATTACCCCTTGAAATACACACTCGACTCCATCATCTGAAATGATAGTGACATACGCTTACAGATACTAATGATGACATCGTGACTATCCATCCAACCAATACCCAAAATAACATCTTCTCTAGGTAACTCCATCACGATTAGGTCTGCTAGCCACACACAGCCATGAAGCTGAATCGGACATTTCTTAATCTCACGATCTCTGATAATTCTTCTACCATCAGCTAGTCCGATGATATAAGGTTCACAACTAGTAGCACTATCCAGATAAAGTCTAATCAAGCATGACTCGTAAATGAATGAATGCGATGCACCAGTATCAAAAAGAGTACTGCTGGGAATGCTTTGCATCCAGCGTCCTCACCTTCGACTCGGGAGAACGTAAATTGCCGGGCTTAACATCCCGACCCGCGGCATCCTAGTGGTGCATCCCCTCATGTCCGCCTGTCGCTTAGTACGGGGCTCTGCACTGCCACTAGAGAGTGGTTAAATGAATTGATTTGGACTACTCATATCAACAAGATGCATCTTCTTTTCTGGTAGCCATCTCATAGAAACTCCAAAGTTAAGCGTGTTTGGCCTGGAGTAGTAATGGGGTGGGTGACCCCCTGGGAAGTTTCTCAGGTGCGCGTGAGTGAGGACAAAGCATGCTAGAAAAGACTCGTTGGTACTGTGAGGACAGTCTTCATCATTTTCAGGGACCAACAATTGGTATCGGAGCGAGGCGCGGGTTCGAGTCTTCTGGCGTACGCTGGGGGGGATTGTTGGGAATGCTTTGCATCCAGCGTCCTCACCTTCGACTCGGGAGAACGTAACTGGATGGGCTTAACATCCCGACCCACGGCATCCTAGTGGTGCAGCCCCTCATGTCTTCCTGTCGTTTAGTACGGGGCTTTGCACTGCCACTAGATAGTGGTTAAATGAATTGATTTGGACTACTCATACCAACAAGATGCATCTTTTTTTCTGGTAGCCATCTCATAGAAACTCCAAAGTTAAGCGTGTTTGGCCGGGAGTAGTTATGGGATGGGTGACCCCCTGGGAAGTTTCTCAGGTGCGCGTGAGTGAGGACAAGCGCACTAGAAAAGACTTATGTTGGTACTGTGGGGACAGTCTTCATCATTTTCAGGGACCAACAAGTACACACGGGTTAAAATAAAATTTCGAGTGTACCTGAAATCATTCAGGCCTCCAGATCGTCGGCCCTCTTCATCTCATAAATTCGAGGCTTGCCGGCTCTCGAAACGGATGTTCCCGTCTGATAAGTATGGGCTCCTCCTTTAGTTGCTCCCATCGTCTTAAACGGCGTTGACTGAGTAGCCTGATTCTGAACAGCTGGTTGCTTCGGGACCTGAGATGCCGCCGGAGTATGTTTGGAGTCTCTTCGGCAGAAACAGGCCTTATGCCCGGCAATCCCCCAGTCGAAACATGTGATAGTCTGCCTCGAACACCTAGTGCTGAAATGACCCGGTGCTCCACAGTTGAAACAAGTGATAGCCGAACTGGCTGCTCGGGACTGAGATTCCACAGGTTTAGGTGCCGTATGAGGTCGCTCAAAAAAAGTAGGGACCGTACGAGGCTTCTTCAAGGTTGCCTGACCGCTTTCAGACTGATTACGATTCTTTGACTTCTTGCTAGCAGATGAAGGTTGTTGCTCAGCAATTTCCTTAGCACTAAGCTCATCAGTAAGAGCTTTCTCGATTAATTCGGTCAAAGTAGCGCATTGATGATTAAGCAATTGCATCTGGGCCATCATGCCCTGCATAAAAATGAGTGGATCGACCCGGACACCTTCTGATTGAGTTGTCTCTCGGTTATGACTTCCTAACAGTGAGTGATTATTTTCCGAGTTTCGACCCACACCTCGGCCTTTCCCCCTGCGTCCTCTGACAGCTCTTTCCATACTGAAGTAGGAAGGCCATATGATAATTATAGATTTGCATGAGTACCGCATTATGATTACGTTATGAAATGATAATGATGAGCATACGCGCTCTAATACAATGATTATATGAATGATCAACTGAGGTGACATGATTATCGGATGAAATTCTTGAAATGATCATCTTGAACAAGTTAACAAGATTGATGATACGATTCACAAGATTAACAACTGAACAATGAAATTAGCTGAGTGATTAATGAATTAACATAATTTACATGAGCCAAATGAAAATGATGATTGAGGATTGTTGACTGATAAAATGATGAATGGGTGATTCTTATTGCCAGAAATTATACCATGGCGTCAGAAATCTTACAGTTCTTTCGGTCTGAGGGGCTCGGCGCTTGCACAGGTCACACATGACGCAAAAGTCCAATGATACTAGTATGATGAACGATGATTCCAAATGAGACATGACTCGGAAGGTAGTATTCAAAACCACACTCCGATACCAACTCTGTAACATCCCAAACTAGGCGGATATTAAGTGCCGTGGACCCCGATTGGGACCCACTAGGCGGATGAAATTAATGAATTACAAAATGTAAATGTAGTACCAAACCACATTACATCGTCAACTACTCCGATGAGGAGTTCCATGTACAACACACCTAGGAAAATACAAAATACATGTATATTTCATATGAAGATAAAATATACAACACTGAATGAATAACAATCCAAACAGAAGTGCAGCGAAAAATGCATAACAAGAGAATATGAACAAATAGACAGACCTGGGCCCCCTACTAGTATCACTGGGACTCCTCACCGTCAACATTATCTTCCCGTGCCTTCGCCTTGCCATGACCTGAAAACAAAATTCCCCAGCGGGGTCAGTTACACAGAACAACAATCCTCAAGAGTTGAACAATCACCATAATAACCTATCTTAGTTATGAGATCAAGCTGAAGAGGGGCATCATAGTACGCCCGTAATTGTATGTGCAAGTGCACAAGACGAGTGTCCGGACACACACGCCCTTGTACCTAATTAGTCTCACGGAGGAAAACATTACCGTGTGCACAGTCCATTGTGTCGTTGAACCTGATCACATGACCATCGCATGCCCGACTAAAAACTCCACACATCCCCACCCGGCCACGCAATATGAACCCAGAGTCACATGAACGAAAATGACCATAATGAATATCAATGAATAATAATTCGACAAGGGTCAAGAATGACTCACCGAGATGAACAAATGATGAAATGAATGATAACGCACGGAATTGGTTGGAACCGTCGTTCCTCATGAAATGAAAGACTAGTTTGATAATTATAATTCTCAATATGAATAATATATTATGAATGAATTATGAATATGAATGAACAACAACGAAAGGAATGAATATCCTTTTAACTGAGTAAGAATTAACTTACACAATACCGGTGGTGAAAGTACTTCCTCGAACAAACGTCCTAAGTGGAAAATACTGATCACTCGAACAACCTTGAATAACATGATCACCAACAAACGCTCAATAAATGTATCAATCACAATTATAACCAACTCAAAATTCGATACAACAATAATCAAACTCATTGGGGCATTCTAACGAATACGTTGTAAACATTCTTCCCTTTGGTTACAACCAACTCCAATAATATCGATACAAACCTCCAAGTGATGATTCAACCCAACAAAACTTTATTAATGACATCAGTAATCCATTTGGAACCCACAACCCAAGGTTACGACAACACTAATCGGAAACCCCCAAAATAACCAAAGTCAAACATTAGGGGTTCTTGAATAATTCCCCAAATATTCATCAAATCCGAAATATACACCAATAAATCCGTAGGAATACATGTATCCAAGGTATATAATCCATATCTAACATATTCCAATATAATAGCAAGCTTACACGAAGAAATCGGAAGGAAAACATTCGAAATCCGCAATTCTAGATCCAAGAAATTATTACCTTGATTTGATGTATTGGAGAGGATGAAATGATGATTAATGCGAATGATAAGCTTGAAGATGTTGATAAATGGATGCAGCTCGAAGAAATCTCTCCAAAACGCCCGAAATCACCCAAAACCATCGAGAGGAGGAGGAGAGAATGAAAAATGACGAAACTGGACTGGACTGTCCAATTTATATTGATCCAGTTTAGCGCACGCTATGTCCTGATATGTAGCGTGCACTAGCGGGTTAACCGGACAGTCCAGTGAGCTCTAACTGCCTCATTAGCATATGCTACGAACTTGGTAGCGTGCGCTAACGTCTTCCCAATAGCGTGCATTAGTCCAAAATGTTAGCGTGCGCTAACTGATGTCTGATGCCCAGTAACTGAAGTCCAGGACCTCCTGTCCTCTGACCTGCTCGCGATAGCGTGCGTTACACCCAAAACTCAGCGTGCGCTACACATAACATTACGTACGTTAAGATCCTCTCGTAGCGTACGTTATGAATTATTCCATTTCAGTCCAGTACCCACTGGACTGTATGATCGAGCCTTAGCGTGCGCTACACACATGCTTAGCGCTATCCAAACTTCTAGCGTGCGCTACTTACCATTCGTAGTGTGCGTTACTATAACTCAAAATTCAGTCCAGTGCCTTCTGAACTGTCTGCCTAGACAACGTTAACGTGCGCTAATGCTGAGAGGTAGCGTGCGCTACCCGTACTCAATTAGTGCGTGCTAAAGAGAGTACGTAGCGTGTGCTACTCCTTATACACAACCCACTACAAGGATGACAATGATGATATTCTCGTCCCGATTTCCCAACCGGGTTGAATGACGAATAATAAGTGATACACGATAAAAAATTACTCTGAACGGTGAATACAGTGAATGAATATGATTGATGTATGATTAATAATGAGTGAAAAAAATTACTGAGTGACAATTACTGAATGATAATGAATGAATTTACAATCGGGTATTACACATTCGAGGGCATATCCCTAACAAAATAGTCCCGACACCGTGATCCTCTGCCACGTGTCACCGTAGGCCCCGTCGAACCCACCCGGCTAGACGTTTTGTGCCCTAAACTCATGGTCCACTGCCATATGTTCTCTTAGGCCTCGTCAGACCCACACGATTGGACCTCAGCACCTCACTAAGCTTCGACCCATGATCCACTGCCATGAGTCCTCGTAGGTCCCGTCGGACCAACATGAGTGAACGTAGCAGACACACACATATTCACGTTCACATTACATCAACACGTTCACAATCAATCAACCATCTTGTCTATTACAACTTCAACAACTAGCACACATAACATGAAGTCAACATTACAACTAATATGAGCTTTACACAACCAAACACACATAACACAATATTGTCATCCAAATCACCGATGAAATCAATGCCACATAACTCACGATCAATACCTATAACACGATACACCTCCAAGTGCACAATCAACCAACATATACATTTTCAAGTTACACATTCAAGATTATCACAACTAACCACAAATCATTCATTTCAACACATAAGTCATATCCACAAGGTACCAAACATATAAGCAAGATACTTGCCTCGATAGTCGACACCCGAATATTCCTACGAACACGGCACAACCCGGAAAACCTTGAACACCTACAACCCTTTGGGCAAAAACAACGAAAATATGATTACAACGAGAATCAAGACCAAGAACAATGGAAATCCCACCAAACTATCGAAGGAAAACTCATTGGAACGTTAATCGAACATTAAATGTTCAATAACTCCCAAGAACACTCGAATCGTCAATCGAGTTAAACAAACTCGAAATATAGATATACAATCCATAGAACACGTTTAATAATACTCAATAACATCAACCGATTCATCAAAATTGGACGAACAATGAAATCAAGAAGGAAATCTCGAAAGTCAACCCTAGGAGATTTCAAGAAATTTCCTTCGATCCGGACGAATGAAGTGGAAGAAGATGATTGACACGAACTAAGCTTCCCTAATCGATGAAGATCGCCTCCTAAAACTCAAGAATCACCTCTGCTCTCAAAAATCCCGAATAGAAACGAAGGGGGGAAATGGGGGTTCTGTCCCAAAAATGAGGATGCCACTGGTTTATATACCAGTGGTATGTTACGATCGTAACAGGCACACTTTACGGCCGTAACTCTTCATCCTTACGGCCGTAACACCCAGGACTTACGGTCGTAAGTACCTTTCTGGACTACTGCCCAAAATACGAACATTCATTACGGTCGTAACAACAATCGTTTTACGGCCGTAACACAGGACTAACTATGATCGTAATAAAAGACACTTACGGTCGTAACTAACAACACATACGGCTGTAAATCATAACTCTTACGTCCGTAACACCACTAGTGAACACAGTAGTGAATCTAAACGACTCCGACAGTCAGGTCGGGCACTCGACAACATACCGAATACTCAAATGCACCAAATCAATAATAACCATGCAACGAGGCGTAACGTACAATACCTCAACACATACACAATCAAAAAGGCACAAATGACAACAAGTCATCCTCAACTAAAAATCACTACATGGTAGTAAACATAGAGTATCACGTTAGAAAACATTCCGATTTAACATCAACAAGAAAAAAAATGTCCAACATGAAAACACAAACAGTACAAAATAACGGAAAATGAAAATATCGGATATTACATTCTACCCAATAAAAATAAGTTTCGTCCCGAAACTTAAAACAAAACATCATGGTAGAACACAAACAAACCAAAAAGGTTCTCACAATAAATATCAAATCTCCACACGAGATATAATCCACAAAACAAAACACAAAAAAAAATTACAATCACTGGGCACCATTTGGCCCTCCAGGAGTAGGAACGAAATTCCGATTCCCAAACATATTAGCAACGGTATCACAAGGTACCGATTGATGCCCCATCTGACCATATTTAAAACAATTCACTTGAGCAAATGACAATTCTGCCGTACATGGCCCACACGACTGCAGTTGAAACACGTCTTCACATCGCTCACCTTACCCATGGTTAAAACCACGACCACAACCTCGACCTTGTCTCCTCGGCATGCCTAATATGCAATCACTAAGTACAACGAAACGTAACATCGCAGAGCAATGTACCGAGATGCCAACTCAGCACAACACATCGCAAATCAATAAGCCGAAATGCCCACTCAGCATAATATACCAACGTAAGGCGACAATTATCAACTAACAAAAATATCCACTCCGGGAATTTACATGAATACAAGAACTATCATTGCAACAGATGGAACTTACAATCGTAAATGAATCATAAGACCAAATTAACAGGAAACTTACGACCATTCCCGATACGACCACGGCTGTAACGACTACACATCATTGCAACCAGTCAGTGACCACATTCTTTTTAAAACTCCACGAGGTATTCATTTAAATAATAGCATTTGGATATCTTTGAATTCGTATATTTTCCCGAAGTAAAATTTGAAACTACTTTTTATACCTCATGCTATTTTACCAAAACCATAACCCATGGATCACAACAGTCTCGTTTTGAAATCATTTGCAAAACAACATCTTGAATTATCAAATCTGCTCGATAGATGATATCATCAAAATGACCTTATCAATATATAACATTATCACCATTAACGACATACAGGGTAACCACATGTTACCACACCACACCATCATGAATAACAATGCACATGATAAACCGTGTCCATGCCCCTTAGCATCGACCCCCAGAAGTTTCGCCAAACCACCCCCGGGTGGAAAACCACTTGTACTCGCACTAATCATTACCATAGATCAATTATCACATCAGGATAATGTCATGGAATAATACAATTAAATCATACTATGCCATCACAACAGTTAGGTGTACAACCAAAATTTGTTAGCAAGAAATGTAACGATCACCAACACGTCAATAATATCCAAACGGGATAAACAACCGAGTGCAACACTACTGATACGATAGTTAAAGTTCACAATCATCACTGGAAGACCACACGACTATACCTATAGGAATCAAACGATCGACAAGGAGCACAGATACCACTGTAACAACAAAATTACTGTCGTGACAGTCACAAGCTTACGGCCGTAACAACTAGGAGCTTACGGCCGCAATGGTAAACATCTTACGGCCGTAATCACTAGCTGTACACTACACCATATATGGTCTTTGGCAACAATAAAAAAAAGTGTAAAAAAGCGTAAAATATGTTGCTATAAGCCCAAAATTGGTTTAAGGCTACACTTTTTCGAATTTTAGCGATGTTGGATATAGTCCCGTAGCCTTAGGGGTGTAAGCCAACACTTTTCTCAGTTTAGGGCCACATCAGTATATATGTTGCATTAGGCATCTATGGCAATACTTTTTTTGGCTATGGCAACACCAAATGGAATGTTGCCATAGACCCTATTGCAACACCATATTTTCCTTCTGCAACACTGGTTCATGTAACACTTAATTGTTTTGGCAATACATATTTTTTGTTATTGCAACATATTTCTATTTAACACTTTTCTTATTTCAGCAACACCTTTTTTTGTTATTGCAACATTTTTTTTATTAAACACTCTTCATGTTTTAGCAATACCGCTTTTTGTTATTGCAACATTTGTTTAACTAACACTTTTCCAATTTTAGCTACACATTTTCATGTTACCTAAATTTCTAATGTCACAATTATATCCTAAAAACATTTTTGTAAACAAACTATGACACCTTGAGTTATTTTTCCTCATAGTCTTTGCATTACCAAATGCTTCAAGAACATGATTAGACTGCCAAGATTAAGAAGTTCATATATAATTACTTCGCATATCTAAAAGAAAGTAAAAACTTAACCAACGTTTTTACTTATATTATACACCAAGTTTGATTAAAAAACGAAAATAGAATTTTCAGTGATCTATATACTTCTAGGACTTGCTGCTCCACACTCTGTCCTTCACTTGCAGCTCTCCCACCTATGTATGCAAGATACTGCATAAGCATTTTTGTGCTTTCTGTTTTGCTAACTCCACTTTCTCCACTAACCAGAATTGATTGGCTTACTCCCTTATTGACCATTTGCCTGCACTTGAAATTCCATTTATTTTTAAGGCACTGTGAAATCAAAATACTTAACAAGTTCAGAGACAGTAATATATGAAGTTTGCCTGTATGGTGAGTCTCCAGTAGCAAATGGGTGCGGGGTCGGCTCATGTAAAGCAGCCCTTTTATATTTTTCATCACATCCTTGTCAAATGTGGTAGATGTTGGAATTGACTGACAGCAAACAATATTTCACCTGTATAAGTCTACAAAGAAGAAGAAATCTTAAACTTGTCGTGCCAGAAAACTATTACAAATGATAAAGAAAACTTAATTACAACCTCTGTTGATAACTCTAGAGAATAAAAAATCTGGAAAAGATAGGACTTTCAGGTCATATAGATATACTGCAAAGAATAAAGGAAATAAGCATATGTAAGTTGCGGTGCAACTATAGCAAATGTCATCAGCACAGAAGTTGCCACAACAAAAACTTTCATAACTAAACAGCAAAAAGAAAAATATTATTACAAAAAAAACAAATGCTTACATATATTTCATTGAGATCATATCGGCAACTTATATTCTGCAAAACACCAGGCTCGTGCAGATAAGTTAGCTTTGTCATATCATCTAAAGTTTCAGGGAACTCAGAATCTTGTGGATGGACAGTTGATGCTTTACATACAACCTAAAAATATGAAAAGTGAAGTTGCCATGATAATTAATATATATCTACAGGTTATAAGACTGAGAATAAACATGACCAACAAAAAATACACACATGGGGCGTGCATAAGTGCGCATACACACACACAGTGCGCATATGTGCACGTAATATGTGTACTGTGAAAAAGGTTCATGAAAAAAAGATTCAGCATATAAATATTATTGCTACCCTCTTGCGTTATAGGGAAAGACCTGAAAAGTAAGAAATGCATATGGTACAAGAAATGAATTTCATTATATTCAAAAGTTCTTGACAATAGTACTCACCGCTTCAATGGTGTAACACCCCCAAGACGTTCAGGGCATATTACAGCGCCGTGGACTCCACACTATGGAATCCACCAGGCTAACGTACCAACAAGACATTTGACAATGACAAACAATCATCAATAATACGACAATTCAAATAAGATTACAATCCGACAATAAAATCCGACATCAATCCATTTCCCAAAACAGGAACACAACATTAACAATTTTGAAATAAGAAGTACTCGAGTACTTAACCAATTTTATAACACAAAGGTCCCAAAACAAGATATCAAAAGTAATAGACTGAACTGAACACCAACAAATGACCACTGATCAGTATCACGCTTGCCCATCATCCTCATACGGCTCAAGTGCTCGTCTGTTCCCACGATCGATACCTAAATACAAAAAGTATTTCCCCCATTTAAGGGGTTAGCGACAACTGCTAGTGCAAGTACAATCCATTTGAACTACATTCTAATCAGATGAATATATGCGCCAAAAAGTCATTTTAGAAAACATTTTATATTCCGGAATATTTACGATGTACAATCACAAAACACATTATCTCCAACAAATCACAATTCAAAGTTAACCGTTGGTATGAGACTCCCGGCCACCGTACCCCGCAGAGCCCCGTCGGACATCCCTGGGTGGCTAACCACAGTTCTCGATACGCACACTCACGGCAATACGTATCCCTAGAGGCCCCGTCGGACCGTCCCTAGGTGAACATACACATAACCATCCACAACAACCACGATACATCCATAATTCAAATACTAGAACATGTAAACAAATGTAAAGTACTTGCCTTTGAGACATTCTTGAAGAAATGGAGTTGAAGCACGACTACGAACGATCCAGGTGGAAAACGATGGTTCCTAAACGAAGGACCAATACAGTTCAGTCCCCACGGACAACAATACTCTAATGGAATACACCCATAACCCCGATTACATGATACGACAATGTACGATCAATCGATACGGGCGAGTGTTTACACAAAATCTCCCCGTATCGATAATTCGCGGATTAAAATCAGGGAAGTTGGATTAAGAATCACTCAATAACTACAACCAGTAAAGAATATCGTAATATAGATGAACAATTCGGAACTAAACCCTAAAATCCCGAAAATCCCCCAAATTCGTCAAAATTAGGGTTCCTGAGGAATTACCTTTAATTCGGCTGATGAAAGGTGATTATGTTGATTATGATATGATAGCTCGATTCCACCGTGATGGAATTTGAAGAGAACTCCGAATAGAACTGGTGGAAATCATCTCTGAGGTCGCACGTCGAAGAAACGAAGAGAAAAGAAATAAACTGCTGTTCTGAAACTGTCCGCTGACTTATATTCAGCGGAGTTAGCGCACGCTAATCGTCATATGTAGCGCGCGCTAACGGGGCCGTGACAGGTCCAGTGGCTACTGCCACCCTTCGTTAGCGTACGCTAACAATAGGGCGTTAGCGTACGCTAACTGCACATCGGTAGCGCACGCAAGGGAACAGGGGTAGCGTGCGCTACCTACACGGCCAGATTCGGCTGGCGATGTCACATCGGTATAAGCCGCCGAGGTATAAAACACGAAACGCACGACGAGACCAGGATCCAGGAACATAGACGCGAAGCATATAAGACAACGGAGCTAAGCGCTGAAAGAAAATACAATTCCGACCACCAGAGGGTCCGTAATGCGACAACGAAACTAAGATTCCCGAAACTATTAGAAAATTACAAAAATGGCCCAAGTGCCCGAAAATCACAAAACGACGTCGGATTTACAAACCGAAAGTCTCCACATGACCAACTCAACCATACGAACTCGTACAAACCAAGAAACAACGAAAACGAATGAGTTTTACGAGAATCGAACGTTCATACGGCAAAACATGCCATAAAACGAAATTACGTGAAAACATCATCAAAACTCATCCAAATGGAAAAACTCCAAGAACAAAATAGATTCAAAATGTCGAAACGGTTACAAGCGAGTCGATAAAAATAGACATACACCAAAAATCGAAACTGCTAAAAATGGAAAAATTACGGATATTACATTCTCCCCCTCTAAAATAAAGTTTCGTCCCGAAACTTAAGAATCAAAAAGCTCGGGGTATCTCAAACGCATATCTTCCTCTAACTCCCACGTCGCTTCTTCTACTCCGTGTCTCGACCATTGCACCTTAACCAAAGGAATGGTTTTGTGCCTTAACTGCTTGTTACGACGCTCCAAAATTCTGACGGGCCTCTCTTCAAACGTAACATCCTTCTCGATCTCCACATCTCCAAAGTCAATAATGTGGGATGGGTCCGGAACGTACTTTCTCAACTGGGAAACGTGAAATACGCTATGAGCATGACTCAGCGACGGAGGTAAAGCCAAACGGTACGCTAACTCACCGACTCTCTCCAATACCTCGAAAGGTCCAATATATCTCGGGCTGAGTTTCCCCTTCTTCCCAAAACGGAAAACTCCTTTCGTCGGAGACACTCTCAACAGAACATGATCTCCCACCTCAAACTCCAAAGGTCTACGCCTAACATCCGCATAAGACTTTTGTCGACTCTGAGCAGCCAACACTCTCTTCCTAATCAATTCAACTTTCTCCCTCGTCTCCAACACAAGGTCCGGCTCGGTGCCAACCAAATCGGATGGCTCATCCCAACATATCGGTGATCGACAACGTCGGCCATAAAGTGCCTCATACGGTGCCATATTAATCGACGCGTGCCAGCTATTATTATAAGTAAACTCAATTAAGGCCAAATGCTCCTCCCAGTTACTACTCCAGTCTAACGCACACGCGCGCAACAAATCCTCGAACGTCTGAATGGTATGTTCGGACTGCCCATCGGTCTGGGGATGGAACGAAGTGCTCAAACGTAACTGTGTCCCCAATGCCTTATGTACCGCCTCCCAAAAGTGCGATACAAACCGGCCATCTCTATCTAAAATAATGGTCCTCGGCGTACCATGAAGCCTCACTATCTGTGCAATAAAAATACGAGCCAACTTTTATGGACCCCACGTATCCTTGATGCCCAAAAAATGTGCCGACTTAGTCAGTCGGTCTACAATCACCCACACCATATTCACACCAGTCTTCGTCCTCGGCAAACCCGTGACAAAATCCATAGAGATATCCTCCCACTTCCACTCCGGGACGGGAAGTGGTTTCAACAACCCGGCTGGCCGCTGATGCTCAATCTTGACTTGCTGACAAGTCAAACACTTAGCCACAAACTGAACTACCTCCTTCTTCATGTCGTTCCACCAGAAATTCTTCCTTAAATCCTTATACATTTTACTCGAGCCCGGATGGACGGAGTAAGGTGACGCATGAGCCTCTCGCATAATACTCTGTCTCAATTCCGAGTCGTTCGGAACACACAACCGACCTCGGAATCTCAACACTCTGTCCTCATGAATAACAAATCCCGGGGCTTTGCCCTTCCCTACACTCTCTCGAAGCTGAATAAACATCGGGTCCTCCAACTGTCCCGATTTTATGTCATCGACCAGAGATGAAGAAATCTCAAGAGTACGCAACTACCCGGAACTCTCTGGCAGCACAACCTCAATGCTCGACCTCGTAAACTCTCGCTGAAGTCCCGACTGGGCCGTAAGTAGCTCAAGCGCCCGAAGCGATACCAATTTCCGGCTCAAGGCATCTGCTACCACATTAGCCTTGCCCGGATGATAGAGGATCTCGAGATCGTAATCCTTAATCAATTCCAACCACCTCCTCTGCCTCATATTAAGCTCTCTCTGGGTGAAAATGTACTTTAGGCTCTTGTGATCGGTGAAAATCTGACACGACGAGCCATACAAGTAATGACGCCAGATCTTCAATGCAAATATGACTGCGGCCAACTCAAGATCGTGCGTAGGGTAATTCAATTCATACGGTTTCAACTGACGGGAAGCATAGGCAATCGTCCTCCCGTGCTGCATAAGTACGCATCCGAGCCCTTGGCCCGAAGCATCACTATAAACGGAGAAACCATCATTACCACTCGGTAAAGCTAAAACGGGAGCGGTCGTCAACCGCTTCTTCAACTCCTCAAAACTATTCTACCTCTCATCGGTCCACACAAACTTCTCTGACTTCTGTAACAACTGAGTCAGCGGTCGAGCGAGCTTAGAGAACCCCTCGACGAATCTGCGGTAATACCCGGCTAATCCAAGAAAACTGCGGACCTCTTTCATGTTCTTGGGCGGCGCCCAATCCAACACTGCCTCTACCTTATGTGGGTCCACACGAACACCCTCGGCCGAGATCACATGACCGAGAAACATAACCTCCCGTAACCAAAACTCGCACTTTGAGAACTTCGCAAAAAGATGTTGAGTTCTCAAAATGTCTAACACAATATGTAAATGACGGGCATGCTCCTCCTCGTTCCTCGAGTAAATCAGAATATCGTCGATAAAGACGACTACACATTTATCTAGGTACTCGATAAAGACTTTGTTCATAAGCTGCATAAACACGGCTGGGGCATTGGTTAGCCCAAAAGGCATAACCACAAACTCGTAGTGACCGTATCTCGTCTGAAAGGCCGTCTTCGGAATGTCGGTATCCTTCACTCGGAGCTGATAATACCCCGATCTCAAATCAATCTTCGAAAATACAGTTTCCCCTTGCAACTGATCAAACAAATCATCAATCCTCGGGAGCGGATACTTGTTTTTGATGGTCACTTTGTTCAACTCTCGGTAGTCGATACACAAACGAAGTGACCCATCATTCTTTTTCACAAACAGGACCGGTGCGCCCCAAGGTGAAGCGCTCGGTCGAATATACCCCATGTCTAGCAACTCTCCCAACTGTTTCTTCAACTCAAGCATCTCGGAAGGTGCCATACAGTATGGCGTCTTAGAAATCGGGGCTGCCCCCGGCTCTAAATCGATGGTAAACTCAACTTCTCGATCTGGCGGTAAACCCGGCAACTCGTCTGGAAAAACATCAGGATACTCACACACTACCGGAATAGACGAGAGTTCGACTCCCCCTTCTTCCGATTTCAAAGCGTAACACCAATAGCCCGTGCAACCTCCTCGAAGGAGTCTCACCGCCCTCAAGGCGCTGATCAGTAATCTCTGGCTACTCCGCTTACGCCCCACAAAATAATGCTCAGTACCATCAGAGGCTAGCATCGATACAGTCCTCGTTATATAATTCATGATCGCTCCATGACGGTCCAGCCAATCCTCACCTAGAATCAAATCCTCATCTCTAATATCCACCGCAATCAGATTAGAAGGCCAAACCCTCCCCGCGATACTTACTGGAAAATCCCTAATCTCACGATCCCCCACGATGCTATCCCCGCTAGGAAGTTTAACAACAAAAGGCTCACAAGCAACAAGGCAATCATGCAGACGACGCACACAATCCATAGACATAAAAGAATGCGTAGCACTAGAATCGAACAATACGGAAACAGGATGATCAAGGATGTGGACGGTACCTGTAGCCAACGTCGCGTCGGGATCTCCGACTCGCCTCATCTCATACACACGGGGCGGAACGGACCCCGCACTAGAAGCTCCCCCTCTAGAAGGCTGACCACGACCTCGACCTCTACCAACACTCTGCTGCGGCTGAGGAACTGTCGGTGCCTGATTCACACTCGGCTCTCCCACAGCTGGGGCTGATATCTGAGTAACTGGAGCCCGAGCTGCATCCGTACAAAACTTAGCACGATGACCCATACGACCACAAGCAAGACACTGAATCGGAGGCCTATCACACTCACTCATCATGTGGCCCGGACGACTGCAGTTGAAGCACTTAGGACCACGAACGGAACCAGCAGGAGCAGACTTAGAACCGTTTCCTCGACCAACTGATGGCGACTGACTCCCGAAGACTCGCGAACCAGACTGAGCCTTCGGATACCCTCCTGACTTGCCTCCCGAAAACTGACCGGAGGTCTTCTGCTTCTTTCCTTCAACTGCCGTCTCTATCGCAGAAAACGACATCTCGTAAGCCATCGTTATAATCTGATATTCCTTCAAAGTCGTGCACCCCAGACCAGACATGTAGTGGCGCACCCTCGGTTTCATCCGCATATCAAAGTGGCGGATCTTATCAAGCTCATCGCGGACTTGGTTTCTCACATAATGAAACTGTTGATTGTAGTCTTTGATAGCTTGAGATATAGGAACATCTTGGGGTTTAGCCTCAAAGAAGGCTCGGATTCTCCCCTCTTTCACTGGCCAAGGACAGAATTCGTCTTCCATCAGATCCCGAAACTCTGCCCACGTAGCTGCTCGGTCACGCGGTTTCACCGCTTGCCACCACGTTGCTGCCTCCTTGGCGAGGAAGTAATGAGCAATGGGTACTTTCCTCTCCTCGGAACAATTAGCAGCCTCAAACACTTTCTCCATCTCGAATAGCCAATTCTCCCAACCAGAAGGGTCGGAAGCACCATCAAACTGCGGAGGACGCATACGAATCACGTCTTGAAGTAGCTTATCATTACCGGATCCAGTAGGCGGAACCGGGTTGGCATTAGCTTGGCCGACTAGAACGGCCTGAGTCAGTAGCGTCATCTGGTTCGCTACCTGCTGCAAAATGTTGGCCACTCCAACATTCTCAAGTGCATTACCGGAGCTAGCAGACTGGTCCTGCTGACCTCCGGAACTAGGGGGAACACTGTTCGACAAGGAAGGCATCGCCGAATCGGTTCCCGAGTGATCGGACATGGCCACCCCACCGGCTGCGCAACGTCCCCTACCGCGTCCGCGACCGCGTCCGCGTCCTCTACCAGCAGGGATTCTGAAGAAGCAACGGGTAAGTAAAATTCAAACGCAAAACGCAATAAGATACCAAGACAGGAATAGAACATAACGATGAAATGAGTCAAGTTAGGAAAACTTACGAGCACCGGCGTACTGAGATGATGGCATAGCAGTGATACTGTCCCAAAAACGACACTTAACTAGACCCAAATAACTGACAGCCTAGGTATCCATAAACCTATGCGCTCCGATACCATATTCTGTAACACCCCCAAGACGTTCAGGGCATATTACAGCGTCGTGGACTCCACCCTATGGAATCCACCAGGCTAACGTACTAACAAGACATTTGACAACGACAAACAATCATCAATAATACGACAATTCAAATAAGATTACAATCCAACAATAAAATCCAACATCAATCCATTTCCCAAAACAGGAACACAACATTAACAATTTTGAAATAATAAGTACTCGAGTACTTAAACCAATTTTATAACACAAAGGTCGCAAAACAAGACATCAAAAGTAATAGACTGAACTGAACACCAACAAATGACCACCGATCAGTATCACGCTTGCCCATCATCCTCATACGGCTCAAGTGCTCGTTTGTTCCCATGATCGATACCTGAAATACAAAAAGTATTTCCCCCATTTAAGGGGTTAGCGACAACTGCTAGTGCAAGTACAATCCATTTGAACTACATTCTAATCAGATGAATATATGCGCCAAAAAGTCATTTTAGAAAACATTTTATATTCCGGAATATTTACGATGTACAATCACAAAACACATTATCTCCAACAAATCACAATTCAAAGTTAACTGTTGGTACGAGACTCCCGGCCACCGTACCCCGCAGAGCCCCGTCGGACATCCCTGGGTGGCTAACCACAGTTCGCGATACGCACACTCACGGAAATACGTATCCCTAGAGGCCCCGTCGGACCGTCCCTAGGTGAACATACACATAACCATCCACAACAACCACGATACAGCCATAATTCAAATACTAGAACATGTAAACAAATGTAAAGTACTTGCTTTTGAGACATTCTTGAAGAAATGGAGTTGAAGCACGACTACGAACGATCCGGGTGGAAAACGACAGTTCTTAAACGAAGGACCAATACAGTTCAGTCCCCACGGACAACAATACTCTAATGGAATACACCCATAACCCCGATTACATGATACGACAATGAACGATCAATCGATACGGGCGAGGGTTTACACAAAATCTCCCTGTATCGATAATTCGCGGATTAAAATCAGGGAAGTTGGATTAAGAATCACTCAATAATTACAACCGGTAAAGAATATCGTAATATAGATGAACAATTCGGAACTAAACCCTAAAATCCCGAAAATCCCCCAAATTCGTCAAAATTAGGGTTCCTGAGGAATTACCTTTAATTCGGCTGATGAAAGGTGATTATGCTGATTATGATATGATGGCTCGATTCCACCGTGATGGAATTTGAAGAGAACTCCGAATAGAACTGGTGGAAATTATCTCTGAGGTCGCACGTCGAAGAAACGAAGAGAAAAGAAATAAACTACTGTTCTGAAACTCTCCGCTGACTTATATTCAGCGGAGTTAGCGCACGCTAATCGTCATATGTAGCGCGCGCTAACGGGGCCGTGGCAGTCCGGTGGCTCTTGCCACCGCTTCGTTAGCGTACGCTAACAATAGGGCGTTAGCGTACGCTAACCGCACATCGGTAGCACACGCAAGGGAACAGGGTAGCGTGCGCTACCTACATGCAGCCAAAGATCTGCGATGTCACATCACCGTAAGTCAGCCGAGGTATAAAACACGAAGCATACGCAGCGAGACCAGAATCCAGGAACATAGACGCGAAGCATATAAGACAACGGAGCTAAGCGCTGAAAGAAAATACAATTCCGACCACCGGAGGGTCCGTAATGCGACAACGAAACTAAGATTCCCGAAACTATTAGGAAATTACAAAAATGGCCCAAGTGCCCGAAAATCACGAAACGACGTCGGATTTACAAACCGAAAGTCTCCACATGACCAACTCAACCATACGAACTCGTACAAACCAAGAAACAATGAAAACGAATGAGTTTTACGAGAATCTAACGTTCATACGGCAAAACATGCCATAAAACAAAATTACGTGAAAACATCATCAAAACTCATCCAAATGGAAAAACTCCAAGAACAAAATAGATTCAAAATGTCGAAACGGTTACAAGCGAGTCGATAAAAATAGACATACACCAAAAATGGAAACTGCTAAAAATGGAAAAATTACGGATATTACAAATGGTAGCCCATCTATAATAGTAATGACTATATCGTTCTACCGGATCTTTGGCCATCCCTCTACATTCCTTAGTGACATCATACTACAATCACAATCAACATAATAAATTCAAAGACTCAGCTTCTCATATAGCAATTTTTCAATTGTAATTTGAACTCATAGTATGATAGTATCCGAAATTAAGAAGAATTAAAATTTAAAAAACATAAAAATCCAACCCCGCTTATTTGTTTTGCTAGCCGATATTGGTTACACGCGTGAAAAATAAAGTGTCTCTCACCGTGAAATGACCATGCACACGAGAAGGATCTAAGGATATCTCTATCAATTTTGCTAGAAACGATAGACTATTGTCCACTAACATATAACTGATTGCTATTAGATATGTGTACATATAGCTACCTGTTTGAGTAAGGTCATGAGGTCTCCTCCAACACAATACTCCAACACCAACCACAAGTGAGCAGTGGTTTTATACTTAATATGTAAATCAAGCATAAACACAGAATTCATTAGCTCAAACTCCAATGCTTATTCGACATGCTTTTATATTGATAAATATTAATAATGCAATCAAAAGTAATATTCCTTTCTTTTAAAAAATGCCACTATATTTTCTGTCCTGTAAGTTAGCAGGCTTACCAGGAATTGAATTTCAGAACATTTGGATGATCTAGAGAGTGAAGAATATTAACTGCACAGAGACATTTGTATAAGAATCTTAGTCAAAGAGAAAGCAACACTAATACAATTGTAAGATGTTAAACTTAGTCGATGGTGTAACACCATGCTCATCAAAACTTAAACCTGATACCACAAGGGCAAGTTCAGGATATGAGGAGAATATAATAGCATGCAAGGCATTAGGTATAGAAGTGATATAAATTCCGCCATGTTCTTCCAATATTTTTCAAATCTCTACATGATTTACGCTACAGGCATCTGAAAGTGGCTGCAAATATTGAAGTTAAGACATGAGCATCTCGTCATTCTCGTAAGCTACTGATTCCCACATGAAGGAAGCTAAACCACTGACAAGAATGCTATGTAAACTTAAAATAGAATAAGGGAGTAAACGGCTAACTATGCCACTGCCAACTATAGATGAAAATATTTGCAGATATGTATTAAGCATATCACTAGCTCACCGTTTTCAGTGTAAGTATACAGAATTTTTAATACAAACAGTTCGATTCATATATCTGTGTCATTAATTATCGAAAATCAGACATATTGATTATACTTGTATTCAACCCCCCTTTCTATAAGTATATTGTGGTTTAACAAATTCCATCTTATCTGGCTATTTTTCTTATTTCTTATATTGAAATAATCATAGGTATTGTCATAATTCAAAATCAAAACCTAAAATTGTAAGAAACAACTATAGAAAAAGAACCATTAACTCTAAAACCTTACGGACTAGATTATGTCAGGCTTAAATTCTGAAACCTTAGAAATTATTGAAGTGGGAGTTGTAAAGTAGACCTAGAACCACCAACTGCCACATCTTAATGTTAGTAAAACATTGACTGACTGTAAACAAATATCAAGTTATAACACACAAACCAACTTAATCAAGCTTTATTCAAAAGTTTTGAATCAGGCACGAACATAACCCAACTTAATCGAAGCCCTAATTACATAAAAACAAATAGACAGATAGAAAGAAAATTTGGGTTTTCAACAATCCAAAATTTAAAATCATACAAAGCCCTAAAATTAGGGTTTAACCCCCCACCTAAATTATTAACTTAAAAGCTGAGTGAGAGAGAGAGAGAGAGAGAGAGATTACCTACAAACTGAGATTACCTAGAACTGAGAACCGCGTACTGAAGTGAGATGAGAGAGAGATGACAACACCGAGCACCGTGATATGAGAGAAACGGGAACAAGAGAATGAGAACAAGAGAGACTAAGAGAGAGAGAGAGAGAGACTGAGAGAAACATTACCTTTCGAAGAGAGAACAAGAGAACGAGAGAGAGAAGGATTGGGCTTCAATGGTGTTTTAAGAGTATTATTTGTAAATTATGTTCAATTGTTTGTGAATTGTGTTTTATTTTTTGTGGTTTTAATTGAGCGGGCATAATTGCATCTAAACTAGGGGTGTGCATTCGGATCGAATTGATCCGATCTGATACAATCCGAATTTGGATTGATCCAAAATTTCGAATCACCTTTTGTTCAATCCAAAATCCGAACCGATCATTCGGATCAGATTCGAGTTAATCCGAATCCGGGTCGGATCGGATCGGATTTAATCCGAAAAATCCGAAAATTTTAAAAACTAATAAAAATAATAAAAATCATAATCCAAAAATAATAAAAATTTCATTTTTATATATATTTCGGATGGATCGGATTAATCCGGAAGTTTTTTCTAACATTTTACCTACAAATAATATAAAGTTTCTTTTTTTTATATATTTCGAATCGATCGGATTAATCCGAAAATCCGTGAATTTCCAATCCGATCCGAAATTTTTGGATCTGTAAAATTCTAATCCGAAATCCGATCCGAAGACATCGGATCGGACTGGTTCGGATCGGATTTTTGGATTTTCGGTTCGGTTTTCTGGATTTGGTTTTTCTGCACACCCCTAATCTAAACTCTAAAGGAGCGGGCTTTATTTTTTGTACTATGCAAATAATTGAGAAGGTGTGGGCATTTTCTCCCCTTTTAACACTTTTTCGATATCTAAGGCAACACTAGTGTAAATGTTGGCATTGAAGAACTTATTGCATCTAAGGCAACACGTCTTCACATCAACGGAAACATCATATTATGATGTTGGCTTACATCAACTTTAATCTATTCTTAACCATCTAAGGCAACATTTTACGTGGCAACACCGCTTTTTAGTGTTGGGAAAGACCATATATGGTGTAGTGGTAGGACAGCAAAATTGTCCCAGCATCCCCGAAATGGCTCCGAAGATTAAGGATCGACTCCTAACAATATATCCCGACATTTAGACACACTACAAAATTATCCGACGAGCATAGAAACATAACAAACTTGTCGCAACGACTTAGTCCCAACACACAAACACATAACGTTTTAAATTCCAAAAATCAAATTCGTTTTGAAAAATAATTTTTTTTTTCCAAAATCCTTTCGATCATATCTAAAAATGACGGTAACAATTTGCAATGTCTGAAGTACTTTAAAATACATTTTTCAAATACCGTCTGAAGGTGTCATTTGAAAATACATGACCAACTTGTCAAAGTTCAACCAATTTCAAAATCCATACAAAACCGCTGTTTAACCGCGCCATCAAAATATTTTCAAAAATTGATTTTTCTACAAAAATACTCAAGCCCATAAAATCTTTCAGAAAACCGTTTTCAAACCTACACGCAGAGGACACAATTAAAATTATCCAAAAATAATCAAACTTAAAACCACATGCCCAAACGGCAAACAGGATCACCAAATCAATCAAATACAATTCGTGAACACCAAGTTTAAACATACGTCAAAACTACCATCTGAGTTTCTCGACAAACTCTACCATCGTTACATTTTCTGGAACACATCAAGGTTCACAACTTTCACATTATTTTGCACCACTCACAATATCAAACAAGGAGTCCATTTCACAATATCAACAAACAAATATTATGCACCACAATTATCTCACATAAATGCAATCATGGAACACAGATACCTCGCATAAAAGAGGAGACTTACGTCCACATACCGCACGGAGATGACGGTCGCCCATGATACTAACCTCATCTGACAACACATCCGACACGTTGTGACTACGCATAACTCAACTTGTCACCCGACAACTCGAATGACACGACAACACACTACTCGACTAATCATGACTCGACTCAACCCGACAACCTAGGTTTCCACAACCTAAGCTCTGATACCACAAATGTAACACCCCCAGAAATCCACCAGGAATGTCACACGTCGTAGACCCGTCCCACGAGAATCTACCAGGCTAAACATTACAGAAATGAGCAAATGCTTGCCCGGCCAGGGTCAAGCAAAATAATAATACAGACCGTTA
Source organism: Orobanche coerulescens (assembly GCA_033398695.1). NCBI lineage: Eukaryota > Viridiplantae > Streptophyta > Magnoliopsida > Lamiales > Orobanchaceae > Orobanche > Orobanche coerulescens. The sequence goes on along the minus strand of CM065806.1, from coordinate 130,870,543 downwards.
AGGTCAATTTCAAGTAGACTATACGGACCGATGAGGTCGCACAATTCAATCAACAGATAATAACTTTATTCAGCCATTACCCACGCAGGGGTCGAAGTACAATACAGCGGAAGACTGATTACAACTCTGACAATACAACATAACTCGACCAAACTCTCATCCCTTGATTAGTATCGTAGCTCGTCACTTCTTGTGCCGATTGTAACACCGACAAGACGTTCAGGGCATATTATAGTGTCGTGGACCCAACACTTTGAATCCACCAGGCTAACATACGACTCAACCACGCTCGACCAACGACAGACATTACAAAATAAATACACTGACACGTAATGAAGATACACAATATTAAAAAAATGATTCTCATATGACATTACTCCATAACCAAACGTCTTCCCGAACTGGGACTAAGAGTAAAACAACTCAATTAAAATGAAGAAAGTACTCGAGTACTGAGATAGACGACATAATTAATAAATTTAAAGATACGACATCAACGAACGACCATTGAAAAGAATCACCCTTTCCCATCATCCTCGTACTGTCCGCATGCTCGTTCACCTCCATGACCTGTACCTGAAATACAAAAGTATTTCCCCCACTTAAGGGGTTAGCGACAACAGCTAGTGCAAGTACAATCCATTTGAACTATCATTCTAGTCAGATGAAATATGGGCCAAAAATTATTTTATAAAATATTTATATTCTGGAATATTACGGTGCACATGCACAAAACACAGTTCTCCAATAAAGCATTTCAAAGGTTAATCGTTGGTACGAGACTCACGGCCACCGTAACCCACAGAGGCCCCGTCGGACCATCCCTGGGTGATTAACCCCAGTTCATGATACACATACACACGGCACTACGTATCCCTATAAGCCCCGTCGGACCATCCCGGGGTGAACATACGAATTCACATCCACAACATACACGAGAAGCCATAATTTCAAATACTAGAATATGCAAACAAATGTAAAGTACTTGCCTTTGAGACTTCTTCGACGAGACGGAAATTAAACGAAGATTAGGAATGGCCCGAAGCATGGTTCTAAAAAACGCTAGGCGCTAGGCGTTCGGATTGCTAACGCCTAGCGCCCAGAGCATTACTCGGGGATTAATCGGGGAGTAATCGGATTAGGCGGATTTATCTTTTTATTATTATTTTAATCATTTTTATATCTAAAAAATTATATATATGTAAAATAATAAAAAATAATTAAAATTTAACAATTAAAACAGATATATAACAATTACATATTAAATTTAAAATATTAATATAGATATGAGGGAGTCCATAATATCCATAATATCTTAATTTATGAATTTATAGTTCTATTAGAACAAAAAAAAAGTATAACGGCCTAGGCATCCGCCTAGTCACCCACGTAACTAGGAATTTGAAGCATTGATATAGGTATAAAGTAGTCCATTGTATCCACAATATCTTATCTTGCCTTCATAGGCCCCCACCCAGCCACCCTAGACGATCGATTAATCACCCAAACGACCAGTACAAGCGCCTAGGCCATAATCGGAACGGTAGAGGACCTTCTAGGGATTAATCGGAGGATTAATCGGTCTAGGCGGGGATTTTTAGAACACTGGCCCGAAGTGACAACTGTTGGGATTCAGTGCCTAAAACAAAGGCCCAACGAAAGCGGTAAAACAAAAATTAATTCGATCCGAATCCCTACGAGGATCGATCGAGCTACGTATATACGAATATAAAAATGAAATCACAAGAGATATTAGAAACTCACCCCTGTAGTCCGTTGATTAAATGGATTCCTTCTTTTGAGCTATTCCCCAAGCTTTAGTTGTTCTCCACGAATCCAATCCGCTCCAAGCTCTTGGATGATCTAATGCCGAAAGACCGCGTCTCTACTTGCCACGCACCGGAGAAACAAACGGAACGACAATCACCCGATTAACCTCTAAGGTTATGGCTAGAATCAAGTGATGAAGCTATGATTATAGCACTCTAAGTGTATAGTCTATATCTCTCAATTTTATCTTGATTTTCTCCAAGAACAATCAAGAAGTGAAATGAAGAAGATGAAGAAAAAGAACTCTTTTCTCTATCTTTGCCAAAACTCATGATGGAATGATTGAGGAGAAGTGAGAGTTGTCTTCCTTTATTCTACTTCCAAATCCCACACAATCCCTTTTATCCTTATTATAAAAGATATGATATCTCACAAGTCATAAGTCTTTCACCAACCAAATCAAGACTAAGACCAAGGTAAGGAATCAAGGTGGGGCAGACTCTAGAAGAAAACGGATGAGTTCGGTTCGTTTCGGACTCCAGTGAGTCCAAACAGATAAACTCCTATTCCGTTCCGATGTATTTGTGTCGATTAAATAATCCAATCAATTAATCACATTAAATACATAATAACATAATTAATTTCTCCAAGAAATAATTATATGTATGGATTAAATTAATCACCCAGTAATTTATTTAATTCGTTAGGCCGTAAATCAATTTATACAATAAATCGATTTAAACATCTAATGTCCCAAATTAGATATCCAATATCTAATATTCATAATGAGATAATAAGCTAGATACATTCCGTCGTCAATCCTACTGCGCGACTCAGTAGGTCCGTCTCATTCAGCAATAGGAGGAACCAAAGAGTAGTAGCACCACCTAGCCAGCCTGACGGCCTACATTGTACCCTAACTGAGAACGAATGATGGGATCATTCAAGAACCATTCTGTCGTGAATATCAGTAAATATATAAATCCTTCTTTCAAATGTCCTGATCAAGTTATAGGGTCACGGTCAGTCAAACCCTATCTATCCTTGACTCTATGCATACATTAATGCAAATCAAGATCATCGAGCTCTCGTGTATCCAATACAACTAGCTCCAATGCTTTGGCCAAAGACTTATGATCTCATCTGCCAATAACCGCATAGGACATATAACCCGCTCACTAACAGGAGAAAGAATTATATCTTGGTATTCAGTAGGACCTGCTACTTGCCCGTCAAGATGCACGTCGAGGTTGACCCCCACCTTCCAGTTTACAGGGTCGGACTACTCTAATGAAAATCTTGACGTCACAAGCACATCCCTACTAAATCCTCAAGTCGAAGGTTCACGAATACCTATCACAACCTTTCAATTCTGTCATTGACTGTCCCGGAGTGAAATCCGTGTGACGAATCGAGGATGAGTCGGTTCGAGTATACTAATCTAATTAGCATACCTATAATGTGTGCTCCCACTAACCATTAGTGTTCGACAGGCACTCTCCATATCAAAGAACACGTCATACAAGTCTTCACATAAACTTAACGCCCAGTCAAGATTCATCGACTTGCGAACGATTAAGTATTTGAGCTATAAACATTTCCAGTGCCGACCCCCTTATCCAATAAGGAGCGGAACGTTTTGCTCTCAAATACATGGACTAGTTTCTATATGTATATTTACGAGATAAAAAGGCCAGTAACTTCCTGTAAATAAAGAAACATTCATTGCCTTATATTAATGATTTACATAATTACAAGTACAATGCCCTCACTCAACATCCTCTGAGTGGCATTCGAGGGCATACTCCTAACAACAACATCCGTTCCTAGACAAAAGGTTAACACGAATCAGTCCTAAACGACATCCATAATCAAACGGAATATGCCCACAACTCCGATTACAACCATAACCATACACATATGATAAATACGGGCGAGGGTTTTCACAAAACCTCCCCGAATCAACAATCCACGGATTAAACACGACAGAATTAGATTGGGAACCACGCAATAACAATAATCGATAAGAAATATTACGACATAAATGAACAATCCGAGTTTAGAAAGACAAAACCCGTAAAAACCCCAAAATTGACAAGGTTAGGGTTCTAAGTCAAAATACCTTGGATTTCAGAGGAAAAGATGGATTAAGATGATGATGCACTTCACTTGGAACACAATAATCGATCTCTCAAGGAACTCCACGGATTCCTCTACAAGAATCGCTCCAAGAATGCTCACAGGAACTCAATCACGGACAAAGGGAGGAAAAGAAGAAGAATGGTGCGATTAAGTCTGTTCAGGTTTTAAATACCTGACTGCATCGTTACGTACGTTAACGGGGTGAGGTTAATGTGCATTATTGATACAACCACGGTTGTGCTACCAAGAGAGTTAGGAACGGTTGGATCCATCATGGACCCCACTATTCCTATCACACGTACACGTGCTAGGAAGTTGAGAGAATAAACGAGTGAAATATTGAGAACGAGTGACACTAGCACCACCTCACGAAATAAACATAATGCACGTTCCACATCTGTTACCTTAATATCTGTTACTAACTCTTATGAAGACAACTCGGTTCCTACTCAAGAGGTTTACTGTATGGCCTCGATCAAATCCTCTCTTGAAGACCCTCACACCAAGGCTGCTTGGAGTGCACTGAATAAAGACCCCGAGCCTAGAAACGTCCAAAGAAAAGAAAAAGACAAGCTCGTCCTTAAGTTGTCTGAATTGGAAGTGGAAATCATGTCTAAGTTTAGTGATTATGTGACGGTGGATCTACTTGAGATTCAAGATGGCCCAGCAGTTTTTCAAATCCTAAGCCCAGATATAGCTTTGCTTGAGGGTAGCCCAGATATAGCTAAAACATACAGATTGAGGGCGGACGCCAGATATTCCCGACACTATGATCCTCTGCCACGTGTCACTGTAGGCCCCGTCGAACCCACCCGGTTGGACGTACTGTGCCCTGAACTCATGATCCACTGCCATGTGTTCTCGTAGGCCTCGTCAGACCCGCACGATTGGACCTCAGTACCTCACTAAGCTCCGACCCAAGATCCACTGCCATAATTCGTCATAGGTCCCGTCAGACCAGCACGAGTGAACGTAGCGGACACACACATATTCACGTTCACATTACACCAACACGCTCACAATCAATCAACCATCTTGTCTATTACAACTTCACACAACTAGCACACATAGCATGAAGTCGACATTACAACCAATACGAGCTTTACACAACCAAATACACATAACACAATATTGTCATCTAAATCACCGATGAAATCAATGCCACATAACTCACGATCAATACCTATAACACGATACACCTCCAAGTGCACAATCAACCAAAATATACATTTCCAAGTTACACATTCAAGATTATCACAACTAACCACAAATCATTCAAAACAACTAAGTCATATTCATAAGGTACAAAACGTATAAGCAAGATACTTGCCTCGACAGTCGACACCCAAATATTCCTATGAGCACGGCACAACTTGAAATACCTCGAACACCTACAACCCTCCGTTGAAAACAACGAAAATATGATTACAACGAGAATCAAGACCAAGAATAGTGGAAATCCCCCCAAACTATCGAAGGAAAACTCATTGGGATGTTTAATCGAACATTAAATGTTTAATAACTCCCAAGAACACTTAAATCGTCAATCGAGTTAAACAAACTCGAAATATGGATATACAATCCATAGTACACGATTAATAATACTCAATAATATCAATCGATTCATCAAAATCGGATGAACAACGAAATCAAGAAGGAAATCCCAAAAGTCAACCCTAAGAGATTTCAAGAAATTACCTTCGATCCAGACGAATGAAGTGGAAGATGATGATTGACACGAACTAAGCTTCCCCAATCGATGAAGATAGCCTCCTCAAACTCAAGAATCACCTCTGCTCTCAAAAATCCCGAAAAGAAGGGGGCGAAATGGGGGTTTCGTCCCGAAAATGAGGCTGCCACTGGTTTATATACCAGTGACATGTTACGGCCGTAACAGGAACACTTTACGATCGTAACTCTTCATCCTTACATCCATAACACCCAGGACTTACGGCCGTAAGTACCCTTCTTGACTACTGCCCAAAATACGAACGTTCATTGCGGCCGTAACAACAATCGATTTACGACCGTAACACATGACTAACTACGGCCGTAATAAAAGACACTTACGCCTGTAACCAGCAACATATACGGCCGTAACTCATAACTCTTACGGCCGTAACACCACTACTGAACACAGTAGTGAATCTCAACGACTCCGACAGTCAGTTCGGGCACCCGACAACATCCGGATACTCAAATGCACCAAATCAATAACAACCACACTACGAGGCGTAACGTACAATACCTCAGCACATACACAATCAAAAAGGCACAAATGACAACAAGTCATCCTCAACTAAAAATCACTACACGATAGTACACACAGAGTATCACGTTAGAAAATATTCTGATTTAACGTCAACAAGAAAAAAATATCCGGCGTGAAAACACAAACAATACAAAATAACAGAAAACGAAAATACCGGATATTACAGTGGCAAATTCTCTTCAACTCAAATTATGGTTTATGCCATGTGGTTGAAAATTCTTCTTAATCTCAAATTTTATTTTGTGGTATGTGAAATAAATTATATAATAATAAAGTTTTTACAAAATGATATCTTTTATATTGTCCAACACGTTTATCATATAGAAAATTGTGAGTGTATGCGTGCGTTCTTTTTATGCTTGCGATGAACCCATATCAATCCTAGTATTAAAGCCTTATACACTATACATATAGTATGTTCTTGCACATTTTCCTATAATTGAGCCTAAGTGGTAGTTTCTCATGCTTCGGTTGCCACATGTCTTTTGTTGGTGCTTCGCGTGCTTATGTGTCAGCCTCTCATGCTTCAGCTGACACATAATCAATTACTGGTTTAATCATCATTGCATTAATTACATTATATTATACCTCAAATAACTCCTACCTACCTTATTAATTTTTTACGAATTAAGGAATATGAATTATAAATAAGTAGTAATTGATTATATTTGCAAAAATATTTCATATTTTCATTAATTAAAAAATATAAATCCCAAACAAAGAGAAATTTAATATAATAGTGTGCACTATATATTAAAAACTTAAACCTAAAATCTCGCAGAAATATTATATATTCCACTAATTAATTAGTTTATATTAATTAGTCACTATAGTCAGGTATATCAATAAAAGAAATATCAACTCAAATGAAAGATATTTGGGAGTATTGCAAAAGAAGTGTTGAATATATATAATTAAAAAGGTACTTGAAGTCCTAATCAATTAAATAAAATAATCTTATAAAAAATATTATTGAAAGTGTAGAAACAATGGATTTCATTATTATTTATAAATAAATAAATAAATATAGAAAAAATCAATTAGTCTATTTTAGTTTTAAATCTATTTAATTAATATAATATAGCAAAATAAATGAAAAAACTTATATTTGCTTAATTATATAATAACTGATTTTATCAATTCTCAAAGAGATATTTCTAAATATATAAGAAAATTAATTTAATAATAATATACTAATTCGTAGATTCATCTTTGTACAAATAGAATTTCAGAAAATAAAAATTGATCGTTTTAAGTGATTTTTAAGTGATTTTTTTATTTTTTTAAAAGATTTGTTAATTTATCTACTTTTGAAATCAACTATATATTTTTGAAAGTTTTGGATTTACTTTTGTGTTTTAAATTATATCCAAATAATTTATGTAATTTCTTTTTCAAATATAAGGATTAAATTTTGTCCTTTTTGGCCATTTAACAGAAACAGTTAAATACTTAATGATTTTGACCATTTTGACAAAAAAAGACAAAAAAAAAAAGTGGAGCTAAAACTTCATCAAATACAGTTTAACACAATCAGATATGAATTGAGTTTTCTTCAAATACGAGTTTCCGAAATTATCAAAACTGCCCAACTATTTGTATAATTTCTTATTAAAGCAAATTTTTTTGGTTCCATTGTTTCCGAAACAATTTTTCCATTGTTTCCGATGGAGCCAAAGACTCCTTATTCTTTGATTGTGGATTATAATGGAATAAAACAAAATGACTCACTAAACTGGCTGCACTTCTTTTTCTCATGAAGTACTAGTTGTTCCATGCAATTCTCGATGCGATTTTCATTTTGGATCATCCGGAAACAGCCTCTCTGTGTTAAGACGGGGGTAAGGCTGCGTACATCCGATCCCCCCTTACCCCGCTTTTTGCGGGAGCCGTTGAGGCATTGGGGTAATGTTGTTGTTGTTGTTGTGCTTATTAAAGCAAATATTTTTTATCCATGATGTTGGCCAACCGGAGATCCTATCCAACTCTAAATTATGTATAATTTCTTGGTAAATTTCACACCAGTTCCCACTTATTATGAGCTTTGCCATGACTATATTTAAGAGTCAACGGCAAATGCTCTCTCATGTCGGTATGTATCTTCCAAGACCCGTATTCGGTCATGGTTGCCATGAGAATGGGGTGGATCATAAACATAACAAATAGTGTATTTTATAAAGAAATCTTATGAAATTTATAATAAACGATTTACATATTATATATTTACATAAGAGTTTTTTTTTGTGTTCTTGTGTAATTACACGGGTGTTATACTAGTGAGAATATATTGATAAAATTCATTTGGAGAAATTTATTTCTAAATGTCTATATCATATTTCTATTGAACCGTCTCATGATATTCTCTTTTTGGCTAACCTATTTTTTATTCAACATTTGAGTCCTCGATTATTTAAAATGGTCATTCTCATTACATTTGTTGTGATTAATATCATATGAATGTACTTCATACCTTAAAACTATGATATTTTTCATTATGGTCTTCTTACTAAATTTACCCTAGGCCATTTTTTCATCTTCCTACTTATTTTGGTCCGAATTGACTCACATGTTCCTCCTCCTTTTTCCAGACCTTATTAGATGAAAACTACATTCTCTTATTATTTTATTACTCATGAGTTACTTGACCTCCATTAGTTCAAATAACCATTTTAACTTCCTTTATTTTCTGAGCACATTCATAAGCCCAAATGATTCTAATAGCTCATTATATTTCATTACTAAGCCAACGAACGAATATATAGGGAAGTTTATATAAGTATACAACAATTAAGTTTAATTTACACAAATCAAACAGAGGAAAAATAATTACAAATATGTTACATCTAACAAAAACGCGTGAGGCAATAAAAAAGGAAAACAAATTAATCACTGGTTGTATGCACCGGTTTTGTAGGAGAAGAAACAACCACCCATGATTCTTTATATTCGGTTACCAAAATATGAATCTCCATCAAGTATGCGGCTTTTCTGAAACAGAAAAGTGCAGAAAAAGATTCAGATACTGTCATGCCAAATCCAAGAAATTTCCTCCAAGGTTGGTACCCAGCAAGCGATCAAAGCAAACGACTGCAATATCTAAGAGAAGGTACTATTATTTTCCGACTGGTAAATTTCAATTTCGGTTTTTATATTCTTTGAACCTACCAAATCCTGAATCACGAAAAAAATCTTTGCGCCCTAATAATTGTTCATCCTATATTATTTGAATTTTTTTTTGATGGAACTGATTCCATATTAAACGGGGGACGGAAGAACTGTTTGTTCGTGGATAGGAATGGAAAAGTTCATACATGGTTACCATTTACCTTAGTTTGGCTACCATGTTGTATGTAATTGGATATGTTATTTCTGAATAATTATGTTGAAAATCAAAACGAATGTGCAATAACATAAACCAATACAGCAGGTTCATAATTTTAATACAAGGTAACTATAAAATTTTTAAGAGATAATTTTGTTACCATATTCAGTATGACTCGATACTGTAATATCCGGATAAATTGTTGGGTATTTTCGTCCATATTTGAACCCTGTATTACCTGAATTGGTGTTATCAATAATCGAAGTATGATCGTTTCTGTATTCGCATCCTCATGCATTATAATACCAACTTTTAATCCTTCACATGCAACTACGTCGTAACGCACGCTAACCGGTAAGCGTAACGTACGTTACGAACTGGAGATAGCATACGCTACGAGCTAGACGTAGCGTACGTAAGAAGGTCAATAATTGAACAGGCTGGCTAGCACATGGACGGCTGGTGGTGGGGCTCGGAAAGATTCCCGCGGATGAACCTGGACAGTTTTGGGGTCAACGGGTGTTAACGTACGCTAAGGTTTGTAACTAGCGTACGCTAATGTGTGTAGCTTACGTACGCAATGCGTAGGGTGTAACGTACGTAAGCTAGTACAGAACAAGACTGTAAGCTATCAGTGAACGATAGCGTACGCTAAGATCGAATGGTAGCGTGCGCTAAGTCGATTACGTACGTAAATGGCTAAGGCTAACGTACGTAAAGCTCAAGATATTATATACATGGACAACACCCCATTTCATTTCACTTCGTCCCTTTCACTTGTACTTCGTTTTCATTCATTTCTAGAGGGTCTCCAGCACTCTAAAACACCTATAGATCACATAAACTCGATCATTTAAGTTACGAAACATCTTGGATTGACATTCAAGCAATCGAAGTTGGATGCTACCTCTTGTCTCTGCGTTTCTTTCATATTAAGGTATGTTAATGCTACCTCAACCTTGAATTCGTGTTCTTAAGGATGTTATGAACATACCACCGGGATTATTAAGCTCCATAGATAATTTTTATCCGAACACCATGTTCTCGGAAGTTGGAATGTTCATGTTTTAGTTACCCTAGTTAAGAACATTATAGTCCGATTCTTATTATGATGATCAAGTAAGGAAATTTTCTGAGATTAATAAATCGTATTGTATGGTGTTTCCATAATGATCATAGACTTAATGTTGATAACAACCTCATATTTTCCAAACTACCTTTGAGGATCTATAATCGAGATTTGGAGTAAGTCTTATGATGGGAGGATTAACCGGGAATTCGTAGACATCAACACCATAGGGTCATTCTGATTCACATGAGTATGATATGTGTGAATATAACATACGTTAAGCTCTATGCATTACGTACATTATATCCTCAGGCAAGGCAGTCGTCTGAACTAAGAAGAACTGTCCAATGTATGCTAAGCGTGCGCTAATCTTTGTAGCTTGCGTGCGCTAACGTGCAGACGTAACGTACGTTACGTATGTGTGTAACGTACGTTACGAAGAGAACAGTTAGGGTTCGGCCATCTTTTTATGCTTTTCCTCGTGTGATTGATTGTTTATTTAATGATAGGATATTAAGGACGAATTTCCTACGATAATCCAGTGTTGAGCTTTTCCGATCGTCTTTTCCGTTGGAGTTCCGGATTGTTCCAATCAACTATATTTCCGGAGTATTCGCGAGAGATTACCAAGGCAAGTACCTTGATATACGAATTATAATTACGTGAAATCATTGTTGCTGAAGTGTATGAATCATGTTATGAATATCTGCATTTATATTATATATATAGATATGCATAGATATATGTATATATATATATGTATATGTATATAAATATACATATGGAGATAAATGTTGGGTGATTCATACCAATATTAGTCGACGTACTCAACTTAGACTAAAGTACGAATAATATTTATAGAGGTAATATGGTAATGTTTGTATTTTCGGTTGAGTTACGATATAAGGATATTTATGTAGTATTGATTGATAGTGTTGAAGGCCTAATGTGCTAAGTCTTGATGAATAACGTGCGAGTTGTTGTTTATTTTGCGTAGTTGCATACTGGCGAATAAATTATGTGAATTGATTAACTGATTTGATAATTGTGGCAACCGTTGACTGTGTGCTTGGTGTTTGTAATAATGTGAATACTTGTTATGAGAGACGTAATATCCGGGTACCTCTGAGGGCGGGGCGTGCACTCCGGCCTGATGTACGCTGCAATGAGCGGCTCCATATGATTGGTGAACACCAGTGTTACTTAATGCGTGAGCAAGGGGCGGCTCCTATGGGAGTGAACGCCGGCGCGGTGACATGTGCAATGGGCGGCCAATATAGTGGAGTGAACGCCGGTACACAGGTGTGCAAGGGAGGTGCCTGGCAGGCTTATTGGTAACGGATATTCGAGTGATAGCTAAGACCCCGTTACCAAATGATTTTCGAAATTTAAATCTTTGCAACTTGCTTTAAATGTTGGTCTTGATGTAGACCGCGATTCTTGATTTCTGGAGTTCGTTCCAACTTGTTTTAAATGTTGGTATCAGGGTTAATTAACCAAGGATATTTGACGAGATCTCCGAGGGTTAATTAATCAGGGGTCTTGAGCAGGATTTGTCGAATGGAAGGCTGTGCCTTTGATTGTACTGTGTTGATTATTCTGTATATTGGGTCGAGGACCCCGTAAGATGTTGAGATTTGATCTTGTGATGATATTATTTGGATTGGGCCGAGAACCCCGTGAGATGTTGTAATGATTCGCTTGTGTTAGTGTTTTATCATTTGGGTCAAAGACCCCGAATAACGTTTTCTTGCAAATTGTTTTCCACATGCTGGGTCAAGGACCCGAGAGCTTTTGAAGTATTTTCTAAAGTATTTCCATTTGATTTTCAAAACCCCAAGATGGCCCAAGTCAATATTAATATTTTCGAACTTTCTTATCAAAATACTTTTCCTTTTATAAAAGGGGATTTTTCTGACCCCTTGGGCTCACTTAAAGTTTCATTGGTGTTATGTTCTGTACGGAGAATATGACAATGTGATTATCTTTCACCTTGTGTATGTAATGATATTCTGTGTTGACCATTTAAATGTGTGGTTTGTGTTAAGGTTTCACGACTGTTGAGATTTGTGTTGTTATTATTCGTATATCTTGTATATTATGTACTTGCACTAGCAAAATTCCAGTTTGCTAACCCCCGAGTCTTCGGGGGGTGGGTGCCTGTTATGCGCTCAGGTTTTGGCAGCTCGGGAGCTGTCACATGATTGGCTGGGAAGGAGATGGGGGACAATGATACTAATCACACCAGAGTTAGAGTCTTTTCTTTTGTTTCATTTTGGTCGGTATTTCTCTGTCGTTCGAGTATTCACCCTTGCATGGGTGTAGTTTTCATTTATTAAATTAAATGGTCGTTCTTTTCGGTGTTCAAGTTTATTTTTTTGTCATTGAGATGTAAAGTTCATTTGTTTCTGAATTGTTTTATGACCTTGTCGGTCTGCGTTATATTTAGATTGACCCCGGTCGGTCAATCATTTTGTAGTCTAGTAGAGTTTATCCTTGTAGATCCTTGTAAGAAGGCCTACGGCGTGTAACATTTCCGGATGTACTCTGGGGGTGTTACAAATATGGTATCAGAGCTTAGGTTTACGAAAAACCTAGGCCGTTGGGTCAAGTCCATGTCTTGTGTAAGTCGCGCGCGTCAGAGTTGTGATTAGTATCGTGGTTCCAACATCATCTTCAAGCAATCCGTGATGGTAAGCCTCCCGAATCGTAAGTCCCCTTATATACGTATTTGATTATATTGTGCTTAACGTGAACCTAGGGTTTGAACTTGTTAGAGATTATATTGTTTTACGATATCACCTGCGTATACGGTTCGAGTGAGAATGGTTATGTAGTATACTTCGGTAGTCGAACATATTTATCGATTTCTGCATTCCAGTAGGATAAATCTTTGAGTGTTAATTTTATCTGCTGCGTGAGTATTTTGAAATGACTCTTGACATTTTGACGGTATTTTTATGACGGTATTTAATATTTTACAAATGATTTTGTATGTTTTGGAAAATGCTACCGTCATCGGTTTTTGGCATACTTTGAAATGATTTTTAAATGGTTTTTAGCCTGGTAGGTTCCGGCGCAGAATCCCCGGCATGTAATATTTTCGGGCCGAATTACGAACATTTCAAAGTAGTGTTTTGAAATTTTCCTAACATTGTAAACCTCATGATTTAATGTAGTCATGTCGAATGGTCACGTATTTTGGTGAAAAAAATCTTTCGAATAAACATTTTGGTAGAAGAGGAAGGATTTTCAAAATTGTGGTATTTGGGACTCAACATTTTTGAAATATTTCAAACTAGTTATAATTTGATTTTCAATTTTCTTGTAGGCATTACTCGGAAATAAAAATTTTTTTAGAGTCATTGTATAAACTTCCTCTTCCAAAACAAAGGACAGTATTTACAAGTTTTGAGCACAACGTGACTCGGCTTTTGTTTCGGAATTTTTTCATTAAAAGCATATGCATAATGATCGTCCTAGACGAAGGACTGGAAGTTGATTTCAGAAAATTTCGTGCTTTACGATATTACCGTTATTCTAAGGATGCTAATTAAACCTTATGTTGATAATTGTGGTATACCGTACAACCGACTATGTGAACGGTACTATCTGCATTAGCATGACGAGCCCTGGCGGATGTAGACGTAATATAGGAAGCGAAAGCGGTGAGGTGGCTCGTACGACAATGATTCATGTTACGGTGAAGGAATATCAAGATCAGACGATAACCTATGAAACCTCCTCAGTGACCGACCCAACGAGCGGAGAAAAGAGACCGAGGACATCTGGAAAATTTTTGGGCGGTGACGAGACTAAGGTTCTCAAACCCCCACGTCGTTCGAATGCGTCGTCTTCGTGGTCGAGAATGAGCATTGGGAATCCCCAACCAGCATCGGTGACTCCCGGTAAGAAGAGAGTGTGCTTCAACTGCAACCTTACGGGACACATCCGTGTAAACTGTCCCTCCCCACTCTTGACTTGTCATCGGTGCGGGTGTGAAGGCCATCGGGAGAAACATTGTGAGATAATTTCTGAATTGGCAAAGAATGCTACTCTGTCGGTGAGCAGACAAAGTGGCCGGAAAATGTCCCGAAACCTTATGTCTTCTGCTGAAGAGCCTATCATAGGTGAATGAAGATTTTGTGCTGTGTTCTAGTCGTTGCTGTTTCCAACAATCGTGACTTTGATTGTTTTTCATTTTAATTGCTTTTCGTTTCCAACTCCTGCTGTTTTAAGTTTCGGGGCTGACATGTCTTCTTAGTACGGGGACACGTAGTACCCGTGCTCTTCTTAGTATTGTCGGTGTTGGGAGACTTTCATTGTTGATGATTCATCTGTGATCCTCTAGACAATTTCAAACTACCATGTTCTACTGAACCTACCATCATTCGAACGAATTTCAGAACCGATTTGTTAGACTCCGTGAATTATTGTGGTCTATTCACATCTGAACTTAATCTTTGCATAATTTTGTTCGAAACTATTTGTTCCCACTCGTGCGATTAATATTTCCAATGTGTTATGAACTTGAATACGGTGGGTCGAGCTCGACACGCAATTTTAGTACGTCTGAGCCGTTTGTGAATTTCCTTAATTCCGTGAGCTTCTACTTCTCCACTCTAACTTCTCATGTTCACGTGTAATTTATCGCCTCAATTGACGTGCCAGATACTTCCTAGGTCCAATCATTGTATTTTTAGAACCTTGCTTTCGCGCATCGCTCGTGATGTTTTGAGGCTGAACAAGTAGTTATTTTTTCTTGGTTGTTCCACCACTCTACTTTAAGTTTCGGGACGAAACTTCTTTTAAGAGGGATAGTATGTAATATTCGGATAAATTGTTGGGTATTTTCGTCCATATTTGAACCCTGTATTACCTGAATTGGTGCTATCAATAATCGAAGTATGATCGTTTCCGTATTCGCATCCTCATGCATTATAATACCAACTTTTAATCCTTCACATGAAACTACGTCGTAACGCACTCTAACCGGTAAGCGTAACGTACGTTACGAACTGGAGATAGCGTACCCTACAAGCTAGACGTGGCGTACGTAAGAAGGTTAATAATTGAACAGGCTGGCTAGCACATGGACGACTGGTGGTGGGGCTCGGAAAGATTCCCGCGGATGAACCTGGACAGTTTTGGGGTCAACGGGTGTTAACGTACGCTAAGGTTTGTAACTAGCGTACGCTAATGTGTGTAGCTTACGTACGTAATGCGTAGGGTGTAACGTACGTAAGCTAGTACAGAACGAGACAGTAAGCTATCAGTGAACGATAGCGTACGCTAAGATCGAATGGTAGCGTGCGCTAAGTCGATTACGTATGTAAATGGCTAAGGCTAACGTACGTAAAGCTCAAGATATTATATATATGGACAACACCCCATTTCATTTCACTTCGTCCCTTTCACTTGTACTTCATTTTCCTTCATTTCTAGAGGGTCTCCAGCCCTCTAAAACACCTATAGATCACATAAACTCGATCATTTAAGTTACGAAACATCTTGGTTTGACATTCAAGCAATCGGAGTTGGATGCTACCTCTTGTCTCTGCGTTTCTTTCATATTAAGGTATGTTAATGCTACCTCAACCTTGAATTCGTGTTCTTAAGGATGTTATGAACATACCACCGGGATTATTAAGCTCCATAGATAATTTTATCCGAACACCATGTTTTTGGAAGTTGGAATGTTCATGTTTTAGTTACCCTAGTTAAGAACGTTATAGTCCGATTCTTATTATGATGATCAAGTAAGGAAATTTTCTGAGATTAATAAACCGTATTGTATGGTGTTTCCATAATGATCATAGACTTAATGTTGATAACAACCTCAGATTTTCCAAACTATCTTTGAGGATCTATAATCGAGATTTGGAGTAAGTCTTATGATGGGAGGATTAACCGGGAATTCATAGACATCAAGACCATAGGGTCATTCTGATTCACATGAGTATGATATGTGTGAATATAACGTACGTTAAGCTCTATGCATTACGTACATTATATCCTCAGGCAAGGCAGTCGTCTGAACTGAGAAGAACTGTCCAATGTATGCTTAGCGTGCGCTAATCCTTGTAGCTTACGTGCGCTAACGTGCAGACGTAACGTACGTTACGTATGTGTGTAACGTACGTTATGAAGAGAACAGTTAGGGTTCGGCCATCTTTTTATGCTTTTCCTCGTGTGATTGATTGTTTATTTAATGATAGGATATTAAGGACGAATTTCCTATGATAATCCAGTGTTGAGCTTTTCCGATCGTCGTTTCCGTTGGAGTTCCGGATTGTTCCAATCAACTGTATTTCCGGAGTATTCGCGAGAGATTACCAAGGCAAGTACCTTGATATACGAATTATAATTACGTGAAATCATTGTTGCTGAAGTGTATGAATCATGTTATGAATATCTGCATTTATATTATATATATAGATATGCGTAGATATATGTATAGATATATGTATATGTATATAAATATACATATAGAGATAAATGTTGGGTGATTCATACCAATATTAGTCGACGTACTCAACTTAGACTAAAGTACGAATAATATTTATAGAGGTAATATGGTAATGTTTATATTTTCGGTTGAGTTACGATATAAGGATATTTATGTAGTATTGATTGATAGTGTTGAAGGCCTAATGTGCTAAGTCATGATGAATAACGTGCGAGTAGTTGTTTATTTTGCGTAGTTGCGTACTGGCGAATAAATTATGTGAATTGATGAACTGATTTGATAATTGTGGCAACGGTTGACTGTGTGCTTGGTGTTTGTAATAATGTGAATACTTATTATGAGAGACGTCATATCCGGGTACCTCTGAGGGCGGGGAGTGCACTCCGGCCTGATGTACGCTGCAATGAGCGGCTCCATATGATTGGTGAACACCGGTGTTACTTAATGCGCGAGCAAGGGGCGGCTCCTATGGGAGTGAACGCCGGCGCGGTGACATGTGCAATGGGCGGCCAATATAGTGGAGTGAACGCTGGTACACAGGTGTGCAAGGGAGGCGCCTGGCAGGCTTATTGGTAACGGATATTCGAGTGATAGCTAAGACCCCGATACCAAATGATTTTTGAAATTTAAATCTTTGCAACTTGCTTTAAATGTTGGTCTTGATGTAGACCGCGATTCGTGATTTCTGGAGTTCGTTCCAACTTGTTTTAAATGTTGGTATCAGGGTTAATTAACCAAAGATATTTGACGAGATCTTCGAGGGTTAATTAATCAGCGGTCTTGAGCAGGATTTGTCGAATGGAAGGTTGTGCCTTTGATTGTACTGTGTTGATTATTCTGTATATTGGGTCGAGGACCCCGTAAGATGTTGAGATTTGATCTCCTGATGATATTATTTGGATTGGGCCTAGAACCCCGTGAGATGTTGTAATGATTCGCTTGTGTTAGTGTTTTATCATTTGGGTCAAAGACCCCGAATAACGTTTTCTTGCAAATTGTTTTCCACATGATGGGTCAAGGACCCGAGAGCTTTTGAAGTATTTTCTAAAGTATTTCCATTTGATTTTCAAAACCCCAAGATGGCCCAAGTCAATATTAATGTTTTCGAACTTTCTTATCAAAATACTTTTCCTTTTATAAAAAGGGATTTTTCTGACCCCTTGGACTCTCTTAAAGTTTCATTGGTGTTATGTTCTGTACGGAGAATATGACAATGTGATTGTCTTTCACCTTGTGTATGTAATGCTATTCTGTGTTGACCATTTAAATGTGTGGTTTGTGTTAAGGTTTCACGACTGTTGAGCTTTGTGTTGTTATTATTCGTATATCTTGTATATTATGTACTTGCACTAGCAAAATTCCAGTTTGCTAACCCCCGAGTCTTCGGGGGGTGGGTGCCTGTTATGCGCTCAGGTTTTGGCAGCTCGGGAGCAGTCACAGGATTGGCTGGGAAGGAGATGGAGGACAATGATACTAATCACACCAGAGTTAGAGTCTTTTCTTTTGTTTTATTTTGGTCGGTATTTCTCTGTCGTTCGAGTATTCACCCTTGCATGGGTGTAGTTTTCATTTATTAAATTAAATGGTCGTTCTTTTCGGTGTTCAAGTTTATTTTTTTGTCATTGAGATGTAAAGTTCATTTGTTTCTGAATTGTTTTATGACCTTGTCGGTCTGCGTTGTATTTAGATTGACCCCGGTCGGTCAATCATTTTGTAGTCTAGTAGAGTTTAGCCTTGTAGATCCTTGTAATAAGGCCTACGGCGTGTAATATTTCCGGATGTACTTTGGGGGTGTTACAGATACCGGTGTAGAGGACCGTTTAGACTGTTTTATTCTTATTTATAAATATAAATGTAAAAAAATAAACTATATATTTAAATCAGGATACTCAAAAAGTAAAATAGTATATGAACTAAAAAAGATGTATTGGTTACCCCATTACTATGTATGATTACGTTATGTCGAGTATCTTCATGTTGGTAAAGTAGTACTTTAATAACTATGTCAAATTAACTTTACAGATCATGGTGGTTCCAGTAGTATTGTATTATAATGGCACTTGGATGGACGAATACGAATACAAGAACTTTCAGGTTACAGGCATCTTGCTACCATAAACGAATACCCTATCGGACTTGCAGTATTTAATACAAAGCCCTCTAAACAAGTTGGACGGTTCATCATTGACAATGAAATTCCAGATTCAAAGCAAAATTCCGCCAATTGTTATTAAAAATGAGTCAACCTTCAAATTTTACATGGAGATTTGTAAAAATAATTCTGATCATGGAAGGTATCCACTCATAATTGAAGAATCAGAGCTGCTGCTTCTAACCTCGCATCGTCCAAACTGTTATGAAATGCAAAGTACATCACATACCACATCTTCTGTAAGTTCAATGAACCCTTGTTCAGATGTAATTCCAATCTATACTGATGGATTAGTCAACAGATTACAAAATGTTGAAAAAGTGGCTGACATTATCATCGCAAACGATACATCCCTGCATACACAAACTATCTGCGATGTTCAAGAAAACAACATTACATGGAATGCCGACTTGATGTAAAAAAGCATCAAATATATACAAACAAGGAGGTTTTACTTAACGCCGCAAGATTGCCTTCAATGCGACAACACCAACAAAATAAAGTCCTAAGATCTTCAGGAAGAGACTATGTCATTGTTTGCGTGGAACACCTAAAATGTCCATGGAAGCTGCGAGCATCAAAAATTGGAAAACCAGCATGTTTAAGGTGAGAGAAATATACAATGTGCACACATGTTCTTCGGATATATTAATGGGCAACCACAGACAAGCTACTAGTGAGTTGGTAAGTGAATGTGTTAAAGGCAAACTTACCAGTCTGAACAAAATATATACACCGTCGGATATAGTAGATGACATGAAGGACAAGTACAACGTCTTGATAACTATTCAATGAAAGAGCATTGGTGAAAGTTCGTGGAAATCCACATGACTATTCAATGATAACTTCTTGGCTACACATGGCAGAAATTGCCAAACCAGGTAAACAAAAAATTATGAACCATTGTTAACTTCATTATTCCAGACTACTGTTACAAATATATATTATGTTGGATACCATATAATATTACATTGGTTACCAATAGTAAGTTCTGTTTCTTATTATTATATAGCACTGATATAAAACTACAGTGATATTAACTAATATATCAGCTTACCAGGTATATTAATAGATATCTTGTTGATATATTTATATTATCCATATTAATGTGACCAATATAAAATGTCACAGATACATTGTACTCTAATATAGTTACCTATTATAAGTTCTGATAGTTACCGTTATATAGCATTAATATAAATTGACAATTGTTTTAACTAAAATATCAACTTGCCAGGTACCTTAACAGGTATCTTGTTGGATGCAAAAGGACGGTTCAAGTATTTGTTTTTGGAATTGGGGCCATCCATTGAGGCATGGAAGTATTGCTTCCCAATTATCGTTGTTGATGGTACTTTTATTAACTCTGCATACATGGGTACTCTGCTTGCAGCAAGCACACAAGATGCAAATAGGTCAATTATTCCAATAGCATTCGCAGTGGTTGATAGCAAAAATGAGGATTCATGGACATGGTTTTTCAAAAATCTTAGAAAAGCAATTGGAGTACGACCTAAGCAGTGTATTGTATCTGATCGACATCATGCTATAGTGAAAGGTTTGGAAGTTGTGTTTCCAGATGTCATGCATGGTGCATGCACATACCATGTTCTAAAAAATATCAAAAAAAAAGGTTCAAAAAGGGAGGCGTTGAACTGAAAAATGCATACAATGGTGCATGTAGAGCATACACTGTAGACGAGTTTAACAAAAACATGGCTGATCTAGATGCAATCGACGTACGAATTCGACCTTTCCTAGAAAATGAAGTGATGTTGAACAAATGTACACGATTGCATGGAGAAACAAGTAGATACTCAACCATGACATCGAACATTGCAGAATCTTTGAATAATGCAATTAAAGCCATTCGAAACTTGCCGATTATAACAATGATCGAGTGTCTTTGGTGTTTAGTACAACGATGGTACTTCGCAAACAAAGAGGTTGCACTATCGAACTTCACCACACTAGCAACAAATGCAGAAAGGAGACTGGCATTTAATATTAACGAATCCAAGAAAATGAAGGTTAGTCTGCTAAAATAATTAATAATTCAAATTAATTATTTGTTATATGCAATAATTTTTTTATTTTCAAATGTTCTTAAATGTTCTTTAATATAACCGTGTGAAATTTTGACATGTACTTATATTTACTAATGTATATTTAGTTACTATCTCAAATGTTGTTGGAAACTATGATATATCAAACTGATTACTATGCTCATGTATGTACACTGTTTTTGTCTATGTTTAATTATTTTTCCATTAATAATTATATTGTTCAAAAATTGTTACAGGTTGTAAGCTCAAATTTAGTGATATTCACTGTATACGATGTTAACAAAGAATATATTGTTGATATATCAAAAAAAACATGCACGTGCGAGGAATATCATTATCAAGAAATGCCTTGTAAACATGCTGCTGCTGCCTTGCGAAAGCGGAATTTCAGTTGCTACGATTATTGTTCTTCATTGTATACCAAAAGCACATTAATTGCTACATATCGTTCAAGCATAATACCACTTGGGGACAAAGACAATTGGATTGTGCTAGAACATATTAAATCCATTGTAGTTCTTCCATCAAAATCCAAAAGACCTCCAGGGCGACCAAAGGTTGGCAGATATAAGAGTTCACTGGAAGGGATAAACCAAGTGCAATGCGGCAAGTGCAAAGGAAGAGGACATAATAGGAAAACATGTAAAATCCCCCAGTGTTAGATATAATACAATAAATATTTGTGTTTGTGATAGTATAAATATATTAGATGCATTCGTGCAGATTGTGATGTATTTGGAAACGTCATGTTTAGTATCCAAATATGCTGGAACAATCATCAATAAATTTATTGTTTTTTTGCTTTTGCAAATACTGTAACCAATTCACTAGACGAAGGTAACCAAATGAACTTAAATTGGTATTTAAGTAACTAATTACGCCTGTAAATATGGTATATTCGTTAACAGATACGGCTGTCAACTATTAGTAACTTATTTGACAATGACCGGCAACCAAAGTGTTCGGCCGATGTATCTACAGTGATCTCGGACGAGTGACCTACAAATTTAATCTAAATCGATAACGTACTTTAACCAAATCGTTCGGCCAACCTACCTACATTAACCTAGATCGAGTAATATACCAATTAAAAATTATTTTTTTGTACTTGGTAACTAAATGATTGAGAGAAAGTGTCTATGTTCAGAAATAGGGTGACCAAAAATGTAACTTATTTTACATTATGCTTAGTTTAAAAGTAATAATGTAACCAATTCACTAGACGAAGGTAACCAAATGAACCTAAATTGGTATTTAAGTAACTAATTACGCCTGTAAATATGGTTTATTCGTCAACAGATACGCTGTCAACTATTGGTAACTTATTTGACAATGACCGGCAACCAAAGCGTTCGGCCGACGTATCTACAGTTATCTCGAACGAGTGACTTACAAATGTAATCTAAATCGATAACGTATTTTAACCAAATCGTTCGGCCAACCTACCTACATTAACCTAGATAGAGTAATATACCAATTAAAAATTATTTTTTTGTACTTGGTAACTAAATAATTGAGAGAAAGTGTCTATGTTCAGAAATAGGGTGACCAGAAATGTAACTTATTTTACATTATGTTTAGTTTAAAAGTAATACTGTAACCAATTCACTAGACCAAGGTAACCAAATGAACCTAAATTGGTATTTAAGTAACTAATTACGCCTGTAAATATGGTATATTCGTCAACAGATACGGTTGCCAACTATTGGTAACTTATTTGACAATGACGGGCAACCAAAGCATTCGCCCGACGTATCTACAGTGATCTCGGACGAGTGACTTACAAATGTAATCTACATCGATAACGTACTTAAACCAAATCATTCGGCCAACCTACCTACATTAACCTAGATCGAGTAATATACTAATTAAAAATTTATTTTTTGTACTTGGTAACTAAATGATTGAGAGAAAGTGTCTATGTTCAGAAATAAGGTGACCAGAAATGTAACTTATTTTACATTATGCTTAGTTTAAAAGTAATACTGTAACCAATTCACTAGATGAAGGTAACCAAATGAACCTAAATTGGTATTTAAGTAACTAATTACGCCTGTAAATATGGTATATTCATCAACAGATACGGCTGTCAACTATTGGTAACTTATTTGACAATGACCGTCAACCAAAGCGTTCGGACGACGTATCTACAGTGATCTCGAATGAGTGACTTACAAATGTAATCTAAAAATATTTAACTGGTAACTAATTGGTTGTTCGGAGGTATGGTTACTATAATTTTGAATATTTTTCATAAAAATCAAGTACCAAACACTAAGAATTGATAGCCAATCATGCCAAATAAATAAGACATCCGATAACGCATAAAAATATACAACATAAATAAATACTGAGTTGATATACGAAAACATCATCAAAATAAGAAAATCACCATTATAGTTAACAAGCGCTTAATCAACTACTGCAATGACATAAATAGAAAGACATGTAAAAATCTGAATCCAAATAGCGACTATTACTGCTAAATCTAAATTTGATACCATCGTCCTTACAAAAAT
Source organism: Orobanche coerulescens (assembly GCA_033398695.1). Lineage (NCBI taxonomy): Eukaryota > Viridiplantae > Streptophyta > Magnoliopsida > Lamiales > Orobanchaceae > Orobanche > Orobanche coerulescens. Next base: position 130,846,762 of record CM065806.1, on the reverse strand, counting down.
ACTCCAGATGCATTACCAACATGTCTACCAGGATATTCAATATCAGACTCATAACCACACACATCCTTGTTCCTAGCATGCACATATAAATTAATGCATAATTTCTTGCGATACGCTTTCACTAAAAATCTAGTCAACATGTCCTCCATCTTCTAAAATATGAAATGTTCAGCAAAACCAATTGTAAAGACCCCGCAGTCACTGCAAAAAATATAAAACTAATATAAATATTGATGCAAACCAGCGTATAGGAAAACATAAATAAAATTTAGTAGTACTCACCACTCAAGTTGCTCTGGAACAGCCTTGGCAACTTCTAGTTCAAGTGGGCCGTCTAAACCATATTTGGTGAAAGATGAACTCGTACAATCAATATCATTTCTATATTTCCAAAAACCACAACTACACAATATAATAGGAAGTGCAAAAACATATGGCTCACAAACTTCCTTAAGTTTAGACTTCATAACTGCACTAGCCGGTTCAAGTGTGTTGTACAACACCAATAACCGACGATGTATATCGAAAATCAACAAAAACCAATGGCCAGGTTTATCCATGTTAATAGAAAACAACACATAATCAACTTCAGCCCAAGGAGTGTTGATACACATCAAGTAACCAAGCACATACTCACGAACATCGGTCTCTCCAGTTAACACATACTTGTGAAAACACTTCATAGTATACTCCTTGTACAGGTTAGTGATCTTAACATGAAACCACGAATCAACTGTTGTGACCTTAACTCGAACTTTTGGAGAATCTCTCGCAAGTTTTCCCAAATAGTAAAATGCAATGTTAATATGCTGCCACCATAAAACACAATAAATATAAATTAGTTACCTTGAACAAAACAATTATCATATACTAACATACACAAAAATTGAAAAATGTAAATGACATAAAAATTGCATTACACAGAAACTTACATCATTATTAAGCCACTTGTTCGGAGTCAGCAATGAGTAAAACCACATCTTACTAGAAATCCTTGTGTCACCAAAAGAAAACGGAGGGATAATATTGTCACTGCTTCCAGAAAATTTATACACCCTGCAATGCAAACAAATTCAGAAACTAAAAAAATTTATACACGTAAAAAGTTTTCAACAAATCACAAACATACCTTTTCCTTGAATTAAAACCAATTTTAAACCATTCATAAAACAATAAAACTTCAGATACATCAGGAAATTTCATGCATTCATCCGGGAAAGCAGAAATCCCTTTCCGTATGTCTTTAGGATACAAAACCAATTCCTTGCAGCCAGCTGAACCAAAATCAGCAGTGCATGGACTCCTTAAAACATCACTCTTCAAAGCAGCCCTTTTACCCAAAACATCTTTTTTCTTCACACTCTGCTCCATCTCTTCGATCATTACAATATCTTGAGTAGTGAAGATTATGTCATCAAAATGACTCTTGCTCCTTGGACTTGACACCTGCTATAAAGTTAAGATAAAACTTAAAAAATATCATCATGCTCCAAAACAATAAGTAAATACTAGATACTCTACATCTGAAGTACTACAAAACCTAACACAAATTATATTAGAATGTAACACTCATACATAATAAGACATACGACCTAATACTGTAATATCCGGATTTATTACTGTGTATTTTACCTGTATTCGAACCCTGTATTATTCGGAATTGTAATCTTGATGATTGGAGTATGATATTTCTTGCATTGGCATCCTTGTACTTGAGTATTGCAACATACAAATTTTCTCATGCAAACTCGTGATAGCGCACGCTAAGAATGTATCTTAACGCGCGCTATCGAGCTACTACTAGCGCACGCTAGTTATGTAGGAGCTGCGTGCGCTAAGCACTCAATTATTGAGCGGGACGGCTAGCACATGCGCCAGCCGGGATATGGGTCCGGATAAGATTCCCGCGGATGAACCTGGACAGTTTTGAAGTCAACTCTTATTAGCGCGCGCTAAGGAATGCTTAGTAGCGTGCGCTAATTAGCTAAAGTGCAGAATATTATAAATGAGACAACAACCCATTCTGGCTTATATTTCATTCGTCCATTCTTCATTCTTGAGAGGCTATAGAGCTATAATAATCCTTCTACACACTTAGAACACATCTTATTGATCCTTGTATATTGGTTATCACTTGTGAGTGATCATTGAAGTGGAATAGCACCTTGGAGTGGCATACAACTAACCGGAGTCAGATTCTACCTTACGGTTCAGTGATTTTCGTCATATTAAGGTATGTTCAGCCTATCTCCAGACTTAGAGTTGGATTCTAAAGAATTAGATGATCATGTTAACAAGATATTGATTTTCACTAGTGAATTATTCAACATGCATCATGTTTGGAATATAGAGATGGTTATGCCTCAAGTACCTTGATTATGAACATCATGATTCGAATCTTATTACAATGAACAAGTAGAGGAAGCTTCTATCATTGGTAATCCAAATCTAGTAGATGACTTCATAACAATCATGGACTTGACTCTAACATCATTATTGTTAGATGAATCTAAGGGATTGATCATGGAAGGATTTATCTAGTATAGATGGAATGTTAAAAAACTACAGTATGATAATTTTGATTGATATTAAGGTGTTGATATCAACCGTTAAGCCTTTCGAATTGTCGTATGAAGATTGTAGTCGAAATGGAAGATGGTTTCATAATAGTATACATATCCTTGAATCCGAAGTTGTTGTTATCCGTTAGATCATTCATAGCCGTATGAACACGATATTCATGGATGTAACATGAACTAACACTGAGGATTTCATTTGGTATAATCATGTTGAGGTCCGTCTACTGCCCAGCAGTAAACTGCCATGCAGAGTTAGCACACGCTAAGCTATGTAGATTAACGTGCGCTATCGAGCACGAGTTAGCGTACGCTACGTTTGCTACGTAACGTACGCTAGGCCACCAGACGAACCAGTCGACTGATCAGTGAAGTACTGACCATGCATAGTTAGCGTACACTAGGCTTTGTTGTTTGCGTGCGCTACCGAGCAGAATTAACGCACGCTACACAGAGTACTTAGCGTGCGCTAAGCAGTTCAGGCAGATTACATTTTATGAACTTTTGGCCATAAATTGAATTGTTAAACATTCGTACTACGTGAGATAAATCCTATATCATTTCTTTTGTTAAGGTTTGATCTTGTTACGTGATTGATTGAGGAGGACGACCTTCGAGTGTTCGTTTTCGTGGAAGTATTGTTCTTATCTTCAAATCGAGGCAAGTACATTATTTGTTTTATGTATTGATGTTATATATATTATCGTGCATGTATGTTGTTGTTGTATGTCCACCTCGTGTTGGTCCGACGGGATCATCGGGGGATCTATGCTAGCATGCGCTGGATCATCGGATGGGTTTTTCCACCATGGGTTGGTCTGACGGGATCATCATGGGTTCTAGGCAGTGAACGCTGGATCGACGGAATTACCATGTATATGTTATGATATCATGTTGTGATTATCAGTTGTGTATGTTATGTTTGAGTTTCTCGCTGGAGAAGACTCGTTTGACATTTTATCATTTACGTTATTATTATTATTCTGCGTGTGACGTTGAATAATATGTTGTGGTACTTGTACTAGCATCGTTGTGCTAACCCCTTCGGGGGTGAACATTTTGTTTATGTTCAGGATCCAGGAGAGCGGGAAAACAATTACTGGAGCTGCATGACGACGAGGGTGCGGAGTGATGTTCCGGCCGGGTTTATTTGTCTGTTGTTTATTGGTTATTTCAATAAGTACTCGAGTACGAAGTCATTTATGATGAATTTGAATTTGGTGATGTATTATTAAGTCCCTGTTGAACAAATTGTACGTTCAGTATTTGGTCAGAACTGTTGTATCTTAATTCCGATATTTCCATTCGTTAGTATTTCTTAATGTCTGTTCAATTCTTCAGCCTTGTAAATCCTTATGTAAAGGATTTACGGCGCTGTAATATTCCTGAATATATCGGGGGTGTTACAGAATATGGTATCGGAGCTAATATTATGGATATCTTGGCCGTTGGGTTAAAATAGGGGCCATTTATGTCTTTTGAGGTAACCGGCCGTGAATGACATCACTGCACTGTTTACATCTTCATGCGAACGGTGGTTGTAAGTTCCTAAACTCTACCTCGTTCTTTACATGTTGTGTCTCTTTATAATCGAATATTAGAACGATGTTGTTTCCTGTATATTGAGTATTTATGCTTACAGTATGTTGAGAGGCGGACGTGGATGTGGTCGCGGTCGTGGACGCGGACGAAGAAATGCTGAAAGGGAAGCGTCGCCTTCTAATCAGGCCAGTCATAGCTCAGGCGAGCCGCAACAATCTATTAATAACGAACCGGAACCTGCTGTACCAGAGATCCTTCGTCAAGTGGTGAACCAGATGACTCAGTTCGCCCAAGTCGTGGACCGAATGCAAGTGGCGGTGGGACTACAGCAGGGAGAGAGACAGCAAGGGATCCCAGACATGGGAAATCGAGGTGATTGGTGGCTGCAAGAGGTGGCGAAGATGCAACCACCCAAATTCGACGGTATTTCTGAGACTCCCACCTCGGACCATTGGTTGAAGGAACTGGAGAAAATCTTTGCCGGAATTAACTGCCCAGACGACCGGAGAGCCTCTATCGCTCAATACTTTCTGATAGGGGATGCGTCCGAATGGTGGGAAGCCATCCGGCCTGTAGACCATGATGCTGATTGGACAGAGTTTAGATTGATGATGGAAGCCCAGTATTGCCCTCGTCCTGTGAGGGAAGCCAAAGTTCGGGAGTTTTTCTCCGCTCAGCCTTCAGAGGTGCCAGTATCCCAGGTAATTAAAACATTTAACCAGCAGCTGGCATTTGTTCGACATCTGGTCAGAACAGATGCAGAAATGATGATCCATTTCGATATGAGGATGAAACCAGAAATCCAGAGGTACATGTCCAGATTTGAATGTACCACACTCCGTCAATACCAGGATAAGGCGTTGGCGTATGAGATCAAGGAAGCAGCTATGGAGAAATTTTCGGAATCCAAGAAACAAAAAGTCTCTAGTACTTTTACAGAGCATAAGAACAGCGGGGTTCGTAAGGCCCAGTCATCCTTTCACTCTTTCAAGAAACCTCCGCACCCAGTTAGGAGCGGAAAGAACTTCGGAGCGACATCAACTATTACTGATGTTACCAGGAAATGCTTTAACTGCGCCCAGACGGGACACTATCGACGGAATTTCCCCCTACCTATCGTGACTTGTTTTGATTGTGGATGAGAGGGACATCCGGCAGTGTTTTGTGAAGAGGCTGCAAAGTCTTTTAGAGCCCGTACACCACAGCCAGTCCAGAAGGAAGCCAGTATCCAACAGACGCAGCAAAGTGTTCAGATGCCTCAGAATTTTGGCCGCGAACGAGGCAGAGGACAATGGGACCGAAAGGGGACATCGAGTGCCGGATTTGTTCCCCCACGTTTGTACGAGATGAGGAGGACATACGATCAGGATGCTGCTGTCGCATCAGGTACTGTCCAGATCCTTTCCCAGCCAGTTAGCATTTTATTCGATACAGGAGCTACACATTCTTTCATATCTTTGTCTTGTGTAAATCGTTTGAATATTTCCGGTTTTCATACTTGTGAACCTTATGTTGTTGGTTTACCGAGTGGAGAGAGGATTGTCGGGAACTTAGAAACTAGAAATTTCCCGGTATCATTTGGAGGCAGAGAGTGGCTCTCAAATCTGATCGTGATAGAAATGCAAGGAGACGACCTGATACTCGGAGACGATTGGCTTAATCGATATGGAGCAATTGTAAACTACCGAAGGAGGAATATCTCGCTGATCGCTGACGATGGTTCCGAAATATTGTTCGAGGGGTGGAAACCGGGAAGCTCAGGAAAATTGATCAAGGCAATGAAAGCTGTCAAATTGTTGAAACAGGGCTGTACCGGATATTGGTGTTATGCAATGAAGAAAGAAGACGAAATTACGGAACTTTCATCCATTCCTGTTGTGAATGAATTTCCAGATGTATTTCCTGACGAGTTACCTGGACTACCTCCACGAAGAGATGTAGAATTTACCATTGAGCTGGAACCCGGAGCTATACCAATTTCTAAGGCGCCGTATCGTATGGCACCTACTGAGATGTATGAAGAAAAGCGGTGGAGGAGTTCTTGGACAAAGGCTATATTCGATCAAGCATTTCGCCACAGGAGCGCCCGATTCTTTTGTCCGAAAGAAGGATGGATCGCTTCGACTGTGTATTGACTATCGAGAGCTGAACAAAATGACGATTAAGAACAAGTATCTGTTGCCACGGATTGATGATCTGTCTGACCAGTTGCAATGGGCAACGGTATTTTCTAAAATCGATCTGAGATCAGGGTATCATCATCTGAGGATTAAGGAATCTGATATTCCGAAATCAGCGTTCAGAACTCGCTACGGACATTATGAGTTTGTAGTGATGCCGTTTGGTCTCACTAACGCACCTGCTGTATTTATGCAATTGATGAACCGATTTTTCCTTGAATTTTTGGATAAATTTGTGGTCGTGTTTGTAACACCCCCAATCCACTCAGGGATATTACACGCTGTAGACCCTCTCCTCGAGGATCTACCAGGCTGATAAGTAAATCAAACATCTAAACATCGCCTTTAAGGCTAAAATGACTCAGTAGACCGACTTGGTCTTTCAATAAATACTTACAGCTCAATTCCAAACACATACCCACGCAGGGGTCAAAATAAAATAAACTCCCGTACAACGGGGAAAAGATACTACAGTGGAAAATAAAATACAACTAGACCAATCCGATATCAACGGATCCTCGTGTGATTAGTATCGTTCATCTTTCATCATCCTTCATGCCGACCCTGTGCTATGCTCCAAAACCTGAATGCAAAAATAGACATCCACCCCCCGAATACTCGGGGGTTAGCAAAACTCCACTGTTTTGCTAGTGCAAGTACAAGTGCAAAAATACGAGCCATACAATTCACATTCCACGAATAACAATAACCAGGAATCCTCAAAGTTCCAAGAACAATAATAATCAAGAATCCTCAAAAATCCAAACGTGACGAAAAGTACTTCCCGAGGCAAGAGTTTGGTAAAACATTCTAAAAATCGAAAGGTCACAAAGCAAGGGAAAACTATTTATAAAACAGTTTGAATTGCCATCGAGAGTTTTAATAGGAAACAATTTAGGATTACCGAATCCTTCGCTTTCCAAAAATCAACGAGTCACATTCAAAGGTTTTGTTTTCGCAAATAAAACCAACCATAATACATAAGGTTAAAAGCCCACGTCATGCGTCCTCGACGGACATAAAATACACACGCACCCGTGAAGTTTCACTCGTGAATCCAGGTCGAAGCCAATGGAATTCCCTCCGTGGCCCCGTCGAACCCTCCCGAGGTGAGCAAACACATTCACAAAACATAAGCAACCGCACTCGTGAATCCAGGGCTATACCATTGGACTCCCTCCGTGATCCCATCGGACCCTCCAGAGGTGAGCGAAAAACAATCACAAAATATATACACGTAGCGGTGAAGTTTCACTCGTGAACCCAGGTCGAAGCCATTGGAATTACCTCCGTGGTCCCGTCGAACCCTCCCGAGGTGAGCAAACACATTCACAAAACACAGTACTCACATCGCCTAGGACCTGGTCGAAGCCATAAATCCCACTCCGTGATCCCGTCGGACCCTCCCGAGCTGGCTAGCGAAATACTAAAGCACCACACGTCACCTAGGACCGGGACGAAGCCACGAATCCCACTCGAGGCCTCGAAGTACCCTCCCGAGCTGTCTAGCGAATCAAACTCAAGCACGAGTAACATATCACACCGAGGATATCCAAACAATTCACCCAGAGGCATCAAACACTTAGTAAAACAACACGTCAACCATAATGCACCGAAATAAAACAATATACGTCCACACGCAAATACCAAGTGCGTCATCAACACCAAACATGTCCATAAGATTCACATACTCGTTCGAGAAACACACCAATCACAAAACACACATGATTTTGAAAGAGGGCCTTTAATAAGGCTAACCAAATCTTTTGAAACTCATTTTAAACAATCAAACAAATATATAAAGACGATCACCAATTATCATATTCACAAAACAAGAATAGTATGGACAAGGTACTTGCCTCAATATCACGAGCAATGGAAAAATGAACGGATACGGCCGGGTAGCCCTCAATTTCCCGAACATTATCTAGAACGCGATAGCACCGAAATTACTACGGGAAAACACCACATGAATCATCAATCACCAACGGAATTCAACATCATTGAGCACCTATAATCCTCCGTGAGGAATAATAAAACATGATTACGACGAGAATCAAGGCCGAAAACAACGGAAATCCCAACAAACTATCAAAGGGAACTCATTCGAACATATAATCGAACATTAAATGTTCAAGACCCTTCAAGAACAAAGAAATCACCCCTCGGGTCGAAAAAACCAAGGATACGAGTATCCAATCCGTAGAAAAAGTTCAAAACAACGTTTATACAACAATTAATTGATCAAAAACGGATTGGAATTGAAATCGAAAAGGAAAATCCCCAAATCTACAAAAACAAGGGTTCAAGCCAAAATACCTTGATTTGGATGAAGGATTCAAGTAGAGGTCGAAAATCTACAACAAGACTTGAGGTGGATGATCTCTACAAGTTTGGGAGCACTCAAATCGCCCAAAAATCGCCCACAAATCGCCCTAGATGGAAGGAGGAAGAAGAGAGGAGAAAAATGAAGTTTTCTCCTTGAAAATCTGCTAAAAAACGCAGAAAAAGCCCGTGTGCCGCGGCACAGGATGAGTGTGCCGCGGCCCAGGGCCCAAAAAAACGCCCAGGAATCAGCTTAGTGCCGCGGCACAGCTGAAGTGTGCCGCGGCACACGGTACAGCCCACTCCAACACGAAAAAGGCACATCGTATAGTCTTAGCTATTTCGACCATAACTCCCTCGTATGGACTCTGATTGAATCACTGTTTGAACCATTGGAAAGCTAATTGATGCTCTATAATGTTGCAAAGATTTAGAATTTTTGGAGTTTCCAAGAATTAATGGTGACTTTACAAAGTCGAACTCCCACGTGAAAAAGTCGATTAAGGACACGGAACTCAACAAAACGACACCTAAACGAACTCGGATAACAAAAAGTGCAGAATTAATCATTCTCGGAATGACGAAACGGTCATGATAGAGTTGTCAAAACGAACTTCCTCCGAAAAAGGAATATTACCGAAAATCGAAAGTGCGGATATTACATTCTACCCTCCTTAAAAGAAGTTTCGTCCCGAAACTTAAAACAAGTAGGGGGGAGCAATATACCCGCCAGGAAAACTCGACGAGATACACAAAAATAGAAAACTCGCGCCCAACGGCGAAACGCTGCAAGAAACGCAAAGAGACATACGGCGTGAAAACACGCTCCACGACGACCAACACAACGTCGCCGTTAGGGATACAATAAAACCAACAAATGACAAGCGTCATCAAACGGATGATATAGCCAAGTCAATTATCCGACAATCACAAAACACAACGAACGAAAGTCAGTATGATTGACCAACCCAACGGTACATCAATCGAAACGCGAGCCAATCGCTGAACTAATACGGAATTCCACCGCCCAAGGGTTGGAGGATCGAAAACGAGACTAATTTCCCGAACTTAAGGGAATTACGAAGGAGTCTGAATGTTCAACAATCACAAAACGAGAACAAAAACCGAACAAACAAACGATCGAGACAACAAAAATCGAACAATCATGTCCGAAACACGAAGGATAATAAAACTCAAACAACAACTCCCAGGATGATCTGGTGAGAACTACAAGGAATGCATTCCCATAAGATCCACAGGATAGGGAATAGCGATTGAAAAGTCACAGCAACAAACGAGTTATTCCAAAACAATACCACACTCGTTCGATCAACAGAAGCAAGGGACAGGGAAAGTTCAGAAAATGTTAACGAGCATAAACGAGTCGGCCAGTCGAAACACAGGAGTTCCAAATCCGATCCACTTCGAATAAAAGAACTAATAGAACCAAATGATGTCACTTCCGAACAAGGTTCACAAGAATCGAACCGAACTCGAAAAAGTCACAACGATAACCAGATCGACCCACAACAAGATCACAGTTCGTTCGGACGATGAAACCGAAATACAGAACAATTTCATAAAGTTTCAACGAACATGAGCGAATCGATAGACTGGAGAAAGAGAAAATACATAAGTCAAAATAGTACGGGTATTACCCCCGACCTCATCCACGAAATTCACAAAAACAGGAGCAAGGTAACAAGACATTAAACAACCGACACATAACGGAACGATCACCGATGCACATGGCCATACCAACCCAAGCTCTAACAGCTCGCACATGCGCGACAACGCAGAAATCACCACGAGGCGACAATATTCAACACCAACATCCCACCTCTCACAAGGGGCTAACACAACAAATGTGTGGAAAACGACTCAATGCTCACACCGCCAATTCGGTCATACTCGGGAGCAAACATCAAAATGACAACGCGAACATCATACATATATACCCAGCCCTCAAACGGGAATGGATAGGTTTTAAAAACGAAAACCTCATTTTGAAAATAATTTAGAAGAACACCGATTGATCTTGAGTATCACCTTTCAAAAAGTACAAACGTGAAACATCGTTATCGAGACTTTGGAGAACCATTTCGCATTTGATAAAAATGAGGACACTTTTTCTTAGTGAAAACTTTCAGAATATTCGACCCTCGGGTCTAAATAAAAGTGTTTCTAAAACATTGAAAATATCTCAAAACATTTTGGTCCTCGAGGCGAGAAAAATTTTGAAATATATTGTAACTGGATGTACCACAAGAAAATAACTCATTTGAAAAAATATGTCTCGAAATTTATTTCTAAGATACTCAAGTTTTCGAATATAATTCAATGCCAAAAGGACGATGCCAAAAAGGCTAGAATGCCCAAAAATTTCGAGTAATCACACGGAACATCATAGCGTTGTGGGTCCCGTCGGAACCCAGTGCTAAAAACCATTTACAAAAATGCCAAAAAGGCTGATGACGGTAATATTTCAAAAACTCACAGAAGCCATTTACAAAATGCTAAATACCGTCATAAGAATTTCGCCAAAATGATCAAGGCCATAATGCCAAAAACTCGGTTAATGGAATCGGTTTTTGAAATAAAACTCAGTCGGTAAAATACCGAAAGTCATTACAAAAGAACTCACGCAGCGGATAAAAGAAATACAGTCCAACATGCACAATCCAGCAACACTACTCCTCATATGAACGAAATATGAGAGTCAAATAACCACATATCACGAAATCAAAATCCATAAGAGGATTCTGTCACTTAACAAATAATCATAATAATAGCTCGTGTCACACGAGGCACAACACAAAGAAGGGAGACTTACATTCACAGGTCGCACGAAGATGATGATCGCCCACGATACTAATCACGACCAACAAACTCAGATGACGCGTCGCGACACGACTCAGTCAGATAAAATCCGACGAAACAAGACTCAAACGACATGACTTGACCCGACAGCCTAGGTTTTCCTCAACCTAAGCTCCGATACCATTTATGTAACACCCCCAATCCACTCAGGGATATTACACGCCGTAGACCCTCTCCTCGAGGATCTACCAGGCTGATAAGTAAATCAAACATCTAAACATCGCCTTTAAGGCTAAAATGACTCAGTAGACCGACTTGGTCTTTCAATAAATACTTACAGCTCAATTCCAAACACATACCCACGCAGGGGTCAAAATAAAATAAACTCCCGTACAACGGGGAAAAGATACTACAGCGGAAAAGAAAATACAACTAGACCAATCCGATATCAACGGATCCTCGTGTGATTAGTATCGTTCATCTTTCATCATCCTTCATGCCGACCCTGTGCTATGCTCCAAAACCTGAATGCAAAAATAGACATCCACCCCCCGAATACTCGGGGGTTAGCAAAACTCCACTGTTTTGCTAGTGCAAGTACAAGTGCAAAAATACGAGCCATACAATTCACATTCCACGAATAACAATAACCAGGAATCCTCAAAGTTCCAAGAACAATAATAATCAAGAATCCTCAAAAATCCAAACGTGACGAAAAGTACTTCCCGAGGCAAGAGTTTGGTAAAACATTCTAAAAATCGAAAGGTCACAAAGCAAGGGAAAACTATTTATAAAACAGTTTGAATTGCCATCGAGAGTTTTAATAGGAAACAATTTAGGATTACCGAATCCTTCGCTTTCCAAAAATCAACAGGTCACGACCCAAAGGTTTTGTTTTCGCAAATAAAACCAACCATAATACACAAGGTTAAAAGCCCACGTCATGCGTCCTCGACGGACATAAAATACACACGCACCCGTGAAGTTTCACTCGTGAATCCAGGTCGAAGCCAATGGAATTCCCTCCGTGGCCCCGTCGAACCCTCCCGAGGTGAGCAAACACATTCACAAAACACAAGCAACCGCACTCGTGAATCCAGGGCTATACCATTGGACTCCCTCCGTGATCCCATCGGACCTTCCCGAGGTGAGCGAAAAATAATCACAAAATATATACACGTAGAGGTGAAGTTTCACTCGTGAACCCAGGTCGAAGCCATTGGAATTCCCTCCGTGGTCCCGTCGAACCCTCCCGAGGTGAGCAAACACATTCACAAAACACAGTACTCACATCGCCTAGGACCGGGTCGAAGCCACAAATCCCACTCCGTGATCCCGTCGGACCCTCCCGAGCTGGCTAGCGAAATACTAAAGCACCACACGTCACCTAGGACCGGGACGAAGCCACGAATCCCACTCGAGGCCTCGAAGGACCCTCCCGAGCTGGCTAGCGAATCAAACTCAAGCACGAGTAACATATCACACCGAGGATATCCAAACAATTCACCCAGAGGCATCAAACACTTAGTAAAACAACACGTCAACCACAATGCACCGAAATAAAATAATATACGTCCACACGCAAATACCAAGTGTGTCATCAACACCAAACATGTCCATAAGATTCACATACTCGTTCGAGAAACACACCAATCACAAAACACACACGATTTTGAAAGAGGGCCTTTAACAAGGCTAACCAAATCTTTTGAAAACTCGTTTTAAACAATCAAACAAATATATAAAGACTATCACCAATTATCATATTCACAAAACAAGAATAGTATGGACAAGGTACTTGCCTCGATATCACGAGCAATGGAAAAATGAACGGATATGGCCGGGTAGCCCTCAATTTCCCGAACACTATCTAGAACGTGATAGCACCGAAATTACTATGGGAAAACACCACATGAATCATCAATCACCAACGGAATTCAACATCGGAATCATTGAGCACCTATAATCCTCCGTAAGGAATAATAAAACATGATTACGACGAGAATCAAGGCCGAAAACAACGGAAATCCCAACAAACTATCAAAGGGAACTCATTCGAACATTTAATCGAACATTAAATGTTCAAGACCCTTCAAGAACAAAGAAATCACCCCTCGGGTCGAACAAACCAAAGATACGAGTATCTAATCCGTAGAACAAGTTCAAAACAACGTTTATACAACAATTAATTGATCAAAAATGGATTGGAATCGAAATCAAAAAGGAAAATCCCCAAATCTACAAAAACAAGGGTTCAAGCCAAAATACCTTGATTTGGATGAAGGATTCAAGTAGAGGTCGAAAATCTACAACAAGACTTGAGGTGGATGATCTATACAAGTTTGGGAGCACTCAAATTGCCCAAAAATCGCCCAAAAATCGCCCTAGATGGAAGGAGGAAGAAGAGAGGAGAAAAATGAAGTTTTCTCCTCGAAAATCTGCTAAAAAACGCAGAAAAAGCCCGTGTGCCGCGGCACAGGATGAGTGTGCCGTGGCCCAGGGCCAAAAAAATGCCCAGGAATCAGCTTAGTGCCGCGGCACAGCTGAAGTGTGCCGCGGCACACGCAGTGCGACCCACTCAACACGAAAAAGGCACATCGTGTAATCTTAGCTATTTCGACCATAACTCCCTCGTCTGGACTCTGATTGACTCACCGTTTGAACCATTGGAAAGCTAACTTGATGCTCTATAATGTTGCAAAGATTCAGAATTTTTGGAGTTTCCAAGAATTAATGGTGACTTTACAAAGTCGAACTCCCACGTGAAAAAGTCGATTAAGGACACGGAACTCAACAAAACGACACCGAAACGAACTCGGATGACAAAAAGTGCAGAATTAATCATTCTCGGAATGACGAAACGGTCATGATAGAGTTGTCAAAACGAACTTCCTCCGAAAAAGAAAATTACCGAAATTCAAAATTGCGGATATTACAGTGTTCATTGATGACATTCTGGTATATTCTAAGAGCTTGGAAGAACATGCGGAACATTTGCGGATTGTATTGGAACTTTTGAGAAGCGAGCAATTGTACGCCAAACTCTCTAAGTGTGAATTCTGGCTAAAGGAAGTAATGTTCCCCGGCCATGTGGTGTCAGCTAAAGGAGTCCGAGTAGATCCTCAGAAGATCGAAGCAATTATGGATTGGAAGCCTCCAAAGAACGTGAAAGAAGTCCGAAGCTTCTTAGGACTTGCTGGATATTATCGTCGATTCGTGGAAGAGTTTTCTAAAATCTCCCGCCCACTTACTCGACTCCTGCAGAAAACTCAAAAGTTTGAGTGGAATGAGTTGTGTCAGGTTAGCTTTGATGAATTGAAGAAGAGATTGACGACGGCACCGATTCTATCACTTCCACAGGTGTAATATCCGCAATTTTCGATTTTCGGTAAATTTCTTTTTTCGGCTGGAGTCCGTTTTGACGACTCTCTCATGACCGTTTCGTCATTTCGAGAATGATTAATTCTGCACTTTTTGTCATCCGAGTTCGTTTCGGTATCGTTTTGTTGAGTTCCGAGCTTTTTAGCGACTTTTCCGCACTTGAGTTCGATTCTTGCGAATCTCGTCCGAAACTGTTGTTTCGAGTTTCTCGTAAGTTCATTTAATGTTATTATTCATGTTGCGAGCTTTGGTTTGGCGTTTCGATCGCGTATCGTGATTTTCGGACGTTTTGGGCCATTTTCGTAATTTCCCAAAGTTTTGGGTAATTACTTCCGTTGTTGAATTCCGAGCCTTCGGGTGGTCGGAATTGTGTGTTCTCCTAGCTCTTAGATTCGTCTTTGCGAGTACGTCGTAACCGTATCATCGATTCGTATTCAGGTTCGGGTTTCGGGGTCGTTCGGGCCGTCGGAGTTGGCCCCGGCTGACATGGCCGGGCAATCTGGGCCCAGGCATCTTGCCGAGCCACGGCCGGTAGTGCTCGGCGGCTTCGGGCGAGTCACGGCCGGTAGTGCTCGGCGGCTTCCGGCCGGCAGTAGAACCGTAGGGCCGCGACACGGTGGCGGGCCGCGGCACACTCTGTGGCATTTTTCGCCAAACCGACTGCAGGTGCCGCGACACACTCGGCCGAGCCGCGCACCTGCCGACCACCGGGAGCCATTTTTGGCCACATGTGCGGCACACTCCCGGGCCGCGGCACTGTGCGGCTGTTATGGACTGCAGACGGGTTTTGGCCATTTTTCTCACTCGTTTTCTTCCTTCCGCGGTGGAGCTTGGTTAATCATGGAGAGATGTTGTTGGACAATCAATCCATGAAGTTTTGGAGTTCATATCATCAATCATACATCCTATAACACCCTCCGATATACCGAATCAGTCAGTTACCTAGAAATCTAGTTTTGGGGATTTTGGGTGTTTTGGTTGTTTTCGTCCGATTAATCCGATTTAACTTAGGATTATGATGTATTGATGATTATTTAGATGTATTATATCATTTCCTTTATTATTCCATGGTTGGATCGTTTCGATTCGTTGTTTTGGTCGAGTTCTTAGTCAACGCCTTGAAGGTGTCCTAAAATGTCTTAGAGGGGTTTTCGGGCGTTCTACGATTATTCTTCATCGTATGATCGTTGATTTATTAATTGTATGATGTTAGGGTCGTGTTTCTTGCGAAGAAACCATGTTGAACCCTTCCGTTCATCATCGTCTTCCTTTTCGATAGCATCGGGCGTTTCGAAGCTTTCCGGTTGAGCCGTGTTCGTCGGAATACTTGCGTGCCAATTTCGAGGCAAGTACCTTGCCCATACTTTTCTCGTTTTATGGATATGATGATCGGTGTTCGTCTTGATGTGTTTGTTTGGTTATTTGAAATGAAGTTTCAAAGGATTTCGGTTTGGCCTCGTTAAAGGCTTTCTTTCAAAATGCGTGTGTGTTTTGTGAACGGCGTGTTTTGGGAATTGATTATGATTTGATTATTTTGAACGTTGAAGGATTTGATGATGATACTCCTATTGTTTAAAGTTATGGAATTGTGTATTCCGTATTTAATCTTGTTATTGTGTTTTGAAGAGTTTGATAATGGTGTCGAGTTAATGGCCATCTCTAGTGAGTATTCTTAATGAACTTACATTCTTAGCATGTTAGTTTTGCATGAGTAATGTGTGTGTGTGTGTATGCTCACTATGGGTTAGATCCGACGGGGTCTCGGTAGGGGTCCACGGAGGGGTGGATCCGCGAGCTTGCTTTTAACCACTACGGGTTAGATCCGACGGGGTCTCGGTAGGGATCCACGTAGGGGTGGGTCCGCGGTTAATTGTGGTGCATTTTGCAAATGTGATTTGATAATGGCATTTCCGGAAATGAGTGCTTTTGAACAGTTTTCATGATTGCGTGCATTGACTAAGTGTGTAAGAGGTAAGTGTTCGTTTGGCTTACTTGGCTAAGATGGCACTAGAGTATTTTATTGTTTGTGTTAAATCCTTTATTTGTGGATTTTGATGTTGGGAGACGAACCTTGTGGTCGTTCTTGTGTACTGTGAGTTGATGAGATTTGGGGCTAAAATCCCAATGGTTTTGTAAAAGTCATTTTACGGATTTGGGGCTAAAACCCCAACGGTTTGGTAAAGGTCATTTTTCGGAAAGTAAACCTTTGGGGCGGTGAGCCCCCTTTTGTATTTTGGTTTTTGAAAAGTAGGATTTGATAATCCTAAATTGTTCTCTATTAAAACTCTCGATGGCATTCTAAACCGTTTTATAAATTATTTCCATTGATTTATGATATTTCGATTTTGAAAGGTTTTCTCAAACTCTTGCCTCGAGAAGTACTTTTCGTTTCGTTTGGATCTTTGAGGATTCCTGGTTATTGTTATTCGTGGAATGTGAATTGTATGGTTCGTATTTGCGCTTTGTATTTGCACTAGCAAAACAGTGGAGTTTTGCTAACCCCCGAGTATTCGGGGGGTGGATGTCTATTTTTGCATTCAGGTTTTGGAGCATAACACAGGGTCGGCACGAAGGATGATGAAAGATGAACGATACTAATCATACGAGGATCCGTGATGTCGTATTGGTCTAGTTGTATTTTCTTTTCCGCTGCAGTATCTTTTCCCCGTTGTACGGGAGTTTATTGTATTTTGACCCCTGCGTGGATATATGTTGTAATTGAGTTGTATATTTTTATTGAAAGACCAAATCGGTCTACTGAGTCATTTAGCCTTGAAGGCATCGTCGAGATGTTAAATGTTGTTACCAGTCTGGTAGATCTTCGAGGAGAGGGTCTACGGCGTGTAATATCCCTGAGTGGATTGGGGGTGTTACATAAATGGTATCAGAGCTTAGGTTGAGGAAAACCTAGGCTGTCGGGTCAAGTCGTGTTGTTTGAGTCTTGTTTCGTCGGATTTTATCTGACTGAGTCGCGTCGCGACGCGTAGTTTGAGTTTGTTGGTCGTGATTAGTATCGTGGGGCGATCATCATCTTCGTGCGACCTGTGGAAGTAAGTCTCCCTTCTTTGTGTTGTGCCTCGTGTGACACGAGCTATTTTTATGATTATTTGTTGAGTGATGGAATCCTTATGTGAATTTTGATTTCATGATATGTATTTAGTCGACTCTCGTATTTGATTTATACGAGGAGTTTCGTCGCTAGTGATGTCTTTTTATTGTTGTTTTTGTCCGTTGCTGATGATTTTCGAATCAATTTGCACGTTTTACAAGTTCTCTTGTGGAGGCTTTGTGCTTATACGCGTTCGACTTGTTCACTAGCCAGTGTGGGAGGGTCCTTAGAGGCCTCGAATGGGGTCAGTGGTTTTGTTCTGAATGTGGTATTTTATCGTGTATTTCCGTTTAAAGACATGTATTGTCTTGGTTTTAAATGTTTTGATGCGTGTACTATGAGTTGTTTTAGTGAACGTCGATATGTGTGAGTTTTGGGCATTCTGGCCTATTGGATTTTTGAAAACCTTGAGTATCTTAGAAAATTAAATTTCGAGACGTACTTTTAAAACGAATTATTTTCTTGCGGTGTCTTCGAGGTGCTTTCTCGTGCCGCAATATATTTCAAAAAAAAAAAAATTCCAATTGAGAACCAAAAGTATTTTGAGATATTTTCGATGTTTAGAAACACTTATACTTAGACCCGAGGGTCGAATATTTCTGAAAGTCTTTCGCTAAAAGAAGATGTCCTCATTTTTACCAAATGCATGATGGTTTTCAAAGTCTCGATAACGATGTTTCATGTTTTTACTTTTTGAAAGGTGATATTCAAGATCAACCGGTGTTCTTCTAAATTATTTTCAAAATGAGGTTTTCGTTTTTAAAACCTATCCATTCCCGTTTGAGGGTTGGGTATGTATGTATGATGTTCGCCTTGTCATTTTGATGTTTGCTCCTGAGTATGACCGAATTGGCGGTGTGAGCGTTGAGTCGTTTTCCACACATTTGTTGTGTTAGCCCCTTTGTGAGAGGCGGGATGTTGGTGTTGAATATTGTCGCCTCGTGGTGATTTCTGCGTTGTCGCGCATGTGCGAGCTGTTAGAGCTTGGGTTGGTATGGCCGTGTGCATCGGTGATCGTTCCGTTATGTGTCGGTTGTTTAATGTCTTGTTACCTTGCTCCTGTTTTTGTGAATTTCGTGGATGAGGTCGGGGGTAATACCCGTACTATTTTGACTTCTGTATTTTCTCTTTCTACAGTCTATCGATTCGCTCATGTTCGTTAAAACTTTATGAAATTGTTCTATATTTCGGTTTCATCGTCCGAACGAACTATGATCTTGTTGTGGGTCGATCTGGTTATCGTTGTGACTTTTTCGAGTTCGGTTCGATTCTTGTGAACCTTGTTCGGAAGTGACATCATTTGGTTCTATTAGTTCTTTTATTCGAAGTGGATCGGATTTGGAACTCCTGTGTTTTCGACTCTGTCGACTCATTTATGTTCGTTGACATTTTCTGAACTTTCCCTATCCCTTGCTTTTGTTGATCGAACGAGGGTGGTGTTGTTTCGGAATAACTCGTTTGTCGTTGTGACTTTTCAATCGCTATTCCCTTTCCGGTGGATCTTATGGAAATGCATGTCTTGTAGTTCTCACCAGATCATCCTGGGAGTTGTTGTTTGAATTTTATTATCCTTCGTGTTTCGGACATGATTGTTCGATTTTTGTTGTCTCTGTCGTTTGTTTGTTGGGTTTTTGTCCTCGTTTCGTGATTGTTGAGCATTCAGGCTCCTTCCTAATTTCCTTAAGTTCGGGAAATTAGTCTCGTTTTCGATCTTCCAACCCTTGGGCGGTGGAATTCCGTATTTCTTCAGCGTTTGGCTCGCGTTTGGATTGATGAACCGTTGGGTTGGTCAATCGTATTGATTTTCGTTCGTTGTGTTTTGTGATTGTTCGGATAATTGACTTGATTGTATTATCCATTTGATGACGCTTGTCACTTGTTGGTTTTATTGTATCCCTAACGGCGACGTTGTGTTGGTCGTCGTGGAGCGTGTTTTCACGCCGTATGTCTATTTGCGTTTCTTGCAGTGTTTCGCCGTTGGGCGCGAGTTTTCTGTTTTTGTGTATCTCGTCGAGTTTTCCTGGCGGGTATATTGCTCCCCCTACTTGTTTTACGTTTCGGGACGAAACTTCTTTTAAGGAGGGTAGAATGTAATATCCGCAATTTTCGATTTTTGGTAAATTTCTTTTTTCGGCTGGAGTCCGTTTTGACGACTCGCTCATGACCGTTTCGTCATTTCGAGAATGATTAATTCTGCACTTTTTGTCATCCGAGTTCGTTTCGGTATCGTTTTGTTGAGTTCCGAGCTTTTTAGCGACTTTTCCGCACTTGAGTTCGATTCTTGCGAATCTCGTCAAGCTGTTGTTTGAGTTTCTCGTAAGTTCATTTAATGTTATTATTCATGTTGCGAGCTTTGGTTTGGTGTTTCGATCGCGTATCGTGATTTTGGACGTTTTGAGCCATTTTCGTAATTTCCCAAAGTTTTGGGTAATTACTTAGTTGTTGAATTAGAGCCTTGGGTGGTCAGATTGTGTGTTCTCTTAGATTCGTCTTTGCGAGTACGTAACCGTATCATCGATTCGTATTCGAGTTCGGGTTTGGGGTCGTTCGGGCGTCGGAGTTGGCCGGTGACATGGGACGGCAATATGGGCCCAGGCCGGTACTAGCCGAGCCACGGCCGGTAGTGCTCGCGGCTTCGGGCGAGTCACGGCCGGTAGTGCTCGGCGGCTTCCGGCCGAAAGCAGTGCCGTAGGGCAGCGGCCAGCGGGGCGCGGCACACTCTGTGGCATTTTTCGGCCAAATCGATGTCTGGTGCCGCGGCACACTCGGCCGAGCCGCGGCACCTGCCGACCACCAGGAGCCATTTTTGGCCCCGTGCGGCACACTCGGCCGGGCATGGCACACCGTGCGGCTTGTTATGGCCTGCAGACGGGTTTTTGGCCATTTTTCTCACTCGTTTTCTTCCCTTCCGCGGCTGGAGCTTGGTTAATCATGGAGAGATGTTGTTGGACAATCAATCCATGAAGTTTTGGAGTTCATATCATCAATCATACATCCTATAACACCCTCCGATATACCGAATCAGGTCAGGTTACCTAGAAATCTAGTTTTGGGGATTTTGGGTGTTTTGGTTGTTTTCGTCCGATTAATCCGATTTAACTTAGGATTATGATGTATTGATGATTATTTAGATGTATTATATCATTTCCTTTATTATTCCATGGTTGGATCGTTTCGATTCGTTGTTTTGGTCGAGTTCTTAGTCAACGCCTTGAAGGTGTCCGGTAAAATGTCTTAGAGGGGTTTTCGGGCGTTCTACGATTATTCTTCATCGTATGATCGTTGATTTATTAATTGTATGATGTTAGGGTCGTGTTTCTTGCGAAGAAACCATGTTGAACCCTTCCGTTCATCATCGTCTTCCTTTTCGATAGCATCGGGCGTTTCGAAGCTTTCCGGTTGAGCCGTGTTCGTCGGAATACTTGCGTGCCAATTTCGAGGCAAGTACCTTGCCCATACTTTTCTCGTTTTATGGATATGATGATCGGTGTTCGTCTTGATGTGTTTGTTTGGTTATTTGAAATGAAGTTTCAAAGGATTTCGGTTTGGCCTCGTTAAAGGCTTTCTTTCAAAATGCGTGTGTGTTTTGTGAACGGCGTGTTTTGGGAATTGATTATGATTTGATTATTTGAACGTTGAAGGATTTGATGATGATACTCCTATTGTTTAAAGTTATGGAATTGTGTATTCCGTATTTAATCTTGTTATTGTGTTTTGAAGAGTTTGATAATGGTGTCGAGTTAATGGCCATCTCTAGTGAGTATTCTTAATGAACTTACATTCTTAGCATGTTAGTTTTGCATGAGTAATGTGTGTGTGTGTATGCTCACTATGGGTTAGATCCGACGGGTCTCGGTAGGGGTCCACGGAGGGGTGGATCCGCGAGCTTGCTTTTAACCACTACGGGTTAGATCCGACGGGGTCTCGGTAGGGATCCACGGAGGGGTGGGTCCGCGGTTAATTGTGGTGCATTTTGCAAATGTGATTTGATAATGGCATTTCCGGAAATGAGTGCTTTTGAACGGTTTTCATGATTGCGTGCATTGACTAAGTGTGTAAGAGGTAAGTGTTCGTTTGGCTTACTTGGCTCGGATGGCACTAGAGTATTTTGTTGTTTGTGTTAAATCCTTTATTTGTGGATTTTGATGTTGGGAGACGAACCTTGTGGTCGTTCTTGTGTACTGTGAGTTGATGAGATTTGGGGCTAAAATCCCAATGGTTTTGTAAAAGTCATTTTACGGATTTGGGGCTAAAACCCCAACGGTTTGGTAAAGGTCATTTTTCGGAAAGTAAACCTTTGGGGCGGTGAGCCCCCTTTTGTATTTTGGTTTTTGAAAAGTAGGATTTGATAATCCTAAATTGTTCTCTATTAAAACTCTCGATGGCATTCTAAACCGTTTTATAAATTATTTCCATTGATTTATGATATTTCGATTTTGAAAGGTTTTCTCAAACTCTTGCCTCGAGAAGTACTTTTTGTTTCGTTTGGATCTTTGATGATTCCTGGTTATTGTTATTCGTGGAATGTGAATTGTATGGTTCGTATTTGCGCTTTGTACTTGCACTAGCAAAACAGTGGAGTTTTGCTAACCCCCGAGTATCCGGGGGGTGGATGTCTATTTTTGCATTCAGGTTTTGGAGCATAACACAGGGTCGGAACGAAGGATGATGAAATATGAACGATACTAATCATACGAGGATCCGTGATGTCGTATTGGTCTAGTTGTATTTTCTTTTCCGCTGCAGTATCTTTTCCCCGTTGTACGGGAGTTTATTGTATTTTGACCCCTGCGTGGATATATGTTGTAATTGAGTTGTATATTTTTATTGAAAGACCAAATCGGTCTACTGAGTCATTTAGCCTTGAAGGCATCGTCGAGATGTTAAATGTTGTTACCAGCCTGGTAGATCTTCGAGGAGAGGGTCTACGGCGTGTAATATCCCTGAGTGGATTGGGGGTGTTACAACAGGGAACTCGAGGATTTATAGTTTACAGTGATGCTTCGAACCAAGGGCTCGGATGCGTATTGATGCAGAATGATAAGGTGATCGCTTATGCGTCGCGACAGCTGAAACCTTATGAAGTGAATTAGCCAACACATGATTTGGAGCTAGCAGCAGTAGTTTTGCTTTGAAGATCTGGAGGCATTATCTGTACGGGACTCACTGTCAGATCTTTACGGATCACAAGAGTCTCAAATACATATTCAGTCAGAAAGAGTTGAACATGCAGCAAAGAAGATGGTTAGAGCTGATCAAGGACTATGACCTGGAGATTTTGTATCATCCAGGCAAAGCGAATGTAGTGGCCGATGCACTCAGCCGCAAACCTGTTTCTATTCAGATGCTGGAGACGCTGACCTCCCAACTTAGCCTTCAACGAGAGATGATTCGAGCAGGAATTGAAGTGTGGTTACAAATAGTCTAAGGACAACTGTGCGTGATGGAAATAACTTCATCATTAACCGAAGAAATCAAATCTAGACAGGCAGATGATCCTCTGATGATTCGGTTACGTGATGAAGTGATCAAGGGAAAGGCCCCCGGATTCATAATTCATGATGATGGAGTTTTGAGATTTCAGAACCGACTCTGCGTTCCCGATGTTGATGTTCTGAAACAGACAATTATGAAGGAAGCTCACAGTTCGCCCTATTCTATCCACCCAGGCACCAATAAGATGTATAAGGACTTGAAGCAGAATTTTTGGTGGGGCAACATGAAGAAAGATGTAACGGACTATGTTTCGAAATGCTTGACTTGTCAGCAGGTTAAGATCAAGCATCAACGGCCTGCCGGAATGTTGAAGCCACTCCCGATTCCTGAATGGAAGTGGGAGGACATATCGATGGACTTTATCACTAATATGCCGAGAACCAGGATAGGAATGAACATGATTTGGGTGATAGTTGATCGTTTAACCAAATCAGCTCATTTTCTAGGCATTAAGGACACGTGGGGACCAGAGAGGTTGGCATGAGTATTTATATCAGAGATAGTTCGATTGCATGGTATGCCGAAGACCATTATTTCTGATCGAGACGGCCGTTTTGTGTCTCATTTTTTGGAAAGCAGTTCATAAGGCCTTGGGGACTGAATTGAACTTCAGTACAGCTTATCACCCGCAGACTGACGGACAATCCGAGAGGACCATTCAAACGGTGGAAGATATGCTGAGGGCCTGTGCCTTAGATTGGTCAACTGATTGGGAAGTTCATCTACCGTTGATTGAATTTACCTACAACAATAGTTGGCATGCTTCCATTAAGATGGCACCGTTTGAGGCATTATACGGGAGGAGATGTAGATCGCCCCTATGTTGGGACGATTCGTCAGACTTGATTGGAACAGAACCAGAGTTGATCGTGCAGACTCGAGAGGAGATAGCCTTGATTCGTGAAAGGTTGTTGACCGCCCAGAGTCTCCAGAAATCCTACACAGACGTACGTCGTCGCCCATTGGAGTTCAGTACTGGAGACCACGTACTTTTGAAGGTTTCTCCTACTCGAGGAATCTTTCGTTTCAGAAGGAAAGGAAAGCTGAGTCCGAGATATATCGGACCATTTGAGATCCTTGAGAGAGTTGGGGAGTTGGCATACAGATTGGCATTGCCGCCGTCATTATGCCATGTTCATAACGTGTTCCACGTATCCCAGTTACGGAGGTATATACCAAATCCCAGTCATATCATTGATTTCGACGAGATCGAAGTCGCGCAGGATGGGACGTTTGAGGAAAGACCGGTCAAGATACTCGAGAGTCGAGTTAAGCAGTTAAGGAATAAACCAATCGTTTTGGTCAAAGTTCAATGGTCACGTCACGGAATGGAAGAATCCACATGGGAAACGGAAGATGGCATGAAGTCCAGATATCACGAGTTATTTTCGTCTTGAGTTTCGGGACGAAACTCCTTTTTAGTAGGAGAGTATATAATATCCGGATTTATTACTGTGTATTTTACCTGTATTCGAACCCTGTATTATTCGGAATTGTAATCTTGATGATTGGAGTATGATATTTCTTGCATTGGCATCCTTGTACTTGATTATTGCAACATACAAATTTTCTCATACAAACTCGTGATAGCGCACGCTAAGAATGTAGCTTAACGCGCGCTATCGAGCTACTACTAGCGCACGCTAGTTATGTAGGAGTTGCGTGCGCTAAGCACTCAATTATTGAGCGGGACGGCTAGCACATGCGCCAGCCGGGACATGGGTCCGGATAAGATTCCTGTGGACGAACCTGGACAATTTTGAAGTCAACTCTTATTAGCGCGCGCTAAGGAATGCTTAGTAGCGTGCGCTAATTAGCTAAAGTGCAGAATATTATAAATGAGACAACAACCCGTTCTGGCTTACATTTCATTCGTCCATTCTTCATTCTTGAGAGGCCAGAGAGCTATAATAATCCTTCTACACACTTAGAACACATCTTATTGATCCTTGTATATTGGTTATCACTTGTGAGTGATCATTGAAGTGGAATAGCACCTTGGAGTGGCATACAACTAACCGGAGTCGGATTCTACCTTACGGTTCAGTGATTTTCGTCATATTAAGGTATGTTCAACCTATCTCCAGACTTAGAGTTGGATTCTAAAGAATTAGATGATCATGTTAACAAGATATTGATTTTCACTAGTGAATTATTCAACATGCATCATGTTTGGAATATAGAGATGGTTATGCCTCAAGTACCTTGATTATGAACATCATGATTCGAATCTTATTACAATGAACAAGTAGATGAAGCTTCTATCATTGGTAATCCAAACCTAGTAGATGAGATTTTATCATTTACGTTATTATTATTATTCTGCGTGTGACGTTGAATAATATGTTGTGGTACTTGTACTAGCATCGTTGTGCTAACCCCTTCGGGGGTGAACATCTTATTTATGTTCAGGATCCAGGAGAGCGAGAAAACAACTACTGGAGCTGCATGACGACGAGGGTGCAGAGTGATGTTCCGGCCGGGTTTATTTGTCTGTTGTTTATTGGTTATTTCAATAAGTACTCGAGTACGAAGTCATTTATGATGAATTTGAATTTGGTGATGTATTATTAAGTCCCTGTTGAACAAATTGTACTTTCAGTATTTGGTCAGAACTGTTGTATCTTAATTCCGATATTTCCATTCGTTAGTATTTCTTAATGTCTGTTCAATTCTTCAGCCTTGTAAATCCTTATGTAAAGGATTTACGGTGCTGTAATATTCCTGAATATATCGGGGGTGTTACAAATACTAACTAAAAAAAAAATTTATACCTGCCCCTCATTCTCCACCATTGCAATTCCTTCACCCCCAATATCTAAACTCTGAAAGAATAGCACATTTATATTATCAGTTGTTTAAATAAGACACATAAATAATTAAATAAGTTTAATGTATCAGAAAAGATGTTTCTTTTAATCTATAAATATACTACTGATAAGAGGTTTACTGCACCTTCCCACAGTCCAAATGCTGACCATCAGATAATGACTCCTGACTAAGAAGTTCAAAACTGGGAAATTCCCGAACCTTCCGAGCCTTAATAAAACAAAAAAATATGTTACAACAATGCACCAGCTTAATCCAATTTTTATGATTACCTTCACATATTATGTAGTGATACACCAGTAACCATAAGACATAAGACAGAATTCAAAACAGTTAGCCACAAACAAACGAAACACATTAATAATATATACCTTATTCCCTTTACCAACAGCTGAAATTACATTGCTTCCAACATGTCATTGCTGCAATTGTAATTTTTTTTATGAAAATGACTATTTAAATAAATAGAAAATTAGGTAACAAAAACATCAAGGGGTGGTAACTAATCTAGATACAAACATAATCAACCTCCATATATGTATCACAAAACTTGCATTTGTAAATATAATCATACTAACATACCTTTCTGCATTCCAAATCCCCAGCAACAGACAATGATTCCTTAACAATAAGAGTTGGTTCATTTTGAAATTCAATGACCTTCGATAACTGAAAAGAAATTTATATAAAACAGATTAATTCAAATATTATCTAACAATGTAACTTAGTATCCAAAATGAAGCTACCTTTTCAACATCAGGACCAGAAACACCTTTACCAACTGCATCACATGTATGAATTTCATTCAATTCACAACAATGAGTTTCATTGACAAGAACATGATTACAAATTTTATATTTTCCACCACAGACAAGACAATCTAAACCAGCATTCTCCAAAGGTACTTCGTCAGACAACTTATCTCTCTCACAATTCTTAACATCACTACATTTATCAGGACATACAACCCTCAAGAAATCCTTTATCTGCTTGATGATATTGCCTTCAAAAAGCTGCAACTGTTCCCTGACATATTTCTTCAAAAGTTCAGTAGTTTCCTTCACCCAATACTAACCTTATTGGTGATCTTGAATCATTAATCATAAGGAAGCTTTTGAATCTTCATTGTCATTGTGCGATGAATCGTCTCTTTGTGGGAATGAGAGGGTGAGGGTGGGATTGGGGTGTTGAATAATGAATTTGAGGTGTTGAATAATGAATAGCAAAGCAGGGCGTGGGTATTAGAATACGGTTTTTGAAAAAAACGTGATGACTCTGATTATGACTGCCACTTTTTGACACATGTAAACTCGCGTCATCGCTAATGTAAATTTTACGCGTTATGACTCTGATTATGTGACTAAGCTATTTGCGAGTCATCTCCGACTGTTGGTCATAAAAAAAGGGTCAAGGAAGGGGCTGTTTCTACTAGTGAACATTCGTTTAATATCCACACTACTAACAGAAGAACCACTAAACATTGTTTTACCTTTGGCATCAATATTATAGTCCACCCCAAAACACCCCATCATTAACTTCTAAAAACCTAAACCCATCCAAAAAACTCATTTCACAAGATTCCTCCAAGCTTGGTTTAATGAGCTGGACCCTCATCTGAATTAAACATACACATCAAGCAAAAAAAGAAAACATTCAATCAAAAATGGATACCAATTACATTAAATAATAATTAATGATAAATATTACAAGAATACCTGTCCAGATCCAAAGACATAATCATTCAATTGCTCATTGGTTGGTGACATTCCAATTTCTTTCCACGCCAATATCCTAAATTTCGAAACACCTTTTCGAACACAAAATCCACGATTCTTCAAAGTAGGAATGGTTTCATACAAAAAAACTTGAAAGCAATACGAAAACCCACACAACTTATACAATTTTGTATACCTCTCCTTGAAATTATTATATTCAACAAAACCGCTTTTCAATCATCTAACAGATCCCTTCACAGCAACCGACAAAGACCTAACAGTTTGATCAAAACAAATTTTCCCCCAAGGAAACACGTTTAAATCTCCTATAGCTGCATAAGTGAGCAGATCCATATCTACATATCTAGGAGGCGCAGCAGCTAATAAAAAATTAAACAGTAGATAAATAGCAGATAACCTCACAGCCTCCTCATCATTATCAAAGGAAGTTTTCTCATAAATAGACTGAATGAAAGCACGTATAACACGTGACTCTCCAAAATACTTAGCAACAAGAACACTTTTCTTACCCAAACAACCAGAAACATCTGCATTACCAACACCATTCAATCCACTAATTAAACAAAACTCTGGTAACCCAAAGCGTACCCGTTTCTCACCAAATTCAAACTAGATTTTCCCATTATCCCGCTGATAAATTTCTCTAACTAATGCTTGGTGAATAATTTGAGAATACATCTTGGGCTGCCCTAAATTCATAAAATGCGAAAAGGGAGTAAGCATAAACAATTCAAATTGACTTCCTGTTAATTTCTGGACAATATTTTGAGGAACACTATAATCATTCCAATAAGTAGCTTTCCCATGAAAATTTCGATTGTTCTCATCGTAGTAAAAATACCAAATCTACAAAAAAACATTAATTATACTGTAAGACAACCAATGTCAATATACAGAGAGCAACAATAAACAGTTGTTATAAAACATCAATCACATAAAATAGTATCCACCTGTTAATATTAGTAACCAATTCAGATAAAATAGTATCCACTTTTAACCAACTGAGTTACATAAGTACACAAATATAAATATGTTCAAATGTATGTTATCATACTTTACACACAAAACATATATAACAATGTAGAAGGATTATACTATACACATCACAAATAAAATAAACAAAAATAAAAAACCTTCAAACAGTCTAGTTTATATTTGTTACACAAATAAAAAATAATCTAAGCAAATCTAATAAAACAGTCTACTTCTAACAAATAACATATTCCAAAAAGATTCAAACAATAAACATATATGATAAATTCAGTTTAAGAAAGTAACAAATAATAGATCATGACATCAAAGACGAATGCAAATAACAATTAAAAACCTTCAAAAACCTCGAACCCAATTGAATACTTGCATCAACCTCAAATCCGGTGTGTTTTTTATAATCAACAACAACTTTACCTTTGCCTTTTCCATTCATACAGTCAAAATCTGAATCTGAGTCACTCTTCGACCCAATAGCTTCACAAAATTTGACTGAACTCCGAGACCTCTTACCAAAATTCAACTGAACTGGACTCAAAGCCCTACCTTTTTTCTTCATCGATCGAGTGCGCCTACTACACTCGCCTTCTTCTACACCACGATTTTGCAGCCTAGGCGACTGTCGTACTACTCTCGTTCCCAAACGCGTTCTGCAACAATCGTAGAAAGAAATATAGATTTCATACGAGATTTAGGTTACCGATAAGGGACGTATGGCAGAGAAGGAAAAATTGAAGAAGAAGGTTTTATAAAAGGACCGTAAAACCAATAAGGGAACTCTCCATATGGAAACGGGAAGAGATAATGATGGAAACGGTTTTCAAGGAAAATATCCAATAATAAATAAAAGAAAAAATACGTAATTAGGAGAAGTTGTTATATATTTAATATTTTACATGTGTCATAATTGTGTAATATAAAATTAAAATATACTATGAGATGTAATTTTTCCTATATTGTACAATCATAGCCCTATTTCATTGGATCTTGAGTCGTCAGCTCTTTCAGCCAATATTTTGAAAGGTGAATTCTTCTTTCATTCTATTAGAGAGGTGCTATTCCCCCCTCCCCCCCTACACCCGCCGTCTGCCCCTCTTCTCTTTTTTTTTTTTTCCATTCTATCTTTATCTTAATATATTTAACATTAATATTATTTTTTTGTTATTATTAAAATTAATAGTTTCTCATATTTTATATATTATTTTAAAATATATTGTTAGAAACTTTATTTTTTTCCTTTTCTATCCTTTACTCCTTTGCACTTTAATTTTTTTCATATTATTTATTTATTTGTTCTTTTTTCTTTGAATTTTTATTTTACTTTATTATTATCAAAATTAAAAATTTCTATTATTTATTTATTTATTTATTTATATTATTTATGATTAAAAATAACTACGACACAATATAATAAATAATAAATGCGGAAAATACGATCAACATTGATAAATAAATTATTCAATTACATTATCTGGTCATCAAATCGAACCAAGATTGTATTCTTTCTCCATATGGATCAGCCCATCCTTTACAATCTTCACTCACATTATTCCACGATAAAAGTGGAATTGGTGGTACAGGATAATCGGAGTTCAAAAAAACTTGTACAAAGTGATTACCATTAACTAATGCAATTGCTATATGTTGACGTTGTTGAAACGGAATTGGAGCTGACCTTAATGGCAAGTGTGTAAAACAACTTCCACTAAGAGGAGTAAATGCATGCAGCACAACATTATATCGTGTTGCAATGACAGCCCCACACATAATGTCCATCCAACTCCACTGTGGTGCCGGAGATTCGAAGAAATTTAGTGCTCGCATCATATTATCTTCTGAATTATACCCGACTTGTGCAGTTATCGCTCTGTATCCGCAGTTACCATCCCCAAGAACATCAACTGTATGACTGACGTGACTCCGATATGCACCTGACATTTGTGTGATATATGGATCATTGATTCCTTTTCCTGAATTTCGTGTACGAGTGTTCGTAGACTCAAAGCAAGAGCGCATCCTCGGCTGACTTTGCTCTTTTTTACTAGGTCGACCTTTGTTTTTTGTGTTGTAGGGTGGTTCTTGATATTTGCAGTTAGATGGATCTACCATGTCAATCATTTTATCTAACATATGATATCTCATGGCTGGATCCATTTTATCCAACTCCGTCTTTAACGTTATTCTATCGGGAGATATAGGTTAGGGAACTATTTTGTTGAAAGACTTTGAAATGACAACTCAATTGCTAGCTAATAATAATAATATATATCAAGATAATAATATATAATCTGGATAATAATATATATTATTTGTATAGATGACTATTGATGTAGTGGAGGATATTGCAATTTGTTATTTGGAAAAGGGTTGTTTTTGAAATATATGGAAAATGTTTGTTGGTGAATTTTGGGATAAACTCGGCCTTTTTTTATCGGAATCGACCCACTGAATAAGACTCACTTCTCCGCAGTGAGGTCCGTCGCTTTCCAAAAAACGACGTTTAGGCCTTCGATTTTGCTTTTTTCTGTTTTTAGGGACTTAATTGTAATTTTCTAAAAGTTTGTGTGGTTGTTATTAATTGTCGTGATTTTAACTCTAGCTTCCATAGGGTATATATATATATATATATATATATATATATAAGGCCATTATTTCAGACGTTCAATGAATTGAAGTTTTTCTCTAAATTTTATTGAAATTCTTAGATCGGTTGAATCTAGATCTGTTCGAACATATTTTCTAAATATTTTTTTTAAATATAAATATATTGTATAGAAATAAATTTATAAATTAGTAAAAAAATTATCGAAAAAATATCAGTAAAAATTTGAAAAAAATTTTAAAGTATTATATATATATATGTGTGTGTGTGTGTTTTAAAAAAATGGGAGGGATAAAAAAGACATTTTGGTCTTTTTTGTCAAGATAGGGGGGAAGATTAGCAAAAGAAGGGGGATTAGCATAGTCCTTCTATTGTTATGTTAAATCATATATTTTTTATTTATTTTGGAGTTGAAGTGATGTTTGGTCCAATATACAAACACCGAAGAGTGAGTGGTCCAATTCTTTTTTGTTTCTTATTAAGTTGATGAATGATTAAGATCAATTATTCCGAAGGGCTCATCCTTATGTTTATTAATTGTTCCGCTAGTTTTTATAATCATATATAGTATCTCCCGCAAGGAAACTTGTGTGGAGGCGGTATGGTTTCCTCCGGAACCCGTAGCCTCACTTGTCACCAGCGTGGATCCGGTTAAGACAACATAGTCTGGGCTAGTGGTGGTTAGGACTCTCTGTTTGGAGGGTGGTTGAGTCTAAGTTGAAATTCACCGTTCAAAAAAAAAAATATATAGTATCTTCATTTATTATTGGGCACTACTAAATGTATCAAAAAAGTAAACCCTTTGCCAAAAAAGAATCTGTACATTGACAGCTAATTATATTTAGCCAATCTCCTTCCGTGCAATACTATTGACACCTAACTTTTTTTTTTTTAAAAGCACATGATATTGCGTGAGACAAATGAAGTCACTAGCTGTTTTTTTTTAAAAAGCACATGGTATTGCGTGAGACAAATGAAGTCAATGGAGTTGTTTACAGAGTTACAAACATGGGGGGCGGCTGGACGGCAAAATACATGGGGGGCTGGAAGTTTATTTTTTTTCTTCCCCAACACACACACACAACTCTATATATATATAGGGGATATTGCACACACATCATGTATACACACAACTAAACACACATATACATTCACGCCCACAGATGTCGATTTTTAACGAAAATAATTTAACTGAAGATGCTGGATTTTTCACGATGATGCCAGAATTTGCCACTAATCAGGTACAATTATATGGTTTTAATCTTTTGTAAATATCGATTTTTTATATACTTGCAATTTATTTTTAGGTGTTCGGGTCTCGTGAAGAATTGATGGATTGGGTACAAAACATGGCGCACTCTCTAGGTGTTGTCATCGTCAAAAAAAGATCAAATAAGAAACCTTGTGGTTTCGTGTATAAAGTTGTACTCATGTGTGATCGTGGCGGCGACTATAAAGTTAAGGATTCAAGTAAAGTTTCTGGTACCAAAAAAAGTAATTGTCCATTTGAATTAGAAGGAAAATATTTAGATGAATATGATTCGTGGAGGTTAAGGGTGATATTTGATAAACATAACCATCAACCTGCACAGTATATGGATGGGCATCCATATGCAAAGCGATTATCTGAGTATGAATATAGTTTGGTTGCAGAATTGACAACGATGAATGTGGCGCCCCGCGATATTTTATCAATACTAAAGCAGCGGAATGTAAATAATGTGTCCACACTCAAAATTATTTACAATGCACGCAATAAAATCCGCATGGTCGAGCAAGTAGGCAAATCTCCAATGCAGGTTCTCCTGTCCCTTTTGCATTCTAATGGTTATGTTTATGAGTTTTCTACAAGTAATTCAAACGAGCTGGAAAATTTATTCTTCATTCATCCAACATCATTTTTGGCGCGCATTTCCACACGTATTGATGATAGATGCCACGTACAAAACGAACAAGTATAATATGCCTTTTGTTGAAATTGTTGGCGTAACTTCAACAAAGAAGACATTTTGCATAGCTTTCGTCTTTATGCTTAATGAAAGGGAGGTTAACTATACTTGGGCATTAAATTGTCTAAAGTCGACACTAGACAAGTGCATGCACTCACCTGTTATAGTTACAAACCGGGAGTTGACTCTAATGAATGCATGCAAAAAAGTCTTCCCGAATGCTGCTCAATCACTTTGTAGATGGCACATTAGTACAAATATTTTGAAGAATTGCAGCCCATCTATTAGGTCACCAAATGATTGGGAATCATTTCTTTCATTGTGGAAGTTACTAGAGGATTCCGCAACACGTGCAGCTTACACAGAAAACTACATGCGACTTCAATCACTGTTGATAAAATATCCACGTATGTTTTATATATTTCACATTTAATATTTATTTTTCTATGTCCCAAAGTTATTTTTTCTTATATATTTTCTCATCCAAATTTACGTTACTTTCCAGGTGTTTTAAATTACGTAAATGGGAGTTGGTTGAACAAATACAAGGAAATGTTTGTGTCATTCTGGATTGACCAGCATCTCAACTTTGGAAATAACACAACCAATAGAGTTGAGAGCCAGCATGCGAAGCTAAAAAAATATTTGAATTCTGCAAAGTCTAGTTTGGATAGATTTCTGGGTTGTATTGATCGAATAGTACAGTCGCAACTTACATCAATCAAAGAAAGCTTAGAAAAAAGCAGAATTGTCCGCATTCATCAACACAACATTCAGTGCTTCAAACTATTGCGTGGTTTTGTTTCAAATGAAGCTCTCGATATAATTCTTGGAGAACGTAAACGATGGAAGGATCTTCAGATAGACTCCTCAAACTGTGATTATCGACTTCGCAACAGTTGTGGGCTACCATGTGCTTGCGAACTTTCAATGTATATAAGTACGGGTAAGTATATTCCCTTGGATTTGATTGATATCTTTTGGAGGAAGCTAGATATTTCACCGTCAACATCTGTGCAAAATGATGATATTAGTTGTGACGGTGAACTAGAACATTTTAAAGAAAATTTTTACAAGTAGTCTAAAGTTGAGAAAAAAAGTTTGTTAAGAAAGTTAAAGGATATCATAGGCCGAACTACAACCGACATTCAAGTACCTCGAGTTCAAAAAAATACTCGTGGACGACCAAACTTAAAGAAACCACAACAAAAAATGGATGTCGATCCCGTGATGGACTTGAACAAGAAACTAGTGATAGACTTGAATGAGGTCCCAGATGAGTTCGAGAGTTCATACATGATAGACTTGAACGAGATCCCAGATGAGTTCGAGAGTTTGGATAACTCTTATATTCTAGAAAAAATTCCAAAAAATTTTCGTCCTTACATCACGCAGGTAAATGATGTAGAGGGAGATGGAAATTGTGGGTTTAGAGCGGTGGCTACGTTCTTGGGATTAAGTCAACATCCGTATTTTCAAATTCGGATGGAATTATTAAACGAGTTAGTTATGCACTATAACGTATACAAAGACATATTCGGAGCCGCTGATATAGCACGACTGCAGTACACATTGAGTCTCCAAGAACCCGGTTCCGTGCCGCCTGATAAATGAATGATTATGCCAATGACTGGTTTATTAATTGCTTCACGGTTTGACATTACTGTTATTTTTTTAAGCGAGTCATCCAGTACGCTGTGCTTACCACTTTGGTCTAGTCCGCCACGATCACAACAACATAATATAGGTGCGATGGCATTGGTCGGTAACCACTACGTCCAAGTAGAATTACAAGAAAATTCTCCATTACCTCTTAACCATCCGCAATGGTTTCGTTACAATTATGACCCGGCATGGGCCTTCCCGTATATAAATCGGCAAAATTTGTATAATGAACTTTTGCACTCCATGTCATGAAAGAATTAATTTTTTTCTTTTATTATCATAATTGTACTTCTCTATTTTTTTGTATTATCTTACGTAATGTATTTAATAAACATGATGTATAATATTTATCTATTTAAATAATATATTTTTACACAATTTTTTGGTATTATTATAATTGTATTTATCTATTTTTAAAAATAACAAAAAAAGTAAAAAACTAACAAAAAATAAATAAAAAACTAACAAAAAAAAAAGCTGCCAACGAAATGATGGCAGCAAAGGGAGAGAGAAGGGGGACAGCAGGGGGTGAGGGGAGGGAGAGGTAAAAGCAAAAAAAAAAAAAAAAAAAAAAAAAAACAATAAATTGGTATACTTAGTAATTGGGTTGGTATATTTAGCCAACCCCTTATTTTAGCATATTCAAGTGAGAACCTCAAATTATT
Source organism: Orobanche coerulescens (assembly GCA_033398695.1). Classification (NCBI taxonomy): domain Eukaryota; kingdom Viridiplantae; phylum Streptophyta; class Magnoliopsida; order Lamiales; family Orobanchaceae; genus Orobanche; species Orobanche coerulescens. The sequence goes on along the minus strand of CM065806.1, from coordinate 130,810,897 downwards.
TTCATCCCATTATCTCGTATATTCAAGCTCCGGGCGTTGACTTCATGATCTTAGCAATATTCATTTTAATAATCCACGTATTTAAAGGCTTCTACTTCAGACTCGCCAGCTATTTACTCAACTAGTTGAAATCGTCCATCGTCTTCAATTTTATTAATTTGTTGCTCTTAACCTTTTTTTGTTTGTTTCCTCTAAGTGGCTTTTTTACTATTCAGTATATATTTTCCGTATATTATTGTTGAACCCAACATCTTTCATTTTTTTTTTTCATTCTTATCATAGAAGCTGAACTGCACACATTTATAATTAATCCTCAATTGTGTGTCAAAGTTGGGCTAAGAGTTCTACCTAACCACTCCATGTCAGTTTTGTTGTTACTTGGAGTGTTCCTTATCATATTTCGTTTTAGATCAACCTCATTTATTTATTCTTCAACTCATCAACTATCGACGCGTGATCTTTCTAAATGGTCATTCTATTTTATTTGCCTCAGATATAAAAGGGCTTTTATTTAACCAGACCTACTTTGAACATTCAAATTACTATAGATGATCATTTCATTATTAATTTTAAATTTTAAGTCCAAATTATCATCGAACCATTTTTATTGATGCTATTGTGGAAGTCATCTCGTTCGTTTGCTTGAGTCGTTTCTAGTTTCTTTTATTCACTTCCAAACCCCAAGTTCTTATTAATTTATATTATGTTAGCCAAATTCATTTTGAAGATCGATGTTAAACTAACTCACTCGCTGTATAGTAAATCTTTTCAGCTAATTGGTCATCTAAGATTCGAAGACCAACTTACATTTATCTTAAATGACCTCTTTAAGCTTCCTCTCATTTATGTCCGATAAACATAGCATGTTATTCTCATTCTCTCAGCTCATTCGCTTCATAAGTCTAGGTCACCTTCGTTTCGTTAAAAATATTACTTTTCAAACTAAAAATTTTGTTTTCGCAAGTAGACGAAATTTTAATGACAACTATGATCATCCATCTCCGTCGCTCCACGTCGACTCTAAGGTACATTTCAGTTATCCATTATGTGATAAATGCAGTTTATCAGAAAAATCGTGATTCATGTGCATTCGCATGTTATGACAATTAGTCTGTCTATTTCATCAAATAGAAATTTTATGATAAAATATTTGGGCATGCAATTATTTTCTTATAAATGGATAGGTTGTAATACCCTAGATCTTCGAACGCATTTTTATTGTGAATTGATAGAAAACAAAATCCAAAATATTCTTTGATAAAAAATCGAAAATATTCCAAAATATTACACAATGATTTATCATAAATTTTATCGGATGTTTTATGAACGTGTCAAATGAATTATCTCATTTTCAAAACAAGTGAATATTTGCATCTCGCCAATTTTAAGACCGGTTCGTTTATTCAAATTATATTCAATTTATGAATAGCCCATACCATATTTTTTTAATTAGTTAGTTATAGTCCAGATGTTATCTTTATTATTTTTAATACTATTTATTTATTATTTATTATTATTTAATAATTATCAACAATTCAACTAATATTATTATTTTGGTAATATTATGGCCTATTTGATTTTTTTGTCCTCAAAGTCTCGATCAGTTTCTTTTTTAAAAAAATTCTTATCCTTCAAAAATCTTACAATCCAAGATTTATCCAATATACATGTAAAATATAATATACATGTATATTCTACCGCATATAAAATTCATACTTAATATTAAAAGAAATTCGTAAATATTTTTAAAAAAATATGTGTCATCTCCATATTATTTATCTTTTTAAAAATCTTAAAAAAATGGACATTTGATTCAGAGGGGTTAGCGAGTTATTTCACTATATACTATCTATCAACTAAAAATTTTCTCTCATTCTATTCCTTTTATTTTTAACCTAATAATTTAAATAATTATAACTTTTTCATATCAAATTTATTTTTGATAAAAAATATATCAAATTAATTCTTGCTTCGTGCTCTTTAATTTGACGTCCATATAATATATATATATAGTATATATATATGTATAAAGCAATTTAAACATAATTATGACATATTTAGATGATTAAAATATTTCTGTATAAAAATATAAGAATAGTGAAGAAAACTATATTTTTAGTTTATTTTCATAGTTTTGTACTTACAATTATTTAATTTTCCAAAATTAATTTTTTCTGATTATAAAATAGTAAAATAATTATATTATTCCAAAGCATATAAACAAATTATATTAGTAAGAATATGAGTTGTAAATACTTTTAATAAAAGTTGATAATAATACACGTAATTTAATTTATTATTTATAAAATTAGATATAAGACTCATATTGTCTTAAATGAAAAAATAAATGCACGTGCTTGCTTAAATTACGGTTTTCCTATCATGTGTCCTTAGATCGCATGATAATAGTTTATAAATGAAAGTAAATCAAGTAATAAAGTATGTATATGTGTGTATATTGACTCATGTATATTTTATAATAATTTTACAAAATTATTAAAATTCAATCATATATATATTTGTTCCGGGAAATTCTTCCCGTATTGGTGTCTTACCTAATACTAGTTGTAGGGGGATAAGAGTTATGGTAGGTTCTAAACTCTTCCATAAGTAGTTGGATACTGTTAGATGTCTTACCTTAACTAGGAATCCTATTTATGGAAAGACTCTCTTTGTAATGCCTATATAAAGGCCCCTCTATTCATTGTTATCAATACAATTGATTGCTGTCTTTACTTTTCTCCTCAAACACGTTATCAGCACGTAGCTCGAACGAATGAAAAAAAAAAAATCGGCCAAAAGCCTACCGCCGAGCTCCGCCCGGCTTGCCAGCCGTCGACCTCCGACCGCCCGGCCCGCCGCGAAATCGCTCCGGCCACCGGCCAGGACCGCCACCTCGATCAGCCACCACGCCCGCCCGCTCACTTGCCGCCGCCATTGCCCGCCACGCCAGCGCCGCGCGGCCTACCGCCGGACCTGGTGCTCACGCCGCCGGACCTCAAGCTCCGCCGCCACTCGCCGCCACTGCTCGCCGCCACTGCTCCGCCGCCACCTGCTGCCACCGCCGCTTGCCGCCGTCCAGCTTGCTCGCCGGACGTCCAAAGACCTCATAGCCGGACCACCGCCACCGGACCGCCTCCGTCGCCGGACCTCCGCCACCCAGAGCTGCCGGACCACCGCAACCGGACCACCGCCACAAGACTAACTTCCTCTTGTTTATATCTTGTAGATGGCACAAAGCTCCAATGTTCATCCGGAGTTCGACATCCTTGACCATGCTGGTAAGGAGTACCATAGGTGGGTCTCAGACGTTCGCTTGGCGTTCGTCGGTAAGAGATTTACTACCACCATCTTTCCCTCTAATGAGCCTACCGCTCAAGAACCGAGCGAGGAAACCAAGGCTAATGCACTGATGTACTTGCGTAGACATATACATCCGTTGTTGAAAAAATGTTATATGAACTTACAAACCCCTAAAGAACTATGGGACACACTCGAACAACGATTTAATAATGTGCATGATCAGCGCTTCCCCGAATTGCAACTTCAGTGGGAGCAAATCCGATTCTTGGATTATGCGAATGTGGAAGCCTATAATCAAGCTGTCCTCGATCTTCGCACTGATCTTGGTTTTTGTGGTGTCAAGAAGTCTGATCAAGATTTGGTCGAGAAGACTCTTAACACGTTTATCGTGGGAGCAAGTGTAATTGCTCATCAGCTGCGTGTTGCCTATGAGGAAGGGAGAATTAAGAACTTTAGTGACCTTATCTCCCACCTCGCGAAAAAAGAAAGGCACCATGAGATTATTCTCAATAGCAATGCGCGCCACTGATACGAAGCCGATTAGGAAGTGAATCAGGCTACCCACAGGAAAGCACCACGACAAAATAGAAAAGGCAACGCTACTCAGTTTTTGCAAGCACCACGGATGCATGACTCGAGCAAGCAAGGGAAAAGACGAGGTCGTCGTTCCAACGTGTGGAAGAGGCAAGGTGGCTCGGCCACGGGACCTAGTGGAACCCAACCACGTGGGCCGCCTCCTGCCGCCGGGAATGGAACCACTCCAAAGGAATGCCGGAATTGCTGTACTTGCGGATCGAAGAAGCATACTTACCGCAATTGCAAAGCGCCAAAGAACATCCAAGCTTACTACAAGCACTATAAACAATATTTGGCTCAAGAGTCGAATTACATGGAAGTAGATAATGAGAATACGGAGGTGAACCATATTGAGATCCAGACTGAGATCCCTCCTCTCACCATTGCGGACAAAGACCAACATATGGATGTTGCCGACTTTGACTAGTTTTACGCTTTGGTTATGTTTTGTCTTGTTTATAGTTTCCGAGAACTACTTTGGATTTTCATGAATGTAATAAAGTTGGCTATGATGAATAAAATTCTTTTAATTTCTGTGATTGTGCAAAGATGAATTTTATTTTTTCCCTTCGAAAGCATGTTTGGTTTATCACAAAATAATTGCTAGCAACGAATTGCTTGGTTAAAAATTTGATACATTGGTAGGATTTCATCAAAACTTTTGATCAAGACTAGGCGCATCCTCCGTGGTATTTGTTTATGCTTTGAGAGTTCAAACGGAATCAGTGGTTTTAAAAATGCCTTTTGTCTGACATTCCTACTTTCTCTGCAAGTCTACCAAGTTGGAGTTACCGAAAGGATCATTAGTAGAGATATAAATCGTAAACCAAGACGCGTTTTAAAGTATCTAAACGCTCCTATGGCCATATTTCCATAGTATTGTATCAAAAATAATGCCTTTGAAAAAGGCTTAAACCTTGCTCTTTCACTCAACAATAGGGAAATACCAAAATAGCAAATTAAAACGAGCACTGAGATCTGAGTTTAATTATACAGAAAGAGCACGACCTATGGATAGAAAAATACGGAAGTCTAGTTTCCAGAACAACTGACCGTTCGTCCATAGCCTTCTTAACGAAGAAGTTATTGCTGTTTTAGCGAACAAAGGTCAAGCTGCGCGGAAATTATTTCCAGCGATTGTGCTAACTTTGATCCTAACCAACTTGGTCGAATTTCCCCAAACTCGATGTAAATGAGTTTTCGCTATGTCTCTAAACATAAGACTAATCGAGTTTCATGTATTATTATAGATGCCTCATGGCGAAATTGAGTGCCTTGCTGATAGTGGAACAACCCACACTATTCTTCGGAATAGGCAATTATTCAAGGATATTGTGCCATACATATCCTCAGTGACAACAATGATTGGTTCCTCCCAAGTAATTCAAGGGAGGGGACCTGCTCATTTCTTGCTACCTAACGGTACGCATATTAATGTCACAAATGCTCTCTATGCCCCAAGAGCAAACCGAACCTTGCTAAGTTTTAGGGACATCCGTGCCAACGGTTATCACCTTGATACACATTGTGAGAATGGAACAGAATTTTTGTGTGTTACTCTGGCAGAATGCGGAAGACGCCGCGTTCTCGAGAAACTTATGAGTCTAAGTAGTGGTTTATACCAGACTACAATAAGGGTTATTGAATCCTATGCTGTGAGTCACGAAATGTGTGATTCCGAAGCATACCAACTATGGCATGACCGACTCGGTCACCCAGACGCGACATGATGATTCGCATTTTGAAAAACTCACATGGTCATCCGTTTTTCAAGTCCAGAAAATGATTGGAAGCACCACTCGATATCGGCATTGATGTGAGTGAGCATGATACCGTATCACCGGGACTAAAGATCGCACGCCCTAATAAGGTTGACGGTGCATCTCTCGTAAATCCCGAGGCTTCCGTGGCAATTTCTAATGCCCATAAATCGTTTTGTAAAGCCTGTTCACTAGCAAAGTTGATACCCTCTCCGTCCTTTGCTAAAGACTCAACACAAAATATTCGCTTCTTACAAAGAATTCAAGGGGACATATGTGGACCTATTCAACCAGAGTGCGGACCATTCAGATATTTTATGGTTCTGGTTGATGCATCGACGCGATGGTCACACGTCGCTCTGCTATCCACAAGAAACGCTGCATTTGCTAAACTCCTAGCACAAATGATCAAGTTACGGGCTAACCACCCCGACTTCCCAATCTCGTCATTAAGATTGGACAATCTTTGGAGAGTTTACGTCAAAGTCTTTTGACGACTATTGCATGTCGATTGGGATTGATGTTGAACATCCCGTCCCCACGTTCATTCGCAGAATGGCCTTGCGAGGCTATGATTAAGCGGTTCTGACTTATCGCCCGAGCATTGGTATTGCGCACCAACTTGCCGATTTACGCATGGGGTTATGCAATTTTGCATGCGGCTATACTTATTCGCTTTCGACCCACGCCGATCAACCGTTTAGTGCGTACCGGTTAGTAGCTGGATATGAGCACGATATTTCACACTTACGCATTTTTGGTTGTGCGGTATATGTGCCAATTACGCCTCCAGCGTACTAAAATGGGTCCGCAAAGACGATTAGGTATATATGTTGGCTATGAATCGCCTAAAATTATCCGCTATTTGGAACCTTTGACAGAGATCATTCCTTTGCAAGATTTGCGATTGTCACTTTGATGAGACAAACTTCCGTCGTTAGGGGAGAGAGGAATCGAACGATTCCGGTTGAACGCCAGAAATTGTGCAGTGTGCTCCCTCCTTGCCTCATCAAGATCCCGCACGCTCAATCCGAGCTAGAAGTGCAACGTATTCTCGATCTTGAAAGTTGCGGATTCGATGCCGGCGGCTTTGCGTCTGCGAAAGTGACAAGATCTACCATTCCCGTGCGAATGTTCTGCAAGGTTGGAAGTCCCGATTATAGGGCAAGGTTCACCGCCCAAAGGAATGATGCCACCGGCGTCAACCTTAGTGGTGGGGACGGCCGCTTGGTGCTCTTATCCCTGCTCGAAAGAGGAGGCCGGTGGGTAGAAAGGATACCGAACCTCGAAAGAGAAGAGGAACGGAGGCACAAAATCCTCTCATCGACACGGTGACTCCGTCACGAGATTATCTCGACTACGGATATGTCCTCGAATCAACAATGGAACAATCGACGGACGCGTCGGAAACTTTGTTGATGTCGGAAAATAAAGAAATCTCGATGCAATGTATGCGAGTGAATACGTCTTATTGGGACAGTCGTCCACGCTAGTCGACGATGCTTTTGCCTACTCCGTCGCTCAAGAAATTATTGAAGACGACGGCCCGAGCAGCGCTCGGTTCTTTGAGTGTCAACAACGAGCCGATTGGCGAAATGGAAAGATGCAATGCGGTGAACTAGACTCAATGGCTAAACGTGAGGTATTTGGCGTATCGAGCCAATACCGTGGCGTTAAACCGATTGGACATAAATGGGTCTTTGTTCGTAACGCAATGATAAGGATGAGGTCATGCGTTACAAAGCGAGACTAGTTGCCCAAGGCTTCTCGCGGCGCCACAGCATTGACTACGAGGAGACGTATTCTCCGTTATGGACATCATCACTTTCCGCTACTTAGTCGGTTTGGTAGTGTCAGAAAAAGCGAACATGCGGCTTATGGATGTGGTTACAGCGTATCTTTATGGGGATCTAGATACGGATATCTATATGAAAGTCCCCAGAAGGGATTTCATGGCCCAAATAAAGTAGCTCTAAACCACGGAGCGCGTCTGTTGTGAAATTGCGTCGTTCACCGTATGGGTTGAAACAATCCAGGAAGGATGTGGTACAACCGCCTAAGTGAATACTTGGTTGGGAAGGGATACAAGAACAGTGACATACGCCCATGCATATTCGTGAAAAGAGCAGAGATGCAGGATTCGTGATTGATTGTAGCCGTCTATGTAGATGACATGAATGTCATCGGTACCATAGATGAGGTCAATGAAACGGCCCGCTACCTTAAATCCGAATTCGAGATGAAAGATCTGGGAGGACTCGATTCGCTTGGGCTTAGAGCTAGAACATCGAGATGATGGTATACTCATTCATCGATCTGCCTATGTCCACAAAATGCTCGGGCGATTTAGCATGGACAAGGCACATCCTCTTGCTACCCCCATGATTGGTCGAAGTGCTGAAATGAACAAGGATCCGTTTCGTCCTAAAGAGGAGGATGAAGAGGTCCTTGCAGTGGCAAACACCGTACCTTAGCGCAATCGGTGCGTTGTTGTATACGGCTCAATGTACTCGTCCGGACATCGCATTCTCTGTGAATCATTAGCGAGATTTAGCTCCGCTCCCACGATAAGGCATTGGAATGGAGTAAAACACATCTTTCGATACTTGAAAGGCTCCAGTGACCTTGGATTGTTCTTTCCCTACGCAAAAGAGAGTGATATTCCGAAAGGAATTGTTGAGGTGAAGACGATGCATACCGAGCGTCGATCTTCCTCTGATATTGCAGCTAATCATGGTAGCTTGACTACCAGAAGTGCTAATGCAAGCAAGCTTACCCCTTATGCAGAGAATCCTAACGACACGTTAGTTGGATTTGCTGATACCGGTTATCTCTCTGACCCGCATAAAGGACGTTCCCAAACTGGTTATGTGTTCACCATTGGGAATACGGCGATATCTTGGCGATCTACCAAGCAGACCCTAGTTGCTACTTCCTCGAACCATGCAGAAATAATTGCATTGCACGAATCCGTAAGGTAGTGCATTTGGCTCCGGTCAGTCATAGACCATATACGAGGAACGTGTGGATTAGATCCCACTACAGCAACTCCTACTTGCATCTTTGAGGACAATGCGGCATGCATTGAGCAGATGAAGTTAGGTTTCATAAAGGGTGATAATACCAAGCATATTGCGCCGAAGTTCTTCTATAATCAGCAGCAACAGAAATTGCTGAATATCGAAGTGAAACAAGTGAGTTCCGATGAGAATATCGCAGACTTGTTCACTAAGTCTCTGCCGAAATCTACATTTGAGAAACATGTGAGAAGCATCGGAATGTATCGATTATCCGAGCTCAACTAAAGATAGCTTGATGGAATGAGCTGTCATGTATACCTCAGGGGGAGTATACTTCACATGATTCTGACATTTGTAGTTGGTGCGTTGCGCTCTTTTTCCTCACCAAAGTCTTTGTTTTTCCCACGGGGTTTTATTTGACTTGGAAAGGTTTTTTACCGAGGCAACACATTGTGCACCATGTTAGTATTAGTGTTCGACACGGGAGTGTTAGGAAATCCTTCCCGTATTGGTGTCTTACCTAATACTAGTTGTAGGGGGATAAGAGTTATGGTAGGTTCTAGACTCTTCCATAAGTAGTTGGATACTGTTAGATGTCTTACCTTAACTAGGAATCATATGTATGGAAAGACTCTCTTTGTAATGCCTATATAAAGGCCCCTCTATTCATTGTTATCAATACAATTGATTGCTGTCTTTACTTTTCTCCTCAAACAATATTAATATAATAAAGCCTATTCCTCATCTCCAAGTCTCCATCAAACCCGTACATCACCACGCCCACCATCTCATGGCTGTAAATTCACAATCTAGACACAACGCCAATCAATTCCAATATTTAGACGTGAGCTCTGAATCTAAGGTCTGAAATTCAAACCTCCACCAGCAAACCCCATATATTCAGGAATTCAGACATCCACAGCCGTGGTCGGCTGCTCCGTCTGAAGCCCGATCGAACCCCATAAACAACTCCTTACGCCCAGCTTCCTATCAACAACCTAAATAAATAAGACTCTCCTCAGGCCCGAGAACACACCTCAGCCCCACCTCACGGCCAGAATACAAAAGCTAAACCCCAATTTCAAATCTCAAATTAAGCCCAATCAACAACCAACACAAATTCGACCCCAATCCAACCATACCGCCTGAAACTCATACACGAATCTGAAAGACGACTGAACTCAACCGGGTCACCGCTCGTCATTGTTCAGAAACTGAGTTCAAATCGGCGAAACCCTCAACAACCCGATTCACCAGCACCTAACCCAGAAATTTTCAACTCATCGTCGCTGGCCCTCGCCAGCCACCATGCACCCGATCATTAATCTAAAGCCCTTTACAGTCGAACCGAACTCATCCCTAGTTTGATTTTAGAACCTATCGAGTTCAATCGGACCCAACCCAGTGTGAAATAAACCGGATAGAAAATGCCTAATAAAACAAAAGCCAACAACCTCTTCTAGATTGCCAATAGCTTGATTGGTAAAACACTACGGCATTGATTTTTTCAAACTGTGAAGCTGAAATTATAGACTCCATACAATCTTATATGAGGGGCTTGTTTGAGGAGAAAAGTAAAGACAGCAATCAATTGTATTGATAACAATGAATAGAGGGGCCTTTATATAGGCATTACAAAGAGAGTCTTTCCATACATAGGATTCCTAGTTAAGGTAAGACATCTAACAGTATCCAACTACTTATGGAAGAGTCTAGAACCTACCATAACTCTTATCCCCCTACAACTAGTATTAGGTAAGACACCAATACGGGAAGGATTTCCCGGAACACTCCCCCTGTGTCGAACACTAATACTAACATGGTGCACAATGTGTTGCCTCGGTAAAAAACCTTTCCAAGTCAAATAAAACCCCGTGGGAAAAACAAAGACTTTGGTGAGGAAAAAGAGCGCAACGCACCAACTACAAATGTCAGAATCATGTGAAGTATACTCCCCCTGAGGTATACATGACAGCTCATTCCATCAAGCCATCTTTAGTTGAGCTCGGATAATCGATACATTCCGATGCTTCTCACATGTTTCTCAAATGTAGATTTCGGCAGAGACTTAGTGAACAAGTCTGCGATATTCTCATCGGAACTCACTTGTTTCACTTCGATATTCAGCAATTTCTGCTGCTGCTGATTATAGAAGAACTTCGGCGCAATATGCTTGGTATTGTCACCCTTTATGAAACCTAACTTCATCTGCTCAATGCATGCCGCATTGTCCTTAAAGATGCAAGTAGGAGTTGCTGTAGTGGGATCTAATCCACACGTTCCTCGTATATGGTCTATGACTAACCGGAGCCAAATGCACTCCCTTACGGATTCGTGCAATGCAATTATTTCTGCATGGTTCGAGGAAGTAGCAACTAGGGTCTGCTTGGTAGATCGCCAAGATATCGCCGTATTCCCAATGGTGAACACATAACCAGTTTGGGAACGTCCTTTATGCGGGTCAGAGAGATAACCGGCATCAACAAATCCAACTAACGTGTCGTTAGGATTCTCTGCATAAGGGGTAAGCTTGCTTGCATTAGCACTTCTGGTAGTCAAGCTACCATGCTTAGCTGCAATATCAGAGGAAGATCGACGGTCGGTATGCATCGTCTTCACCTCAACAATTCCTTTCGGAATATCACTCTCTTTTGCGTAGGGAAAGAACAATCCAAGGTCACTGGAGCCTTTCAAGTATCGAAAGATGTGTTTTACTCCATTCCAATGCCTTATCGTGGGAGCGGAGCTAAATCTCGCTAACAGATTCACAGAGAATGCGATGTCTGGATGAGTACATTGAGCCAGATACAACAACGCACCGATTGCGCTAAGGTACGGTGTTTCTGCTCCAAGGACCTCTTCATCCTCCTCTTTAGGACGAAACGGATCCTTGTTCATTTCCAGACTTCGACCAATCATGGGGGTAGCAAGAGGATGTGCCTTGTCCATGCTAAATCGCCTGAGCATTTTGTGGACATAGGCAGACTGATGAATGAGTATACCATCATCTCGATATTCTAGCTCTAAGCCCAAGCAGAATCGAGTCCTTCCCAGATCTTTCATCTCGAATTCGGATTTAAGGTAGCGGGCCGTTTCATTGACCTCATCTATGGTACCGATGACATTCATGTCATCTACATAGACGGCTACAATCACGAATCCTGCATCTGTTCTTTTCACGAATATGCATGGACAGATGTCACTGTTCTTGTATCCCTTCCCAACCAAGTATTCACTTAGGCGGTTGTACCACATCCTTCCGGATTGTTTCAACCCATACAGTGAACGACGCAATTTCACAGCGTACGCGCTCCGTGGTTTAGAGCTACTTGATTTGGGCCATGAAATCCCTTCGGGGACTTTCATATAGATATCCGTATCTAGATCCCCATAAAGATACGCCTGTAACCACATCCATAAGTGCATGTTCGATTTTCTGACACTACCAAACCGACTAAGTAGCGGAAAGTGATGATGTCCATAACGGAGAATACGTCTCCTCGTAGTCAATGCCAGTGGCTGCGAGAAGCCTTGGGCAACTAATCTCGCTTTGTAACGCATGACCTCATCCTTATCATTGCGTTCGAACAAAGACCCATTTATGTCCAATGGTTTAACGCCCACGGGTATTGGCTCGATACGGCCAAATACCTCACGTTTAGCCATTGAGTCTAGTTCACTGCATTGCATCTTTCCATTTCGGCCAATCGGCTCGTTGTTGACACTCGGCAACCGAGCGCGGCTCAGCGTCGTCGTCTTCAATAATTTCTTGAGCGACGGAGTAGGCAAAAGCATCGTCGACTAGCGTGGGACGACTGTCCAATAATGCGTATTCACTCGTACATTGCATCGAGATTTCTTTATTTTCGACATCAACAAAGTTTCCGACGCGTCGTCGATTGTTCCATTGTTGATTCGAGGACATATCCGTAGTCGAGATAATCTCGTGTGACGGAGTCACCGTGTCGATGATGAGAGGATTTTGTGCCTCCGTTCCTCTTCTCTTTCGAGGTTCGGTATCCTTTCTACCCATGGCCTCCCCTCTTTCGAGCGGGGATAAGAGCGGCCAGCGGCCGTCCCACCACTAAGGTTGACGCCCGGTGGCATCATTCCTTTGGGCGGTGAACCTTGCCCTATAAGCGGGACTTCCAACCTTGCGGGAACATTCGCGGCGGGAATGGTAGATCCTGTCACTTTCGCGATGTCGGTAAAGGCGCCGGGCATCGAATCCGCAACTTTACGAAGGCGAGAATACGTTGCACTTCTAGCTCGGATTGAGGCGTGCGGGGATCTTGATGAGGCAAGGAGGAGCACACTGCACAATTTCTGGCGTTCAACCGGAATCGTTCGATTCCTCTCTCCCCCTAACGACGGGAAGTTTGTCTCATCAAAGTGACAATCTGCAAGTCTTGCAGTGAACAGATCTCCTGTCAAAGGTTCCAAATAGCGGATAATTTTAGGCGATTCATAGCCAACATATATACCTAATCGTCTTTGCGGACCCATTTTAGTACGCTGTGGAGGCGTAATTGGCACATATACCGCACAACCAAAAATGCGTAAGTGTGAAATATCAGGCTCATATCCAGTTACCAACTGGTACGCACTAAACGGTTGATTGGCAGTGGGTCGAAAGCGAATAAGTATAGCCGCATGCAAAATTGCATAACCCCATGCAGAAATCGGCAAGTTGGTGCGCAATACCAATGCTCGGGCGATAAGCTGTAACCGCTTAATCATAGCCTCGGCAAGGCCATTCTGCGAATGAATGTGGGGGACGGGATGTTCAAGATCAATCCCAATCGACATGCAATAGTCGTCAAAAGACTTTGACGTAAACTCTCCAGCATTGTCCAATCTTAATGACGAGATTGGGAAGTCGGGGTGGTTAGCCCGTAACTTGATGATTTGTGCTAGGAGTTTAGCAAATGCAGCGTTTCTTGTGGATAGCAGAGCGACGTGTGACCATCGCGTCGATGCATCAACCAGAACCATAAAATATCTAAATGGTCCGCACTCTGGTTGAATAGGTCCACATATGTCCCCTTGAATTCTTTGTAAGAAGCGAATATTTTGTGTTGAGTCTTTAGCAAAGGACGGAGAGGGTATCAACTTTGCTAGTGAACAGGCTTTACAAAATGATTTATGGGCATTAGAAATTGCCACGGAAGCCTCGGGATTTACGAGAGATGCACCGTCAACCTTATTAGGGCGTGCGATCTTTAGTCCCGGTGATACGGTATCACGCTCACTCACATCAATGCCGATATCGAGTGGTGCTTCCAATCGTTTTCTCGACTTGAAAAACGGATGACCATGTGAGTTTTTCAAAATGCGAATCATCATGTCGCGTCCAGGGTGACCGAGTCGGTCATGCCATAGTTGGTATGCTTCGGAATCACACAGTTCGTGACTCACAGCATAGGATTCAATAACCCTTATTGTAGTCTGGTATAAACCACTACTTAGACTCATAAGTTTCTCGAGAACGCGGCGTCTTCCGCATTCTGCCAGAGTAACACACAAAAATTCTGTTCCATTCTCACAATGTGTATCAAGGTGATAACCGTTGGCACGGATGTCCCTAAAACTTAGCAAGGTTCGGTTTGCTCTTGGGGCATAGAGAGCATTTGTGACATTAATATGCATACCGTTAGGTAGCAAGAAATGAGCAGGTCCCCTCCCTTGAATTACTTGGGAGGAACCAATCATTGTTGTCACTGAGGATATGTATGGCACAATATCCTTGAATAATTGCCTATTACGAAGAATAGTGTGGGTTGTTCCACTATCAGCAAGGCACTCAATTTCGCCACGAGACATCTACAATAAGACATGAAACTCGATTAGTCTTATGTTTAGAGACATAGCGAAAACTCATTTACATCGAGTTTGGGGAAATTCGACCAAGTTGGTTAGGATCAAAGTTAGCACAATCGCTGGAAATAATTTCCGCGCAGCTTGACCTTTGTTCACTAAAACAGTAATAACTTCTTCGTTAAGAAGGCTATGGACGAACGGTCAGTTGTTCTGGAAACTAGACTTCCGTATTTTTCTATCCATAGGTCGTGCACTTTCTGTATCATTAAACTCAGATCTCAGTGCTCGTTTTAATTTGCTATTTTGGTATTTCCCTATTGTTGAGTGAAAGAGCAAGGTTTAAGCCTTTTTCAAAGGCATTATTTTTGATACAATACTATGGAAATATGGCCATAGGAGCGTTTAGATACTTTAAAACGCGTCTTGGTTTACGATTTATATCTCTACTAATGATCCTTTCGGTAACTCCAACTTGGTAGACTTGCAGAGAAAGTAGGAAGGTCGATCTGACTAAAAATTTGTTTAAAAACCACTGATTCCGTTTGAACTCTCAAAGCATAAACAAATACCACGGAGGATGCGCCTAGTCTTGATCAAAAGTTTTGATGAAATCCTACCAATGTATCAAATTTTTAACCAAGCAATTCGTTGCTAGCAATTATTTTGTGATAAACCAAACATGCTTTCGAAGGGAAAAAATAAAATTCATCTTTGCACAATCACAAAGAATTAAAAGAATTTTATTCATCATAGCCAACTTTATTACATTCATGAAAATCCAAAGTAGTTCTCGGAAACTAGAAACAAGACAAAACATAACCAAAGCGTAAAACTAGTCAAAGTCGGCAACATCCATATGTTGGTCTTTGTCCGCAATGGTGAGAGGAGGGATCTCAGTCCGGATCTCAATATGGTTCACCTCCGTATTCTCATTATCTACTTCCATGTAATTCGACTCTTGAGCCAAATATTGTTTATAGTGCTTGTAGTAAGCTTGGATGTTCTTTGGCGCTTTGCAATTGCGGTAAGTATGCTTCTTCGATCCGCAAGTATAGCAATTCCGGCATTCCTTTGGAGTGGTTCCATTCCCGGCGGCAGGAGGCGGCCCACGTGGTTGGGTTCCACTAGGTCCCGTGGCCGAGCCACCTTGCCTCTTCCACACGTTGGAACGACGACCTCGTATTTTCCCTTGCTTGCTCGAGTGATGCATCCGTGGTGCTTGCAAAAACTGAGTAGCGTTGCCTTTTCTATTTTGTCGTGGTGCTTTCCTGTGGGTAGCCTGATTCACTTCCGGGATCGGCTTCGTACCAGCTGGGCGCGCATTGCTATTGAGAATAATCTCATGGTGCCTTTCTTTTTTCGCGAGGTGGGAGATAAGGTCACTAAAGTTCTTAATTCTCCCTTCCTCATAGGCAACACACAGCTGATGAGCAATTACACTTGCTCCCACGGGAAACGTGTTAAGAGTCTTCTCGATCAAATCTTGATCAGACTTCTTGACACCACAAAAACCAAGATCAGCGCGAAGATCGAGGACAGCTTGATTATAGGCTTCCACATTCGCATAATCCAAGAATCGGATTTGCTCCCACTGAAATTGCAATTCGGGGAAGCGCTGATCATGCACATTATTAAATCGTTGTTCGAGTGTGTCCCATAGTTCTTTAGGGGTTTGTAAGTTCATATAACACTTTTTCAACAACGGATGTATATGTCTACGCAAGTACATCAGTGCATTAACCTTGGTTTCCTCGCTCGGTTCTTGAGCGGTAGGCTCGTTAGAGGGAAAGATGGTGGTAGTAAATCTCTTACCGACGAACGCCAAGCGAACGTCTGAGACCCACCTATGGTACTCCTTACCAGCATGGTCAAGGATGTCGAACTCCGGATGAACATTGGAGCTTTGTGCCATCTACAAGATATAAACAAGAGGAAGTTAGTCTTGTTGGATTTTCAGTGACAATGTAAACGGTCACAATCGATGCTTTTAAAAGCGTGTAACATAACCGTTACTCGATTTACTTCCCTTAATTGTTGTTTAGTAAAGTCGACAAAAAAACGGCGATATCAGATCGCACCCAGATACGTGGTGTATGCAACAACCACAAGTATCGACTTTTCAACAATTCCGTGACTCCCCGGGACCGTCCTGCTGTTTTCTTCGACACGCAGAGATACCGACTTCTCTCGCGGTCTCATCCACCGCAAAGTAGCGTGGGAGATAAAGAACCCAAAACCCGTGTCCCCAAAAGAAAAATTCCCAAAAAGGAGAGAATTGAAATAGGGACAAGTTAGATAATTACCTCGATTATAAAATTAGGCACGTGCTGAATCTGTCTTGTGCTTCGATCTACCGGTTGGTACTCGATGCGACGACGTGAAACCGGAGGCGCAATTTTGACGGCTTCCGAAGATAAGTTGATGTTCGGGTTTTGGTCCGAGAGTCGGGCCCAGGTCGGACTAAATTGGATCGAGCTGCGGCGGTGGTCCGCGGCCGGCGGTCGCGGTGGTCGCGCGCTCGCGGCGGTCCCGGCGGCGGCGGCAGTCTTCAGCGGCGTCAGGCCGTATCTTTGGCGGCGGTTGGTGGCGCGTCAGCGGCTACAGGTGGCGAGGTCCGCGACGGAGGCGGTCCGGTGGCGGTGGTCCGGTTGCGGAGGTCTTTGGACGTCCGTGAGCAACTGGGACGCGGCGTTCGGCGGCGGGCGAGTCAGCGGCCGAGGGCGCGGAAGCGAGGCGAGGCGGTGAGTCCGGCGGCGAGCGGGCGCGAGCAGTGAGGTCAGCCCGGTAGTGCCAGGCGTTCTGTGGCGCGCAAGTCTGGCGGTGGCCCAGAGGTGGAAGGTGTGGCGGTCTGGTGGCTGGAGCGATTCTGGCGGCGGCGGTCGGAGGTCGGCGGCGGCGGTAGGCTTTGGCGATTTTTTTCTTCGTTCGAGCTACGTGCTGATAACGTGTTTGAGGAGAAAAGTAAAGACAGCAATCAATTGTATTGATAACAATGAATAGAGGGGCCTTTATATAGGCATTACAAAGAGAGTCTTTCCATACATAGGATTCCTAATTAAGGTAAGACATCTAACAGTATCCAACTACTTATGGAAGAGTCTAGAACCTACCATAACTCTTATCCCCCTACAACTAGTATTAGGTAAGACGCCAATACGGGAAGGATTTCCCGGAACAGGGCTATATTTCTTTTCATATTGTATTATAATAATGCACCTCTTACTACTATAAATAGAGGTATAGGGGCCGTTTGGTTGACTCTTAATGTAACCATTAAGGGTCTATTTCTGAATCGCTCAGAGGTCACGGTTGTTTGCCAAAAAATTTTTTACCTCTTAATGGTTACAAAGAGATCTGAACCATTAAGCATCCATACCCTCTCTCAACCATTCAGAGGCAAATAATTTCTAGATTTACCCCTCCTCTTAAATTAAGAATTATTATTATTATTATTTTTTAAATGAATTTAAATAAAAAACATTATACATAATTATTATTATAATTTTTTAAATGAATTAAATTAAAAAATATTATACATGATTATTATTATTATTTTAAATTAATTACATTAAAAAATATTATACATAATTATTATTATTATTTTAAATGAATTAGATTTAAAAATATTATACATAATAATAATAATTATATTATTATTATTATTTTAAATAAATTAAATTTAAAAATATTATACATAATAATAATTATTATTATTATTTTAAATGAATTAAATTTAAAAATATTATACATAATTATTTATAAAAATTAGGGTTTTTATTTATAAAAAGGAGAGGTTTTGGTACGCAAAGGGAGGAAAAAATGGGATTTTTAATCGCTACTTTTATACAAAAGGGTAAAATGGTAATTTGTTACCATTCAGAGTTACCATTCAGAATAGTTACCAAACAATCAAATTTCATTCTGCACTCAACCATACAGAGCCTCTCAACCATTCTGCACTAAATCATTCAGCAACTGCCAAACAACCCCATAATCTTTGGTTTGTAATCATCAAATAATAAGCATTTGTCTTTCATTCTTAATAGTAAAAGACTTGCAGTATTTCCTTTCCCAAGTTTATTGTTTCTATTCTATACTTCCTTTCATAGTTCATAGTTTGAACATTTCACTTTACACAAAATATTTAGCATACATTTAATTAACTCCAACAAGTGGTATCGGAGAGGTGGTTAGTATATGTCGAAATATATGCCAAGGTTGATGATGGCAAACCTCGAAGGTGATGGTGTTCAAAAAATCGAGAAGAATGGTAGTGTTACGTTACACTATCCGCTGCTTACGAAATTAAACTACTCGGTGTGGGCTATAAAAATGCGAGTGAACTTACAAGCACAAGGAGTGTGGGATGCAATTCAAAATGCAGAAGTGGAAGAACGAAAAGATCGGATGGCTCTTGCGGCTATCTATTAAGCGATTCCAGAGGACGTGCTACTTATGTTAGCCGAGAAGGACACGACAAAAGAAGCATGGGAAACGCTCAAGACGATGCACATGGGCGCCGATCGGGTCAAGGAGGCTAAAGTACAAACCTTGAGAAGTGACTTCTGTAACACCCCCGATATTTTCAGGAATATTACAGCGCCGTAAATCCTTTACATAAGAATTTACAAGGCTAAAGAAATGAAAAGACAATAACAGATACCAACTTATGAAATTACTGAAATAAAATACAACATTTCTGGTTCAATACCGAGAATACAAATATCCAAATGAAGAGTTATTAATACATCACCAAAATCAAAACATCACAAACTGACGACGTACTCGAGTACTTATTAAAAATAACCAAACACGGACAATTAAACCCGGTCGGAACATCACTCTGCACCCTCGTCGTCATGCAACTCCAGTGGTTGTTTCCCCGCTCTCCTGGATCCTGAACATAAACAAATGTTCACCCCCGAGGGGGTTAGCACAACGATGCTAGTACAAGTACAATAATCATACAACAGTGATATAATCAACAATTATATCATAACAAGTTTCTCCAACGAGAAATAACAACACATATCACATCATAACAGTCTCAACATACTGATGGGATTCCAACGATCCAGCGCACACAGCTATAGATTCCCATGATGACCCCGTCGGACCAACGCATGGTGGAACTACCTATCCAACGATCCAGCGCACACAGCTATAGATTCCCATGATGATTCCCGTTAGATCAACGCATGGTGGACATTTAATCACAATACATAATACACAATACAATCACAATATAGCTGTCATAATATAAATAATTCTAATTAGATTACTTGCCTCGATTTGAAGACAAGAACAATACTTCCACGAAAACGAAATACTCGAAGATCGACCCTTTGATCAATCACATATCAAGCTCTAAACTTAACAAAAGAAATATAGAATTCATCTCACGTCGAACGAACATCTAACAATCCAAAATCCGGTCGGAAGTTCTTAAAAGAAATCTGTCTGGATTGCTTAACGCCCGCTGCGCATCCTATGTAGCGTACGTTAAGGCTACTCGTTCACGCACGCAATTACACACAGCCTAGCATACGCTAACCATGCACGGTCAGTACTTTACTGATCAGCCGACTGACTCGCCTGATGACTTAACGCACGCTAAGTTTCAATCGTAGCGTACGCTAAATAAGCCCGTTAGCGTACGCTAATTCACATAGTTTAGCGCACGCTAAGCGTGCATGGCAGTTCACTGCTGGGAAGCAGACTAGTTCTAACGGTGATGAAGTTTACGAACTCCTTAGGGATTAACGTACGTTATCCGTCTACATATCGTGTTCATAACTTATGAAATGATCTTACGGATTAAACGACTTCGAGATACAAGGATATGTATAATCATCACAACACCATAATCCATCTTGATTACAATTCTCATGCGAAGTTTGGTGTTCTTAAGGTCGACGCACTAGATTTCAATATCATCATTACATCCCGATTTAACCATGGAGATAAACTAACAATTCCAGCTTATAAGAAAGGATGCAATCTAAGATGATTCTTTCTTAAGTCCTTATAACCAAAAGTGATATCATCTCCAAGTTTATGATCAATATAACAACATAATTCATACGGATAATCATCTTCAGAATGTTCCTCTCATCACTTGACGTACTAAGATTCCAACTACGAGGTTCCAACGACAATATCATAAACATAAACATTCCAATCTTCTAAACATGATGTTTGTTGAATAATTCACCAAAGAAACTCAATATCTTGCTAGTATGATCATCTTATCTTTTAGAACCCGAATCTAAGGTTGGAGATAGAATTAACATACCTTAATTTGACGAAATCACTAAACAAAAAAGGTAGAATCCGACTCTGGTTGGTTGTATGCCACTCCAAGGTGCTACTCCACTTCCATGATCAATCACAAGAAATTTCCAATATCCAATGATCAAGTAGATGTGTTCTAAGTGTGTTTGAGGAGGATAAAATGCTCCCTGGACTATCAAGTACGAAGGTTACTCGAAGGAAATGAGAAGAAAATGGAGGGCTGTCCTTTAAATAAAGTTTCTGCACAATAGCTGATTAGCGCACGCTACATACCATTCTTAGCGCACGCTAATAAGCATTGACTCCAAATCTGTCCAGGTTCATCCGCGGGAATCTTATTCGGACCCATGTCCCGACTGGCGCATGTGCTACCCGCCTAGCTCAATAATTGACTGCCTAGCGCACACAAATCCTACATTCGTAGCGTGCGCTAGTTGTAGCCGATAGCGCGCGTTAAGCTACATTCTTAGCGTGCGCTATCACGAGTTTTCATGAGAAATTTTGCATGACGATACACTTATGTACAAAGATACCAATGTGAGAAATATCATACTCCAATTATCGAGATCACAAATCCGAATAATACAGGGTTCGAATACAGATGAAATACACAATAATAAATCCGGATATTACATACTCTCCTACTAAAGAGGAGTTTCGTCCCGAAACTCAAGACAAAAATAACTCTGGATTTCTAGACTTCATGCCATCTTCCGTTTCCCATGTGGCTTCTTCCACTCCATGGCGTGACCATTGAACTTTGACCAAAGCGATTGGTTTGTTCCTCAACTGCTTAACTCGACTCTCGAGTATCTTGACTGGTCTTTCTTCAAATGTTCCATCCTGAGCGACTTCGATTTCACCGAAATCAATGACATGACTAGGATCCGGTATATATCTCCGTAACTGGGATACGTGGAACACGTTATGAACATGGCTCAATGACGGCGGCAATGCCAATATGTATGCCAACTCTCCAACTCTCTCAAGGATCTCGAATGGTCCGATATATCTCGGACTCAGCTTTCCCTTCCTTCCAAAACGAAAGATTCTCCGAGTAGGAGAAACCTTTAAAAGTATGTGGTCTCCGGTACTGAACTCCAATGGGCGACGGCGTATGTTTTTGTAAGATTTATGGTGACTCTGGGCGGTCAACAACCTTTCACGAATCAAGGCTATTTTCTCTCGTGTCTGCATGATCAACTCTGGTTCTGTCCCGATCAAGTCTGATGAATCGTCCCAACATAGGGGTGATATGCATCTCCTCCCGTATAATGCCTCAAACAGTGCCATCTTAATGGAAGCATGCCAACTATTGTTACAGGTAAATTCAATCATCGGTAGATGAACTTCCCAATCTTTTGACCAATCTAAGGCACAGGCCCTTAGCATGTCTTCCACCATTTGAATGGTCCTCTTGGATTGTCCGTTAGTCTGTGGGTGATAAACTGTGCTGAAGTTCAATTCGGTCCCCAAGGCCTTATGAACTGCTTTCCAAAAATGAGACACAAAACGACCGTCTCGATCAGAAATAATGGTCTTCGGCATACCATGCAATCGGACTATTTCTGAAATAAATACTCGTGCCAACCTCTCTGGTCCCCACGTGTCCTTAATGCTTAGAAAATGAGCTGATTTGGTTAAACGATCAACTATCACCTAAATCATGTTCATTCCTGTCTTGGTTCTCGGCATACTAGTGATAAAGTCCATCGATATATCCTCCCACTTCCATTCAGGAATCGGGAGCGGCTTCAACATTCCGACAGGTCGTTGATGCTCGATCTTAACCTGCTGACAAGTCAAGCATTCCGAAACATAGTCTGCTACATCTTTCTTCATGTTGCCCCACCAGAAATTCTGTTTCAAGTCCTTGTACATCTTACTGGTGCCTGGGTGGATAGAATAGGGCGAATTGTGAGCTTCCTTCATAATCGTCTGTTTCAGAACATCGACATCGGGAACGCAGAGTCGGTTCTGAAATCTCAAAACTCCATCATCATGAATTACGAATCCGGGGGCCTTCCCCTTGATCACTTCATCACGTAACCGAATCATCAGAGGATCATCTGTCTGCATAGATTTGATTTCTTCGGTTAATGATGAAGTTAATTCCATCACGCACAGTTGTCCTTGGACTCTTTGTAACCACACTTCAATTCCTTCTCGAATCATCTCTCGTCACTACGCCATAAGTGCTCATAGGCAATGCCCGTTTATTGTTGCAGAAGACACGAAAAGTGTTGCCTTAGGCCAAAGGCAACACCAAACTCTTGTTGCCAATACGGCTGTTGCCTTTGACACCTAAGGCAACACTTTTAGTCTTTACTGCAACAATGGAAAAGTATTGCATTACGCCTATAATGCAACAACATAACCAAGTAAGGCAACAAGAAACGGTGTTGCCTAATATTTCAAAAAAAAAGAACATGTGGTCCACATGTGCCACGTCATCAATGGGTCCCACAATTGTGCCACGTCACCAGTGGGTCCCATATTGATTCCATGTCATCAGTGGGGCCCACATTTATGCCACGTCATCATTTTTTTTTTTTTTGGATTTTGTAATACTACTTTTATAAAATGCAACGGTTAAAGTAAAAGACAACACTTCATAAAAATATTTTGAAATAACCATTTTATTTTTACATCAACCCATCCAAAATAAACCACGGCAGCCAAAAACCAACAAGGCTGCCAATATAAAATACAAAGTCCTAAATTTACACAAAGCAACAAACCACCAATTTAACTGTAAAAGTACCAAAACCAAGCAACACCACCATCTAACTTAAAAAGTACGAAATTACAAACTTTAAATACAAGTGATCGAAATTTATCAGTGTCCATTTTTTCGTTATCAGCAGTTCCTTCAAGCTGCAAAACAAAAAAAATAAAGTCTCAAAATGAGTAAAAGTCAGTTTCAGATATCAACAAATGCCTCGATATTTGAAAGGACGGTGATTTTTCTACACAGAGCAACAAACAGTTCATAAATAAATAAAGGTAACTAACTTAGTTCACATTTTCAACTACTTGGACTCTAAGAAGGAATGTAGAAAGGAACTATTAGGTCACTTAGGGCGTAAAAAAACAGTATGTGCTGCTCTTTCACAGTGATTGTAACTACTAAGGAACTCGCTCCAAAATTTTGTTATACAGCAATAATGTAACAAAAACATTTAAATAAGCAAAACCAGTGCTGATGATACCTTGTTGCGTAAAGCTGGGATTCGTAGCTAGATATATGGCCTACATCAGCTGCAATAAAGAAAAAATAAAGAATAACAATAATCAATAAATATGTATCATATTGAGGAGTAGGTATGATAAATTCACATCGTTCAGCGCCATATATTAATCCCGAGGCCCACTCTTCTATAATTCCTTGAATAGGTTTAGGTTGTGGTATTCTTGAAGGAGTCGTAAAATGAAAAATACCTCCGTCTTCCCTGTGTAGATATACATCCTGGATGACTCTAAAGATTTTCGGCGTGAAGACGTAAACACCACAGTTAACCAAATCAATGCTGCTGTGGCAAAAATATCTTCAGAATAATCCGCTCAAACAAATTAGTTAATTTTCACATTGATCGGCTTAAACAAAGAAAACATCCACATACCAAAAAAAATGGGAATGAAGCCCGGAGAAGTTGGTGCACGCGTAGAAGGTTTGAGACTGAGATGTGCGATTTTTGGTGCGTCTCTGAACTCAAAGGGCTACGCCTCTCTTGGTATTGCACATTAATTACTAGTATAAGTATAATTTTAGTTTTTATGGTTTTATGATTAATTATCTCTTTAATTTACCAATATAACTGTATTATTATTTTTTAAAAATTAATAATTGACATGCTCGAATAGCTTACGCTATGCGCTACGCTATTTGGGCTACGCTACGACGGAACAAAACCGCTATACAAGAAGTCCGCAAATAGTTCTATTTAAAACATGGGTTTTTTTTCATCATTTTTTCCTTTTTTTTAATTTTCGTGTATCTCGGCTTGGCTTTCAATCCACATTCCAATTACACGTCATCAAATTGACCGATTCTCACGAATACCAATAAAAGGAAGCAAAACGAATAAGGAAACACCAGAAGAGTAAGAGGTCTTACAAGTACCGGTCGCACTGTGATGATGGCAGAGTAGTGATATTGCGGACAAATGACGACTCGATCGACCCAAAAGACCGACATCCTAGGTATCCATAGACCTAAGCTCTGATACCATATTCTGTAACACCCCCAAGTTATTCATGGAATATTACAGCGCTGTAAGCCCCGCCGTGGGACCCACAAGGCTAAACATACGCGAAACTGTAAATTTTGACCGATAAGGTCTACATACAATGGAAGGAAGAACAATACAAAGGTTACTCAAAACATAACCCATGTATCCAAAGACATCACAACACAAATCAATACCTCGACAAACACAAGCTGGAACATCAACAAAAATGGAAAACAATACTCGAGTATTCAATAACCATTCCAGTACAACAACACTGAATGGAAAACTCAAAACATAACCGGAGGAAAGACATAGTATCACTCTTGCCCACCATCTTCATGCCGACCCGATACCTACCTGTCCGCTCTCCTGGAACCTGAAATACATAAAAAGTATTTCCCCCATAAGGGGTTAGCCATCGAATAGCCAGTGCAAGTATATTAAGTATGAAACACAATACTTCTCGACAATAAAGTAAATGTAACCGTCAATTCATCAATTCAAGATTAGTATTTCGGAATAACTAAATCTCATGGCATCGCATAAATACATATATGAATACCGTGGAACCGCACCAGAGGCTACGGAACCCTCAGGGGACCTATCGGCCCGCCCCAGAGTGGTTCGTTCATATCATCCGTGGAATCGCACCAGAGGCTACGAAACCCTCAGGGGACCTGTCGTCCCGCCCCAGAGTGGATAGAAATAATCATGCCATTAATATGTCATACTTTCAGAGTCGAGAACGCACATTCATAAATATATACTTGCCTTTGAGACATCGAGAAATCGAACGGAAAAAGGGTATGAGTTCGGTAGGTCCAAGAACGCGCTTCCGGCACCTAAACGATTTGCAAGGAATACGATAATCAATTATCCATATCCAAATTACACGAAGAAACTCCCGAAACCCATCTACGATTTATGGAAATACATGGATAAACAACTAGAGGTTGGAAAATCGTCCGAACCCTCATAAGTCCAAAAACGGCACAATCCAATCCATAAAATCGTAGGAAAAGCATGCATACGGGATAGATACATCATAATATCAAGGTTCTCAAGCTTCAAAATGGGTGAATCGGACGAATCTACGAAAAACCCCAAAATTCCCAAAAGGTAGGGTTCTAAGGATTTTTACCTTGATTCGGACGATAGGATGGATTAGATGTTGTATAATCCTTGTTATCCAACCCAAGATGACAATATCCGAAGAAGGACTGCCTCGAATCGCCCCAAATCGCCTCTCCCGAGCTCTCCCGATCGAAAAAAGTGGAAATGATGTGAAATGACAAGTGCAGGGGTTGACTGTCCCCTTATATACTGTCCCAGTCTAGCGCACGCTACGCTTCAATATTAGCGTGCGCTAACGGGTCACCTGGTAGCCCAGTGGCTACTGTCATAAGACGTTAGCGCGCGCTACGAAACATCCCTAGCGTGCGCTAACTGTTGTCCTGCCAAAATCTCAGTTTACTGCCTCGGTCCGCTAGCGTGCGTTAATATTGAGCATTAGCGTGCGTTACGCAACACATATAGCGTACGCTAGACGCTGCCTAGCGTGCGCTACCTGCTAGTCTAGAAAGTCTGAAACCTCACTGTCTCTACTGACCAGCCCATTAGCGTGCGCTACCATTATGGCTTAGCGTGCACTACGTAACAGTTTTAGCGTGCGCTAGCCGAAGCCTAGCGTGCGCTATCTGATAGTCCAGAAACCTGGCAACTTCACTGCCTCTGCCGACCCGGCCATTAGCGTGCGCTACGGACGGATGTTAGCGTGCGCTACTAACCACGAATAGCGCGCGCTAACGAACTCCTAGCGTGCATTAATCCGCCAGCCCAGAGAGCAGTCTGGGTTACTGGTTCTGACCTGACTGGTCCCTTAGCGCGCGCTACGGCTCAAAGCTAGCGTGCGCTAATCAAGCAGAATTAGCGTGTGTTAGCCTAGGCCTAGCGTGCGCTATTCCTCTGGCCCAGAACACTTCTGCAAGGTCTAAACAATGCGATCGTAACCCAAACAAGGCACGAAACTTAATGACAATATAAACAACATCTCCAAGCGTTTATAGAGCGACAACATAAGAGAAACGGTAAGGTCAAACAGTCAATAAAAAGTACGGGTATTACACTTAATGAGATACATTTCATTCAAAGTCTAAAAAATAATATTATTAGTCTTGGACAATGACGGAGGAAGGGAGTCGGGTCATAATGGACGGGTCAGTTTTGATGCTGTACGATAGAAATAAAATCCTACTATTGAAAGTTGAAAGGTCCCTAAACCAGTTATATAAAACTCCTTTAAGAACCGGTAGACCAACATGCCTTTTAGCCACGAAGGACGAACCGACTTGGATATGGCATTCTAGACTTGGTCACGTTAACTTTCCCGCGTTAAAGAAGTTGTCCGAAAGGAATATGGCAACCGGAGTTCCAAGGATTGAACATCCAAATCAAGTGTGTGAAGAGTGTGTCCTTGCAAAACAAACTCGAATTCCATTCCCGAACCAAGCAGTTTTTCGAGCTTAGAAAGCACTTCAACTTGTTCATGCGGACTTATGTGGTCCGATCACACCCACCTTTATTGGAGGAAGCAAATACTTTCTTGTTTTGGCAGACGATTATAGTCGGTGGATGTGGGTTTATACGTTATCTGGGAAGTTTGAGGCATTGGGTGCATTCAAACGATTCATTTTGATGGTCGAAAAAAGTTCGGGCTATGAATCAAAGACACTTTGTACTGATCGAGGGGTAGAGTTTACGTCACAATAATTCTCATTATTTTTTGAAAAAAATGGAGTAAAAAGGCATCTAACGACACCATATTCGCCTCAACAAAATAGAGTTGTAGAAAGGCGAAATCGTGCCGTTATGGATATGGCAAGGAGTCTTCTTAAAGGAAAAAAAATGTACCGGGTGAATTTTGGGGAGAAGCCGTTAGACATGCAATTTACCTTCTCAACCGTTTACCTATAAAAGCACTTTTCGACATCACGCCGTATGAAGCTTAGTTTGACAAAAAACCAAACCTTGGACATTTAACGGTTTTTAGTTGTGTTGTCTTTGTCAAAGTTGTAGGTGGTCATTTGAAAAAACTTGAAGACCGAAGCAAGAAAATGGTGTATCTTGGGGGTAGAAGATAGAACAAAAAGAAATCGATTATTTGATCCGGAAAGCGGGAAATTGCGGGTCAGTCGTGATGTTTTTTTTTGTCGTAAACGAAGGATGGAATTGGTACAAAAACAAGGAAAAGGAATACGCGACTCCTAAAACCTTCACAACAATCGAGCCGGACAGCGACAGAGTCAATCCGGAGCAACCAAAAAGCCTCGGAGTCAACCCAGAAAACCCGGACAGCTCCGATGCTGAATCTGTCTAGCCCGAATCAGCCCCAAATACTCCCGCTTCAGCCCCGTTTTCTTCAATCTTGACCGACACGGAAAGCCCCTCAAGTGAGGTTGGGCCAAGGAGGTTCCGTTCACTTGTTGATATCTATGAAGATGCCAAAAATGTGATCCTAGAACCCAGAGAATCGTTAATGATTGCAGCGGATCAACTCTTTAATTTTAAGGAGGCAGTTACCTCTAAACCATGGCTGGAGGCCATGCAAACGGAGTTGGATTCAATCGAGAAAAACAAGACGTGGCAACTTGCCGACTTGCCACCGGGTCACAAAGCGATTGGTTTGAAATAGGCCTTTAAAGTGAAAAAAGACAACCTTGGAAACGTGATAAAACATAAATCTCGACTTGTTGCAAAAGGATATGTACAAAAACAAGGAGTCGACTTTAATGAAGTTTTTGCACCGGTAGCGCGACTTGACACTATAAGGCTCATTCTTGCCTTAGCGGCTCAACATGGGTGGGTCGTCCACCATCTGGATGTCAAGTCAACTTTTCTAAATGGAGATCTCGAAGAAAAGGTTTATGTGAGTCAACCAGAATGATACATTGACAAAGTTCATAGTCACAAGGTGCTCAAACTCTCCAAAGCTCTTTATGGTTTACGACAAGCTCCCCGAGCTTGGAACATTCACTTGGATAAAAGCTTAAAAGGACTTAGTTTTTTGAAATATTCACAAGACACGGCGGTGTACAAAAGGAACCTAAAAGGAAAAACTCTTTTAGTCGGTGTCTACGTTGACGACTTGATCATTACTAAAAAAACGACGAAGATATTATCAAATTCAAGGAACAAATGAAAAAGGAATTCGAAATGAATGATTTGGGTTTACTTTCGTACTATCTTGGGATAGAAGTGTCTCAAAAGAACTGGGGAATTTCTTTACGACAAACGGCTTGCGCAAAAAAGATTTTGGAGCATTTCGGGTTACTAGATTGCAACCCGGCAACTTCACCAATGGAACCAAAGTTGACGGTTAAGAAAGATGAAGACGGTGAAAAAGTTGACCCAACCGAATATAGGCGAGTGGTGGGTTGTTTGAGTATTTGACACACAGTCGACCGGATTTGTCATACACAGTTGGAATTGCAAGTCGTTTCATGGAGCAACCGACCACCTTGCATTTCCAAGTAGTAAAACATATTTTACGGTATGTAATGAAACTCTAATTATGGACTCAACTATGGAAAGGGTCACGAAGTTGAAGACTTGGTTGGGTTTAGCGATAGTAATCATGGAGGTGACAAGGTAGGTGGAAAGAGTACAAGCGGGATGATTTTCTACCTAGGAAGAAACACGGTGACTTGGCAATCTCAAAAACAAAGGACCATTGCCTTGTCTACATGTGAAGCGGAGTTCATGGCAGCCACGACAGATGCATGTCAAGCCATTTGGCTTGGGAATCTCGTGAAGGAGCTTACGGGTGATCATGTTATGCCTATCACATTGTACGTTGACAACAAGTCAGCAATTGAGTTGATGAAGAATCCCGTGTTTCATGGTAGAAGCAAGCACATTGACATTCACTATCACTTCATAAGGGAATGCGTTGATGAAGGAAAAATTATAGTGGAACATGTCGACTCAAAGGATCAACGAGCAGACATCTTTACTAAAGCATTGACTCCAGTGAAGCATGGCAAAATGCGAATTATGCTCGGCGTGACGGATACCGAGCTTGGTCCGGTTTAAGGGGGAGACTGTGAAAATAAACCGGATAGAAAATGCCTAATAAAACAAAAGTCAACCACCTCTTCAAGATTGCCAATAGTAGAGATGTTAAACGGGCTCGGGCCCGTAGGGCTGGCCCGTTTAACCCGCCAAAAAACCGGGTTAGGGCAGATATTTCTAGCCGTTTAAATCAGCTTTTTGGACTGTTTAACTTGGCTTAGATATATATATATACTATATTAAGATTATATATATAATATATATTAATATTTTATATAATATATTTTATTACTGTATTTGTTAATATAGTGTGTATATATATATATATATACATAAAAGTGTATTTTTTGTTATATTTATTATAGTATAGTTGTTACTATATATATAAAATATATTGTTGTTGTTTTTACTTATAAAAAATAAAAATAAATTTTTAAATATTTAGCCCATAGCCGTTTAGCCCGAAACCCGTTAGGGTTAGGTTAGGGCCAATATTTCCTGGCCGTTTAAATCAGCTTTTTTAGCCGACTGCTTAAAGCCCGCCATTGCTGAATCACAGGACTAGCCCGTTTAACATCTCTAGCCAATAGCTTGATTGGTAAAACATTACGGCATGATTTTTTGAAACTTTGAAGCTGAAATTATAGACTCCATATAGTCTTATATGAGGGGCTATATTTCTTTTCATATTGTATTATAATAATGCACCTCTTATTACTATAAATAGAGGCATAGTCTTTGGTGTGTAATCATCAAATAATAAGTTCTTAATAGTAAAAGACTTGGTATTTCCTTTCCCAAGTTTATTGTTTCTATTTATACGTTCATAGTTTGAACATTTCACTTTATACAAAATATTTAGCATACATTTAATTAACTCCAACACCCAGTGCAAACCCGCGGCTTGAACTCAGTAACCCTTAAACCCGACCAGAATCGGACCTCCCTCTCCAGCCGAGTTCGCCACGAGCTACCGGCCGGAACTGTCGCGCGCTACTATAGCCGCCCCGTTCGATCTACCCATCCGCGGCTGGTCCATGCCCAATTCAGGGTTTACGACTAGTATACATATATATGTATATGTGTGTATAGATTTCATAGTCTGGGTGTAAGTTTTTTAGTAGAGATGAGAGAACTGTAGAGAGAGAGAGAGAGAGTCGCATGAGAGAGAGAGAGAGAGAGAGAGAGAGAGAGAGAGAGAGAGAGAGAGAGAGAGTAAGAAACGGGTGAGAAGAAAACTGCCGGGTTCTTGAGGTTGAGAGTGGGTTTTTTATACCCAAATATTTTTAGTCAATTTCGATTTCAGCCCCAAGCTTTTTAATCTTGCAGTTTGACCCCATTAAGTTACTAATTTTTTCAATCAGTCTTTTTTTCCTCTAGATTTTAATAGATGACCTTTCAATTACCCAATTCAATCCTATTATTTTATTTTCAATTGTATCATAATAATAAATTATTATTATATTATTTATAGATTATAACAAAGAATTTACGGCTTATTGAGTCGAACATCTACAACAATTTTAAGTCAAGATTCTGTATTTTAAAGTGGAGAAATCTAACTAAACTTCTTTTATGCTCAAGTTCATATTTAATTGTTAAATAATTTTATGATTTACTTTTGGGCACTTTACTATGATTTCAAGATTTATGATTCGTCTTCGGGCAGTATGATTCGCATTCAGGCACCATAATTCGCCTTCGCGCAATAAGATTCGCTTTGGGGTAGTATGATTCACCTCCGGGCAGTAAGATTTGTCTTCGGGCATTACTATATGCAAAAAGAGTCGCACGACGGTGAAATGTGAGATGTAAGATTCGATCAGGGTATCATTCGTGATGCCATGATCCAAGGATCATGGCCGGTTCAATAGTTTCGGATTCCCTTGGCGGAGAGGCAAGAATATGCCCCTAATACAATGAACTAAGAACATACAATTTTTTAACGAATTTGGAGCCTAGCCAAGTTAGAAGACTCGTCCCCATTCTACTTATTTAATGAAAAGAAAAAACTTAAAGTGGGTTATAGCTCTTGGGTAAAAAAACTCGGGTTATAATTATTGGGGAAAAAATGCATCTGGTAGTTCAAATCTGAAATCCACATTTGATTTTGAGTCTCAAACAATAGACAAATTTGTTTGTGTTTTTAAAGAATAAATGATCATTGCATCAAACACTACACAGAACTTAAGTAGTGACAAACAAAACCATCAAACTTTCAATAGTAATCTATTTCACATCAAACTTTTAATAGTAGTTTATTTCTCTCTTGTAGTCTATTATCCTCTTGAGCTTTGTTTAATCTAAAAAATCATTAAGCTTTATGGATATTTTTATTACCCCATTTTTACCTAACCGGATCATCTCTAAGGAAATAATTGTTAGGTCCAACAATAATGCAAAAAAGAGTTCCTCAACAAAACTTCATCGGTTTGCTTTGCCATTGTCTCACTAGTATTTTTACTTTTAGGCAACTTTTGAGGCACAAAACTATAACCATATCAAATTAAGTACTAGGCTAACATATATGTCCCAATATCAGAAACTACTCCTAGACATAGTGACACTACAGCACACACAGGCAATAACACAAACACTTGGTGGGTGAAGAAAATACAAATAAATATTACCTGTAAGATGAGGAAGGCGAATTCTGTTGATGCCCTGTTGGGCTTTGCTGCCCAGGGCGACCGCTCACTGCGCCCAGCACTTGGGCCGGGCCTGTCAAGGATTATTGGGGTAACCCATGGTACCACATAATGAAAATATTTTAAAAGTTCAAGGTTCAAAATATATTCCCCATTAATATGAACTAATATGCCCCATTGAGTTGTTGAAAACTCGTCTCTTTTCATTTTTCCCTTCAGGTTAGGCAAAATCAGAGTGGATTGTGGATGTTTGATAGCGATAATAAAACTATAATTTCAAATACTTGATTAATTTCCCAAGCTTAGTTGAGCTATTAAATTTCATTTAACATGTTAATTTCCCGTGTTACTTTGCTACTATTATTTTGGGCATGCAGGCAATGGTGATTCTTATCTATGATACGACTTTATGCATTAGGTATTTAAGAGTTAATTACATAAATCGTCCTTGTGGTTTGTTGGGTTTCACAGGTTTAGTCTCTATAATGCCCAAATACTTCCAGAGTTTACACATACGGTCGACATTCGAATGGTGGACGTAAAATAAAGGGTCATACCCCGCGGAGTAGAAGTTACCCATGTCCTCATTATTAGGATTTGGCGAGTCACCAACCCATCTTTGCACAGCAGTGTGAGTCCACCTTCGACCGATCCAATCGACTTGGCACCATTTGCAACAGGTGCATCCCCAACTACGTATGTTTCATGGGTTTTTGTAACAACCAACCGCCATGTAAGATAAGATTAGAAGCTAAAACTTTACCAATCAAACATGTTGTGCTTATTTTCAGTAATTCAAGCCTTTAATATCAATTCGGAGGTGTGACAAACTAAAGAAATGTATGTGTTATTTTTAGGTCCCATTCCATGTAACTTATGAATGATTGTAATTAACTATCCTTAATTAATAAGGAAATGAATTGTTAACCTATAATGCCCCAATCGTTTGGTTATTTGTGTTTTATGGTCTTTTGGTTTTCTTGTATTGATGGTTGTGTATTAAATTCGGATGTTAAAGATAATGAGTTGAAGCTTTAAGACTCCATAATAATTAAGACATAAAAATTGGAGTCATTAAGACTCCACAATAAATTTAAGGACTCGATCTTTATATGTATAAGATAATCATAAAATAAAGATTTAATTACAACGTACTCTAAGAATAATAATAATAATAAAAAAAATATATGAAAAGACGAAAATACCCTTCAAATTAACGATCAACTAACAGAATTATTGGTCAAAGGACTAAACTCATAACGGATCAAAAACCACAAGGACATGACCCGGTGAAAAAAAGTATAGGGACTAAACCTGTGAAACCCGATAAACCACAAGAACTAAACCCGTAACGGATCAAAAACCACAAGGACAGGGGCGGAGGGAGGGGGGTCCAAGGGGGTCCACGGACCCCCCCCGACGGATGGAAGTTCCTTTATAAAATAGGGGAAGCTATATATATAGTTGTCCGATCTCCGTAATTTTTATAGCTCCGGACCCTCCCGAGTAAATCCTCTGGTTCCGCCACTGCACAAGGACATGACCCGCTGAAAAAAAGTATAGGGACTAAACCTGTGAAACCCGACAAACAACAAGGACGATTTATGTAATTAACTCGGTATTTAAAGTCATTTTCAGTTAAATGGTGTTTTCAAAGAAAAAGTATTTTAATATTTTCCTTTTGAAATTTAGGATGTTACATAACTTCTCTTATTTGGGAATATAAATAAGGTTTCTATCATGTTATTTTAGTTTGTTAAAAATCCATTTTGGATTGCTTATTATTGTTGTGTGTGGTTTTTATTATTTTATAATTTTTATTTATTTGGCCAATAAATAATGATATGTATAGTCTTCATATACTTGAAAAGAAAATGTGTCTAAGTTTTTCTAGTGGATAGAAATATACTTCTAACCTTAGATGGTCTTCATAAATCTGATGCTATGTATTAATTTCAATCAACATCGAAATATAGTAATTAAATCAATATATAAGGGGCGTCTTGACATTCGAAAGAGGAACCATCTTCTACGTAAAATCGAATCTACACAACATAACGAATATGCATCTTCTATAACTAATGATCAAGTTGGGTTTGTATCCCCAACCATTCCATTTTACATATGTTAGTTCTTTTATTTATGCAATCGTTTATTATTCATTTCTTGAACTTTAATTGCAATTTTTGCAATTCCCAATCCAACATTTGAATTGTGTATTTGTATTTACCTTCTCTTTTAATAAGAGAAAATAGTGTAAAAATCTCATTATAACCATACTTACTCATAGGATTGATAAACATGTCTCAAAAGTCCACTTTACTACTTAATATCGTGCACTTGCGATAAGTTTCACCAAATGTGTGTCACCATTCTACTTGGATCAGCACCATTGTGATCCTTCTTCAGCTTTTCTTCTTCCTTATGCATCTCCTTCACTAACAAATCCTCGACCTGTTTTTTGTTCGGACCCCTTTCTTTCTTGCAGTTAGTGAACAATATAGTAGCATGTGAGAAATATTGAAGTGTACAAGTCAAACCATTACTAGGGCAAATAAAACCATTACAAGGAAAGATACACAGTTACTGGTGCCAATAATATTACTCGACTTTTCCTTTGCCCTAGGTCATGTTTTGGCATGACCATTGTTCCATTTTTCAGGACATGGAACATCTTCTCCACATCATCTGTTACAATGGACCTTTCAATGTCGGCAAACCTCCATTTCGTTTCATCGACTTTAAGCTATTTCATTATTGCTGCAAAGTCATCATGTTGCTTTTTGCAATCATGATCTTCTTCGACTATACCATCCCTAAAAGCTTTCATTAATGGACCAAAGATAGTCTTTTCAAGGATATTCCATGCCTCTCCCTGTATTGTGTTTCGCCACTTATGCATGACGATGAACAATGATTTTATTTTGCATCTCTGTGGAACTGAATCTATTATCTTCCTTTTTTTTCTTTGCGGCTTTCTTTTTGACTTGATATCTTCTTGTTCATATGAGTTGCTGCTGTTTTTTTCAATACTCTTCCTGCTCCTCTTTCTCTTTTTCTCTGTTTTTATATTCTTAAACACAAATTCTTCTTCATCCTAGCTTGTTTCGACATTCTTCTTGTTTGTAATTTTCCTCCTTTTCAGCTTGATATATTCTACCGAGTGTCCATCTGAGCTGCTGCTGTTGCTTGTTTCAATATTTTTCCTGCTCCTTTTTTTGTTTCCTTTTTCTTTGTTCTAACTTTTCCAAATATAAATTATTCTCCATCCGAGCTTGTTTTAACATTGTTCTTGTCGGTTCTTGTTCTCTTCTTCTGTTTTTTCCTCAATTGCTTATCTTTTTCTTCTGATCTGATGCTGATGCTGGTATCAATATCTTTCTTGCTCCTATTTTCCCTTTTCTTCCATTTTCTATTTAATTTTTCTAGTTCTGAACTATTGATGGTCTCCATAAGCCTCTTGGTCTTATTTTTTTTGGTTTGCTTCAGTGTTTATAGATTTTCTAGAAATATAGTCCTTCAATAGAATATCTATGCAGAATGAGGCTGGTGATTCTGGTTGAATTACAGTGTTCGATGATTCTAGTACCTCATTTTCTGCTGCCATTTCCTATAGTAGTGCACTCAGTTAGAAAACATGACAACTTATTACCAGGGTAGGTATTTCACATATCTCAGAGATATTATCAATAACTATAACTACATAACAAGATAATAGGTACTAACGAGGAAGATAACGTTGTAACCTTTGCAATATAATACTCAATATTTTATTAGATATATAATTATTATCGTGCCATTTAATTGTTATTGTCTAGAAAATCGTACGCTACAAAGTCATGAAAACCACATGCAACAATGGAACTTCACTTTAGAAGTATCAAGTATGTAATCCAGTTCATGAATAGAACCCAAGATTTTTGCCATTTTGCGATAGTTGAACTTCACTTGCATCTAAGACCCTACATTTTCACATATTTTAGTTGTAGTATACATAAATTCATAAATACCATGAATAAAGATTTAATAAAAATCGAGATTCAAAGTTAGTTTGCAAAATTGACTAAGCGCATTTTTCTGACTTATTTTTCGATTTTTCACGATTCGATTCGATTCGATTCATTCGGCCTGGGCCGATTCGATTGATTCGATTCGAGTCCATTCGCCTGATTCGATTCGATTCGATTCACTTCTTCTTCTTCTTCTTATTTTTATTATTAATCTTAATTATTATTATTTTTATTATTACTAATAATATTACTATTATCGTTGTTGTTGTTAATTACTATTATTATTATTATTTACCATTATTATTATTATTATTATTTACCCATAATATATATTACTGATTCGATTCGATTTCGATTCCATTCTGGGCCATTGATTCGATTCGATTCGAATCCATTGGGCCATTCGATTCGATTGATTCGATTCGATTCATTCAGTCCAAAAGAACAGAGCCTAAGAATCTAGACTACTTTGTATACATACATGTTGCGTCTTTCTATAACAAATATGATTGTGAATTATGTAACACCCCGGAGATATTCAGAGTTACTACAGCGCCATAAACCATTTATGCAAGGATTTATTTGGCTAATAAGTAAAATGAAACAATATTTAAGTACCAACAATGGAGTGATTATTAAAAAGCGGGTTTAAGTGCAAATGATAACACTGAATAGAGACCATCAATACATAAATACACAAACCAAATAACGAAGGAATGATGCACTCGAGTACTTATTGAAAACACAAATGCAAACTGGAAGAATACTTTGGATGTCCAACATTATTGTGCACCCTCGTCATCATGTTGCCTTTGTGGTTGATTTCCACGCTCCTCTGGTACCTGAACATAAAACACATGTCCACCCCCGAAGAGGTTAGCAAAACAATGTTAGTACACGTACAATAATTATACAACGAATAATTATTCGATAATTAATGAATAATAATAAAACTTACGGACTCTACCCACGAGAAGACATACAATTAAAACTCAACATGACAACCTCAACAGATACTCATGGTAATTCGTGATCCAACTTCACTGCCTAGATCCCAAGATGATTCCGTCGGACCAACACGTGGTAAAAAACCCTGTCCAATGATCCAGTGCATGTTAGCATAGATCCCAAGATGATCCCATCGGACCAACACGTGGTGGACATAAAACCAACACATACATATGCACGATTACATGAACAACATTAAAACGGAAAACATAATTAAAGTATTTACCTTAAGATGACGATAAGGATTCAATACTTTCGACGGATATCAACACACTCGAGGGGCGTCCCTTTGATCAACCACTTGCAGAATCGAAACCTTATATATAAAAATAAGAGTTAATTACATAAATCGTCCTTGTGGTTTGTCGGGTTTCACAGGTTTAGTCCCTATACTTTTTTTTAGCGGATAATGTCCTTGTGATTTTTGATCCGTTACGGGTTTAGTCCTTGTGGTTTGTCGGGTTTCACAGGTTTAGTCCCTATACTTTTTTTTCAGCGGGTCATGTCCTTGTGGTTATTGATCCGTTACGGGTTTAGTCCTTTGACCAATAATTCTGTTAGTTGATCGTTAATTTGAAGGATATTTTCATCTGTTCATATTTTATTATTATTATTATTATTATTTGAGTACATTGTAATTAGTTCTTTATTCTATGATTATCTTATACATATAAAGATCGAGTCCTTAAATTTATTGTGGGGCCTTAATGACTCCAATTTTTATGTCTTAATTATTATGGACTCTTAAATCTTCAACTCATTATTTTTAACATCCGAATATAATACACAACCATCAATACAAGAAAACCGAAAGACCATAAAACACAAATAACCAAACGATTGGGACATGATAGGTTAACAGTTTCTTTTCCTTATTAATTGAGGATAGTTAATTACAATCATTCATAAGTTACATGGAATGGGGCCAATAAATAACACATACATTTCTTTAGCTTGCCACACCTCCGAATTGATATTATAGGCTTGAATTACTGAAAATAAGCACATGTTTGATTGGTAAAGTTTTATCTATCTTATCATATCTTATATGGCAGTTGGTTGTTACAAAACCCCATGAAACATACGTAGTTGGGGATGCGCCTGTTGCAAATGGTGCCAAGTCGATTGGATCGGTCGAAGCTGGACTCACACCGCTGTGCAAAGATGGATTGGTGACTCGCCAAATCCTAATAATGAGGACATGGGTAACTTCTACTTCGCGGGGTATGACCCTTTGTCTTACGTCCACCATTCGAATGTCGACCATATGTGTAAACTCTGGAAGTATTTGGGCATTATAGAGACTAAACCTGTGAAACCCGACAAACCACAAGGACTAAACCCGTAACGGATCAAAAACTACAAGGACATGACCATCTGAAAAAAAAGTATAGGGACTAAACATGTGAAACCCGACAAACCACAAGGACTAAACTCGTAACGATCAAAAACCACAAGGACATGACCCGGTGAAAAAAAAGTATAAGGACTAAACCTGTGAAACCCGACAAACCACAAGGACGATTTATGTAATTAACTCTGTTGTTTCCAAAAATATTTATCCGAAGATTAAATACTGCTAGAATGAACGGACAACAAACAAAATTGCGGGGGCACTTCCGAGAAAATATGAATAAACACAAGATTTGCCGGGTTAGTTAGGCCCAGGCTTGAATGCTCTCGCGAGGTGTTATTAATACAAATATTCGTGGATACAAGTATTAATTTGAGAATCTACGTACAATGAGTGTAAAAAGACTCTGTTAATCCAACTCTTGAGCGAAGCTCGGTGTTCTTCGTCCTTGCCGATCGTCTTCTGTATGAGAGAGGCCGAGAGAAGGGAGGACCAAAAGATAGTTGTTGCCAAGAGTAGGAGAAAGCCAAGTGCTATATGAAATCTCGTGGGTGTTGGAGTTCTAAAGCCTTTCAGGGAGTAAAAATTCGGCCTTTTGATAAGTGCAGGCTGCCTTCTATTTATAGGGGCAGCAGAGCCTTGTCTTCTGGCGGGCGATCGCCTTCCAGCCAATATAATAATGGGGCGATCGTCTGCCGGCCAATATAATAATGGGGCGATCGTCCTTAAGTCACACGGGCTGTCGGCCTAAAGTCCAAGGCAGCTGCTGGCAGCCAGCTGTGCGGTCCAATGAGGAGCCAGCACGCGTCCGGAGTCACTGTCACATGCGGTCCTACTGTCACCTTTCGGCTGGCCTGTCGGCTGGTGGGAGATGCTGACAGGCTGTGGTCAACGATCCGTGATATGCGGATCTTGTCTCGGCTCTGCACGTGGGTTCAGTCCTGAGGCTCGGCCTTTGCCGACTGGATGACTATCGGCTTCGAGCGGCATGAGGCGGTCGTCTCTAGCTGGTCACCAGAGGCCGGCATCGGCCAGTTGCGGAGGGTCGGCATCGGTCGGTCACCAAGGGTCGGTCGCCAGGCACCGAGAGATGATCGTCCGCTAGTCGGTCGCCAGGAGTCGATCACCAAGTACCGAGAGATAATCGTATTTGATGTCGATCGCTCGGCACCGGGACTTGTCCTGGGACCTTCGGTTGGCCGATTTATCTTGGCTTCCGGGCTAAGGCTAGGCCGCCTGGTCGCTGGTCGGCAGTTCTGCCTCGGCTGCTCGGCAATGGCTAGGTCGCCCGATCTCCGAGGCGATCGCCAGTCGGAGAGTATAATTCTCGACACAACAATTGCCCCCAGCTTTCTCCGATGTTGAAGACATGGGGCGAGGTGGTTCTTGCTGGCGATCGTGTAAGGTGAGGACGGGCGATCCGTTGAGCTGACTTTGGATTCGGACTTGGGCTATCTAGTCGATTGGCTAGCTATCTTTCGGTCTTGTACCTGCAAAAACAACATTGGCCGATCCCCCTCAGAAACTTGATGGTTTCGTCGTTTGAGGAATCGTGCGCAGTCGCGGAGTTCAATGGACCGACTCCATGACCGTGTCTTGTGCGCGAAGACATTGAGTGTC
Organism: Orobanche coerulescens; assembly: GCA_033398695.1. Classification (NCBI taxonomy): domain Eukaryota; kingdom Viridiplantae; phylum Streptophyta; class Magnoliopsida; order Lamiales; family Orobanchaceae; genus Orobanche; species Orobanche coerulescens. The sequence goes on along the minus strand of CM065806.1, from coordinate 130,770,182 downwards.
TCGTGACTCATTTTATTGTGAGGGTCCTCTGTTAGGCTGCGCCTCGCCTCGTATTTAAACGAAGGGCGTGCGGTCTCGGTCTAGAGGAGTCCTTGCGCGGGGCAGCGTCGGATTAATCAACTCCACTTCCGCGGCTTGTTAGCTCTGCTTCCACCTCGGCCCGCCATGCAGATGGCAAACCTCGATGGTGTACGTTGAGACGGGGGTAGTGGCACGTCGCATTGTCCGGGTTCACCATGTTAGATGATGATCCTTTGAGGGCGGGCGATCGTGTCCACTGATTAGTTTTGGAGGGCCCTCAGACTACGCCGACCTCGTATTTAAACGAAGGGCGGGCGATCTTGGCCCAAAGGGACCTTGCATGGCCGAAACAGCCGGTTCCATCGACTACCAGGACCATGGCTTTATGATGTGCGGTGGAGGCGATCTCATGCCTTAGTCCATCATGTTAGATGCTGAACTGTTGATGGCGACCGAGTCCTCCGGTTTTGGTGATGTAGCTTGATGATCGGCGATCGAGCTGGAAGACTGGTGATCGTCGCTCGGCTGCCGATCGCATTATTCATAAGTTGATACTGGCGATCGGGCGGGAGATCGTCGTTCGGGCGCCGATTGTGCTCTTCAGAGGTTGACAAGAATCCTTTGCCTGGCCAGGAAATCTGCGGCCTTAGCTCGGAAGATCGCGTAGGTCGCGGGTTGGTCCTTCGTGAGATGCCTGAACATAGGCGAAAGACCATAAAATCCTCCTAGGACCACGTAGAGGGCGATCTCATCGCTTACGGGCTCGCCGTTGAGGATGATCTCGTCTACCCGATCGATGTAGTCCGAGTCGGACTCTTCTTCCCCTTGCTTGATTCGCAGCATGCGATGGGGACCATCTGGCCGAGCGGCCCTGGTGGCGAAGTACGCTGTGAAGACGTTCGCCAGCTGGTTAAAGGAGTCAATGGACCGAGGTGGCAATGAGGTGTACCACCTGTAGGCGTGGTCGTCCAGCGTCATAGGGAACATTCGGCACCTGGTCGCGTCAGATTCCCCACACCCGGTCATGTAGATGTTGAACTTGCTCAGGTGTATTTCGGGGTCCGATCTCCCCTCGTACAAAGGTGTTTGCGGGGGAGCGATCTTGTGCTGCACGGGGGCGAGCTCGATGTCGACCGCGAGCGGCTCGCTCGGCTTGACGATCGTCTTCTTGGCGCCTGCCCCGAATTCCAGGAGCGCCTTCATGTCGTCGAGCTGACGTTGCATCGCGGCCATCGCCGTGGCTCGGTCGCCCGCAGATCGGCTTTGGGAGCGGGAGCCGAGGCGATCGTGTACCGATCTCCGGACTCCGCTGCTGCCGACCTCGGCTATTTGGCGAGGGGGAGCCAGACGGCTGGGCTGCCTTTTGGGAGTCGGGTAGGCCGAGCTCCTGGTGACGGATTCAAACTCCGTCGACTCGTGGCTGGGGCCGGACTGCCCCGGTCGCCAAGATGGGTCGCTGCCGAGGCGATCGAAAACCGAGGTGCCCCGGCTGGCGAGCGCCTCTCCTTGCGGACGAGAGCCTCCGGGCGATCGCTCGGCCAGTAACGCCTTGAACTTCCGCTTGGTCTTCCGGCGGATGGCCGAGGGGGTGATAGCGAGAGGCGCATCGAGAGCACTCCGTCGCTCCTGTAGGACGGCCATGGCCTCGTCGATCTGTTCCGCGGTTCTGAGCTGATCGAGCAAGAGGCTTGGGCCGGACCTCAGGGGTGGGATCGAGCATCTCGGACCGCGGCAGCTACCCTCCGCCATCGGATGAGGCTCGGACTGAGACGGAACGAGGCATCTGACGGGTTGGCCGGTGGCTTTCTTCGATGCAGAGGCGGAAGACATGACTTCTGAAAGATTTCTTTGAAGCGCAGTGAGTGTCACTTCAAGTATATGCCCCGGGAACAGTGAGTGTTCTTCGGGACGGTAGGAATGAAAATTTGAGGGTTAGATGCCCTCCTTCTAGCGCCAATTGTTGTTGCCCAAAATATTTATCCGAAGATTAAATACTGCTGGAATGAACGGACAACAAACAAAATTGCGGGAGCACTTCCGAGAGAATATGAATAAACACAAGATTTGCCGAGTTTGTTAGGCCCAGGCTTGAATGCTCTCGCGAGGTGTTATTAATACAAATATTCGTGGATACAAGTATTAATGTGAGAATCTAAGTACAATGGGTGTAAAAAGACTCTGTTAATCCAGCTCTTGAGCGCAACTCGGTGTTCTTCGTCCCTGCCGATCGTCTTCTGTATGAGAGAGGCCGAGAGAATGAAGGACCAAAAGATAGCTGTTGCCAAGAGCAGGAGAAATCCAAGTGCTGTATGAAATCCCGTGGGTGTTGGAGTTTTGAAGCCTTTTAGGGAGTAAAAATTCGGCCTTTTGATAAGTGCAGGCTGCCTTCTATTTATAGGGGAAGCGAAGCCTTGTCTTCTGGCGGGCGATCGCCTTCCGGTAAATATAATAATGGGGCGATCGTCTGCCGGCCAATATAATAATGGGGCGATCGTCCTTAAGTCACACGGGCTGTCGGCCTAAAGTCCAAGGCAACTGTTGGCAGCCAGCTGTGCGGTCCAATGAGGAGCCAGCATGCGTCCGGAGTCACTGTCACATGCGGTCCTACTGTCACCTTTCGGCGGGCCTGTCGGCTGGTGGGAGATGCTGACAGGCTGTGGTCAACGATCCGTGATATACGGATCTTGTCTCGGCTCTGCACGTGGGTTCAGTCCTGAGGCTCGGCCTTTGCCGACTGGATGACTATCAGCTTCGAGCGGCATGAGGCGGTCGTCTCTAGCTGGTCACCAGAGGCCGGCATCGGCCAGTTGCGGAGGGTCGGCATCGGTCGGTCACCAAGGGTTGGTCGCCAGGCGCCGAGAGATGATCGTCCGCTAGTCGGTCGCCAGGAGTCGATCGCCAAGTACCGAGAGACGATCGTCTTTGATGTCGATCGCTCGGCACTGGGACTTGTCCTGGGACCTTCGGTCGGCCGATTGGCTGCCGGGCTAAGGCTAGGCCGCCTGGTCGCTGGTCGGCAGTTCTGCCTCGGCTGCTCGGCAATGGCTAGGTCGCCCGATCTCCGAGGCGATCGCCGGTCGGAGAGTATAATTCTCGACACAACAAACTCTAAAAATAAATGACAAAGAGCTCAACTTGCACATTCATAACCAACACATAGATGTCTAACGTTTCTATGGTATAACCTAATTAATCATCCTACATATGGCATGTTTTGATGGTCCAATAGTTCGACGAACACTTAGTCGTATTTTCAACAAACATCATGGGAATCGAATGGCAATAACGAGGATGATTAGACGACATATACGAAAATTCAAGGATATTTAATTCATCAACAGATCAATACTTCAATTGTGATTATCCTAACACTTAAGAAATCATATCAAAACATACCGTTCAGCTACTCGACGGATTCCTATCAAGAACATGATTATAATGAATGAATTATAAAACATCTTACAAAAGGAATGCATTCAATCGGGTTTCTACATTTTGATTCATGCTCAATCTCTATATCTCATAACATAAGAAGGCTTGGAACTATAATCATCTTTAAGACCTCATCTGCCTAACCCTTTAACATGATCATTCTAAGCTTCCAGTGAATCAAAAATGATATTATGAACATATTCCAACAAAATCGACTAATAACCTTAACCAAACCATGAATATTTTGAAGGACAACCATGTTCAGCGTATACACATCTCCGGAGTCATTTAAAACATCTCAGTTCAAATCTCAAAATGAAGGTTCAGCCATATTACCTTAATAGACGAACACAAATGAATAACACTCATTCAAACCCTTCAAGAATCAACAAAAACTTGCTTAATCCTCGAGCCCTTATGGACATCCAAAATGAAGTTGCAGCAGCTCTGAGATGAGTTTGTAAGTGAAAGCAAGGTTTTGGGATGGAAAGAAATGAAAAAGGGTTGGTGTCTTATAAATCGAAAAATAGACTTTATGTCGGCTAGGTGCACAACATTACGAATGCTAGGGCCTTAACTCCCGCCAGATATCATCATAGCGTACGCTATCGATTTACTTAGCCTATCACCTCACTCTTGACCTGTATTACATACGTTGCCGTAGGCGTTAACGTACGCAAAGACATCTACTTAACATACGTTGCTTATGGCCATAGTGCACGCTAATAATCTTGACTTGCCTTTTCAAAAGTTGTCCAGCTGCCGGTGAGAAATATCCAACATCTGGGCTCCACACACTGACCATGCTTTATCCTATTTAAACAATCCCTTACGGAGGTAAAGTTCACAACTTTACGTATGTTAGCTCATCTGTTTATGCGTACGCTACTTCTGTCATCTAACATACATTAGTACCATGTAGTTGCATGCATTAAGTATCGATTTCTACACCTTGTCATCATGAATACTGGAATACAGATACAAGGAAATATCTTTATAATAATTATTTGACACAACCATACACCACATGGTTCAAATATAAATAGAAATACATAATAAATATCCAGGTATTATAAATTCGAGATATGGGCGAAAATGATCGAGAACGATGAATCAACAGTAAATAACATGTACTAGTAACAGAAGACGGTTAATCAAGTCGAAGATGAAAGAACGAGAGCGAGGGAGATACTGCGTCTGTGTAATTTGTAATTTTTCGAGAGATAGAGGAAGACAGAAGAACGAAGATGGAAGAGTGAGAGAGAGAGAGAGAGAGAGAGAGAGAGAGAGAGAGATTCTGTAGTTTTTGGTTTTTGAAAGAGAGGAAACTGTTTCTCAGAGAGCGGGTTCTTTTCGAGGAGGGCAGTTGCTTTAAGGATGGTAGTTCAGATCTGATAATATATTAAATGAGTGATTGATAAAAAGAATAGTTACTTGAGTTAGTTATCAAATTTAGCAATGTGTTGTAGTTATTGGCCATTCTCCCATTATATAACTTATCCTCTTACCCGTTATATAAGGTTCCATTAATGAGAATTAATCGGTCGTTTACCTCAATTCTTGTCTTTTATCGTTTTCCTTTGACCAATTTTGGATTACAAAAGTATCATCCCTATATACTAATTTTGTAAACAATTTGACACATGTCAAAAAATAGGATACCCATCTTCTAAGTCATATCTATTGTCCAACCAAATCTCACAATTATTACACATTGTTCCTTATCGAATAATTATTTTTTTATAACTTATATTAAATTAAAGTGGAACATATTTGGAAATCTTATTATAATTACCAAATTTAAAACCAACTGGTGTATTTTAATTATCATATATGTAGAATAAGACATACACTTTTGTATATTCAATGCTCAATTTTTTTAAAAGAATATTTTAGTAGGATTCATATTTAATTTAATATATATTGGATATTTAATTTTAATAAATAAATTTTATATATTTTGTAATAAAATATTTAATTTTGGTAATTAAAATATTTTGATAATTAAGACACACAGAAATATATATTTGATGATTAATTTTTTCTATAAAACATCAATTCTAATGGAAAGCTACTTAAATGTTATGCAGTAAAATTAAAATTTAAGATTTAATTTAATTTTAATTAATTAGTAACTTATCAAATATAAAGTAAACTTACTAAATTGTTGACTTTTTAGTTTTTATATGATTAATTAGTTAAATAATTCATGACTAATTTAAATATCATATATTGATAGTAAAAAAAATTAAAAGAACAACTATAATAAGAAATGTGCAGTATTAACCATAAGATATTAATAAAAAAATATACAATTGTTGGGATTCGGTGCCTAAAACGAAGGCCCAGCGGAAACGGTAAAACAAAAATTAATTCGATCCAAATCCCTACGAGGATCGATCAAGCTACGTATATACGAATATAAAACGGAAACAAGGAAGAATAGAAATCATACCCTCGTAGTCCGTTGATTAAATGGTGTACTTCTTGAAGACGATTCCCCAATCTTTAGATGCTCTTCCACGAATCATATTCTTCAAGCTCTTAAATGATTCAACGCCGAAATCACCGCGTCTCTACTTGCCACGCGCCGGAGAAACGAACGGAACGACGATCACCCATTTAACCTCCAAGGTTACGGCTAGAATCGGATGATGAAGCTATCAAATGTGAATATTACACACCAAGTGTATAACTCACAAACTCTCATTAATCTCTCAATTTTTCTCCAAAAAAACTCAAGAACAAATGAAGAAGAAGAAGACTTGGAGAAAATATTTTTTTTTCTCTCTCTCTTGCTTGTTTGAACCGTGAATCAAGTGCCAAGAAGAGTGAGATGGTCTTCACTTTTTTCTTCATCTCACCTAATCAAATCACCCTTTTTAAGACAAAAGAGATTTGATATCTCTTATGGTCATAAGTCTTCCATTACAAAAATGGAGACAAAGACCAAGAGGAGTTAGGTGATGGGAGGGGGCAACCATCTAGAAGGAAAGGAAGAGTTCGGTCCATTTCGGACTCTCGCGAGTCCAAACAGATAAACTCTAATCCGTTTCGATGTATTTATATCAATTAATTAAACCAATTAATTAATCATATCAAATACAAACCAAAATAATTAATTTCTCCAAGAAATAATTATATCTATGAATTAAATTAATCACCCAGTAATTTATTTAATTCATTAGGCCGTAAATTAATTTATCCAATAAATTAATTTAGACATCCAATGTCCCCAAATCAATTAGACATCCAATGTCCAATAAATTAGATATCCAATATCCAATATTTATAAAGAGAGAATAAGCTCGTTTCATTCTGTCGTCAATCTTATTGCACGACTCGGTAGGTCCGTCTCAGTTAGCAATGGGAGGAACCAAAGAGTAGTAACACCATCTAGCCAGCCTAGCGGACTACACTGTACCCCAACTGAGAACGAATGATTTGGATCATTCAAGAACTAATCTGTCGTGAATACCAGTATACGTATAAACCCTTCTTTCAAATGTCACGATCAAGTTATAGGGTCACGGTCAGTCAAACCCTATCTGTACTTGACGCTATGCATGAGTTAATGCAAATCGATATCATCGAGCTCTCGTGTATCCAATACAACTAGTTCCAATGCTTTGGCCAAAGACTTATGATCTCATCTGCCAATAACCGCATAGGACATATAACCCGTTCACTAACAGGAGAAAGAATTCTATCTTAGTATTCAGTAGGACCTACTACTTGCCCGTCAAGACGCATGTTGAGGTTGACCCCCACCTTCCGGTTTTCTGGGTCGAACTACTCTAATGAAAATCTTAACGTCTCAAGCACATCCCTACCAATCCTCAAGTCGAAGGTTCACGAATACCTATCACAACCTTTCAATTCCGTCATTGACTGTCCCAGAGTGAAATCCGTATGCCGAATTGAGGGTGAGTCGGTTCGAGTATACTAATCCAATTAGCATACCTATAACGTGTGCTCCCTGTTAGGAGTATGCCCTCGAATGCTACTCAAAGGATGTTGAGTGAGGGCATTGTACTTGTTATTATGAAAAACATTATCAGAAGGCAATTGTATGTTTCTTTATTTACTAGTAGTCACTGGTATTCCTGACTTGTAAATATATATATAGAAACTAATCCATGTATTTGAGAGCAAAACGTTCCACTGCTTATTGGATAAGGGGATTGGCACTGGAAATGTTTATGGCTCAAATACTTAATTGTTCACAAGTCGATGAAACTTGACTGAGCGTTAAGTTTATGTGAAGACTTGTATGACGTGTCCTTTGACTTGGAGAGTGCCTCTCAAACACTAATGGTTAGTGGGAGCACACATTATAGGTATGCTAATTATATTAGTATACTCGAACCGAATCTCGATTCGTCACACGGATTTCACTCCGGGACAGTCAATGACGGAATTGAAAGGTTATGATAGGTATTCGTGAACCTTCGACTTGAGGATTTATTAGGGATGTGCTTGTGACGTTAAGATTTTCACTACAGTAGTTCGACCCAGAAAACCGTAAGGTGGGGGTCAACCTCGACATGCATCTTGAAGGGCAAGTAGCAGGTCCTACTGAATGCCAAGATAAAATTCTTTCTCCAGTTAGTGAATGAGTTATATGTCCTATGCGGTTATTGGCAGATGAGATCATAAGTATTTGGCCAAAGAATTGGAGATAGTTGTATTGGATACACGAGAGCTCAGTGATCTCGTTTTGCATTAACTCATACATAGCGTCAAGTACAGATAGGGTTTGACTGACCGTGACCCTATAACTTGATTGGGACATTTGAAAGAAGGGTTTATACGTATACTGGTATTCACGACAGAATGGTTCTTGAATGATCCCAAATCATTCATTCTCAGTTGGGGTACAGTGTAGGCCGCTAGGCTAGCTAGATGGTGCTACTACTCTTTGGTTCCTCCATTGGTAACTGAGATGGACCTATGAGTCGCGTAATAGGATTGACGACCGAATGAATCGAGCTTATTCTCTCTTTATAAATATTAGATAGTGGATATCTAATTTATTGGGATATTGGATGTCTAAATTAATTTATTGGATAAATTAATTTACGGCGTAATGAATTAAATATAATACTGGGTGATTAATTTAATTCATGAATACAATTATTTCTTGGAGAAATTAGTTATGTTATTTTGTATTTAATATGATTAATTAATTAGATTAATTAATTGATATAAATAAATCGGAAGGGAATTGGAGTTTATCTGTTTAGACTCACGGGAGTCCGAAATGAACCGAACTCCCTTACATCTTCAAGTAGCCCCCCCATGTTTTCCACCTAATGTGGTGGAAGACTTAATGATATAATATCTTGATATGTTTTATCATGGGGGACATGAAATCTTGTGATGAATTAAGAATGGGATGTCTTGATTTGTCATGTGAGATGAATCATTTGAAGACAAGGATAAAAGTCTCCTCACCTCACTAATATTGGGATCATAGCGTATCATATATATATATATATATGTAATACCCGGTTGTAATTCAGTCATTATCATTCAGTAATTTCATTCGGTGATTGTCACTCAGTGGATGTTCACTCAATTATAATCATTCATCAATCATGTTCATTCACCGTGTTCACCGTTCGGAAAAACTTCGAGTTGTGTATCGTTATTGTTCATTGTTTCAACTTTCCTCATATGAGTTCGACTTTGTTAGATCACCATTAATTTTTGGTAACTCCAAAAATTCTGAATCTTTGCAATATTATAGAGCATCGAGTTAGATTTCCACTGGTTCAAACGGTGAGTCAATCGGAGTCCGGACGAGAGAGTTATGGTCGTTTTAGCTCACCCGCTCATTTTTCAGTTATTGGCCGATCACTGCCGACCGAACTCGGCCGTGTCGTCCGATACGGCCCGTGCCGTACTCGTACGGAAATGCCGAAGTCTCTGCCCACAGGACTCGACCGTGTCGTCTGGAACTACCGAGTCGAACTCTTCCGGATAAGCCAGAATCGACCGCCCAGACGCCCGACCGTGTTCCAGGACACGGTCGAGTCATGCCGAGTCGCTGTCGGACGGGTCACTATCGGAAGGCCCTCCGCGCCGCGACCGTGTCAAGCAGGACACGGTCGAGTCCCTGCCGGCGCTGCCAAGCGCCGTGCCGATCGGGCACGGCCGTGTCCGACGACGATCAACCCCTATAATTTCGTTTTTTTTGAGCATTTCAGCTCATTTATTCATTCTTTCACCTTCATACGAGAGAGATAGTCTTGAGGGAAAGATTTCTTCATCAATTATCATTTGAGTGTGTATTTTTCATCATCTTCAATCTTTTGGGAAGCTTGGATACTCGATTAAACTCGTGTTCTTCGGATCGAAGTGGTTGGATCTTCAAGAGGTAATTTCTTCAACACCTTGGACTTCGATTTTGTGTTGAGATATGATGTTTTGGACGTTATAATCATGTTATATGAAGGGATATGTATATGATTATGAGTTTGTATAAGGATTCATTGGATTATTGAGGAATTATTCAAGAACACCTTGAATATCGGGTTGAAATTGGGGGTTTTCGATTAATTGTCGTTATAATCATGTTTTCGGATATTCATTTTGGATTATTGATAGTATTCATGAGGTTTTGTGGGTTTGAATCATTCATTGGAAGTTGGTTTCGGATGTAATTGAGTTTTGGTTGTAAACAATTGGAGATTGTTTACAACGCGTTTGTTTTAATGCCCCAATGAGTTTCGGGTATTGTTGTATCGACTTTTGAGTTGGTTGTGATCATGCTTGATTCGTGTATTAAGAGAATTGTTGGTATTTGTGTTGTTCAAGGTTGTTCGAGCGGCCGATAATTTCATTAAGGACGTTGATCGTGGAAGTACCTTCTCGCCTTCGGTTTGAGGCAAGTTTTATACTTGTACTAGTCAATGAGATTAATGTCATCATATATGTGTATGAATGTGTGTATCATTCCGAGACTTAGTCTCTTCATGAATTCATTGATATCAAGAGATCGTTCGATACGATACCTTTCGACATTTATGCCAAATGTTTATTGTTGTTCATTAACGGCCGATTCAAGGCATTGTGATACTCGTTATTAATGTCATTGTCGATAGCCGGCTTGCGGCATCGATGTATCAATTGTTGTTAATATTGATGTCGATCTAAGACATCGTTCAGATCATCGTTATTCATGTTGGGGGTTGTTATTAAAACCATATTGGCCGAATTAAGGCATTGGCTTATTCATTTCTCATCTTCGTCGTTGGTCACTGATTAAAGGTGCCGAGGCATCCTTCGTATCATTGTCATCGATTGGCCGTTCTCAGGCAAATCGAAATGTTCAATTATTCACCATTTCATTGTTATCGATTGACCGTTCTAAGGCAATCGAGGTATTCTAATCATTCATCGTATCATTCGTAGCGATTGGCCATTCTAAGCCAATCGAAGTGCTTACTCATTCATGGATTCATCCGCTACATCATTGTTATCGGTTGGCCATCCTAAGGCAATCGAGGTGTTAAATTGGGACTGTCAAGGACGGTGTCTATCCGTGTGTTACTGTCATCGTGTTGGCCGACTCAAGGCAGCACACTATCATTAATTGTGATACGGCTTCGTGCCGTGGCTTCGGCCCTAATTGTGATACGGCTGGATGCCGTGGCTTCGGCCCTTATTGTGATACGGTTTCGTGCCGTGGCTTCGGCCCTAATTGTGATACGGCTGGATGCCGTGGCTTCGGCCCTTATTGTGATACGGCTTCGTGCCGTGGCCCGGCCCTCATTGATACTGACTTAATGTTTTGACTTCAGGTGTTTGTGATATTTGTTAATTTCCGCTGAACGACTTTCAGGCCTTTTGTAATGTCTTGGTATTTTCATTGGAGCCTTTGGGCATTACGATTCATATTAAATTCAGTTCTGGTTTGGTTCATGTCGTTTAATTCATTGTGGTATTCTGTGATTATGATTCGCCGTTGGGCATTTATGTTCTAACCTGTCGAACAGGTATTAATAGTATGCCGTGGGCATAGTATTTCACGAATGCTCAGTTCTTACCTTGGTTTGTGAGCATCTCGTATTATTATCATCATTGTACCGTTTCGTTATGCCTTTGGATGCATATCATGTTATATATGTATTTGATGTTCATTATCTGGATGACTGACCCCGTGGGGGCGGAACATGCTTTTCATGTTTTAGGTGCTTGCGAGGAGAGAGTTGAGACACAGGGGCATGATGATGGCGACGAGGCATTCGAGCGATACTAGTCTGAGTTGTTCATGTTGGTCAGTCGGTTGGAGTGTTCTTCAGTTGTCAGTCATTGTCATTTTGTATTACCCGAGCAGATGTTCGTGGATGTTGTATTTTTACTCTTGGCCATGTAGGCCCATCGTTGTCGTTGAAATTCCTTATCGGAATATTGTGTCGGATATCATGGTAGGGACTATGATTTTCCCTTGTTGTTTAATTTAATGTATTTTAGTCATGTTCACCTGGTGGATCTCCTGGCGTGGGGTCCACGGCACTGTAATAACCCAATAGGATTTGGGGGTGTTACATAAATGGTATCAGAGATTTGGGTTGTGAAATACCCTGAGATGTGAGTTATGTGGTCCTACCGACACGGTAGTAGTGGGATTGTCAGGTTATGACAATCTAGTCAGTCAGGTTTGGTGAGTCGTAATATTAGTGCGACTGCACGAGTCATTCATTCATGGAGTCGTCGTCAGTGAAGACTAGTATCGCGAGACCTTGAAGCTTCGTATGACCTGTGTAAGGACTCGATTCTCTTTGTGTTCATACATCCATCATGTCATTAATTGTTCATGCTTTGCTGAAACCTATATGTGATATTAGTGTTATGATTGATTCATGACTAATTGTTTTGGAGCACGTGTGACTTGTGTAAGCATTAAGGATCAACTCATTTATCAGTTAATAATTCTCAATCATCATTTTGATCTCATCACTCAGTTAATTCATTCATCACTCAGTCAATAACATTACTCAGATAATTCATTCATCACTCAGTTAATTCATTCATCACTCAGTCAATATCATCACTCAGATAATTCATCCATCACTCAGTTAATTCATTCCTCACTCAGTCAATATCATCACTCAGATAATTCATTCATCAGTCAGTTAATTCATTCATCACTCAGTCAATATCATCACTCACATAATTCATTCATCACTCAGTCAATCTCATCATTCAGTTAATTCATTCATCACTCAGTTGATCTCATTATTCAGTTAATTCATTAATCCTTCAGCCCATCTCACGGTTCAGTTGTTGATCTTGAGGATCGAATTTTCAACCTTGTTAACTTGTTCAAGGTAATCATTTCAGGAATTTCATCAGGCAATCATGTTACCTCATTTGATGTTTCATACGATCTTATCATACTCTGACGTAATGTCGACGATCATTTCATTAAATCATTAATGCATTCATTGTGCGAGAGCGTGTATGCTCATTATTGTCACTATGTAACGTAATCATAATGCAATATTCATGCGGAATCTATAATCATCATGTGACTTTCCTACTTCAGTATGGATAGAGTCACGAGAGGACGCAGGGAAGAGGCGCGGTGCGGGCCGGAACCGGGATCTCGTGTGCATGCCCACGACGAGGGATATCATTAATTCATCAAATAGCGAGGCTACTCATTCATCGAGATAATCATTCACCGTCGAGAGTCGTACTCCGAGAGGCATCTCACGGAAGGTGTTCGGGTTGATCCATTCATATTTATGCGAGGCATGATGGCCCGAGATGACTCGGATGACGCGGATAGTGGAGACCATGCAGACCTCAATGGTTCGTGGTCCACCGCATGAGGATGCAGTGCCATTTCATGGGCCGGAGGAGTGAATCAGATTGTTGGCGATATCTCTCGTCGAGATCGCCTACTTTTGAGGTTCGTCGGAACCGGTGATATTGTTCATTGGCTCGAGCATTTTGATAAACTCTTCGACATGGTTCGATGTCCTAAGAGAGTAAAGTGACAGTAGCGGCTTATTACTTGAGCAAGGGCGCTTATTCGTGGTGGCTTTCTGTGAAACCCATCGATCGTGATTGTATTTGGAGCGAGTTCAAGACTCTCATGTTAGAGAGGTATTACCCGACTCCACTTCGTGAAGCCAAGTTGTCACAAGTTTTGAACCCCGAATCCGTTGAGGACGAGGGTGTTATTGTCATTGCTGAGAAGTTTCAGGGACTACTTCAGTTCGCTTCGTCAATTATCCGTACTGAGGCGGATAAAATTAAGTATTTTAGCAAGAGGCTAAATCCGCAGTTGAGGATGCAGTTGTTCAATCACAATTGTAATTCACTTAGTGAGTTCATCGGGAAGGCTCTTGGAGCAGAGCTTCTGATCAAGGAGCTTACTCGAAGCATCCTTGATTTCTTGGTGAAAGGACTAGAATGCCGGCTCGTTCGGAGGGACATCGGGCTCAGACGTCCAAGTCGTTTTCTAGTCGTCTTCGTCTTTGGGAAAGCATCTTCCTCTCGGGCGACGAGTTCGACCGTTGTTTGCTTAAGCGTGATTCAGCGAGTCACGTTAGCACCCGGTGTACGGTGCCGGCTATTGTTTGTTTTACGTGTGGGAGCGGGGACACCGCGGAAATACTGCAGGGGTTCTAGAGCCAGTAAATCTCAAGAGGGCTCAAGGGCCTCGAGAGACTTCGTTACTCCAGCCCGTACATCATCCAAGGGACCCTATCAGGCTTCGAGAGCCCGAGGTAAGGACATTCATCACCGGTTTGAACAAGTTAATTCTTGTTCGTTAATAGTATAATCATTCATTTCGTTGTCGTTCATTCATTCATATAATTCATTCATCATACATCAATCATGTTGGGACTTGTCATCATGGAACTAATCATTCAATTCACGAGGAACAACGGTTCCAATAATTTCACTTGATCTATCACTCATGACGTTATTAATTCACCTTGGTGAGTCATTCTTAATCCTGGTCGAATTTATAGTCATTTATCATTCACCATTCATTTTAGTCACTTTCATTCTCGTGACCTTCTGAGATCATAGTTAGCGGAGAGTTCATCGTCGGATATACCTCTAATCGTTGAGGTACCGAGTCGAGGTATTTTCCGTTTCGGAAGACGGGGGAAGTTGAGTCCGAGATTCATTGGACCGTTTGAAATTTTGCATCGAGTAGGCGAGTTAGCTTATCGATTGGCTTTGCCTCCGGCATTGAGCCGAATTCATAATGTGTTTCACATCTCTCAGTTGCGGAAGTATGTTGCCGACCCGAGTCACATACTTCAGTTCGACGAAATCGAGATCGCGGATGATCATTCGTACGAGGAGCGTCCTGTACGAGTGTTGGAGTGGCGAATCAAACAGTTGAGGAAAAAGATGATCCCTTTGGTCAAGATTCAGTGGTCTAGACACGGAGTCGAAGAGGCTACTTGGGAAACCGAGGATAGTATGCGGGAGAATTATCCCGAGTTGTTTGACCCTTAGTTTCGGGGACGAAACTCTTTTAAGGGGGGGTGTATGTAATACCCGGTTGTAATTCAGTCATTATCATTCAGTAATTTCATTCGGTGATTGTCACTCAGTGAATTTTCACTCAATTATAATCATTCATCAATCATGTTCATTCACCGTGTTCACCGTTTGGAAAAACTTCGAGTTGTGTATCGTTATTGTTCATTGTTTCAACTTTCCTCATATGAGTTTGACTTTGTTAGATCACCATTAATTTTTGGTAACTCCAAAAATTCTGAATCTTTGCAATATTATAGAGCATCGAGTTAGCTTTCCATTGGTTCAAACGGTGAGTCAATCGGAGTCCGGACGAGAGAGTTATGGTCGTTTTAGCTCACCCGCTCATTTTTCAGTTATTGGCCGATCACTGCCGACCGAACTCGGCCGTGTCGTCCGACACGGCCCGTGCCGTACTCGTCCGGAAATGCCGAAGTCTCTGCCCACAGGACTCGACCGTGTCGTCTGGCACGACCGAGTCGAACTCTTCCGGATAAGCCAGAATCGACTGCCCAGACGCCCGACCGTGTTCCAGGACACCGTCGAGTCATGCCGAGTCGCTGTCGGACGGGTCACTATCGGAAGGCCCTCCGCGCCGCGACCGTGTCAATCAGGACACGGTCGAGTCCCTGCCGTCCAATGCGCGCCGCGACCGTGCCGATCGGCACGGGCCGTGTCCGACAGACAGTCAACCCCCTATAATTTCGTTTTTTTGAGCATTTCAGCTCATTTCTTCATTCTTTCACCTTCATACGAGAGAGAGAGTCTTGAGGGAAAGATTTCTTCATCAATTATCATTTGAGTGTGTATTTTTCATCATCTTCAATCTTTTGTGAAGCTTGGATACTCGATTAAACTCGTGTTCTTCGGATCGAAGTGGTTGGATCTTCAAGAGGTAATTTCTTCAACACCTTGGACTTCGATTTTGTGTTGAGATATGATGTTTTGGACGTTATAATCATGTTATATGAAGGGATATGTATATGATTATGAGTTTGTATAAGGATTCATTGGATTATTGAGGAATTATTCAAGAACACCTTGAATATCGGGTTGAAATTGGGGGTTTTCGATTAATTGTCGTTATAATCACGTTTTCGGATATTCATTTTGGATTATTGATAGTATTCATGAGGTTTTGTGGGTTTGAATCATTCATTGGAAGTTGGTTTCGGATGTAATTGAGTTTTGGTTGTAAACAATTGGAGATTGTTTACAACGCGTTTGTTTTAATGCCCCAATGAGTTTCGAGTATTGTTGTATCGACTTTTGAGTTGGTTGTGATCATGCTTGATTCGTGTATTAAGAGAATTGTTGGTATTTGTGTTGTTCAAGGTTGTTCGAGCGGCCGATAATTTCATTAAGGACGTTGATCGTGGAAGTACCTTCTCGCCTTCGGTTTGAGGCAAGTTTTATACTTGTACTAGTCAATGAGATTAATGTCATCATATATGTGTATGAATGTGTGTATCATTCCGAGACTTAGTCTCTTCATGAATTCATTGATATCAAGAGATCGTTCGATACGATACCTTTCGGCATTTATGCCAAATGTTTATTGTTGTTCATTAACGGCCGATTCAAGGCATTGTGATACTCGTTATTAATGTCATTGTCGATAGACGGCTCGCGGCATCGATGTATCGATTGTTGTTAATATTGATGTCGATCTAAGACATCGTTCAGATCATCGTTATTCATGTTGGGGGTTGTTATTAAAACCATATTGGCCGAATTAAGGCATTGGCTTATTCATTTCTCATCTTCGTCGTTGGTCACCGATTAAAGGTGACGAGGCATCCTTCGTATCATTGTCATCGATTGGCTGTTCTCAGGCAAATCGAAATGTTCAATTATTCACCATTTCATTGTTATCGATTGACCGTTCTAAGGCAATCGAGGTATTCTAATCATTCATCGTATCATTCGTAGCGATTGGCCATTCTAAGCCAATCGAAGTGCTTACTCATTCATGGATTCATCCGCTACATCATTGTTATCGGTTGGCCATCCTAAGGCAATCGAGGTGTTAAATTGGGACTGTCAAGGACGGTGTCTATCCGTGTGTTACTGTCATCGTGTTGGCCGACTCAAGGCAGCACACTATCATTAATTGTGATACGGCTTCGCCGCGCTTCGCCCTAATTGTGATACGGTGGATCCGTGGCCCGGCCCTTATTGTGATACGGCTTCGTGCCGTGGCTTCGGCCCTAATTGTGATACTGGTGGATGCCGTGGCCGGCCCTTATTGTGATACGGCTTCGTGCCGTGGCTTGACCCTCATTGATACTGACTTGGCTGTTTGACTTCAGTGTTTGTGATATTTGTTAATTTCCATTTGAGCGACTTTCGTGCCTTTTGTAATGTCTTGGTATTTTCATTGGAGCCTTTGGGCATTACGATTCATATTAAATTCAGTTCTGGTTTGGTTCATGTCGTTTAATTCATTGTGGTATTCTCGTGATTATGATTCGGCCGTTGGGCATTTATGTTCTAACTGTCGAGCAGGTATTAATAGTATGCCGTGGGCATAGTATTTCACGAATGCTCGATTCTTACCTTGGTTTGTGAGCATCTCGTATTATTATCATCATTGTACCGTTTCGTTACGCTTTGGATGTATATCATGTTATACATGTATTTGATGTTCATTATCTGGATGGCCCGACCAGTGGGGGCGGAACATGTTTTTCATGTTTTAGGTGCTTGAGGAGAGAGTTGAGACACGGGGGCATGATGATGGTGACGAGGCATTCGGCGATACTAGTCCGAGTTGTTCATGTTGGTCGATCGGTTGGAGTGTTCTTGATTTGTCGTCATTGTCATTTTGTATTACCCGGCGGATGTTCGTGGATGTTGTATTTTTACTCTTGGCCATGTAGGCCCATCGTTGTCGTTGAAATTCCTTATCGGAATATTGTGTCGGATATCATGGTAGGGACTATGATTTTCCCTTGTTGTTTAATTTAATGTATTTTAGTCATGTTCGCCTGGTGGATCTCCTGGCGTGGGGTCCACGGCACTGTAATAACCCAATAGGATTTGGGGGTGTTACAATATATATATATATATATATATATATATATAGAGAGAGAGAGAGAGAGAGAGAGACTTTGAGTTCAACACTCATCTTCATCTTCTTCATTCACTTCTACATTTTTCTTAGAGAAAAATTGAGGGAAAATATTGAGAGTAATTTTAATAAACATACCTGGAGTATATTCATCAATTCAAAGAGCTTCATCATCCAATTCTAGCCGTAACCTTAGAGGTTAATTGGGTGATTGTCATTCCGATCGTTTCTCCGGCGCGTGGCAAGTAGAGACACGGTGTTTTCGGCGTTGGATCATTCAAGAGCTTGACGAATCGGATTCGTGGAAAGATCAATTAAAGTTTGGGGAATCGCATACGTGGAGTACACCATCTAATCAACAGAATACGAGGGTATGATTTCGAATCTTCCTTTGTTTCATTTCAATATTCATATATACGTAGCTTGATCGATCCTCTTAAGGGATTCAGATCGAATTAGATTCGTATGTTGCTTCTGTTGTGCCTTCATTTTAGGCACCGAATCCCAACAGTGGTATCAGAGCGTAGGTCTTGCGATCGATGTATACGATATTTAGCATTTGTAATGTTTGATTGGATGTTCTTATGATTTGGAATCATAATCGTATTAATCGTTGATTTTATATTGTTCATCTAAAACATTTTTTCATGATTTTATGTTACAATATAAATCTGTTTTTCTTTTGAAAAACTGATTTAAATGTATAATATAAAGATTAGAAAAATATTATTTTTGGAATCGGGGTGGAAAAATGAGCCGAAAACGTAAACGGACCCAACAGCTTGGAGCTGTCCGGGCACTGCCATGCGGTCGGGCCCTGTGGACCGCATTCTGGCCCTGTTCCGGCCATGCTCGGCAGCGTGCCGGCCGCTGCCAGGCAGTGGTTGCGATCCAGGCCGGCCCTGCTCAGCAGCCTGCTAGGCAGTGCCCCGGGTTTGTCCCGACCGTATTTTTCGACTCTATTTTTATATTTCATTCGATGATTATTCCCACAAATTAAATTGGTTATAATTTGACTAAGATATAATTATGGTAATTTTATTTTTAGGGGGATTATTTCAATAGAATATTTTCTCGTTCGGAACAAGTTAAAATTAACGGTTGTTTGAAATTAATTGGATTAATTCGTTTGGATGGATTAATTGATATTGATTGGATCAATATTTATATTAATTATGAATGCCATTTATTTAATACGTTTGATGCATTATTTTTGAATGGTGATGTGGTTCATGGACCTAGTTTTGAATCGTTCCATTTTATTCGATTGGGTTCTAAAGGCCGTTTTGAGCCTATTTATTTTACTAGAAGAATTTGTATGGGATGCAATTTCTCAAATGTAAAATTTATATGTAATGAAGAAGACCGGAGGAAGATCCGTTCGAGAAGACGAAGATTCAAGACCGAAGACTTGTAATTAGATTACGAAGTTTTTGATTCTAGGAACGGTTCATGAACTACATGTTGGTAGCAACTAGGTTGTGAATGATTATTCATATGGTATGAATGCACAAATGCGCTTAAATGAATTAATGTGCAAAGTGTAACATTAATCGCGAAAATTCTCCCATGACAACTTATTAAGTTTAAAAGGTTTCAAGGTTTTCCTTCCCTCCATCGAGCTTTTGGAAAATTGAAATCCAAACCGGATGTGCTATGCTTCCGAGTTATCGGGGTAGTCATTCGGGGAGGATGGATAAATTACCGGGAGCGCATTGGATGCCTTCGGTTGTAGCAAATTTTATCCCTAGAAACCTTTTTGGTTGCCGGATAAGATTCAATTGTGAAACTGATTTGCGTCGATGGTATAACCTTAACTTGTTCACGAACCATAGAAATCGTATAGGTTGAGGGGAGTGAATAAGGAGAAAAGGAAGATTGAATCATCCATTAAATGTGTTGGTGTTGGACATCACTTTATGAAAATTAATAGACTAGAAACCTGTTCGGTGGCCCTCTATTAAAATTTATAAAGAACTCGATCATCATTATGAAGTAATGCGAACAATACTTTCGGCTTTCACATGGGAGTGTGTTATTCCGATAAAAATAGTGGGAGGTGGGTAAAAGAATAGAAAAGGCCTTAATTCTATACTCAGATTATAATTGAATGAGTCACTAATAAATTTATCGTACTTAATGCAGGTAAACATAACTCTCGATATGACAATGAACCCACTCGCTATACTACTCGAAAAGAACACCTTAAGTGGCCCTAACTTTGTGGACTGGCTCCGCAACCTGATGATAGTCCTCAGTATAGAGGCACTGGTATATGTCTTGGAGGCGGACATTCCGGCGCCTCCGGTGTGGACTAGAGCCAATCAAGAAGAAATTGAAAACCACGAAAAGTAGGTTAAGGATGACATAAAAGTCCGTGGTTATATTATTGCTTCTATGTCCAATGAGCTTCAGAGAGCCGATGAGAAAATGACTTCTGCTAGGCAGATTTTATCTCACTTAACCGAGCTTTATGGTGAGCACAGTCGAACTGCTAGATATGAGATATCTAAAGAGCTTTTCTGTGCTAGGATGAAGGAAGGTGAGAAGGTTGGGGACCACGTCCTAAAAATGATCTCTATGATCGAGAGATTGGAGGCTCTTGATTTTAAGATGGATACTTCTCTTCAGACCGACCTTATCCTACAGTCTCTTCCTGATTCCTTCTCACATTTTGTTATTGTTGGAATTCGGTGCCTAAATCAAAGGCCCAGCGGAAGCAGTAAAACAAAAATTAATTCGATCCGAATCCCTACGAGAATCGATCGAGCTATGTATATATGAATATATAAACGAAAATACAAGAGATGTAAGAAACTCACCCTTGTAGTCCGTTGATTAAATGGATTCCTTCTCTTGAGCTATTCCCCAAGCTTTAGTTGTATATCCCTACGATCCAATGTGCTCCAAGCCCTTGGATGATCCAACGTCGAAAATACAATGCCTCTACTTGCCACGCGTGGGAAAAACGAACGGGATGACGATCACCTTGCTATCCTCTAAGGATACGGCTAGAGCTAGGATGATGAAGCTTTTGATTATTACACTCTAAGTGTATAAATCACACTCTCTCAATGAATATATTGATTTTTTCCAAGAACAATCAAGAAGTGAAATGAGGAAGATGAAGACTATGAAAAGGAACTCTTTTCTCTCTCTCTCTCTCTTACTAAACCTCATGTATGAAGTGGAGCAAGTCTTCATTATATTCTTCCAGCATTATCTCCTCAAATCTCCTTTACCATAAAATAATAGATATGATATCTCACAAGTCATAAGTCCTTCACAAGACTAAGACCAAGGTAAGGAATCAAGGTGGGGGCAGCCTCTAGAAGGAATCGGACGAGTTTGGTTCGTTTCGGACTCCCGTGAGTCCAAACAGATAAACTCTAATTCCATTACGATGTATTTATATCAATTAATTAATCCAATTAATTAATCATATCAAATACATAATAACATAGTTAATTTCTACAAGAAATAATTAGATTCTTGAATTAAATTAATCACCTAGTAATTTATTTAATTCATTAGGCCGTAAATTAATTTATCCAATTAATCAATTTAGACATCCAATGTCCCAAATTAGATATCCAATATCTAATATTCATTATGAGATAATAAGCTCATTTCAGTCCGTCGTCAATCCTATTGCGCGACTCGGTAGGTCCGTCTAAGTCAGCAGTGGGAGGAACCAACGAGTAGTAGCACCACCTAGCCAGCCTGGCGGCCTACACTGTACCCCAACTGAGAACGAATGATTGGGATCATTCAAGAATCATTCTGTCGTGAATACCAGTATACGTATTAACCCTTCTTTCAAATGTCCCGATCAAGTTATAGGGTCACGGTCAGTCAAACCCTATATGTACTTGACGATATGCACGCGTTAATGCAAATCGAGATCATCAAGCTCTCGTGTATCCAATACAACTAGCTCCAATACTTTGGCCAAAGACTTATGATCTCATCTGCCAATAACCGCATAGGACATATAACCCGCTCACTAGCGGGAGAAAGAATTCTATCTTAGTATTCAGTAGGACCTGCTACTTGCCCGTCAAGATGCACGTCGAGGTTGACCCCCGCCTCCCAGTTTATAGGGTCAAACTACTCTAATGAAAATCTTGACGTCACAAGCACATCCCTACTCAATCCTCAAGTCGAAGGTTCACGAATACCTATCACAACCTTTCGATTCCATCATTGATTGTCCCGTAGTGAAATCCGCGTGACGAATCGAGGGTGAGTCGGTTCGAGTATACTAATCCAATTAGCATACCTATAATGTGTGCTCCCACTAACCATTAGTGTTCGACAGGCACTCTCCATATCAAAGAACATGTCATACAAGTCTTCACATAAACTTAACGCCCAGTCAAGATTCATCGACTTGCGAACGATTAAGTATTTGAGCTATAAACGTTTCGAGTGCCGACCCCTTTATCCAATAAGGAGTGGCACGTTTTGCTCTTAAATACACATAGTAGTTTCTATATGTATATTTACGAGTTAGGAATGCCAGTAACTACCAGTAAATAAAGAAACATCCATTGCCTTATATTTTACATAATTACAAGTACAATGCCCTCACTCAACATCCTCTGAGTGGCATTTGAGGGCATACTCCTAACAATATCCCACTTGCACTCAAAGCCACACACTATGGTATCTAATACCCATGTTCTCCAGATGACGCTCCAAGCTATTATGAGAAAGTGGCTTGGTCAGTGGATCAGCGACGTTGTCGTCCGACTCTACTATGTTAAGCACAATATATCCCTTATGAACAAATTCTCTTACGAGATGATACTTCCTCTCAATATGTTTGGTGCTGTTATGAAACCTCGGCTCCTTGGCCTGCGCTACAGCTCCATCATTGTTGAAGTACAGCGGAACAAGCAGCTCAGCACATGGTATCACTTGAAGTTCTCCTAGAAACTTATTAATCCAGAATCCTTCCTTGGAAGCCTCCGAGGCTGCTTGATACTCAGCCTGACAGGTGGAATCAGCAGTCGCGCTTTGCTTGGCGCTATGCCAAGATACTGCTCCTCCATTAAGAGTAAATATGTAGCCAGAAGTAGACATCGAGTCGTCCTTCTGTCCTTGGAAGTCCGAATTAGTGAATCCCACCACATCCAATTCTCCACCGCCATACATCAGAACCATATCTCTAGTCCTTCTTAAGTACTTGAGAACGTTCTTTACGACAGTCCAATGTTCCCAACCTGGGTTTGCCTGAAACCTACTCACCACGTTTACAACATGCACAATGTCAGGTCTCGTACACAACATAGCATATATAAGGATAGCCACGGCGGAAGCATATGGTATATTACTCATCTCCCTCCGTTGTTCCTCACCCTGAGGACACATCTTCGAGGTGAGTTTTATTCCATATCGCATAGGAAGGAACCCTCTTTTAGAATCATCCATATTAAACCGCTTTAAGATCTTATCTATATAGAGGGCTTGGGAAAGACCTATTGTTCTCTTAGCTCTATCCCGGTAGAGCCGAATACCAAGAATATAGGTTGCTTCTCCCAAGTTTTTCATGGAAAAATTACTCGAAAGCCAAGCTTTCACTGAACTGAGCATTCCCACATCATTTCCTATTAGTAGAATGTCATCCATATATAGTACTAAGAATGCAATCTTGCTCCCACTAACCCTCTTGTATGCACAAGGTTCCTCTTCATTTTGCACGAAGTCAAACTCTTTGACCGCCTCGTCAAAACGAAGGTTCCAACTACGCGATGCTTGCTTCAGTTCATAAATGGAACGCTGAAGCTTGCACACTTTCTGAATATCGACTTCGGACACAAAGCCTTTAGGCTGCTCCATATAGATTTCCTCCTCGAGGAATCCATTAAGGAAAGCCGTCTTTACATCCATTTGCCATATCTCATAATCGGGGTAGGCAGCTATAGAAAGCATCATGCGAATAGACTTGATCATGGCTACGGGCGAGAAGGTATCATGGTAATCGATCCCTTCTCTTTGGGTATAACCCTTTTCCAGAAGCCTGGCCTTATAGGCGTCAACCTTGCTATCTCCATCAGTCTTTCTATTGTAGATCCATTTGTTCCCAATAGGCACTATGCCCTTGGTGCGGTCTACTAGAGTCCAGACCTGATTGACATACGTCGAGTCTATCTCAACTTCCATAGCTTCACGCCATTTCGCGAAGTCTACATCCACCATCGCTTGGTCATAGGTCGTTGGGTCGGTCTCTTGGCTATCACTTGGAACCTCATGGAGACCCAGCTCCTCCAAGTGCACAAGCCCATACCTCTCAGGTAAATGAGACACCCTACTAGACCTACGAGGTGGTTGTACTTGTGTTTCAAAAGGTTCAATTCCAGTTTCTTGCACAGGTTTCTCCCAAAGAGTTTCATTGTATTCTTCTAAAGAAATACTTCTACCTACTCCACCTTCCTGAATGAATTCATCTTACAGGAAGTGTGCTTGTAAAGCAACAACGATCTTTCGATCTTCGGGCATGTAGAATAGATACCCAATCATCTTAGACGGGAATCCAATGAAACGTCCCTTCGCGAACCTAGCTTCCAACTTTTCCACCTTAGTCTTCTTGACATAGGCGGGACATCCCCAAATCCTAATATAATTAAGACTTGGTTTCCTGCCCTCCCACATCTCATGTGGAGTTTTAGGAACAGATTTGAAAGGACATCTGTTCAAGATGTAAGCGGCAGTCAGGAGTGTATACCCCCACAGGTTAATTGGTAAATCAGTATATCCTAGCATGGAATGGACCATGTTCAACAAGGTCTGGTTCCTTGTTTCTGACACACCATTTAACTGAGGAGTACCTAGAGGTGTTAGTTGTGAAACAAGTAGGAAAGGGATCCGATCCTAATGGACCCATAAATCCATCTTTTTCCATCTTGTAAACCTTGGTCTGACTAACATGACCAAGTATTATATGCCATTTTAAAACTTGATTGGTTTCATCCCTACCACGTTTTCTAGTCATAGTATTCACAACTACTTTGTTGCTGAGATTTAGATGATACAATCCATTTAACAATGCAGCAGTATCCACTAGTTTATTTCTGAAATATATTTTGCAGGAACCATCACCAATGAAAAATGAAAAGCCTTTTCGGTCCATGACCGAAATGGATACAATATTTTTATGCCCTTGGGCAAAACAAGTACATCTTCTAAAGTCAAAAGAAAGCCGGATTCTAAACCCAAAAGAAGTGATCCTTTGTCGGTCGCCTCGACACTATGCCCGCTTCCGACTATGATCATAACTTCTCCAGCTCCAAGCTTTCTAATTTGTTCTAGATCCTGATTCACGGTACAAATATGAGAACTAGCACCAGAATCTAGTATCCAGGAAGTATAAAATACAGTAGCAGAACAATTTGTTTCCAAAACTAAAGTTCTGTACCTGAAGTGCTATGAAGAATAGGACACTCTCTATCCCAGTGGCCCAGCTCACCGCACTTGAGACAAGCGTCTTTCTTCTTGCTCTTTGGAACCGTTAGGGCCTTGCCCTTGAAGTCCTTGAAATGTGGTCCAGTCTGTTTCTTGGTCTTTTTCTTCTTGTTCTTAGACCTCCGAGGTCCAGAAGAAATCACAAGAGTAGACTCCTTCATCTGCGGAGTCTTCATCTAAGACTGAGCGGTCACAAGTTTGTTCATCAGCCCAGCTAAATTACATGCAATCTCATTGCAGTTGAAGTTCATAACAAACTGTGAGAAGGAATCCGGGAGAAACTGTAGGATAAGGTCGGTTTGGAGAGAAGTATCCATTTTAAAATCAAGAGCCTCCAATCTCTCGATCATGGATATCATTTTGAGGACGTGTTCCCCAACCTTCTCACCTTCCTTCATCCTTGCACCGAACAATTGCTTGGATATCTCATATCTAGCAATTCTGCTATGCTCACCATAAAGCTCGGTTAAGTGATATAGAATCTGCCTAGCAGAAGTCATTTTCTCATGAGCTCTCTGAAGCTCATTTGACATAGAAGCCATCATGTATGCACGGACTTTTATGTCATCCTTAAGCCACTTTTCGTGGTTTTCGATTTCTTCCTGATTAGCTCTGGTCCGCACAGGAGGCACTGGAATATCCATCTCCAAGACGTATCCCAGTGCCTCTATACTGAGGACAATCATCAGATTGCGGAGGCAGTCCACAAAGTTAGGTCCAATCAGGGTGTTCTTCTCGAGTAGAATTGCGAGTGGATTAATTGTCATATTCAGAGTTATGTCTGCATTAAGTATAACAGATTAATTAGTGACTTGTTATATTATGATCTGAGTATAGAATTAAGGTCTTTTCTATTATTGTTACCAAGCTCCCACTATTTTTATCGGAATAACACACTCCCATGTGAAATCCGGAAGTATCGTCGCTCTACTTCATAGTGGTGATCGAGTTCTTTATAAATCTTAATAGAGGGCAACCGAACAGGTTTCTAGTCTATTAATTTTCATAAAGTGGTGTCCAACACCAACCCATCTAATGGATGATTCGATCTTCTTTTTCCCCTTGTTCACTCCCCTCAACCTTTACGGTTTCTATGGTTCGTGGACAAGTTATGTTTATACCATCGACGCAAATTAGTTTCATAATTGAATCTTATCCGGCAACCTATCAGGTTTCTAGGGATAAAATTTGCTCCATCCAAAGGCATCCAATGTGCTCCCGGTAATTTATCTGTTCTTCACAAACGACTACCCCGATAACTCGGAAGCATAGCACATCCGGTTTGGATTTCAATTTCCCGAAAGCTTGATGGAGGGAAGGAAAACCTTGAAACCTTATAAACTTAATAATTTGTTGTGGGAGAATTTTCGCGATTAACGTTACACTTTGCACATTAATCATTTAAGCGCATTTGTGGCATTCATACGATATGAAACAACCATTCACAACCTAGTTGCTACCAACATGTGGTTCATGGACCGTTCCTAGAAAACAAAAACTCCGTAATCAAATTACATGTCTTCGTCTTGAATCTTCGTCTTCTCGAACCAGATATTCCTCCGGTCTTCGTCATTACATATAAATTTTACATTAAAAATTGCATCCTAGATACAAATATTTCTAGTAAAATAAATAGGCTCAAAACGGCCTTTACAACCTAACCGAATAAAACGAACGATTCAAAACTAAGTCCACGAACCACATCCCCATTCAAAATCATTCATCCAATAAATAATATATAAATGGAAAGGGTAGAGATATATTGATCCAATCAACAATACGAACCGATCCAATCGATTCACACAATCCATAATATGAAAAATGCTCAAAATAATTCGGTCGATCACAATTATTCCAATAAATCAATTTTCCCTTATAAAATGAAATACCATATATTATTTTAATCATATTAAATCCAAATTAAAAAGTGTGAAATCAACTTTTAGGAATATACAAAGAAAACAAGCCCGAAACGAGTTTGAAAGGGGCTGGACCGCGCCCGAAAAACCCACCGGGCAGCAGGTAGGGCTGCCCAGCAGCCCTGGGCCGCGGCCTCCTGAGCCCTGGGCCGTGGATCCCAGTCCAGTAACCAATAAGTGGGCTGCAACAGCCCTGGGTCGCGGCCCCCGAGCCCTGGGCCGCGGCCCCCTTCTTCCGGACCACTCCCGGACCGTCCAACTGTAATTCGGGGCTAGTTTTTCGACCGGATATCCAATATCTATATTTTCTAACATTAATATCTTCAATATAAATCACATTTACCCGAAATTAAAGATTTATATTTAGACATAAACTAACGAAAAATACAACTAGAACGAACGAAAAACATATACCACGATTATGACTAGTAAATGATTCTAAATCATTCACCATCTAATCAAGCATTCTAAATGCCAATATCGTATATACGATCGCAAGACCTATGCTCCGATACCACTGTTGGGATTCGATGCCTAAATCGAAGGCCCAACGGAAGGGGTAAAATAAAAATTAATTCGATCCGAACCCCTACGAGGATCGACCGAGCTACGTATATACGAATATATAAATGAAAACGCAAGAGATGTAAGAATCTCACTCTTGTAGTCCGTTGGTTAAATGGATGCCTTCTCTGGAGCTATTCCCCAAGCTTTAGTTGTATATCCCTACGATCCAATGTGCTCCAAGCCCTTGGATGATCCAACGTGGAAAATATAACGCATCTACTTGCCACGCGCCGGAGAAACAAACAGGATGACGATCACCATACTATCCTCCAAGGATACGGCTAGAGCTAGGATGATGAACCTTTTGATTATAACACTCTAAGTATATAAATCACACACTCTGAACGAATATATTGATTTTTCCCAAGAACAATCAAGAAGTGAAATGAGGAAGATGAAGACTATGAAAAGGAACTCTTTTGTCTCTCTCTCTTACTAAACCTCACGTATGAAGCACCAAGTGATGAAGTGGAGCAAGTCTTTATTATATTCTTCCAACATTATCTCCTCAGATCCCCTTTACCATAAAATAAGAGACATGATATCTCTCAACTCATAAGTCCTTCATCAACCAAATCAAGACTAAGACCAAGGTCAGGAATCAAGGTGGGGGCTGCCTCTAGAAGGAATCAGACGAGTTTGGTTCGTTTCGGACTGCCGTGAGTCCAAATAGATAAACTCTAATTCCGTTCCGATATATTTATATCAATTAATTAATCCAATTAATTAATCATATATGCATAATAACATAATTAATTTCTCCAAGAAATAATTATATTCATGAATTGAATTAATCACCAAGTAATTTATTTAATTCATTAGCCCGTAAATTAATTTATCCAATAAATCAATTTAGACATCCAATTTCCAAAATTAGATATCCAATATCTAATATTCATTATGAGATAATAAGCTCATTTCATTCCGTCATCAATCCTATTGCGCGACTCGGTAGGTC
This sequence comes from Orobanche coerulescens, assembly GCA_033398695.1. Classification (NCBI taxonomy): domain Eukaryota; kingdom Viridiplantae; phylum Streptophyta; class Magnoliopsida; order Lamiales; family Orobanchaceae; genus Orobanche; species Orobanche coerulescens. Next base: position 130,741,225 of record CM065806.1, on the reverse strand, counting down.
CGTCTCAGTCAGCAGTGGGAGGAACCAAAGAGTAGTAGCACCACCTAGCCAGCCTGGCGGCCTACACTGTACCCCAACTGAGAACGAATGATTGGGATCATTCAAGAACCATTCTGTTGTGAATACTAGTATACGTATAAACCCTTCTTTCAAATGTCCCGATCAAGTTATAGGGTCACGGTCAGTCAAACCCTATCTGTACTTGACGCTATGCATGCGTTAATGCAAATCGAGATCACCGAGCTCTCGTGTATCCAATACAACTAGCTCCAATGCTTTGGCCAAAGACTTATGATCTCATTTTCCAATAACCGCATAGGGCATATAAACCGCTCACTAACGGGAGAAAGAATTCTATCTTGGTATTCAGTAGGACCTGCTACTTGCCCGTCAAGATGCACGTCGAGGTTGAGCCCTGCCTCCCGGTTTACAGGGTCGAACTACTCTAATCAAAATCTTGACGTCACAAGCACATCCCTAATAAATCCTCAAGTCGAAGGTTCACGAATACCTATCACAACCTTTCGATTCCGTCATTGACTGTCCCGGTGTGAAATCCGTGTGACAAATCGAGGGTAAGTCGGTTCGAGTATTCTAATCCAATTAGCATACCTATAACGTGTGGTCCCACTAACCATTAGTGTTCGATAGGCACTCTCCATGTCAAAGAACACGTCATACAAGTCTTCACATATACTTAATGCCCAGTCAAGTTTCATCGACTTGCGAACGATTAAGTATTTGAGCTATAAACCATTCCAGTGCCGACCCCCTTATCCAATAAGGAGTGGAATGTTTTGCTCTCAAATACATGAACTAGTTTCTATATGTATATTTATGAGTTAGGAATGCCAGTAAGTAAACATCCATTGCCTTATATTAATGATTTACATAATTACAAGTGCAATGCCCTCACTCAACATCCTCTGAGTGGCATTCGAGGGCATACTCCTAACAGTTATGAATTTCAACTGCAATGAGATTGCTTGCAATTTAGCAGGGTTGATGAACAAACTGGTAACCGCTCAGTCTCAGATGAAGACTCCGCGGCTGAAGGAGTCTGCCCTTGTGATTTCTTCTGGACCTCGGAGGTCCAAGAAGAAGAAGAAAAAGACCAAGAAGCAGATGGGACCACAAATCAAGGATCTTAAAAGTAAGGGCAAGGACCCAATGGTTCCAAAGAGCAAGAAGAAGGACTAATGTCTCAAATGCGGTGAGCTAGGCCATTGGGCTAGAGACTGTCCGATTCTTCATGGCACTTCATGTACAAAACTTTTAGTTTTGGAAACAAATTGTTCTGCTACTATATTTTCTACTTCTTGGATACTGGATTCAGGTGCTAATTCTCACATTTGTACCGTGAATCAGGATCTGGAATAAAGTAGGAAGCTTGGAGCTGGGGAAGTGATGATTACTTTCGGAAGCGGACATAGTGTCGAAGCAACTGACATAGGATCACTTCTTTTGGATTTATCCGGCTTTGTTTTGACTTTAGTTGATGTACTTGTTTTGCCCAAGGGGCATAAAAATGTTGTATCCATTCCGGTCATGGATCGGAAAGGCTTTTCATTTTTCATTGGTGATGGTTCCTGCAAAATTTATTTTAGAAATAAACTAGTAGGCACTGCCACATTGTTAAATGGACTGTATCATCTAAGCCTTAGTAACAAAGTTGTTGTGAATACTATGAATAAGAAGCATGGTACGGATGAAAATAATCAATTTTTAAAATGGCATCTTAGACTTGGTCATGTTGGTCAGACCAAGGTTTACAATATGGGTCCATTGGGATCGGATCCCTTTCCTACTTGTTAATCTTACCCTAAAGATAAAATGACTAAGTTCCCCTTCACAGAGTCATTTGAAAGAGCCGCTGATAAACTAGGATTAATCCATACCGACATATATGGTGCTTTGGAAGCAGCACGTGATGGATATCAATATTTCATTACATTTAAAGATGATCATACTAGGTATGGTTATGTATACTTAATGAAATATAAATCCGAGGCCTTTGAAAAATTCCAGGAATTTAAGGCCCTAGTCGAGAAACAAACTAGAAACCATATCAGAGCACTTCGGTCGGACCGAGGTGCGAGTATATGAGTATGGAGTTTGATGAGTTCCTTAAGGAACATGGAATAGTATCACAACTAACACCTCCAGGAACTCCTTAGTTAAATGGTGTGTTGGAAAGAAGGAATCAATCCTTGTTGGACATGGTTCGTTCCATGCTTAGTTACACCGACTTACCGATTTACCTGTGGGGTTATGCACTCCTGACTGCTGCTTATGTCTTAAACAGATGTCCTTCCAAGTCCGTTCCTTAAACTCCACATGAGATGTGGGAGAGCAGGAAACCAAGTCTTAATCACATTAAGATTTGGGGATGTCCCGCCTATGTCAAGAAGACTAAGGTGGAAAAATTGAAAGCAAGGTCTGTGAAGGGACGTTTCATTAGATTCCCATCTGGGACGATGGGTTATCTATTGTACATGCCCGAAGATCGAAAGATCATTGTTGCTTTGCAAGCACACTTCCTGGAAGATGAGTTCATTCAGGAAGGCGGAGCAGGTATAAGTATTTCTTTGGAAGAATACAATGAAACTCCTCAGGAGACACATGTACAAGAAGTTGGAACCGAACCTTCTAAAACACAAGTACAACCACTTCGAAGGTCTAGTAGGGTGTCTAAATCACCTGATAGGTATGGCCTTGTGTATCTGGAGGAACTGGGTCTCCATGAGGTTCCAGGTGATAGACAAGAGACCGACCCCGCGACCTATGACCAATCGATGGTAGATGCAGACTCCGTGATATGGACTGTAATAGTCTTCACATAGTTGGGACCTTTGTTTTGACGAGGCAGTCAAAGAGTTTGACTTCGTGTAAAATGAAGAGGAACCTTGTGTATACAAGAGGGTTAGTGGGAGTAAGATCACATTCTTAGTACTATATGTAGATGACATTCTACTAATAGGAAAACGATGTGGGAATGCTCAGTTCTGTGAAAGCTTGGCTTTCGAGTAGGTTCTCCATGAAAGACTTGAGAGAAGAAACCTATATTATTGGAATTCGACTCTACTGGGATAGAGCGAAGAGAATGGTAGGTCTTTCCCAAGACCTCTATATAGATAAGATCTTAAAGTGATTTAAGATGGATTATTCTACAAGAGGTTCCTACCGATGTGACATGAAATAAAACTCACCTTGAAGATGTGTTCTCATAGTGAGGAACATCAAAAGGAAATGAGTAATATACCATATGCTTCGGCCGTGGGTAGCCTTATGTATGCAATGTTGTTTACGAGACGTGACATTGCACACGCTGTGAGCGTGGTAAGTAGGTTTCAGGAAAACCCAGGTAGGGAATATTGACTGCTGTAAAGAATGTTCACAAGCACTTGAGAATGACTAGATATCTGGTTCTTATGTATGGCGGAGGGGAATTAAATGTGATGGGCTTCACGGAATCATACTTCCAAGGACAGAAAGATGACTTTATGTCTACTTCTGGCTACATTTTACTCTTAATGGAGGAGCAGTATCTTGGCATAGTGCCAAGCATAGCACGAATGCCGATTCTGCCTATTAGGCTGAGTATAAAGTGGCCTTGGAGGCCTCCAAAGTAAGGGTTAAGAAGTTACTGGGTAAACTTCAGGTGACACCATGTGCTGCGCTGCCTATTTTCATTTTTATACGATAACAGTGGAGCGGTAGCACAGACCTAGGAGCCGAGCTTTCACAACAGTACCAAACACATTGAGATGAAGCATCATCTCGTGAGAGAATTTGTTCGCAAGGGATACATGTGCTGCATAGAGTAGACTCAGCCGACAATGTCGCTGATCCACTGACTAAGCCACTTTCTCAGATTAGCTTGGAGCGTCATCTGGAGAACATGGTCATTAGATACCACATTGTGTGGCATTAAGTGCAAGTGGGAGATTGTTAGGAGTATGCCCTCAAATGCCACTCAGAGAATGTTGAGTGAGGGCATTGTACTTGTTATTATGAAAAACATTATCAGAAGGCAATTGTATGTTTCTTTATTTACTGGTAGTCACTGGTATTCCTGACTCATAAATATATATATATATATATATATAGAAACTAGTCCGTGTATTTGAGAGCAAAACATTCCACTCTTTATTGGATAAGGGGATTGGCACTGGAAATGTTTATGGCTCAAATACGTAATTGTTCGCAAGTCGATGAAACTTGACTGGGCATTAAGTTTATGTGAAGACTTGTATGACGTGTTCTTTGACTTGGAGAGTGCCTATCGAACACTAATGGTTAGTGGGAGCACACGTTATAGGTATGCTAATTAGATTAGCATACTCAAACTGAATCACCTTCGATTCGTCACATGGATTTCACTCTGGGACAGTCAATGATGGAATCGAAAGGTTGTGATAGGTATTCATGAACCTTTGAATTGAGGATTTAGTAGGGATCTGCTTGTGACATTAAGATTTTCACTAGAGTAGTTCGACCCAGAAAATCGGAAGGTGGGGGTTAACCTCGACATGCATCTTGACGGGCAAGTAGCAGGTCCTACTGAATGCCAAGATAGAATTCTTTCTCCTGTTAGTGAACGAGTTATATGTCTTATGCGGTTATTGGTAGATGAGATCATAAGTCTTTGGCCAAAGTATTGGAGATAGTTGTATTGGATACACGAGAGCTCAGTGATCTCGATTTGCATTAACTCATGCATAGTGTCAAGTACAGATAGGGTTTGACTGACCGTGACCCTATAACTTGATTGGGACATTTGAAAGAAGGGTTTATACGTATACTGGTATTCACGACAGAATGGTTCTTGAATGATCCAAAATTGTTCATTCTCAGTTGGGGTACAGTGTAGGCCGCCAGGCTGGCTAGGTGGTGCTACTAATCTTTGGTTCCTCCTATTGCTAACTGAGATGGACTTACCGAGTCACGCAATAGGATTGACGACGGAATGAATCGAGCTTATTCATTCTTTATAAATATTAGATCATTGGATATCTAATTTATTGGAACATTGGATGTCTAAATTGATTTATTGGATAAATTAATTTACGGCCTAATGAATTAAATATATTACTGGGTGATTAAGTTAATTCATGAATATAATTATTTCTTGGAGAAATTAGTTATGTTATTTTGTATTTAATATGATTATTAATTGGATTAATTAATTGATATAAATACATCGGAAGGGAATTGGAGTTTATCTGTTTGGACTCACGGGAGTCCGAAACGAACCGAACTCCCTTACATCTTCAAGTAGGCCGCTCTCCCATGTTTTCCACTTAATGTGATGGAAGACTTAATGATATAATATCTTGATATGTTTTATCATGGGGGACATGACATCTTGTGATGAATCAAGAATGGAATGTCTTGATTTGTCATGTGAGATGAATCACTTGAAGACAAGGATAAAAGTCTCCTCACCTCACTAATATCGGGATCATACATATCATACACATTGAGAGAGAGAGAGAGAGAGAGACTTTGAGTTCAACACTCATCTTCATCTTCTTCATTCACTCTTCTTCATATTTTTTAGAGAAAAATTGAGAGAAATTTTGATAAACATACTTAGAGTATATTCATCAAATCAAAGAGCTTCATTATCCGATTCTAGCCATAACCTTAGAGGTTAATTGGGTGAGTGACATTCCGATCGTTTCTCTGGCGCGTGGCCAGTAGAGACGCGATGCTTTTGGCGTTGGATCATTCAAGAGCTTGACGAATCAGATTCATGGGAAGATCATCTAAAGCTTGGGTAATCGCATACGTGGAGTACACCATCTAATAAATGTACTACGAGGGTATGATTTCGAATCTTCCTTTGTTTCATTTCAATATTCGTATATACGTAGCTTGATCGATCCTCTTAAGGGATTCAGATCGAATTAGATTCGTATGTTGCTTCCACTGCGCCTTCATTTTAGGCACCGAATCCCAACACTCCCACTAACCATTAGTGTTCGACATTCACTCTCCAAGTCAAATAACACGTCATACAAGTCTTCGCATAAACTTAATGCCCAATCAAGTTTCATCGACTTGCGAACGATTAAGTATTTGAGCTATAAATCTTTCCAGTGCCGATCCCCTTATCCAATAAGGAGTGGAATGTTTTGCTCTCAAATACACGGACTAGTTTATATATATATATATATATGTATATATATATTTACGAGTCAGGAATGCCAGTAATTTCCAGTAAATAAAGAAACAAACAATTGCCTTATGATAATGATTTACATAATAACAAGTACAATGCCCTCACTCAACATCCTCTAAGTGGCATTCGAGGGCATACTCCCAACAATCCCCCACTTGCACTCAATGCCACACACTATGGTATCTAATAACAATGTTCTCCAGATGACGTCCAAGCTAGTTTGAGAAAGTGGCTTGGTTAGTGGATCACCGACGTTGTCGGCTGAGTCTGCTCTATGCAGTACAATGTATCCCTTGCGAATAAATTCTCTTACAAGATGATACTTCCTCTCAATGTGTTTGGTACTGTTGTGAAACCTTGGTTCCTTGGCCTATGCTACAGCTCCGTCGTTGTCGCAGTACAGCGGAACAGGCATCTCAGCACATGGTATCACTTGAAGTTCTCCCAGAAACTTCTTAATCTAGAACCCTTCCTTAGAAGCCTCCGAGGCTGCTTGATACTCAGCCTGACAGGTGGAATCAGCAGTCGTGCTTTGCTTGGCACTATACCAAGATACTACTCCTCCATTAAGCGTAAATATGTAGCCAGAAGTAGACATCAAATCGTCTTTCTGTCCTTGGAAGTCCGAATCAGTGAATCCCACCACATTCAGTTCTCCACCGCCATACATCAGAACCATATCTCTAGTCCTTATTAAGTACTCGAGAACATTATTTACGGTAGTCCAATGTTCCCTACCTGGGTTTACATGAAACCTACGTACCACGCTCACAGCATGCACAATGTCAGGTCTCGTACACAACATTACATACATAAGTCTACCCACTGTCGAAGCACATGGTATATTAATCATTTCCTTTCGTTGTTCCTCACTTTGAGAACATATCTTCTAGGAGAGTTTTATTCCATGTCGCATCGGTAGGAACCCTCTTTTAGAATCATTCATCTTAAATCGCTTTAAGATTTTATCTATATAGAGGGCTTGGGAAAGACCTATCATTCTCTTCGCTCTATCCCGGTAGATCCGAATACCAAGAATATAGGTAGCTTCTCCCAAGTCTTTCATGGAGAAATTACTCGAAAGCCAAGCTTTCAGAGAACTGAGCATTCCCACATCATTTCCTATTAGTAGAATCTCATCTACATATAGTACAAAGAATGCGATCTTGCTCCTACCAACCCTCTTGTATACACAAGGTTCCTCTTCATTTTGCACGAAGTCAAACTCATTGACTGCCTCATCAAAACAAAAATTCCAACTACGTGAAGCTTGCTTTAGTCCATAAATGGAACGCTGAAGCTTGCACACTTTCTGAATATGGACCTTGGATACAAAGCCTTTAGGCTGCTCCATATAGATTTCCTCCTTGAGGAATCCATTAAGGAAAGCCGTATTTACGTCCATTTGCCATATCTCATAATCGTGGTAGGCAGATATAGCAATCATCATGCGAATAGACTTGATCATGGCTATGGGCGAGAAGGTATCGTGGTAATTGATCCCTTTATTTTGGGTATAACCCTTTGCCACAAGCCTGGCCTTATAGGTATCAACCTTGCCATCCCCACCAGTCTTTCTCTTGTAGATCCACTTGTTCCCAATAGGCACTATGCCCTCAGGGCGGTCTACTAGAGTGCAGACCTGATTGACATGCATTGATTCTATCTCAGCTTCCATAGCTTCACGCCATTTCTCGGAGTCTACATCCACCATCGCTTGGTCATAGGTCGTTGGGTCGGTCTCTTGGCTATCACCTGGAACCTCATAGAGAACCAGCTCCTCCAGGTGCACAAGGCCATACCTCTCAGGTAAGTGAGACACCCTATTAGACCTACGAGGTGGTTGTACTTGTGTTTTAGAAGGTTTGGTTCCAATTTCTTGCCCAGGTGTCTCCTGAGGAGTTTCATTGTATTATTCCAAAGAAATACTTCTACCTGCTCCGCCTTATAAACTCATCTCCCAGAAGTGTGCTTGCAAAGCAACAACAATCTTTCGATCTTCGGGCATGTAGAATAGATAACCCATTGTCCCAGATGGAAATCCAATGAAATGTCCCTTAATGGACCTCGCTTTCAACTTGTCCACCTTAGTCTTCTTGACATAGGCGGGACATCCCCAAATCCTAATGTGATTAAGGCTTGGTTTCCTACCCTCCCACATCTCATGTGGAGTTTTAGGAACAGACTTGGAAGGACATCTGTTCAAGACATAAGCAGCAGTTAGGAGTGCATACCCCCATAGGTAAATCAGTAAGTCAGTATAGCCCAGCATAGAATGGACCATGTTCAACAAGGTCCGGTTCCTTTTTTCTGACACACCATTTAACTGAGGAGTACATGCAGGTGTTAGTTGTGATACTATTCCATGTTCCTTTAGGAACTCGTCAAACTCTGCACTCATATACTCGCCACCTCAGACCGACCGAAGTGCTTTGATATGATTACCAGTTTGTTTTTCGACTAGGGCCTTAAAATCCTGGAATTTCTCAAAGGCCTCAGATTTATGTGCCATTAAGTATACATAACCATACCTAGTATGATCATCTGTAAACATAATGAAGTACTGATATCCATCACGTGCTGCTTCCAAATCACCACATACGTCGGTATGGATTAATCCTAGTTTATCAGCGGCTCTTTTAAAAGTCCCTGTGGAGGGGGACTTAGTCATTTTGCCTTTAAGGCAAGATTCACAAGTAGGAAAGGATCCGATCCCAATGGACCCATAAGTCCATATTTTTATATCTTGTAAACCTTGGTCTGACCAACATGACCAAGCCTTAGATGCCATTTCAAAACTTGATTGGTTTCATTCCTACCACGTTTTACAGTCATAGTATTCACAACTACTTTGTTGCTGAGATTTCGATGATACAATCCATTTAACAATGTAGCAGTACCCACTAGATTATTTCTGAAATAAATTTTGCAGGAACCATCACCAATGAAAAATGAAAACCCTTTTCGGTCCATGACCGGAATGGATACAATGTTTTTATGCCCCTTGGGCAAAACAAGTACATCTTCTAAAGTCAAAACAAAGCCGGATTCTAAACCAAAAGAAGTGATCCTATGTCAGTCGCCTCGACACTATGCCCGCTTCCGAATGTGATCATAACTTCTCCTGCTCCAAGCTTCCTACTTTGTTCCCGATCCTGATTTATGGTACAAATATGAGAACTAGCACCAGAATCCAGTATCCAGGAAGTAGAAAATACAGTAGCAGAACAATTTGTTTCCAAAACTAAAAATTCTGTACCTGAAGTGCCATGAAGAATGGGACGGTCTCTAGCCCAGTGGCCAAGCTCACCGCATTTTAGACAAGCATCCTTTTTCTTCTTGCTCTTCGGAACCATAGGGGACTTGCCCATACCCTTAAGGTCCTTGACTTGTGGTCCCGTCTCCTTCTTGGTCTGTTTCTTCTAATTCTTAGACCTCCGAGGTCCAGAATTAATCATAAGCGCAGACTCCTTCATCCGCGGAGTCTTCATATGAGACTGAACGGTCACGAGCTTATTCATCAACCCTGCTAAGTTGCACGCAATCTCATTGCAGTTGAAATTCATTACAAAATGTGATAAGGAATCAGGGAGAGACTGTAGGATAAGGTCGGTCAGCAGAGAAGTATCCATCTTAAAATCAAGATCCTCTAATCTCTGTAACACCCCAACTCTCATGAGAGACGTTACATGCCGTAGAACCTTCACAAGGTCTACCAGGCTAACACAAGACACCAAACTCACAAAAGAATCCAACAAAACACATTTATCATAACAAGCAGGGCCGTGGCCTCGGCCAAAATATTTTAGTTCAATACCAACAAAACAACGAGCAACTCTGCCTGTGGGTGTCTTCTTGACATTTATTGCCGGTCCCAAGCCCGGATAAAAGAGGAGGGTTGCGGTAGGTTAGTGGCAGCCAGCGTAAAACTCGTCACATGCCATGGACATGAATCAAACTTTGAAAAGCATTGGGGCGTCTCTTCAGAAGCGACGCGCTGCATTTTATAGGCCCTGGTGCAGTGATAAGTATGCGAGGGTTGCTAGGTCGTCGCCCAGAAGTGGCGCGCCACCTTTACATCTGAGGGTGGTGTCAAATGAGCAAGGATGCGCTACACTTCATAGGCCCGGGTGTAGTGCAAAATATGCAAGGGTTGCTAGGTCGTCGCCTAGAAGCGGCGCGCCACCTCGAAGTATAGGTGTGGTGTCAAATGTGCAAGAATCCTTCTAGCATGGACGGGGACAGACAGAGAAGTTAGTTCATGCGGATAGTAAGGGTAGTAAGGTTTGGTTGGAACTTTGAACGTTGGCTCTTTGACGGGGAGATCAGCAGAAGTGGGGAAGGTTATGAAAAGGAGGAGGATTCACATAATGTGTCTACAAGAGACTAAGTGGGTTTGGCGAGAAGGCAAGAGCGTTAGCTCCTTGGGGTTACAAGCTTTGGTACTCTGGAAAGGATAGAAGTAGAAATGGAGTGGGTATCATCATTGATAAAGAATTCATTGATGATGTGGTGGAAGTGTCAAGACAGAGCGATAGAATAATGAGTATTAAGCTTGTGATAGGGGATGAGTTTCTAACTATCATAAGTGCATATGCACCACAAGTAGGATTGGATGCATCAATCAAACAAGAATTTTGGGAAGATTTGAAGAGGTTGTCGAACGAATTCCTATGGGTGAGAAATTGATTATTGGTGGTGACCTCAATGGGCATGTCGGTGTTAGCAGAGATGGCTTTGAGAGCATTCATGGTGGCTTTGGTTTTGGGGATAGGAATGAAGGAGGAAATGGTATATTGGATTTCGTATTAGCTCATGACTTGGGTATTATGAACACTTGGTTCGAGAAAAGGGACTCTCATTTGGTGACATATATAAACGGAGGTAATGCAAGACAGATTGATTTATTTTTAGTAAGGAATGTTTGGAGGAAAAGTTTTACTAATTTCAAGGTGATACCCGGTGAGAGTGCTGCAACGCAACATAGGGTTATGGTTCTTGACTTTCGAGGTAAGAGGCACTTAAGAAAGAGTAGACCACAAGTTCACTCTCGAATTAAGTGGTGGAAGCTCCAAGGGGAGAGTCGACATACTTTTGTGGCTAAGATTGCTGATAGTGGTATTTGGTCTGATTGCACGGAGATGGATATAGATTCGATGTGGAACTTGTTGGAGCATAACATAAAGGAAGTTGCAAAAGAAGTCATAGGAGAATCTAAAGGAAACAGACCATCAAGTAAGGACACATCTTGGTGGAATGATGAATTTAAGCAAGCGATAAAGACCAAACGTGAATGTTATAAGGTACTGGGTAAATGCTCGAGCGATGAGAATTATGAGAAGTACATGAAAGCTCGAACAGAAGCTAAAAAGGCAGTGCGAAATGCCCGATCAAAGGTCAATCAAGAATTATATGCAAGTGTAATACCCGTAATTTTGATTTCCGGTAATTTCTTTTTTCAGCAGAAGTCCGTTTTAACGACTCGCTTATGACCGTTTCGTCATTATGAGAATGATTAATTCTGAACTTTTTGTCATCCGAGTTCGTTTCGGTGTCGTTTTGTTGAGTTCCATGCTTTTTGGCGACTTTTCCGCACTTGAGTTCGATTCTTGCGAATCTCGTTCGAAACTGCTGTTTTGAGTTTCCTGTAAGTCCGTTTAACTTTTTTAGATGTGTTGTGAACTTCGGTTTGGTTATTCGATCACGTATCGTGATTTCCGGGCGATTTGGGCCATTTTGTAATTTCTTAAAAGTTACGGGTATCCTTATCTGTGTTTGTTGTCTCGACCCTTTTCTTGGTCGCGTATGATTAATTATTGCATTATGTTTTTATTTCGGGTCGTTGATGTTGTCCGTGAACTTTTTGTCGTGTTCGTTCCGTACGTTTTCGGAAATCGAGTCGACGGGTCATGGCGGCTGAGCAGCTGGCCGGACGGTGGCGGGTCCTGGCCGGACGGTTGCGGGCACTGGACGGGATGATGCGGCAGGAACCGGCGTAGCGCGCGCTACTGCCGGAAGGCTGCGTGCGCTAACCGGCAGGAGTAGCACACGTTATGCGGCCGGCCGACGCACGCTATCGGGTCTGGACAGTGGAGTCCTGAGGTTCTGGAATCGGGTAGGCTCGGCGGGTGGAGTCGGCGGGTTCGTAGTTGGTTCGTGCCAACCTACTTTGATCGATTCTCCGCGTTGTTCTTATTCGAGGCAATTACCTTACTCATACATTTCTTATTTTGTGGATATGATGATCGGTGATCGTCTTGGTGTGTTTGTTTGGTTGTTTGAAATGAAGTTTCAAAAGATTTCGGTTTGGCCTCGTTAAAGGGTCTCTTTCAAAACGCGTGTGTGTTTTGTGAACGGTGTGTTTTGGGAATTGATTATGATTTGATCATTTGGAACGTTGAAGGCTTTGATGATATCCCTGTTGTTTAAAGTTATGGAATCGTGTATTCCATGTTTAATCTTGTTATTGTGTTTTGAAGAGTTTGATAACGGTGTCTAGTTAGTGGCCATCTCTAGTGAGTATTCTTAATGAACTTACAGTCTTAGCATATTAGTATTGCATGAGTAACGTGTGTGTGTGTGTGTATGCTCACTATGGGTTAGATCCGACGGGGTCTCGGTAGGGGTCCACGGAGGGGTGGATCCGCGAGCTTGCTTTTAACCACTATGGGTTAGATCCGACGGGGTCTCGGTAGGGGTCCACAGAGGGGTGGATCCGCGGTTAATTGTGGTGCATTTTTGCAAATGTGATTTGATTATGGCATTTCCGGAAATGAGTGCTTTTGAATGGTTTTCATGATTGCATGCATTGACTAAGTGTGTAAGAGGTAAGTTGTTCGTTTGGCCTACTTGGCTAGGATGGCACTAGAGTATTTTGTTGTTTGCGTTAAATCCTTTAATTGTGGATTTGATGTTGGAAGACAAACCTTGTTGTCGTTCTCGTGTATTATGAGTTGATGAGATTGGGGCTAAAATCCCAACGGTTTTGTAAAGGTCATTTTACGGAAAGTAAACCTTTGGGGCGGTGACCCCTTTCGTCTTTTGGGTTTTGGAAAGTAGGATTTGATAATCCTAAATTGTTTTCTATTAAAACTCTCGATGGCATTCTAAACCGTTTTATAAATTATTTCCATTGATTTGTGATCTTTCGATTTTGAAATGTTTTCTCAAACTCTTGCCTCGGGAAGAACTTTTCGTTTCGTATGGATCTTTGAGGATTCCGGATTATTATCGTTCGTGGAATGTGAATTGTATGACTCGTATTTTTGCACTTGTACTTGTACTAGAAAAACAGTGGAGTTTTGCTAACCCCCGAGTATTCGGGGGGTGGATGTCTGTTTTTGCATTCAGGTTTTGGAGCATAACACAGGGTCAGCACGAAGGATGATGAAAGATGATCGATACTAATCACATGAGGAACCGTACGTCGTGTATTGACTCAGTTTGACTTTATTTTCCGTTGCTATATTTTTTCCGTTGTACGGGTGTGGTTGTGTTTTGACCCCTGCGTGGGCATGAGTTGTAATCGAGTTGTATGTTTTTATTGAAAGGCCAAATCGGTCTACTGAGTCATTTTAGCCTTAAAGGCATTGTCGAGATTTTTCATGTTGTTACTAGCCTGGTAGATCCTTGAGGAAAGGTTCTACGGCGTGTAATATCCCTGAGCGGATTGGGGGTGTTACATAAATGGTATTAGAGCTTAGGTTGTGGAAACCTAGGCTGTCGGGTCAGTGGTGTCTATTGAGTTTTGTCTCGTCGGATTTTGTCTGACTGAGTCTTGTCGCGACGCGTCGTTTGAGTTTGTTGGTCGTGATTAGTATCGTGGGGCGATCATCATCTTCGTGCGACCTGTGGAAGTAAGTCTCCCTTCTTCGTGTTGTGCCTCGTGTGACACGAGCTATTTTTATGATTATTTGTTAAGTGACGAAATCCTCTTACGGATTTTGATTTCTTGATATGCGGTTATTTGACCCTCATATTTCGTTCATATGAGGACTAATGTTGCTAGATTGTGCATGTTTCACTTTATTTCTTTTATCCACTGCGTGAGTTCTTTCGTAATGGCTTTCGGTATTTTACCGACTGAGTTCTATTTCAAAAAACCGATTCCCTTAACCGAGTTTGTGGCATTATGGCCTTGATCGTTTTGGTGAAATTATTATGATTGTATTTAGTATTTTGTAAATGGCTTTTGTAAGTTTTTGAAATATTACCGTCATCAGCCTTTTTGACGTTGTAAATGATTTTTAGCCTGGTGAGTTCCGGCACGGGACCCAGGGCGCTATAATGTTTTGTGTAATTACCTGAAATTTTTGGGCATTCTAGCCCATTGAATTATCTTTGAAAACCTTGAGTATCTTAGAAAATAAATTTCGAGACGTACTTTTAAAATGAATTATTTTCTCGTGGTACATCCAAGGTGCCACAATATGTTTCCAAATTCCTTTACCTCGAGGACCAAAATGTTTTGAGATATTTTCAATGTTTTAGAAACACATTTATTTAGACCCGATGGTCGAATATTCTGAAAGTTTTTACTAAGAGAAAGTGTCCTCATTTTTATCTAATGTGAAATGGTTCTCCAAAGTCTCGATAACGATGTCTCACGTTTGTATTGTTTTGAAAGGTGATACTCAAGATCAACCGGTGTTCTTCTAAATTATTTTCAAAATGAGGTTTTCGTTTTTAAAACCTATCCATTCCCGTTTGAGGGCTGGGTAGGTATGTATGATGTCGCGTTGTCATTATGATGTTTGCTCCCGAGTATGATCGAATTGGCGGTGTGAGCGTTGAGTCGCTTTCCACACATTTGTTTTGTTGGCCCTATGTGAGAGGTGGGATGTTGGTGTTGAATGTTGCCACCTCGTGGTGATTTCTGCGTTATCGCGCATGTGCGAGCTGTTACAGCTTGGTTTGGTATGACTGTGTGCATCGGTGATCGTTCCGTTATGTGTTGGTTGTTTAATGTCTTGTTACCTTGCTCCTGTTTTTGTGAATTTCGTGGACGAGGTCGAAGGTAATACCCGTACTATTTTGACTTCTGTATTTTCTCTTCCCCCAGTCTATCGACTCGCTCGTGTTCGTCGACATTTTCTGAACTTTCCCTATCCCTTGCTTTTGTTGATCGAACGAGGGTGGTATTGTTTCGGAATAACTCGTTTGTCGTTGTGACTTTTCAATTGCTATTGCCTTTCTTATGGGAATGCACGTCTTGTTGTTCTCACCAGATCATCCTGGGAGTTGTTGTTTGAATTTTATTATCCTTCGTGTTTCGGACATGATTGTTCGATTTTTGTTGTCTCGATCGTTTATTTGTTCGGTTTTTGTTGATCTCATTTCGTAATTGTTGAGCGTTCAGACTCCTTCGTAATTCCCTTAAGTTCGGCATATTAGTCTCGTTTTCGATCTTCCAACCCTTGGGTGGTGGAATTCCGTATTTGTTCAGCGATTGGCTCGCGTTTTGATTGATGTACCGTTGGGTCGGTCAATCATATTGATTTTCGTTCGTTGTGTTTTGTGATTGTTTGGATAATTGACTTGACTATATTATCTGTTTGATGACGCTTGTCATTTGTTGGTTTTATTAAATTCCTAACAGCGACGTTGTGTTGGTCGCCGTGGAGCGTGTTTTCACGCCGTATGTCTCTTTGCGTTTCTTGCAGCATTTCTCCGTCGGGCACGAGTTTTCGGTTTTTGCATATCTCGTCGAGTTTTCCTGGTTGGGGATATTGCTCCTCCTTACTTGTTTTAAGTTTCGGGACGAAACTTCTTTTAAGGAGGGTAGAATGTAATACCCCTAATGTCGATTTCCGGTAATTTATTTTTTTAGCGGAAGTCCGTTTTGACGACTCGCTCATGACCGTTTCGTCATTCTGAGAATGATTAATTCTGCACTTTTTGTCATCCGAGTTCGTTTCGGTGTCATTTTGTTGAGTTCCGTGCTTTTTGGCGACTTTTCCGTACTTGAGTTCGATTCTTGCGAATCTCATTCGAAACTGCTGTTTTGAGTTTCCTGTAAGTCCGTTTAACTTTGTATGATGTGTTGTGAACTTCAGTTTGGTTATTCGATCACGTATCGTGATTTCCGGGCGATTTGGGCCATTTTGTAATTTCTTAAAAGTTACGGGTATCCGTATCTGTATTTGTTGTCTCGACCCTTTTCTTGGTCGCGTATGATTAATTATTGCATTATGTTTTCATTTCGGGTCGTTGATGTTGTCCGCGAACTTTTCGTCGTGTTCGTTCCATACGTTTTCAGAAATCGAGTCGTCGGGTCATGGCGGCTGAGCAGCTAGCCGGACGATGGAGGGTCCTGGCCGGACGGTTACGGGCACTGGCCGGGCTGACGCGGCAGGAACCGGCGTAGCGCGAGCTACTGCCGGAAGGCTGCGTGTGCTAACCGGCAGGAGTAGTGCACGTTATGCGGCCGGCCGACGCACGCTATCGGGTCTGAACAGTGGAGTCCCGAGGTTCTGGAATCGGGTAGGCTCGGCAGGTAGCGCACGCTACTGTCGGGCACTGCGCACGCTACGACCGGCAGGTAGCACGCGCTACGGCCGGAAGGCTGCGCACGCTACCTGGCAGAGTCAGTAGGGCAGTGGGGTTTTGGATTGCGGCCTGGGCCGATAGCGCACGCTAGCTCGGCAGACAAGCGCACGCTAGTCCGGCCCAGTATAAATGTGGCAGAGCAGCCTCATTTTCACTCGTTTTTCATTTCCTTTCTTTTCGATCCGCAGCTCGAGCTTCGGAGGTGACGAAGCCATGTTGTTTAACAACAAGTCCACGAAGTTCTTGAGTTCATATCATGAATCAATCATCCTATATCGTCATTTGATCCAGCGAGTCAAGGTAATCTTTCTTAGAACCCTAGTTTCTTGAATTTTGGGGTTTTTGCGTTTTTGTCCGATTCGTTCCGTATTGTTGATTAATTCATGATGGGTATGATTAATCTTGGTAGTATTCTTGTGTTTAACATCATTTAATCCATTGTTCTTCGTCGAATCGAAGTATATTTCTTGATTTCCTTCGAATCGACTTTTTGGGGGATTTGTTCTCGATCTCGTTTTCCATCCGTTTTTGATGGATCGATTGTGGTTAAATGATGTTGTTAAACATATTCTATGGATTGTATATCCATATTTCGACTTGGAATTCCATTTTCGTGTTTTGTCGGGACGAATCGTGTTTTTGGCCGTTTTGGGGAAAACACTCGAACTTTCGTCATTCGTTCTTTGAATTCAACGGCTTTAAGTCATGCTATGGAATTCAATTTCATTGTTGTTATTGCCCTTCGTAGTTTATTATCGCGAGTTGGCATTCGGTGGAGTCGGCGGGTTCGTAATCGGTTCGTGCCAATATGCTTCGATCGATTGTCCGCGTTGTTCTTATTAGAGGCAAGTACCTTACTCATACATTTCTTATTTTGTGGATATGATGATCGGTGATCGTCTTGGTGTGTTTGTTTGGTTGTTTGAAATGAAGTTTCAAAAGATTTCGGTTTGGCCTCGTTAAAGGGTCTCTTTCAAAACGCGCGTGTGTTTTGGGAATTGATTATGATTTGATCATTTGGAACGTTGAAGGCTTTGATGATATCCCTGTTGTTTAAAGTTATGGAATCGTGTATTCCGTGTTTAATCTTGTTATTGTGTTTTGAAGAGTTTGATAACGGTGTCGAGTTAGTGGCCATCTCTAGTGAGTATTCTTAATGAACTTACATTCTTAGCATATTAGTATTGCATGAGTAACGTGTCTGTGTATGCTCACTATGGGTTAGATCCGACGGGGTCTCGGTAGGGGTCTACAGAGGGGTGGATCCGCGGTTAATTGTGGTGCATTTGTGCAAATGTGATTTGATTATGGCATTTCCGGAAATGAGTGCTTTTGAATGGTTTTCATGATTGCATACATTGACTAAGTGTGTAAGAGGTAAGTTGTTCGTTTGGCCTATTTGGCTAGGATGGCACTAGAGTATTTTGTTGTTTGCGCTAAATCCTTTAATTGTGGATTTGATGTTGGAAGACGAACCTTGTTGTCGTTCTCGTGTATTATGAGTTGATGAGATTGGGGCTAAAATCCCAACGGTTTTCTAAAGGTCATTTTACGGAAAGTAAACCTTTGGGGCGGTGACCCCTTTCGTCTTTTGGGTTTTGGAAAGTAGGATTTGATAATCCTAAATTGTTTTCTATTAAAACTCTCGATGGCATTCTAAACCGTTTTATAAATTATTTCCATTGATTTGTGATCTTTGGATTTTGAAATGTTTTCTCAAACTCTTGCCTCGGGAAGTACTTTTCGTTTCGTATGGATCTTTGAGGATTCCGGATTATTATCATTCGTGGAATGTGAATTGTATGACTCGTATTTTTGCACTTGTACTTGCACTAGCAAAACAGTGGAGTTTTGCTAACCCCCGAGTATTCGGGGGGTGGATGTCTGTTTTTGCATTCAGGTTTTGGAGCAGAACACAGGGTCGGCACGAAGGATGATGAAAGATGATCGATACTAATCACATGAGGAACCGTACGTCGTGTATTGATTCAGTTTGACTTTATTTTCCGTTGCTATATTTTTCACGTTGTACGGGTGTGGTTGTGTTTTGACCCCTGCGTGGGCATGAGTTGTAATCGAGTTGTATGTTTTTATTGAAAGGCCAAATCGGTCTACTGAGTCATTTTAGCCTTAAAGGCATTGTCGAGATTTTTCATGTTGTTACTAGCCTGGTAGATCCTTGAGGAAAGGTTCTACGGCGTGTAATATCCTGAGCGGATTGGGGGTGTTACATAAATGGTATTAGAGCTTAGGTTGTAGAAACCTAGGCTGTCGCGTCAGTGGTGTCTATTGAGTTTTGTCTCGTCGGATTTTGTCTGACTGAGTCTTGTCACGACGCGTCGTTTGAGTTTGTTGGTCGTGATTAGTATCGTGGGGCGATCATCATCTTCGTGCGAACTGTGGAAGTAAGTCTCCCTTCTTCGTGTTGTGCCTCGTGTGAAACGAGCTATTTTTATGATTATTTGTTAAGTGACGAAATCCTCTTATGGATTTTGATTTCTTGATATGCGGTTATTTGACCCTCATATTTCGTTCATATGAGGACTAATGTTGCTAGATTGTGCATGTTTGACTTTATTTCTTTTATCCACTGCGTGAGTTATTTCGTAATGGCTTTCGGTATTTTACCGACTGAGTTCTATTTCAAAAAACCGATTCCCTTAACCGAGTTTGTGGCATTATGGTCTTGATCGTTTTGGCGAAATTCTTATGATTGTATTTAGTACTTTGTAAATGGCTTTTGTAAGTTTTTGAAATATTACCGTCATCAGCCTTTTTGACGTTGTAAATGATTTTTAGCCTGGTGAGTTCCGGCGCGGGACCCAGGGCGCTATAATGTTTTGTGTAATTACCTGAAATTTTGGGGCATTCTAGCCCATTGAATTATCTTTGAAAACCTTGAGTATCTTAGAAAATAAATTTCGAGACGTACTTTTAAAATGAATTATTTTCTCGTGGTACATCCAAGGTGCCACAATATGTTTCCAAATTCCTCTACCTCGAGGACCAAAATGTTTTGAGATATTTTCAATGTTTTAGAAACACTTTTATTTAGACCCGATGGTCGAATATTCTGAAAGTTTTTACTAAGAGAAAGTGTCCTCATTTTTATCTAATGTGAAATGGTTCTCCAAAGTCTCGATAACGATGTCTCACGTTTGTATTTTTTTGAAAGGTGATACTCAAGATCAACCGGTGTTCTTCTAAATTATTTTCAAAATGAGGTTTTCGTTTTTAAAACCTATCCATTCCCGTTTGAGGGCTGGGTAGGTATGTATGATGTCGCGTTGTCATTATGATGTTTGCTCCCGAGTATGATCGAATTGGCGGTGTGAGCGTTGAGTCGCTTTCCACACATTTGTTTTGTTAGCCCTATGTGAGAGGTGGGATGCTGGTGTTGAATGTTGCCACCTCGTGGTGATTTCTGCGTTATCGCGCATGTGCGAGCTGTTACAGCTTGGTTTGGTATGACTGTGTGCATCGGTGATCGTTCCGTTATGTGTCGGTTGTTTAATGTCTTGTTACCTTGCTCCTGTTTTTGTGAATTTCGTGGACGAGGTCGAAGGTAATACCCGTACTATTTTGACTTCTGTATTTTCTCTTCCCCCAGTCTATCGACTCGCTCGTGTTCGTTGACATTTTCTGAACTTTCCCTATCCCTTGCTTTTGTTGATCGAACGAGGGTGGTATTGTTTTGGAATAACTCGTTTGTCGTTGTGACTTTTCAATTGCTATTGCCTTTCTTATGGGAATGCACATCTTGTTGTTCTCACCAGATCATCCTGGCAGTTGTTGTTTGAATTTTATTATCCTTCGTGTTTCGGACATGATTGTTCGATTTTTGTTGTCTCGATCGTTTGTTTGTTCGGTTTTTGTTGATCTCATTTCGTAATTGTTGAGCATTCAGACTCCTTCGTAATTCCCTTAAGTTCGGCAAATTAGTCTCGTTTTCGATCTTCCAACCCTTGGGCGGTGGATTTCCGTATTTGTTCAGCGATTGGCTCGCGTTTTGATTGATGTACCGTTGGGTCGGTCAATCATATTGATTTTCGTTCGTTGTGTTTTGTGATTGTTTGGATAATTGACTTGACTATATTATCTGTTTGATGACGCTTGTCATTTGTTGGTTTTATTATATTCCTAACAGCGACGTTGTGTTGGTCGCCGTGGAGCGTGTTTTCACGTCGTATGTCTCTTTGCGTTTCTTGCAGCATTTCGCCGTCGGGCACGAGTTTTCGGTTTTTGCGTATCTCGTCGAGTTTTCCTGGTTGGGGATATTGCTCCTCCTTACTTGTTTTAAGTTTCGGGACGAAACTTCTTTTAAGGAGGGTAGAATGTAATACCCCTAATTTCGACTGTGCACATGAGACGATTACTTCGTGAGATTAATTAGGTACATTATCCCACGTATATCCTGGATTCTGTATACGGGGTGGACATATGCATGGACATATTTTTGGAACAGGCGTAATGTGATGTCCGTCTTGAGCCATTGGTCGTTCATACACCATGTGTGATTGGGTATGTCATACAGTTTTCGATTGGTTATTCATACACCCGAGGGCTATGTTCAACAGTCGGGTTTGTTTCATTAAGATCTAATTGTATATGATTTGTATAACATCTTGAGATTTATTATCATGTATATCTGACCCTGTGGTTTTGGGCGAAATACTTGTTGAATTTTAGGTCGAGGGAAGGCTAAGGCATGGGAAGAGCATTGTGACGGCGAAGGGTTTGAAGGATGCCAATTTGGGGGAACCGAGTCTTCTTTTATCTAATTATGATTAGACCGTGGATTTTCATTTCCACTTTGTAGTATTTCTTTTCAGTTGTATTATTTGGGTTATACTCCATCTTCATATGGTTTATACATGTATTTGAGTCCTATGTGTTGTGGCGATTAGAGCCATCTGATGTATAAACTCCTCATCAGTACTACAATTATAGTACGGTAAATTTGTGTATTTGTATCGTCCGGTGGATCCCATTATGGAATCCATGTCACTGGGGTGTTACAGAAGATGGTATCAGAGAGAATTGTTTATCCTTATGAGTCATTGTTGATCGAACTAGTATCAAGAAACTTTCGTGTCATGTGTGACCTGTGCAAGTGCCATGCCTTGAAAGCTAAATACGGTATGTGATTTTTATGCCATGATTTAATTACTGACAGGATGTATATTTGTGGAGTTGATCCTTTTGTTGATCCTGATATTTCGAGTGATTTGTGGCGGAAGTTATCTTATTGATATTTCGAGGAAAATACGAATTTGATTGATTGATTGATCTTGTTTCGACCCTTTGTCCATATGATTTTATATAACACTCATAGTGCAATTAATTCTTGACGAATTACTTATGAACATATAGTCTCATTGTTGCTACTAACTTAGCATAATTTTGTGATTAGCCGTAAAGGAGGGTATGAATTGTGCTCGTGATCATTGTTTGATTATTTCAGTATGGAAAGACAATTGAGAGCTCATGGTAGATAGGGCCGAGGCCGTGGAAAGGGCTGAATCCCGAGGTTACGAGCCAACACGCGTTCAAATGTGGAACATTGTTCGACGGGAAGTGAATTGCCTACTGGAAAAAATTCACACCACACCGAACAGTATGAGGGTGCGCACGTCGACCCTTATGTACTTTGCAGGGCATGATGGCCCATATGACCCAAATGGGTCGACTGATGGAAACTATGCATAACGCTGCTACTACTGGCCAGCAGCGAGGACCCCAAGCACCACCTCCTATGCACGGTGGGATCGTGAGGCGGATTGTTAGTGGCATCTCTCGTTAGAGACCTCCGACTTTTGAGGGATCCTCTGAGCCTTCTAATATTATTCATTTGATCGAACACTTTGAGAATTTGTTCGAAATGATCGATTGTCCTGAGGTGAATCGACTTTCTGTGGCGGCTTAATACCTTAGTAAGAGTGCCCATACATGGTGGCTTTCTGTGAAACCGATTGATGGCTTGTGCAACTGGAAAGAATTAAAAAATCTCATGTTGGATCGTTATTATCCGACTCCACTCGGTGGCTAAGCTATCAGAGTTGCTGAATCTGGACCATGATGATGACGTGTTATCAGTTTCCGACAAGTTTCAAGGGCTTCTTCCATTTGCCTCGTCTATTGTTCGAACAGAGGCTGATAAGATCAAATACTCCCGTAAAAGGTTGAAACGGGATGAGAATGCATTTACTTAATCATCACTGCATGACTCTACAGGAGTTCATTGAGAAAGCCCTTGAGTATGAACTTACTGCTAAGGAAATTTCTAAGAAGTAGTCGCCGTCTACTAATAAGAGATCAAGGAACCAGAACCAAGTTGGTGGTATTCAAAGAATATTCAAGAACCCCAAACTGGATAGACTTTTTCTGAGCGGCTACCTGTGGCACCTAAACCAGTGGGATGGAATTTCCAAGCTGCTAGTTCGGCCATTATGTGCTTTAATTATGGAGAGTAGGGTCACATCATCTCCAAATATTTAAGGCCAGCTGTTTCATGCCTTACATGCGGAGTTGCTGGACATCATTCTCATTTTTGTAGAGGTGGATTGGGGCATACTCCGATGGCCTCATATGCTCTAGTTCAGTCTACAGTCCAGGACCGTACACCCGCATCTGCTTCCCATCAAACTACAGGGGTGAACATAGGAGTAGGTCGTGGAGGTCAAGCTGGTACATCTGGTATCGGGACTGCAAAGCCCAAAATTTATGAGATGAAGAAGGACAATGATCCCGAGTCCAGTATGATTGCAGGTATACTCGAGATCCTTTCTTTGCCTATTTATACTCTTTTTTATACTGGTGTTCTCATTCTTTTATATATGCATCTTGCTTGAGCTGATTTGCATCTATATAATGTTGCCAAGTGTGAGCCTTATGTGAATTGTGAAGTGGATCTACCTAAAGATATACGATTGAGTTCTTTAGGATTGAGAGCACAGTATAGAAGTTGAGTAGCACGATAGTTGATGTGTGTGTTTTTCCAATCTTCATCGTTGTATTCATGAAATTGTTTCAGTGTCCCATCTTCTTTCTTGGCAATTTTAGGACCAAGAGCAATGACTTTTATCGCATTGGATATTTTGGCGTATTTTGCTATTTTGGTTAAATGATTCAAATAATGTAGCTATTCATGGCTATTTGATTGATGAATATGATCATGTGGATGTGTATGACTAACTTTTTTTGGTATTTTTCTTGCAGATTATAGCTTCTACTTATTTGATTGATCTTATATGGTTATACAAAGTGATATTACATTCTCTAATCTAAATATGGCTTCTAGCTTATTTTAAGCACTTGTTTTGAGCACTTATAAAATCTAAGCTAAAAGCTCAAAAGTTTCTTTTTTGATATACCCTCTTTGAATTACTTTTGTTAATGACCCAAAGGGGGGGGGGGGGGGAATGTATTTTGAACTATTATTAAACTCGAGAGAAGCAACTCTCAGGGGTAGTGTTTCAAATATTCATCGAACACTCAAAATTTTAGTTCAAAACATATAAGTTGCCACATTTATTTTGTTATTGTTGGGTAAAATACAGCCTTGTTTTGATAATTTGCCACCATACAGCATAAAGTCTTCAAAGTCAGCATCTCACTCTAAGTATGCAAGCTGTTAGGAAACTTCATACAGCATGTCCATACAGCAAGAGATCTTCCTGCGTAGTCCATTCCTACAGTGCTTACAATATTATACAACAGAGATGAAGAAAGTTGGATACAACAATCTTACTGTAGGTGTTTTACTTAGGAAAAGTAAAACACACATCCAACAGGACTGAAGAAAAGCTTTAAACTATTCCAAAATAAACATTATTTATTCATAAAGTATTCACGGTTAAAGTAGCATTTAATGCTGATAGGACAAGCATTTAATGCGGCTGAAAAAGATAATATTCTGAACGCGCTGAATAGCATTTAATGCAAAGTCAAATAGAATGTCTGAAGCATTATATATGGATCGCCTTTAATTCAAACATTCTACAGCTGCCAATCATAGCTGCCTCAATCTCACCAACTGGACGACGGCTACATTTATAATGGATCTATTTCCAAGGTTAGAGATAGCCCCAATCAAGAGGACATCATATACAAGAACACAAGTGATATTATCTTAGGTAATACATCTGACAACTAGCTCTAACAATAAGAATATCTAGCTAACAAAGAGCAGTATATTTGTTCAGCATATAGCATCATCAAAGGTAAGAAATATACAGTCCTCAACACAAACAGCACACTGTACAGCAAACGCTCGTCAAAGGATACAGCTGTTGTTTGAACTTGTTCAATACATTCATTACGTTAAGATAACCTTAGCCCTGTGTGGACCAAGCCCTTTCTAGTTCCAACCTGTGTGGGAAGAATAGAATTTGTGTGAGAAGAAGCAAGTCGAAAGAGCCAAAGCTAATCTATGTGAACAGCCCAAGCTGTCATCGGCTGTATCAATTTGTGTGAACGATACAGCAACAGGTTTGGCTAAAGTCAAGTAGTTATGTACGTAGTGATTTTAATAAACTTATTACTCCTGTGTAAAGGACCAGTTGACGTAGAGGGGTTTACCTCGAACCACTTATATATGTATGTACTATATATTATATCCTTAGTGTTTTCATATCAACCTGTGATTTAAAGTATACATATCGTGAAAACCCTGTACGCATCAAGCAAATAGGAGATTATCTAGTTGTATTTACAACAACTCAATAACAGTCTTCCGCTATGCAAATAACTTCAAAAAAGTTACAGCTTATTCAACTCCCCGCTTTTCAAGATGTTTACTGTATACTCTATGGCCAACAAGTGGTATCAGAGCAGTTGATTCCAAAAAGAATCAAAATCAGATCCACAAAAATCCCTAGCTTTTGAAAACTTTAATTTTATATTTTCATCATTTATCCTACTTTTTAACGGACACCTCTATGATAAATAAAGTTCCTATGTTCTTCATTAATGAGTTTGATGACTGGAGAATTAGGATGGAAGCTCATCTTGTAGCGATGCATGAAGAGATGATCTTCGTCATCCAGGAAAGACCAATAAAGATAATGAAGGTCAATCCATCCGTAAGGATAGAAGGACAGCCTCATGCTGAAATACTTGAGAAGGAGCGTGAACAGTGGACGATTGACGATCTCAAGCGTGTGAATTTGGACAATGTTGCAAAGAATACGTTGTTTGTAACTCTCGAAGAAGGCACATTCTCTAAGGTAAAAGATGTAAGACAGTCAAACAAATCTGGAAAAAACTCAAGCTCATTTGCGAGGGAACTGAGCTCTCGAAAGAAAATAAAACTTCTAAACTAACTCAGCAGTTTGAGTATTTTGAAATTAAATCTACACAAACGCTTGAGGAGCTTGACATCAGATTTATCAGTGTTGTCGGTGAACTTGAATCATTGGGTAAAGTGTATACCAAAAAGGAGAAAATTTTGAAATTATTTGGATCACTCCCTGCCCGATGGGACATCAAAACCACACTATGCGTGTGTCCTGTAACTTAAACGATATTTCTACTTTTGATCTCTTTTATGACCTAAAATCATTTGTGTATGATATAGACAGGAGAGAGATATCTGAAGAGTTATTTGCCAAGACTACAACACTGGATGCTGTATCTTATAGGAGACATAGTTCAGCACCCAGCACATCCAAATCGGCATGCAAGGCAGTGGACAACGACGATGACATCCTGTCACAAGAAAAGATGGCCTTGCTCATGCCTAAATTCAAGAAGTTCATCAAACAGTCTGGAAAGGCCCCATACAGGCCCAAGCAATTTAACAGGGTAAGCTCTGAATCCCCCTCATATGGAGATTCTAACCTATGTTATAATTGTAGGAAGCTAGGACATTACGCAAATAAGTGTCCTCATCCAAAGGTGCAAAAGTTACCCGATGCCGAGCAACAGGAAAAGGATAAGAAGAGGCGTGCCTGGAGAAACAAGCTCAAGGCCCTGATTAGTGAATTAGAAGCCTCACCTGCATCGAACAAGACCGAGAAGTGCCTACAGGCAATTACTGATAGTGACTCCTCCGACAATGAAATTGAGGATAAAGCATATGTGCTTTATTGCTAAAGAAATAGAGGATGATGATGACACCAATGATGAGGTAAGCTCAACCTCAACTATTCCTATTAATGCATTGCATATGTTTGAAAATATGATGAATGAATTTAAAAACATTAAAAAAGCCCATAAGACACTAAAACAAGAAAATATACAGCTCGCCATTTTAAACGTGGACCTGACGAAAATGACTTGCTTAAAAACAACTATGAAAATATGTCTTTGGATTGCAAAAATATCAAGGTCACTCGTGAAAAACTCATGGAAAGCAATCATCAACTTGCAAAAGATCTAAATGAAGCAAAGTCTCCTAGTGAATGCAAGAAAAATGATTATGCTTTACTCGGAGCTTAAGTACAAACTCTCAAAAAGCGAGAAGGAGAACTCGAGACCATCCTGAAATAATTTGAAAAATCTTCAAGAAGGATGGAAGAAATTCTAAGTACTGTGGAACATGCCCACGATAAACATGGCTTAGGATATGACTCGTTCTCCCATAAGGGAAAGTCTAGTATATATGGTGTTCGTCATGGGAGTGGAACTCATTCCTGAACCCGAAGACACCCCAAGTCCCATAAAGATTACAGCTGCCCCTCATCGTACAACGAAGGCTGCGATTTTTGCCCCAAGTTCATATCATAAGCAGCGAAAACCTCAGCCTCCCAGACCTATGAGACATAATGTTCATCAAAAGTATACTCCCCGAGCATTCCAACAACGTCAGCAGCCATCGAAAAAAAGGCTATATCTAAGTATCAGAGGCGCGCGTCGCAGTACTACCAACAGTAGAGTGCACCTAGATATTGGATATAGGAGCCCTATTATCCATACAAGAAACAGGTTGCCGCACAGTACCACTAACATATCTAGGAATCCAACTGTAAACCTAGAAGGCACGTTGTAAGACCGAAGAAAATAGTTCCACCTCCAAGACAGCAATCGTACTGGAACCAAAACCCTAGATTTGTCATGCATAATAATCTAGACTACAGCGAATATGTGCCAGTCCCATGAATATCGCAAAACTGAACCAAATTCAACCTACAGCAAACCAATTACTGTCACGCAATTTTGTGTACCAAAAGGCACTAACATCCAAGGACCTAATAATCAAAGGGGACCTAAATCTACTTAATCTCTTTGATTACAAGATATTAAAGATGACATTAGGTACTTCAACAATGTATGTTCTCGGCATATGAGAGGAGATATTAGCAAGCTGTCAGATTATGTAGAAGATCACGGTCCAAAGGTGCTTTTTGGTGATAAATACAAAGGAAGAACAAGAGGGAAGGGAACCCTACTTATAGGAAAGTTTAAAGTCACTGACGTGGGAAATGATGAAGGCTTACAGTATAATCTACTTAGTATTATCCAGTTCTATGACAAAAAGTTCTCGGTCAAATTCTATATAGATCACTATAGGGTGAAGGACATCAAGACCAAGCAAGTCGTCCTCACAGGAAGCCGATCAGGTAATATGTACATTGCTGACTGGAAGCCCACGAGCTCCATTATTCCATGTTTTGTTGCCAAAGGCACTACAAATCAAAGCTAGCTATGGCACAAAAGGATGTCGCATATCAACTTCAAGACTATCAATCGCTAGACATGGAATGGTCAGAGGCTTGACCGATGTATCATTTCATAAAAACAGCATCTGTGGACCCTGTCAGAAAGGCAAGTAAGTTAAGACCACCCTTAAAAGTAAGTCATACTTGTCCAACCACAGGGTACTGATTTGGCTACACATGGACCTCTATGGCCCTGTAGACCCTATAAGTTTGGGAGGTAAGAAATACTGTCTTGTTATTATTGACGATTTTTCCAAGGTATGCTTCGCCAATCTATCTAAGGAAGAAGAAAGATACCATCACAAAGTTTCCAGAGCACCTGAAGAAGCTACAGAATGAAAAAAATCTGAGTATTGTGTCCATTCGCTCTGATAGAGGCACTGAATTCATAAATTCCTTCATAGAGCAATACTTGTGGACAATGGAATACAGCACGAATACTCAGCAACCCGAACTCCTCAACAAAATGACGTTGCCGAGTGAAAGAACAGGACGCTCAAGGAAGCAACAAGGACCATGCTAGCTGCAAGTAAATTGGCAGTTCTGGGGAGAAGCAACAAATACAGTGTGCTACACACAAAACCACTGTATCATCAACAAGCATGACAACAAAACAGCATATGAGGTATGAACTAATAAAACTCCAATGGTTGCATACTTTCATATTTTTGGATGCATGTTTTATGTTCTAAATAATGAGAAGGGTCAACTCAAGATTTTCGACACAAAGTCGGATGAAGGTATCTTCATTGATACTCCTCTGTCAGTAAAGCTTTAAGGATATTCAACAAAAGGAAGCAGACAATAGAGGAATATGTCCATGTGGTATTCTACGAACCCTATTGTGGCCCTACAAGAGTAGAAGACATAACCTAAAATATCGAAACACTCTCAATTGATGATCCACAAACTCCAGTAAAACCTGTGGTAGACATAGAAATCAATCCCGCCGCTGTAAGATCAGAAGCAGTTGAAGCTGATGTTGTACAAGCTCAAGCTAAGACTACAACACCACAAGATACAGCAATGGATGCCGAGTTAGAATCTGGTAGGAGCTGGCTAAGAGATCACCCCTAGGAGTTAATAATTGGAGATATCGATGCTGGTGTAACCACTCGTAGGAGAATACAGAGTACACAAGGAACTGTACTCTGTGCACAGGAAGAAACAGATTTTGAGAAATCTCAATTTCATGTATGGAAATCTCAATCCAAACATAGGAGACTAGATATGTGCACCCTAGCTATATTTTTAGCCCAATCCGGACCTATTTCGACCAATGAATCTCTGAATAGCTCTCACTGGATTACTTCAATGGAAGAAGAACTAAATGGGTTCGAAAGAAACAACGCATGGTATCTTGTACCCAGACCAAATCATCAAGCTCTAATTGGAACCAATGGGTATTTAGAAATAAAAATGATGAAAATGGACTTGTCATAAGAAACAAATCCCGACTAGTCGCTCAAGGTTATAGACAGGAAGAAGCCATAGACTATGATGAAACCTTTGCCCTGTAGCCAAATTAGAAGCCATCCGGATATTCATAGCATTCGCCCATCACAAGAACTTTATAGTCTATCAAATGGACGTTAAGAGTGCATTCCTAAATGGATACCTCGTCGAGGAAGTCTGTGTTGAACAACCAACAGGGTTTGTCAACACCGAAGGTGGAGACCTAGTATACAGGCTAAGGAAAGCACTGTATGGACTTAAGCAAGCGCCTATAGCCTGGTATGAAACCTTGCCACTGTATCTAATCAATAATGGATTTGAGAAAGGTGCAATTGACAAGACTCTCTTTAAGATACAGGAAGGCGACGACCTTTTAATGGTGCAAGTTTATGTCGATGATATTATATTTGGTTCAACTAACCTTACTGTATAACAAAGGTTCTCTCATCTCATGCAAAGTAAATTTGAAATAAGTATGATGGGAGAACTTAGTTATTTTCTAGGATTGCAGATTAAGCAATTGCCTACACGTATATTCATCAACCAGGAAAAGTACAGCAAGAAGCTGCTCAACAAATTCGGGATGAACAACTCCAAATCCTCGTCCACCCCCATGATCACTTCCATGCAGATAAGTGCTGGCGAAGCTGGAAAACCGGTTGATCAATCACTCTACAGGAATCTAATAGGCACACGTCTATACCTAACAGCTAGCACGCCTGATATTCAGTTTGTTGTAGGAGTGTATACTCGGTATCAGGTTGCTCCTAAAGAGTAGAGGTGCCTAGCCACGGGTCCGGGTCGACGGGTAGGCCGTCCAGGACCTGGACCCCACCCATACATATGAAATGTATGGGTTGGCAGGTCCATGGGTCGCCAGGGGTTCGGGTCCGGGTCCGACCCTCCGAGTCACAAGTCCGACCCGTAAATTTTTTTCTTGAAAAAGTATTTATAAAATTTTATTTATTATCATTTTATACACGAAAAAATTGTTGGGATTCGGTGCCTAAAACGAAGGCCCATCGGAAGCGGAAAAACAAAAATTAATTCGATCTGAATCCCTACGAGGATCGATCGAGCTACGTATATACGAATATATAAACGAAATCACAGGAGATATAAGAAACTCACCCTTGTAGTCCGTTGATTAAATGGATTCCTTCTCTTGAGATATTCCCCAAGCTTTAAACGAATTCTCTACGATCTAAAGCGCTCCAAGCACTCGAATGATCCAACGCCGAAAGGACCACGTTTCTACTTGCTACGCCGGAAAAACGACCAGAATGACGATCACCTTGCTATCCTCTAAGGATACGGCTTGAGCTGAGTGATGAAGATTTTAATTGTGATTATAGCACTCTAAGTGTATAACTCACTTTCTCTCTTTTATTTCTCAATTTTCCTCCAAGAAAAATCAAGAACTAGATAAAGATTAAAATGAAGAGTATATGAGAAAACAATTTTCTCTCTTGAACTCTCTCTCTAACGTAGGAATTAGTTGGAAAGGAGTGAGAAGAGTCTTCATTTTATTCTTCATAATATCCTCCAAAATCTCCTACTTTAGACAATATCACCAAGGGTTGATATTTGTCCCCTTGATTGATCACAAGTCTACCACCCTACAAAGTAAAGACCAAGACCAAGTGAGGGAGTAGGTGATGGGGCGGCCATCTAGAAGGAATCAGACGAGTTCGATTCGTTTCGGACTCCCGTGAGTCCAAACAGATAAACTCAGATTCCGTTCCGATGTATTTATATCAATTAATTAATTCAATTAATTAATCATATCAAATACATAATAACATAATTAATTTCTCCAAGAAATAATTATATTCATGAGTTAAATTAATCACCCAGTAATTTATTTAATTCATTAGACCGTAAATTAATTTATCAAATAAATCAATTTAGACATCCAATGTCCCAATAAATTAGATATCCAATATCTAATGTTCATAATGAGATAATAAGATTGATTCATTCCGTCGTCAATCCTATTGCGCGACTCAGTAGGTCCATCTCAGTCAGCAATGGAAGGAACCAAAGAGTAGTAGCACCACCTAACCAGCCTGGTGGCCTACACTGTACCCCAACTGAGAACGAATGATTGGGATCATTCAAGAACCATTCTGTCGTGAATACCAGTATACATATAAACCCTTCTTTCAAATGTCCCGATCAAGTTATAGGGTCACGGTCAGTCAAACCCTATCTGTACTAGACACTATGCATGCGTTAATGCAAATCGAGATCATCGAGCTCTCGTGTATCTAATATAAGTAGCTTCAATGCTTTGGCCAAAGACTTGTGATCTCATCTGCCAATAACCGCATAGGATATATAACCCGCTCACTAACGAGAGAAAGAATTCTATCTTGGTATTCAGTAGGACCTGCTACTTGCCCGTCAAGATGCACGTAAAGGCTGACCCCCACCTCCCGGTTTATAGGGTCGAACTACTGTAATGAAAATCTTGACGTCACAAGCACATCCCTACTAAATCCTCAAGTCGAAGGTTCACGAATACCTATCACAACCTTTCGATTCCATCATTGATTATGGCGGAGTGAAATCCGTGTGACGAATCGAGGGTGAGTCGGTTCGAGTATACTAATCCAATTAGCATACGTATAACGTGTGCTCCCACTAACCATTAGTGTTCGACAGGCACTCTCCATGTCAAAGAACACGTCATACATGTCTTCACATAAACTTAATGCCCAATCAAGTTTCATCGACTTGCGAACGATTAAGTATTTGAGCTATAAACCTTTCCAGTGCCGATCCCTTTATCCAATAAGGAGTGGAACGTTTTGCTCTCAAGTACACGGACTAGTTTCTATATATATATTACGAGTTAAAAATGCCAGTAACTACCAGTAAATAAAGAAACATTCATTGCCTTATATAAATGATTTACATAATTACAAGTACAATGCCCTCACTCAACATCCTCCGAGTGGCATTCTAGGGCATACTCCTAACAATCTCCCACTTGCAATCAATGCTACACACTATGGTATCTAATACCCATGTTCTCCAGATGATGCTCCAAGCTAGTCTGAGAAAGTGGCTTGGTCAGTGGATCAGCGACGTTGTTGGCTGAGTCTACTCTATGCAGCACAATATATCCCTTTCGAACAAATTCTCTTACGAGATGATACTTCCTCTCAATATGTTTGGTGCTATTGTGAAACCTAGGCTTCTTGGCCTGCGCTACAGCTCCGTCGTTGTCGCAGTACATCGGAACAGGCAGCTCAGCACATGGTATCTCTTGAAGTTCTCCCAGAAACTTCTTAATCTAGAACCCTTCCTTGGATGCCTCCGAGGCTGCTTGATACTCAGCCTGACAGGTGGAATCAGCACTCGCGCTTTGCTTGGTGCTACGCCAAGATACTGCTCCTCCATTAAGAGTAAATATGTATCCAGAAGTAGACATCGAATCGTCCTTTAGTCCTTAGAAGTCCGAATCAGTGAATCCCACCACATCCAATTCTCCACCGTCATACATCAGAACCATATCTCTAGTCCTTCTTAAGTACTTGAGAATGTTCTTTATGCCAGTCCAATGTTCCCTACCTGGGTTTGCCTGAAACCTACTCACCACGCTTACAACATGCGCAATGTCAGGTCTCGTACACAACATAGCATACATAAGGCTACCCACGGCCAAAGTTTATGGTATATTACTCATTTCCTTTCGTTGTTCCTCACTTTGAGGACACATCTTCAAGGAGAGTTTTATTCCATGTCGCATCGGTAGGAACTCTTTTTTAGAATCATCCATCTTAAATCGCTTTAAGATTTTATCTATATAGAGGGCATGGGAAAGACCTATTGTTCTCTTCGCTCTATCCTGGTAGAGTCGAATTCCAAGAATATAGGTTGCTTATCCCAAGTCTTTCATGGAGAAATTACTCGAAATCCAAGCTTTCACAGAACTGAGCATTCCCACATCATTTCCTATTAGTAGAATGTCATCCACATATAGTACTAACAATGCGATCTTTCTCCCACTAACCCTCTTGTATACACAAGGTTCCTTCTAGTTTTGCACGAAGTCAAACTCTTTGACCGCCCCGTCAAAACGAAGGCTCCAACTACGCGACGCTTGCTTCAGTCCATAAATGGAACGCTGAAG
The DNA here is from genome assembly GCA_033398695.1 of Orobanche coerulescens. Taxonomy (NCBI): domain Eukaryota; kingdom Viridiplantae; phylum Streptophyta; class Magnoliopsida; order Lamiales; family Orobanchaceae; genus Orobanche; species Orobanche coerulescens. The sequence goes on along the minus strand of CM065806.1, from coordinate 130,707,234 downwards.
CTTGCACACTTTCTGAATATCGACTTCGGACACAAAGCCTTTAGGCTGCTCCAAATAGATTTCCTCCTCGAGGAATCCATTAAGGATAGCCGTCTTTACATCCATTTGCCATATCTCATAATCGTGGTAGGCAGCTATAGCAAGCATCATGCGAATAGACTTGATCATAGCTACGGGCGATAAGGTATCGTGGTAGTCGATCCCTTCTTTCTGGGTATAACCCTTTGCCACAAGCCTAGCCTTATAGGCGTCAACCTTGCCATCACCATCGGTCTTTCTCTTGTAGATCCACATGTTCCCAATAGGCACTATGCCCTTGGGGCAGTCTACTAGAGTCCAGACCTGATTAACATGCATCAAGTCGATCTCAGCTTCCACAACTTCACACCATTTCGCGGAGTCTACATCCACCATCGCTTGGTCATAAGTCGTTGGGTCAGTCTCCTGGATATCAATTGGAACCTCATGGAGGCCTAGTTCCTCCAAGTGCACAAGCCCATACCTCTCAGGTAAATGAGACACCCTACTAGACCTACGAGGCGGTTGTACTTGTGTTTCAGAAGGCTCAGTTCCAGTTTCTTGCACAGATGTCTCCCAAGGAGTTTCACTGTATTCTTCTCAAGAAATACTTCTACCTGCTCCGCCTTCCTGAATGAACTCATCTTCGAGGAAGTGTGATTGTAAAGCAACAACGATCTTTCGATCTTCGGGCATGTAGAATAGATATCCCATTGTCCTAGACGGGAATCCAATGAAACGTCCCTTCGCGGACCTAGCTTCCAACTTCTCCACCTTAGTCTTCTTGTCATAGGCGGGACATCCCCAAATCCTAATATGATTAGACTTGGTTTCCTGCCCTCCCACATCTCATGTGGAGTTTTAGGAACGGATTTGGAAGGACATCTACTCAAGATGTAAGCGGCAGTTAGGAGTGCATACCCCCACAGGTAAATTGGTAAGTCAGTATAGCCCAGCATGGAACGGACCATGTTTAACAAGGTCCGGTTCCTTCTTTCTGACACACCATTTAACTGAGGAGTACCTGGAGGTGTTAGTTGTGAAACTATTCCATGTTCCTTAAGGAACTCATGAAACTCCATACTCATATACTCGTAGGTCCACAAGCAATCACAACGATAGATTCCTTCATCCGCGGAGTCTTCATATGAGACTGAGCGGTCACCAGTGTGTTAATTAGCCCAGCTAAGTTACACGCAATCTCATTGCAGTTGAAGTTCATCACAAACTATGAGAAGGAGTCAGGGAGAGACTGTTGTTGGGATTCCACAAAAATAAACGCAACGGAAGAATAAACGGAATCCCTAAAAGGATCGATCAAGTAACGTATATACACAAATGAAAGAAATACGAAGATCAAGGAATCAAAGTCCCATACCTTTGATGTATCTGAAAAACCTTCATATGATGATGATGATGATGAAGAGACCTTCGTTCCCAACACCGAAAGCACGGTGCCTCTACTTCATACGCCGGAACTTGATGGAAAAATCAGCAAGCTTTTTTTCTCTAAGAATGCGGCTAGGGAAGATTGTAGGAATTTTTTCTCTCAATATATTCTTCTTATATCTTGTCTCTAAGATCAAGATGAAGTTATTAATCTTGTTTTCTCTCTCTAATTCGTGATATAGAGCTCAAAGAAGAAGAAGAAGTTGTCTCTCTCTTCTAAAGACTTTATTATATATAAAAATGAAAGTCATACCTTAACACATGATGGAGGGTATCAAATACACATCACATGTTGTCACCTAGTGACATAAAATAAGGATAAAAGTGACAAGAGAGGGAGGGGGACGGCCCTAAGGGAAATTTCCAAGAATACGGGTCGTCAAAACGAATCCCTCGTGTACCGGATGTTCGTCAAATGAATCCATTTTATTTCCAATGTGTTTATACTAATTAATTAATCCAATTAATTAATTATATCAAACACAAATATATATTTCTCTAAGAAATATAATTTATGAATTAAAGTAATCACCTAGTAACCTACTTATAATTCATACGACCGCTATTTGATTTATCCGATAAATCAAAATTAGATATCTAATATCTAATATTATAAGAGAGATTATTAATTCATATTTATCCGTCAATGATCCTGTTGCGCGACTCCGTAGGTTCGTCTCAGCCGGTATTGGGAGGAATCAATGAGTGCGGGCAGCACTTAGCCAGCCTAGCGGGCCGCAATGTAAACCCCGACTGAGAACGAATGAACGAATCATTCCAGAACCATTATGTCATGAATACCATATACGCATATACCCTTCATCAGATGTCCCGGTCAAGTCTTCAGGTCGCGGTAAAGTCGAACCCTACTGTTGACTAGACTCTATACATGTGTTAATGCAAATCAAGACCGACTGATTAGTAGTGTATCTAATACTACCATATCAGAACGCTTTGGCCAAAGACTGATGATCTTATTTGCCATTAACCGTATAGGACATTCGCCTGCTCACTAACAGGAGATAGAATCCTTTCTTGGCGACTGCTACCTGTCCATATAGTTCGCACTTCGAGGTTGACTCAGCAATTAAGCAATTGAGTCTAACTACTCTAATGACAAACTAAACGTCACAGGCACATCTTCTACTACCCTCAAGTCAAAGGTCCACGTATACTATCACAACCTTTCGATTCGTCATCGACTCTCCGAGAGTGAATACCGTGTGACTGAATCGAGTATGAGTCGTGTTCGAGTATACTGGTCCCACCAATATACTTATAACTATGCTATCAAGACGTGCACACATCCTAGCATCAGTTATACAAGTCTTATTAAACTTAATGTCCATTTAAGTTTATCGACTTGCGAACGATTTACGTAAATAAACTTTAAACACTTCCAGTGCCTTTTCTCTTATCCCATAATGAGAATGGAATATTCGATTTATTTACATGGACTTCACTTCAATGTTTACCAAGTTAAGAATGCGATTGAAATATAATAAACAGTGAATGAATCGTATTGCCTTTTTATTTTCATAATTACAAGTACAATGCCCCTACTCTCTCATCCCCTGAGTGGAATTCGAGGGTATATTCCTAACAATCTCCCCACTTGCACTCAATGCCACACATTATGGTATCCAATACCCATCTTCTTCATATGTCTCTCTAAGACGGCCTGAGATAATGGCTTAGTCAGCGGGTCAGAGGCATTGTCTTCGGAGTCTACTCTTTGCAATGAAACATATCCTTTTTCTACCATCTCTCGAATGATGTGGTACTTTCTCTCTATATGCTTGGTGTTGTGGTGAGCCCTCAGCTCCTTGGCTTGGGCGACAGCTCCATCATTATCACAGTATAGTGATTTGGGCAACTCCGTGTTAGGCACCACTTGAAGTTCTTGTATAAACTTCTGCATCCAAAATGCTTCTTTGCTAGCCTCTGACGCAGATTGGTACTCTGCTTGGCAGGTGGAATCTGCAGTAGCGGTTTGCTTGGAGCTTCTCCAAGACTGCTCCTCCATTGAGAGTAAACAAATACCCAGATGTCGACTTAGAGTCGTAATTGTCTCCTTGAAAATCAGAATCATTGAATCCAATGACCTTCAGTTCTCCACCACCGTAAGTAAGAACCAAATCTCTAGTTCTTCTTAAATAATTAAGAATGTTCTTTACGACAATCCAATGTTCCCTTCCCGGGTTTGCTTGAAATCGACTTACCATACTCATAGCATAGGCTAAGTCTGGTCTAGTAAACAACATAGCGTACATGAGGTTACCCACTGCCAAGGCATAGGGTACCTTACTCATCTCTCTCTTGTCTTCCTAACTTCGAGGACACATTTTCGTGGTGAGATGAATTCCATGTCGCATGGGAAGGAACCCTCTTTTAGATTCATCCATCTTGAATCTTCTTAGGATTTTATCTATATAGAGGGCTTGGGAAAGTCCTATCATTCCTCGTGATCTATTTTTGTAAAGACGGATCCCTAGAATATAGGAAGCTTCTCCCAAGTCTTTCATGGAGAACGTTTTAGAAAGCCAAGCTTTCACAGTGCTGAGCATTGCTACGTTATTTCCTATAAGTAGAATATCATCTACATATAGTACTAAGAATGCAATGTTGCTCCCACTGATCTTTTTGTAAACACATGGTTCCTCTTCATTTCGTACGAAGTCAAAGTCCTTGACTGCTTCGTCAAATCGAAGGTTCCAACTCCGAGAAGCTTGCTTCATCCCATAAATGGCTCATTGCAGCTTACACACCTTATGAATATTAGCTTTGGACACAAAACCCTTAGGCTGTTCCATATAGATTTCCTCCTCAAGATATCCATTTAGAAAAGCCGTTTTGACGTCCATTTGCCATATTTCATAATCATAATAGGCAGCAATGGCAAGCATCATGCAAATCAACTTGATCATAGCTACGGGCGAGAAGGTATCATGATAATCGATTCATTCCCTTTGGGTATAACCCTTTGCCACAAGCCTGGCCTTATAGGAATCAACCTTGCCATCCCCATAAGTCTTCCTCTTATAGATCCATTTATTTCCAATAGTCCTCATGCCAGTTTGAAGATCTACTAGAGTCTAAACCTGATTGGTATGCATTGAGTCTATCTCAGCTTCCATTGCTTCTTGCCATTTATCGGATTCTACATCCACTATCGCTTGGTCATATGTGACAGGGTCGTTTTCACTGCTATCAGGTGTGTCGTGGAGACCCAGTTCCTCAACATGTGTATAACCATACCTCTCAGGTAAGTGAGACACACTATCAGACCTTCGAAGTGGAGGTTGTGTTACAATAGGTTTGGTTCTTGATCCCTGATCAGATGTATCCTTAGGACTTTCATTATGCTCTTCCAAAGAGATATTTCTACCCGAGCCACCTTCCTGAATGACTTCATCCTCAAGGAAGTGTGCTTGTAATGCCACAACGACCCTATGGTCTTCTGGCATGTAGAATAGATAACCCATCGAGTCCTTTGGGTATCCAATGAAACGTCCTTTGATGGACATCGCTTCCAGTTTGTCCATCTTAGCCTTCTTGACATAGGCTGGACATCCCCAAATCCTTATGTGATTTAAGGCTTGGTTTCTTACCTTTCCACATCTCATGCAGAGTGATAGGAACGGATTTGGAAGGACATCTACTTAGGATATAGGCAGCGGTTAGTAAGGCATACCCCCAAAGGCAAATTGGTAAATCAGTGTAATTTAACATGGAGCGAACCATGTCCAACAAAGTCCGGTTTCTGCTTTCTAAAACACCATTTAACTGTGGGGTTCCTGGTGCCGTGAATTGAGACACTATTCCATGTTCCTTAAGGAACTCATCAAACTCTGTGCTCATATATTCGCCACCTCGGTCCGACCGAAGTGCTTTGATATGACATTCAGTTTGTTTTTCAACTAGGGCCTTAAATTCTTTAAATTTAATAAAGGCTTCGGATTTATGTTTCATTAAGTACACAATCCCATACCTAGTATGATCATCTGCGAACGTTATGAAATATTGATATCCGTCTCGGGCTATTTCTAAAGCACCACAAACGTCGGTATGTACCAATTCAAGTTTATCGGCAGCCCTTTCAAAAATCCTTGTGAAAGGAGACTTAGTCATTTTGCCTTTAAGGCAAGATTCACAAGTTGGATAGGGTTCTACACCCAATGGACTTAAAAGTCCATCTTTATCCATTTGATGAACCTTGGTGTGACCAACATGACCAAGTCTAAGCTGCCATTTAAGAGCTTGATTAGTATCTTGCCCACCACGTTTCCTAGTTATAGTGTTCACTGCTGTTTTATTTTGCATGTTCAGATGATATAAACCATTCAACAATGTAGCTGTGCCAACTAATTTATTTCGAAAATAAATTTTACAACTACCATTGCTAATGAAGAAACAAAATCCTTTCCGGTCCAAGACTGGAATGGATACAATGTTTTTATGCCCCTTGGGCAAAACAAGTACTTCAGCTAACGTCAAAATAAAAACGGATTCTAAACCCAGTAGGATTGATCCAATATCGGTTTCCTCGACACTTTGTCCCCTCCCGACAGTGATCATTACTTCCGTAGCTTCAAGTTTTCTACTTCATTCCAGATCCCGATTCATAGTACAAATGCAAGAAGTGGCACCTGAATCCAGAATCCATGAAGCAGAATATACAGTAGCAGAACAATTAGTTTCAAAAGCAAAATGTTCCGTACCTGATGCGCCATTAATCTTGGGACAAGTCCTTCGCCAGTGGCCCAGCTCACCGCATTCAAGGCATTTGTCCGTAGGTTTTGGACCGCCTACCTTTTGAACCTTTTGGGCCTTGCCCTTTCCTTTATGTACCCTTTCTTGGGTTTGTACTGCTTGTAGGTCTTTTTCTTCTTGTTCTTGGACCTCTGAGTCCCAGAAGAAATAACAAGAGCAGCCTCTCTCGGTTTAGTCTTCATCTTAGACTGCGCCGTCACCAGTTTATTCATTAGCCCAGCTAATGTGCATGTAATTTCATTATAGTTGAAATTCATTACAAACTGCGTGAAAGAGTCAGGGAGAGATTGAAGGATGAGATCAATTTGAAGGGATAAATCCATATTAAAGTTGAGCATCTCGAGCCTCTCAATCATAGAGATCATTTTGAGGACGTGGTATCCCACTTTTTCCCCTTCTTTCATCCTAGCACTGAACAACTGCTTCGATATCTCATATCTAGCAGTCCTACTATGCTCTCCATAAAGTTCGGTCAAGTGTGCGAGAATCTGCCTAGCAGAAGTCATTTTCTCGTGCGCTCTCTGTAGCTCATTAGTCATTGATCCCATCATAAAGCCACGGACTAGCGCGTTATCCTTGACCCATTTTTCATGGACATCAATATCTTCCTGATTACCCTTGGTTCGGATTGGAGTCGGTGGAATGTCCGCCTCCAAGACGTATACCAGAGACTCCATGCTGAGTACAATCATCAAATTCCGCAACCAATCAACAAAGTTGGGTCCAGTTAGGAGATTCTTTTCAAGTAGTATTGCAAATGGGTTTTTAGCCATTTTTAGAGATTCAGTTTTGATTTCTGCAAAGATTTAGACAAGATTAAATTATTGACTTGTTTAATTATGATCGAGTATAAAATTTAAGGACTTGTATAATTCTTGTCTCGGCTCCCACTAATTTTATCGGAATTATACACTCCCATGTTATAATCCGGAAATCATGATAAGAACAACTTCTTAGTGGTGATCAAGTTCTTTACAAATTTTAACAGACACAACCTATCAGGTTTCTTGCCAATTAATTTCTGTAAAGTGGTGTCTAACACCAACCCGTCTAACGGATGATTTGATCTTCTTTTACCCCTAGTCTTTATGCCCTCAACCTATCACGTTTCTTGGCAATCCAGAGTATCTAAGTTTTTGACCATCAACATCTATCGGCTTCACTATTGAATCTCACCCGGCAACCTATCAGGTTTCTAGGGGTGAAATTTATCACCAACTGAAGGCATCTAATACACTCGGAAGCATATCACACCAGCTCGGGTATCAATTTTCTACAAGTTTGATGGAGGGTAGGAAACCTCGTAACCATTTTTCAAACTTAGTCTGTTAGTTGTCGGGAGAATTTTGATACGGATTCTCTATCGATACAGCAGCAAGCTGTTTTGACGAGCGGAAGCTATCAGCAAGAAACTGTCAGGAACTGATAACTACAGTTCGCTACAGCAATAACACTGACTAGCAGGATGCGTACGCGATAAGTAAAGATGACGGCCACTCGATACAGCAACAAGATAGGAACTGGCCGAATGGAAATGACTCGAAACAGGCAATCCTCCAAACAGCGGCACTCAAAACATCAAGTTTCGGTTGGATGCTAATTAAAACAAGAAACAAGTTCGAATGATCGAACAACACTTGATGCGAAAATCCCGAACAAGTATAACCCTATATCGAAAACAAAAAGAATATCTATATCGAAACAGGACAAGAAACAGTTGTTTTATCGAATTAGACCTGTAATTCGATAAAATGATTTCTTCTCAAGACCTATTGAGAATCGATCAGATTAAGATTCGAAAACGCGTCGAATAATAATCAAGGTTTTGAAGGAAACTCGTCCAACACTTAAACAATACACAAGGTATGTGGTTTTATCATTCAATAATCTCCATTACAACTTCATCGCCACTATTTATAGGCAAAAGTAGCCTGACATGATAATCTAAACTAATACAAGCTGGTCTTAAAATAAGGAAAAGAAAAATACAAGGTTCCCCCCATCACTTGCAGACGAAAGTAAAAGATGGGTTTTGTCTCCAAGGTGATAGCCGCCTTTCATAAAGCATGCTGCCGAGAATCCTGCTGCTTTTATGATAAAGAAAATGCTGAAATTCTTTTATTGTTTTACCACTTGGACCCCTACCCCAAGATGCAAGTTGCCCATTGTTTAAGTTACTCCACGTTGGAGTATGGTCGAGGTGTTTTACGTCAATCCTTACTTCATCTTCTTCACTTGGATTAGTCGGTTTTGTATCATTCCTTCCTTCTTTAAAAGGAATTGTCCTCAATTCCGCAATCCCATTGTCGTCGAGATAAGGAGATAGATCACCTATGTTGAAAGTAGCATGCACTCCAAAATCGCCTGGAAGTTCTATCTTGTAAGCGTTGTCGTTCACCTTCGCAACTATTTTAAATGGTCTCTCAGCTCGTGGCATTAACTTATTCTTACGCTTACTCGGGAATCGTTCTTTCCTCAAATATACCCAAACTAAATCTCCAACCTCGAATAATCTCGGTTTTCTTTGCTTGCTCGACTTCCTTTTGTATGTCTCGTTTATCTCCTTGATTCGGTCACGCACATGTTTGTGTAATTTCATCATTGATTTTAGCTTTGACTCTGCATCCTTATGCACCAATTCGTCACTCGGTAAGGGAATTAGATCTAGCAGTATGTAAGGATTCAGTCCGTAAACTACTTCAAATGGAGAACACACCATGGCATGAGTAGGAGAACGGTTATAAGAAAACTCCGCATGTGCCAATTTTAGATCCCAGTCCTTTTGTGTCTTGCCTACCAGGCCTCGCAACAGTGTTCCCAGTGTTCGATTTGTCACTTCAGTTTGCCCGTCAGTTTGAGGGTGGTGTGAAGTGCTAAACAAGAGTTTTGTTCCCACCTTCCTCCATAGGGTGTTCCAAAAGTAGCTGAGAAATTTGGAGTCTCGGTCGGAAACAATAGTCTTTGGAATCCCATGTAAACGTACTACCTCTCGAAAATATAAGTCGGCCACATTGCTTGCATCGTCTGTCTTGTGGGACGCTACAAAATGAGCCATTTTCAAAAAACTATCTACGACTACCATAATCGCATCCATTCCTCGTTGAGTACGAGGTACAGCCATAATAAAATCCATCGAGACATCTTCCCATGGCCTCTCCAGAATCGGTAAAGTTGTGTATATTCCTGGTTTGAACGAACTCTTCGCAACATGGCATGTCACACATTTACTAATTATGTTACTAACATCCCCCTGCATCTTTGGCCAATAAGAATGCTCTTTCAGCACATCTAATGTCTTAGTCGAACCAAAGTGGCCAGCTAAACCTCCCCCGTGAGCCTCTCGAACCAGCAATTCTCGAATCGTGTGCTTGGGTAGGCAAAGACGATTTCCCTTAAAAAGAAAGCCTTCCTGTATCGAAAATTCTCCCATCGGGCCAGATTTGCAAAGGGCAAAGGTCTCGCCGAAATCCGCATCACCGTCGTAATATTCCTTTACTGTCTCGAATCCAAGTAAGCGAACATCAAGAGTAGAGAGTAAGGCATAACGCCTAGACAATGCATCTGCTACAATATTGCTCTTTCCATCCTTATACTTTGATGAGAAGTGAAATGATTGTAAGAATTCCACCCACTTCGCATGCCTGTGACTCAACTTGTGTTGCCCGTTAATATACTTCAATGATTCATGGTCCGAATGAATGATAAAATGTTTCGGCCGAAGATAGTGACTCCAATGATCTAAAGCCCTCACAATAGCATAAAACTCCTTGTCGTATGTACAATAATTGAGACGGGCACCGTTTAACTTCTCTGAAAAATAAGCAATATGTCGCTTTCCTTGAATGAGAACCGCTCCAACGCCAACTCCGCTAGCATCACATTCTACCTCGAACGGTTGCGAAAAATTGGGTAATGCTAAGATTGGTGCTTCGCACAACCTTGCTTTCAAATTTCCAAACGACTCGTGAGCAGCCCGGCTCCAATTAAACGTACCTTTCTTCAAACATTCGGTTATTGGGCTTGCAATGTTACTGAAATCCCGAATGAATCTTCGGTAAAATGAAGCCAGTCCGTGCAACGATCTAACTTCCGTCACTGTAGTGGGAACTGGCCAGGACTTAATTGCTTCGATCTTTGCTTGATCGACCGACACTCCATCCTTTGAAACAACATAGCCAAGAAAGACTATACTTTCGACCAGAAATAAGAACTTCTCCCTTTTTCCATACACCTTTTGGTCCCTAAGGGTTTCGAAGACTTGTCTCAAGTGTCCGAAATGTTCTTGCAACGATCGGCTATAAATCAAAATATCGTCTAGATATACAACCACAAATTTCCCCAAGAATGGCTTCAGCACCTCATTCATCAAGCGCATGAATGTACTCGGCACATTTGTGAGGCGGAACGGCATAACGGTCCATTCATACAGTCTGTGTTTAGTTTTGAAGGCCGTCTTCCACTCATCTCCTCTCTCATCCGGATTTGGTGATAACCACTTCGTAGATCAACTTTTGAAAAGATCACGGACCCGTGTAATTCGTCCAACATGTCATCAAGCCTCGGAATCGGAAATCGATACTTGATGGTTATATTATTCACGGCTTTACTGTCAATACACATTCGCCAAGATCCGTCTTTCTTAGGAACCAGTAATCCCGGAACCGCACAAGGACTTAGGCTATCTCGAACATACCCGCGGTTCATTAGTTCTTCGATTTGGTTTTGTAATTCCTTCGTCTCCTCGGGATTACATCTATAGGCAGCTTTGTTAGGGAGCGATGCACCCGGTATGAGGTCGATCGGATGTTTAATCCCACGAATGGGTGGTAAACCCGACGGTAATTCTTCGGGAAAAACATCCGCAAATTCATGTAATAAGGCATCCATCCTTTCGTCATTCCGCACAACCATGTTACCATTCTGTGTCTCCTTCAGAATCAACAAGTACACGCACTCGCGCCATCATTAATAGCATGTTCCACATCCCGTCCACTAGCAAACATGGCCAGTTTTGTTTTTTCACTCCGACTAGAACTCATAGAGTGAATAGCTTGAGGTGACATTGGTTTAAGCACAATCTTTTTGCCCTTATCTCGTAACTCGTACTCATTGCTTCTTCCTCGGTGTAAAACGTTCATATCAAACATCCATGGTCTTCCCAAAAGTACATCGCATGCATCCATTGGGAGTACATCACATAATACGTTGTCTTCATACGAACCCATGGTTAGTCCAATCCTAACTTGTTTAGTCACCCTTATTTTGCTCCCATCATCGAGCCAATGCAAAGTGTAAGGTTTTGGGTGAGCCGTAGTGGTCAGCCCGAGTTTAGTCACCATCTCGCTGGAAGCTACATTGGTCCAACTCCCTCCATCAACGATCAAACCACACCATTTATTTCCGATTTGACACTTTGTGTGAAATATTTGGTCCCGCTGTGCCGAATCATTCGAAACAGCTTTGGCTTGTAGAGTACGCAGAACTAAAGCCGTGTCATAGTTTGGAGCATCGTAAGTCTCACATTCGTCTCCTTCTTTGACCTCCATGTTGAATTCAAATACATCACCCAGTCTCTCCTTTTCGTCATCAACCAACAACTCGTCTCGGATCGTGACAGCTTCTCTTAGTGTTACCACTCGTTTGTTCGGACAGGCATTTTGATAATGTCCGAACCCTTGACATTTGAAAAATCTTACATTAGCCAAACTCGTCTCCTTCGGTACGTAGGGGGCCTTAGGAATCACAACAGGGACCGGAGTCGGTACAGTTGCCTTAGTAGTTGAACTAGCACCGACACTTGGGTTTCCAAATTTGACTGGAAACTCGGGTTTATACAACTTCATCCTGTTTTGAGCTTCCAACTTCACACATAGCCCACATAATGTATCAAAGTCCTCGTATGGATATAATTCCACCGAGTTAGCTATGCTTCGGTTCAAGCCACGCAAGAATCGCGACATCTTCTGCTCCTTATTCTCCTCGATTTCTCCCATTAAGGTCAGATTCTCAAATTCTTCAATGTATTCACTGACACTCAATTTTCCTTGCATGAGGTCTGCAATCTTCCTATATAAGGACAATCGATGCGATGCTGGTACATATCTCTTACGAAGTTTTCTTTTGAACGAATTCCACGAATGGATCTTTTCTTTCCCCGCACAGGTTCTTCGTGTTTTCACTCCTTTGTACCAAAGCGAAGCGCCTTTCCCCAACTGGAGAATTGCATATTTGCACCGTTTCTCATCGTCGAGGTCTTTAAATTCGAACATGCGGTCAATCTTACGTTCCCATTCCAAGTAAACTTCTGGATCTGTTCCGCCAATGAAGTCCGGAAGCTCGTTCACCTTGAACTCTTCGACATGGCGTGAGGGTCGTTCATAGTCGCCACGCCTAGGTTGCCAACGCTGGTCGCGTTGTTCTGGTACGTCACGCAATGCGTCGTGAAGTTTTGCTAAGAAATCAGCGTTGTTGAGATCCATAATGCCAAAGATCAAGAACTTGGGCTCCGATACCACTTATGATACGAATCCCTATTGATACAACGTCAAGCTGTTTTGACGAGCAGAAGCTATCGGCAAGAAACTGTCAGGAACTGATAACTACAGTTCGCTACAGCAATAACACTAACTATCAGGATGCATACACAATAGGAAATGATGACGGCCACTCGATACAGCAACAAGACAGGAACTGACCGAATGGAAATGACTCGAAACAGGCAATCCTCCAAATAGCGGCACTCGAAATAGCAAGTTTTGGTTGGATGCTAATTAAAAGAAGAAACAAATTCGAACGATCGAACAACACTTGATGCGAAAATCCCGAACAAGTACAACCCTGTATCGAAAACAAAAAAGAATATCGATATCAAAACAGGACAAGAAACAGTTGTTTTATCGAAATAGACCTATAATTCGATAAAGTGATTTCTTCTCAAGACCTATTGAGAATCGATCAGATTAAGATTCGAAAACGCATCGAATAATAATCAAGGTTTTGAAGGAAACTCGTCCAACACTTAAACAATACACAAGGTATGTTATTTTATCATTCAATAATCTCCATTACAAATTCATCGCCACTATTTATAGGCAAAAGTAGCCTGAAAAGATAATCTAAACTAATACAAGCTAGTCTTAAAATAAGGAAAAGAAAAATACAAGATTCCCCTCGTCACTTGCAGACAAAAGTAAAAGATGGGTTTTGTCTCCAAGGTGATAGTTGCCTTTCATAAAGCATGCTGCCGAGAATCCTGCTGCTTTTATGATAAAGAAAATGCTGAAATTCTTTTATTGTTTTACCACTTGGACCCCTTCCCCAAGATGCAAGTTGCCCAATGTTTAAGTTACTCCAAGTCCGGTTATCAAGGTAACTCCGAATCTCGTATCTGTTTTCTCGCCTAAGTATGTTGGAGTATGATCGAGGTGTTTTACGTCAATCCTTACTTCGTTTTCTTCGCTTGGAGTAGTCGGTTTCATATCAAATTTCGCGATTAATGTCACACTTTGCACATTATTCAATTAAAAACGCGTTTGTGGTTTGTCAATCATTCAAAATGAAAAATAATAAATAGCATCCTAGTTACTACCAACATATAGCTCATGGATTTTTTCCTAAGTATTGGGCCAATCCCAATAAAGAAAGGAAAAATACAGTATTGATTCTTTGTCTTCTAGGTCGGTCGTCTTCGGTCTTCATCATAGCCATATGAATAATTACATCATTGAACAATACGTCCTATTATACATATTTTCTAGTAAAAATAAATAGGCTCAAAACGGCCTTTACAAGCATATCGAATCGAACAAATCAACAACTAAGTCCACGAGCTATATCACCATCACATAAGGCATTCCATACAACATGTAACAGTAAATGAAATTAAATAATCAATTAATATATTAATCCAATTAATCTAAAAATTAATCTATTTAATTTCTACAATATTAATCAAATTAATATCTATAATCGTTATTTTAATCCATTCAAAGTAATCCGGCCACAACATAGCATACATGAGGCTACCCACTTCCGAGGCATAGGGTACCTTACTCATCTCTCTCTTGCCTTCCTCACTTTGAGGACACATTTTCGTGGTGAGATGAATTCCATCTCGCATGGGAAGGAACCCTCTTTTAGATTCATCCATCTTGAATCTTCTTAGGATTTTATCTATATAGAGGGCTTGGGAAAGTACTATCATTCTTTGCGATCTATCTCTGTAAAGACGGATCCCTAGAATATAGGAAGCTTCTGTAACACCCCCCAAACCGTATGAGAATATTACACGCCGTAGACCCTTTATACAAGGATCTATCAGGATAAACATCCATAAACAACCAAATGCTTGCCCGTCCAGGGTCAAACAATATAATAATACAGACCGTTAAGGTCACTTACACATGAATACACAGACCGATGAGGTCACACAACTCCATCAACAGAACTGACTAAAACAACATTACCCACACAGGGGTCGAAATACAATACAGCGAAAGACTGAAATCAACTCTAACAATACAACCAAACTCTACCAACTCTCGAGTCTTGATTTGTATCGCAGCTCGTCATCCTATTGTGCCAATCCTGTGACTACTCCCCTGAACCTGCATGTACCTGGACCCAAAACAGACATTCACCCCCCGATTACTCGGGGGTTAGTAAAACTCCACTGTTTTACTGCAAGTATAATACGATACGAAATGCAACAAGTAAATAGCAACTACGAATTTAATACGGAAATCAATTATCAAAATGTTCCCGAGAAGTGTTAGAATTTCAAACTCAAGCAAGAGATATTTGAAAAGGAACACATCATCTCGGGGATTTTTAAAGCAGAAATTCTTTTGGACCTCGAGTCCCAATTTACAAAACCTTTTCGTAAACATTAGGGCCTTAGCCCAATTCTCGGTTCAAAACACACTAGATAAGATATCATTATGAGTCCGAGACCCGTATTTAAAATGTTACCCAAACAATCATTGTTATACGATCGTTGTTCGTACACATCATGTACCAAACTCTGGAAGCCTCGACGGACCTTACCCGGACCACACACACTGTTCGTACACTTCATGTACCGAACTCCGAAGGCCTCGACGGACCCTACCCAGCCACAAACATCGTTCGTACACATCATGTACCGAACTCCAGAGGCCTCGTCAGACCCTACCCGGATCACACACCTTGTTCGTACACATCATGTACCGAATTCCAGAGGCCTCGTCAGACCCTACCTGGATCACACACCTTGTTCGTACACATCATGTACTGAATTCCAGAGGCCTTGCCAGACCCTACCTGGATCACACACACATACATCGACACGACACAACTCATAATCATCAAATGTCAAGCCATTCCATATTACACCGAAATATATAATCAAGTATGTAAACCAAAACAACACAAATATCATAATCATCACAACAACTCAACAATGACCAACCACGCCCGGCACAAACTTAGATGATTTGCACATCCAACACAATTCCACGATGTTAACTAAGTGAAGGTATTATTGTTACCATCAATTGTTCATAATAATCAATTCATACGAAGCATATTCGCTAAGATAAATCAATTCATCATAACCATAACAAGACGTCCCTATTCACAAGACACAATTCGTATAGTAAAATACTTGCCTTAATAACCGCTACCGAATACTCCGAAGAACACGGTTCGACCGGGAAGCTAGGACCCCGAAGAAGAAAACACGGAAGGGTTCCAACTCGAGTTCTTCACAAGAATTTCGTCCCTAAGTCATACCAATGATAAAGCAACAAGCGTACGATGGATAATAATCACACAACGCCTAATCCCCCCTCTAAGACCTTTTGTCGGACACCTTCAAGGTGTCGACTAAGAACTCAACCAAAACGATGAATCAATACAATCCAACCATGGAATAACAATGGAAATGATAGAATACACCTAAATAATCATCAATCCATCACAATTCTATGTTATTACCGTTAAATCGGACGGAAACGAACAAAACCCCTAATTTACCCAAACTAGGATTTCCAGGAAATCTGACCTGATTCGCTCGATCAAAGGATGTTATAGGATGGATAATCGATGATATGAACTCCAAGACTTCATGGATTTGTTGTATGACAACATGTCTCCACGCTCAAGAAGTCTCCATCCGCGGTAGAGGAAGAACGAAGTGAGAAAAATGGTGAAAAAAACGTATGCTGGCCTTAAATAGGCTGACTGCCGGCCACATAACGTACGTAATCGGCCATGGCTTACGGCCGTAACCGGCCATGGCCGAACCAACTGCCCCAAATCTGCCGGCCCATTATGTACGTTACCGGCCAGGGCCTTACGTACATAACCGGCCATTGCGGCCATAGCGGCCGTTACTCGGCCAGGTCCTGCCAGCTGGGACTCGGTCGATCTGACGGTCCGAAAAATCCCGAAACTCCAACCTGAATGTAAACCGAAAACACGGTTACGAATTACTCGCAAAGACGAATCTAAGCGCTAAGAGAACACACGATTCCGACCACCCGAGGGTTTGAAATTCGACAACGGAAGTAATTACCCCAAACTTTGGGAAATTACAAAAACGGCCCAAAACGTCCGAAATACACGATACACGATTGAAACACCAAACCAAATCTTGCAACATGAATAATAACATTAAATGAACTTACGAGAAACTCAAAACAACAGTTTCGGACGAGATTAGCAAGAATCTAACTCAAGTGAGGAAAAGCCGCTTAAGAATACGGAATTCAACAAAACGACACCGAAATGAACTCGGATGATAAAAAGTGCAGAATTAATCATTCTCAGAATGACGAAACGGTCATAAGAAAGTCGTCGAAACGGACCGCCTCCGAAAAAAAGAAAATTACCGGAAATCGAAATTGCGGATATTACATACTACCCTCCTTAAAAGAAGTTTCGTCCCGAAACTTAAAACAAGTAGGGAGATGCAATATCCAGATAGGAAAACTCAACGAGATACACAAGAAATGCGTAACTTTCGCCCATTGGCGAAACGTTACAAGCAGCGCAAAGGAATATACGGCGTGAAAACACGCCCCACGGCGGCCAACACTAGTACAGTTTTCCCCTTTACTGACACTATTTTAGTGTCAGTAATTAATTTTACTGACACCTTGTAATAGTGTCAGTAATGCTAAAGCCAGAAAATACTGACACTAAAAATTAGTGTCGATGTACAAGGTGTCGGTAAATCACGACACTAAAATAGCGTCGAGATTTTTTTTTACGACACTAAAATAGTGTCGATAATTAATTTTTTTACCGACACTAAACTTTAGTGTCGGTATGTTACAGCTTTAGCATTGACACTATTATAAAGTGTCGATAAAAAAATTACCGACACTATTTTAGTGTCGATATATGCTCAATTTGTTAAAAAAATATTTTTATCTCAATTCTATTTTTATGAATACTACATTTTTTGTTTAATTACATGAAAAAAATACCATAAATTGAAATTTTCAAACAGACAATTCAATTATAAAACATCCCAAATGCAATGCACTTAAAAAGAGCAATACAAAACCAAGCAATACAAAACCAATTAGCATCCCAAATGTGCTGCCATTGCCATGGAGAGCAAACATAGAAACGAAAGCAATGGTTCCGAAAGCGTGAAATGCTGACGCTAGCCCCACAATCTTTCCCTTCTCCTTCTTCGCCGCGAATATCGGATGTGTAGACGAATTCAATGGCGAGATCCGGTCCGTTTATGATCAACACAAGCATTGTTCGCGACACAAATGGCAAACCATACACCTTTCGGCCCAAAAAAAAACTGAATTTTAGTCTAATTACAAAAAAATCCCAACTGTCTTCTAAATTATAAACACCTTTTATTTGTAGGGTTATACATCAATATATTCCGAAGGGGAAAACAATATTCTTACACATACCCCTTTTCGCCCAATGTACTGAGCAATCTGACCACTAGCTATTGCCCCAACCATAGCTCCCACATTCGACAAGGAACCAAATAACGAGAACTGATTCCCAAACCGATGTTGTTATTAGACGAAAATAATAGTTGCTGATCTAATCAAGAGGAGAAAAGTCACAGTCACCAGTACCTGTGAGACTGTAAGTCAATCTAGAATCGCCTACTCAGCCTATATAAGCAAATATACTTGAGCTCTTTAGAGCTTTACTTTTATACATACATCGTTTATACATATTCAGATATAAAATGGGAGGAGCATAATCACAATGACAAGAGAGACCAAATGGGAGGGGCATAATCACAATGACAAGAAAGACAAGTACCTCAAACTACCAAGTTCTATTTTCCAACCAAAAAATAAGTACAAATATGAAAAAAAAAAAATAATAATTGACTAATTAACAACCTCAATTTCGTATCCGATTTCGAGCAATGCATTAGCAACTGTCACCATTAGTATCTGATAATGATCAATCCGCAGATCTGCGAAAACCTACAAAACACATGTAAACATAGAAAATAAACACTCTTTCAACAACACTGCTCCAACTTCTAAGCCACAAACCCAAATTTACACACACACACACACCAACCAATATTCCATTTTCTTTCCCTTCAAATTGAATTAACAAACTCATTGAAACCAAGAAACAAGAATATCACAGTGATTACCAAGGAAAGCTTTGGTTTTCTGTAACCAAATCTCACAAACTGCTTCGAAGCGACACTTTCTCTCACTACACTAAACTTGTCCAAGTTTTTCAAAGGCTCAAAATTCAAATCTTCACCAAAATAATCCAAAGAAATCACGGGGGTTCTTGATTTTACTTCCATACTCTGTCACAGAGCCGGGCAAGTAGAAAATCTGGAACAGGAAAACAATGAAGAAGAAGAAAACAGCCACCCCACAGATCAACTGCAGATAGTCAATCTTCTTGCAGAGTACAAATCTTGCGAATCTTGATCTGCTCCTCTGCCCCAATAATAACCCTTTGATATTACCGTTAGAGCTACTGTTATTTCTAAGAGATGAAGAAGAAGAACGCAGTAAATGGTGGTCCCTCTTCAATGGCTGCCCATTTTCAAGTGAACCCATTTACACTCCCATCAAGAAAAAAAGAAAAGAGTTGATTTGGTGATCTCCGGTTTCAACTCAGTTGTTATGCAATGCATGTCTCAAAACATACTCTATACTTAAAGCAATCAATTTACCCAGACAAAATATTTCGCATGGGAGGAGTTGATTCAAGTCCAAAACTAACGAGGTTTTCAAGATAGAGAAGCTGTTAAAAACATTTACTACAAAATTACCGGGCACTCAACAACTTCTTTGCTAAAGCCATACCTGTTTAGTCCAAGCCGGTTAAGGGAAAACAATATGAGAGATTAAACATGCAAAAACAATATGAAGAGATGATAATAAACAAGGCGAATCTTGTTTTAAATACACTCGTTAGCAATAAGCTCCACCACATCAATCATTGCTACTTATTCTCGGTCTTATATCTCCAACTATCGATGAATACTATTGTTCTACATGAACATTAGCAAGTCTTTAAAACCGGATAGCATATCAATTTTAGATTTTTAGTAGAAAATATTCTTACAACGTGAGGGAGACGAAGGCCGAACATGCCATGTTGGAAAGGCGATTCTTGGATCCCGATTTAGAACCATGTAAGATATAAATGATCATTATATCCGTAGGTAAACATTCATAAATTATTCCATTTACAAATATATAAGTTTACAAAAAAGACAATTTTGGTGAATGAGAGGTGACGTTGGATTTATAGTTTGTTGAGGTTAAGGCTACATTACATCATTGTGAAAGTTGACAAAAATAATAATGGAAGGATGAAATAAACAAAAGTGGATACTAAGAAAGACAATTAAATCAAAATCTACCAATATGAAATGAATGTAAAAAATGGCTTCCTCATATCAGCCCTTTCATTTTCTCCCTCCTCTTTGAAACTCGTCTTTCTTTCTCTTTCTCAATTAAATAAAAAAAATAAAAAAAATGCAAACTCAGATTAAAAAAACGATTCTGATGATGACAGTGAAAATCTCGTGTATATATCAATGAAAACCTCACAAATCATCATATATCAATGAAAATTTTAGAAAAAAACAATAGACACTAGTAAAAGAAGCAATTAGGGTTTTTGGAAAGATGCTACCAAAGGATATTGGAAAAATTCTTGAACAAGCAGGTGCTACCCTCAAACCTCAAGGATATAAACAAAATCGCCCGTTCTTATCTTCCCATCTCCAGTCGAGGCACAAACCATCACTCTCCCCTCCATATCAGATTGATTTTCACTAAACATACTAAGCATCTGAACTAAAATAATATGATATCAAACAAGAGGAAGAAAAATCTAACCTTGGACTCGGTAAAGAACACCGTGTTGGCGGCGAATGAAGAAGAGGGAGATAGGGACTAGTTTTCAGAATTAATCAACCATAACAGATGAAAAGGGTTAGAGAAGAATGAAATAGATGAAAAGAATTAGCGTGACAGTGTTTACACGAGGAAGATTTTGCGGAAGACAGGAAGGAACCCATGGGAGATCGAAGAAGAACGATCGTTGGTGAATGTGAGGATGGGGGCGGCGTGATGTAAATGAGGGAGAGAGAGATACTTCTATCGATTGAGTAGGGTTACGAAGTATTATAAATAAATAATATGTTTTAAATAAATTGAGTTTTTTTTATTATTGATATTTAAGTGTCGGTAAATTTTGATACTCAAGTTACTGATACTCAAGTGTCAGTATCTTATGACACAATTATGTAAAAAAAAAAAAATGAGTCAAATGTCTGAAGTTAGTGACACTTTTGATAAAGTGTCAGAAACTAAGTGTCAGTAAATGCTGTTTTTGTAGTAGTGCAACACAACGCCACCAACTATGATTCAAAACAATAACGAGCAATTAACGACACATCACATGCACACATTTAATCAAAGAAACGCACGCGACAACAAGTCGCACCCGACTAAAACGGCTATGCGATAGAAACAAATAAAGTATCACGATAGAAATCACTCCGATTCTCATCAACAAGAAAATGTCCGACGTCAAAATACAAACAATTCAAGATAACAGAAAACGAGAATACCGAATATTACATTCCATCATACTAAAAATAAATTTTGTCCCGAAACTTAAACTATGGTTATCACAGTGATACGAAACAAAACATAACGACACATAATAAATTATCATGTTCAAGACCCCGCGGTCCACTGTCACGCCTCCGTAGGTTCAACAACTAAAGGGGAACTTATACAAAACAAAATATCATTAAAAAAGTTCCAAACATAAAAGCGTCACAAAATACATCTCTACACGAGAAATTATCCGCGCAACGAGTACCAAAAACACTATCACTGGACATCACTGGGCCTTCCAGAATTAGGAATGGAACTCCAGTCCCATATAATCTCGGCAACAATCTCGCAGTACTGAACTCGATGCCCCTCGTGTCCACAATTATAACAAGTCACTGGCGATTTCTTACAATGAGCGCGTTCATGGCCTAGATCGTTACAGATGAAACACCTAGGAGCATTACCAGAACTCAAACACACCTGCTTGGGTCTTTTAGGTTCCACAGTTGACCGAACAGGTCTCATACTCGACTGATACAAGGGTTGAGGTGTGGGAATCCCAATTCCCTCACTTCCCGATGCGTCATCATAGATCTTCTGCTTCTTCGCTACCGATACGGACTCGGTAGACATTATATCCATGTCAAAAGCCAAGGCTCGATCCTGATAGTCCTTCAAGGTTTTACACATAAAAGGAGCCATACACTGCCGAATCTGAGGTTTCATACGCATATCGAAATAACGAACCTTATCTGCCTCACTTTTCACCTGATCTCGAACATAACACAGTTGTCGATTATAATCGACTATTGCTTGAGACACCGACACGTCTCGGGGCGTAGCCGAGAAAAACTCAACAATCCTACGCTCTTTAACAGGCGGCGGACAATACTCGGCCTTCATGGAAATCTTGAATTCGGCCCAAGTAGCTGTACGATCACTAGGCGCTACGGCCTCCCACTAGTGTGCAGCTTCCCTGTCAAGCAGGTATTGGGTGATGGATACTCTTCTCTCATCGGGGCAAACTACAGCATCAAATGTTCTGTCCAACTGGAAGAGCCAGTTCTCCCAGCCTAACGAGTCCGAAGAACCTACGAAACGGGGCGGGTGCATTCTCATCACAACTCGTAACCACTTACTAGCTCCGTTATCCTCATCCGGAATCCCGTACCGGTGTACGGTCTGATTCATATGTGCCAACTGGTCAGCCACATGACGAAGGATGGTGGCGCCACCAATGTGAACATTACCTCTGGATGATTGCTGCTGATCACCTGATGGGTCATCATGACCGTCCGTACTGAGCTGATTGGCATTCGACAACGAGCGAGTCACCCTCTCATGCTCCTGATCACAACCACGACTATGACCACGTCCTCGGCCTCGACCTCTCGGCATACTGAACGGACGACCAATCAGAATAACACAGCTAAACAAACATCACAATATCAACATAGGACGATAAATAGCAGCACAATAAAACATCAACTCCAAGTCATCACACAAGTGCACGAACTAACACTGTAATTTAAGAACTTCATTCAAAAATAATTCATACAGTCACATCAACAGAGATGTTTGGATTTCACCAAATCAAACACAGTCAAAACCACACACGTATCGTAGGGATAAAACACTAGCAACAAAATAAAATATTTCCAGGGTATTATTCAAATGATAAAATTTTAAAATTCTCAAGTTTGAAAAATTTGGTGAAATGAAATTTTTGAAAACACTTTTAATACCTCGGTCGTTTAATCAAAACCATGTATCTCATTATCAAAATTGTTTTGATTGAAGCTATTTGCAAAACAACACGTTGAGGCTTCAATCTTTTGGCCTGATGATATCGTCAAAATGACTTTATCAATATATCATTATCTTTACTAGCGATATATAGGGTAACAACATGTTACCACGCCAACCATCACTAATATATCAACAGAGATTAAATAATCAGTAAAAAGGGGCACGGATACAACTGTAATAACAAATTACTACCGGGTCAGTCAAAAGTTTACGGCCGTAACAACATGCAGTTTACGGCCGTAACAACTCTCAGCTTGCGGCCGTAATGGAAAACATCTTACGACCATAACATCTAGCTGCAGGACTGCAGAATTGTCACAGCAACCTCCAACAGGGCTCCGAGAGTTAGGGAATGATACCTAACAATGTATCCCAACATTTAGAAAACACTGAAACATTCTCCGGCGAGCACAACAACACCAAAAACTTATCACAACCACTTAGCCCCAACAAAACCAAAAATCGTTCTGCAAAATAAAATTTTTCCAAAATCCTTTCGTTCATAACCAAAAACGACGGTAATATTTTACAATGTCCGAAGTACTTCAAAACACATTTTCCAAATACCGTCTGATGGTGTCATTTGAAAATACACGGCTCATTTGTCAAAATTTAACCAATTTTAAAAATCCATATAAACCGTGGTTGACCTCACCACCAAAACATTTTCCAAAAATCGATATCTACAAAAATGCTCAAACCGTAAAGTCCACCATGAAAAACATTCTAAAACCTACTCGTAGCGGCATAAACATAACAATAATAAAAAAACAATAAAACTAAAAATCACATGCCCAAACGGCAAACAGGATCGCCAATCCAATTGAATACATCTCACAACATCAAGTTTAAACATACAAGAAAACCATTCCTCGGAGTTTCTCACGAACTCAATCATCGATACCTTATTCGAAACCCATCAAGGTTCTCAATTTTCACACCATACCACCCCCCACAGTGGTTCAAAGGTAAAACAACGATAGGCCCAGTTTTATACATATACTATGTGTCACATGTATTAAATACAACTATATTAACAACACCGTGCGAATAAAATTATGCACTGCAATTAATTCACTTAGATAAAATCACGACACACAGGTACCTCGCATAAAAGAGGAGACTTACGTCCACAGGCCGCATGGCATAAGTTCATACAGAGTCCCACATGCCCGTCAACAGAGTCCCACATCTCAACCGACAACATACCCGTCCAGTCAGCGAAGGCCGAAGTTCATACAGAGTCCCACATGCAGATCCGGAAGAGGCGCCGCAGAACATGGATCGTTGACCACGACCTGTCAGCATCTTTTCACCAACCGACAGACCCGCCTAAAGGTGTACAGTGGGACCGCCCGTGACAGCGACTCAGGACGCGTGCCGGCTCCTCATTGGACCGCATAGCTGGCTGCCAGCAGCAGACGCAGGCTTTAAGGCAGACAGCCTATGTGACATAAAGACGATCGCCCTTTATTATATTACATGAAAGGCGATCGCCCGTCAGAAAACAGAGCATCTCAGCTCCTATAAATAGAAGGCTGCCTGCACTTGGAAAACTCTCGGTGTCTCTCCAACTCTCTAGTTTTTCCCACGACTTGGCTTTCTTACTCTTGGCAACAGCTATCTCTCGGCTTTTCTCTCTCTCAGCACCTCTCAATCCTGAGACGATCGGCAGAAACGAGAACAAGAACACGCAGAGCTTCACTCAAGAGCTAGATAAATAGGATCTTTTACACTCATTGTAATCGCATTCTTACATTAATATTTGTACTCAAACGTATTCTTATTAATAACATCTCGCGAGAGCATTCAAGCTCGGGCCTAACAAACGCGGCAAATCTTGTGTTATTCACACCCCCACGGACGTGCTCTCGCAATTTGCTGTTGCTCGACCATTCCAGCAATATTCATCTTCGGATAATATTTCGGACAACAACAATTGGCGCTAGAGGAAGGGCATCTTAACCCTCATTTTTATTCCTACCATCTCGAAGAACACTCACTGTTCTCTGGGGCATATACCTGAAGAAACACTCACTGTTCTTCAGAGAAAAGCTTTCAGAATCATGACTTCTGCCTCTGCATTGAAGAAAGCCGCTGGCCGATCCGCCAGACGCCTCATTCCGTCTCAATCCGAGCCACAGCCTATGGCGGAGGGTAGCCGCTGCGGTCCGAGACTCTCGATCCCGCCCCTGAGGGACGGCCCAAGCCTGTTGCTCGATCAGTTCCAAACCTCGGAACAGATCGAAAAGGCCTTGCCCATCCTACAGGAGCGACGGAGAGCTCTCGACGCGCCGCCCGCTATAACCCCCTCGGCCATCCGCCGCGTGACGAAACAGAAGTTCAAGGCGTTACTGACCAAGCGATCGCCAGGAGGCTCCCATTCGCAAGAAGAGGCGCTCGCAAGCCGGGGCACCTCTGTTTTCAGCCGCCTAGGCAGCGACCCATCATGGCGACCGGGGCAGTCTGTCCCCAGCCAAGAGACGATGGAGCTCGAGTCCGTCACCAGGAGTTCGGCATATCCGACTTCCAGAAGGCAGGCCAGCCATCTAGCTCCTCCTCACCGAAGAACCGAGGTCGGCAACATCAGAGTCAGGAGATCGGTACACGATCGTCTCGGCTCCCGTTTTGAAAGCCGAGCCATGAGCGACCAAGCTACAGCGATGGCCGCGATGCAACGCCAGCTCGACGACATGAAGGCAGGTGCCAATAACAAGATCGCCGGGGTGAACGAGCCGCTCGCGGTCAACATCGAGCTCGCCCCCGTGCAGCGTAGGATCGCTCCTCCTCAAACACCTCTGTACGAGGGAAGGTCGGATCCCAGTATTCACTTGAGCAAGTTCCGCATCTACATGACCGGGTGTGGGGCGTCAGACGCGACCAGGTGCCAACTATTCCCGCTAATGCTAGGCGACCTGGCCCAAAGATGGTACGTCTCATTGCCGCCGCGATCCGTCAATTCCTTTGACCAACTGGCGAAGAGCTTCACAACTTACTTCGCCGCCAAGGTCGCTCGGCCGGAAGGTCCCCATCACATCATGCAGATCAGGCAGGGGTATGAAGAGTCCGACGCAGACTATATCGACCGTGTAGATGAGATCATCCTCAATGGCGTGCCCATAAGCGACGAGATCACCCTATACTCGGTCCTAGGGGTATTCCATGGTCTTTCGCCTATGTTCAGGAATATTATGAAGGACCATCCCTCGACCTACGCGATCTTCCGCGCTAAAGCCGCAGACTTTCTGGCCAGGCAAAGGTTTCTTCTCAACCTATGAGCAGCGCGATCGGCGACCGAACGATGATCACCAGTCTTCCGACCCGATCGCCAATGTCAAGCAACATCACCAAAACTGGAGGACTCGCTCGCCATCTACAGTTCATCATCTAACATGTTGGACTAAGGCACGAGATCGCCTCCCCCGCGCAATGTACACCGTCGAAGGTCGGCATTTAACATGACGATCCGAGGTGGAAGAGTGTAGCCATGGTCCTGGTGGTCGATGGAACCGACTGCTTAGGCCATGCAAGGTTCCTTTGGGCTGAGATCGCTCGCCCTTCGTTTAAATACGAGGCGGGCGTAGTCGAAGGACCCTCCAAGCGAATCAGTGGACACGATCGCCCGCCCTCAAAGGTTCATCATCTAACATGGTGAACCCGGACAATGCGACGCGTGACTACCCCCGTCTCAACGTATACCTTCTAGGATTGCCATCTAACATGACGATCCGAGCTAGAAAAGAGCTAATTAGCCACAGACGTGGAGTCGATTCATCCGACGACACCCCGCGCAAGGACTTCTCCAGACCAAGACCGCATGCCCTTCGTTTAAATACGAGGCGAGGCGCAGCCTAACGGAGGACCCTCACAATAAAATGAGTCGCGAGAAAGACAATGTCGCTCGCACACAAGACATGGTCATGGAGTCGGTCCATCGAACTCCGCGACTGTGCACGGTTCCTCAATGACGAAACTATCAAGTTTCTAAGAGGGATCGACAAAATTGTTTATTGCAGGTACAAGACCGAAGATAGCTAGACAATCGACCAGATCGCCCAAGTCCAAGACCAAAGTCCGCTCAACGGATCGCCCGTCTTCATCCTACACGATCGCCAGCAAGAACCACCTCGCCCCATGTCTTCAACATCGGAGCAAGCTGGGGGGGCAATTGTTGTGTCGAAATTTATACACCCCGAGAGGCGATCGGCACAAAGACCAGGCGACCGAGCCAGAGCCCGGCATCCAAGTCAGATTGGCCGATCGAAGGTCCCAGGTCAAGTCCCGGTGCTGAGCGACCGACATCTAAGGCGATCGTCTCTCGGTACTTGGCGATCGACCCCTGGTGACCGACCAAATGACGACCGCCTCATGCCACGCAAAGCCATCGCTCGTCCAGTCAGCGAAGGCCGAAGTTCATACAGAGTCCCACATGCAGATCCGGAAGAGGCGCCGCAGAACATGGATCGTTGACCACGACCTGTCAGCATCTTTTCACCAACCGACAGACCCGCCGAAAGGTGTACAGTGGGACCGCCCGTGACAGCGACTCAGGACGCGTTCCGGCTCCTCATTGGACCGCACAGCTGGCTGCCAGTAGCAGCCGTAGGCTTTAAGGCAGACAACCCATGTGACATAAACACGATCGCCCCTTATTATATTACATGAAAGGCGATCGCCCGTCAGAAAACAGAGCATCTCAGCTCCTATAAATAGAAGGCTGCCTGCACTTGGAAAACTCTCGGTGTCTATCCAACTCTCTGTTTTTTCCCACGACTTGGCTTTCCTACTCTTGGCAACAGCTATCTCTCGGCTTTTCTCTCTCTCAGCACCTCTCATTCCTGAGACGGTCAGAAGAAACGAGGACAAGAACACGCAGAGCTTCGCTCAAGAGCTAGATAAATAGGATCTTTTACACTCATTGTAATCGCATTCTTACATTAATATTTGTACTCAAACGTATTCTTATTAATAACATCTCGCGAGAGCATTCAAGCTCGTGCCTAACAAACCCGACAAATCTTGTGTTATTCACACCCCCACGGACGTGCTCTCGCAATTTGCTGTTGCTCTAGCAATATTCATCTTCGGATAATATTTCGGGCAACAACAATAACCGCTACCGAATACTCCGAAGAACACGGTTCGACCAGGAAGCTCGGATCCCAAAGAAGACAACGAATGGAAGGGTTTCGACTCGAGTTTTTCACAAGAATTTCGTCCCTAAGTCATACCAATGATAAAATAACAATCGTACGATGGATAATAGTCACACAACACCCAATCCCCCCTCTAAGACCTTTTGTCGGAGACCTTCAAGGCGTCGACTAAGAACTCAACCAAAACGACGAATCAATACAATCCAACCATGGAATAACAATGGAAATGATAGAATACACCTAAATAATCATCAATCCATCACAATTCTAAGTTAGTGCGGTTAAATCGGACGAAAACGAACAAAACCCCCAATTTACCCAAACTAGGATTTTCAGGAAATCTGACCTGATTCGCTCGATCAAAGGATGTTATAGGATGGATAATCGGTGATATGAACTCTAAGACTTCAAGGATTTGTTGTATGACAACATGTCTCCACGCTCAAGAAGTCTCCATCCACGGAAGAGGAAGAACGAAGTGAGAAAAATGGTGAAAAAAACGTGTGCTGGCATTAAATAGGCTCACTGCCGGCCACATAACGTACGTAATCGGCCATGGCTTACGGCCGTAACCGGCCATGGCCAAACCAACTGCCCCAAATCTGCCGGCCCATTACGTACGTTACCGGACAGGGCCTTACGTACGTAACCGGCCATTGCGGCCATAACTGTCGGGCCATACCGAACGTTACTCGGCTAGGTCCTGCCAGCTGGGACTCGGTCGATCCGACGGTCCGAAAAATCCCGAAACTCCGACCTGAATGTAAACCGAAAACACGGTTACGAAGTACTCGCAAATACGAATCTAAGCGATAAGAGAACACACGATTCCGACCACCCGAGGGTTCGAAATTCGACAACGAAAGTAATTACCCAAAACTTTGGGAAATTACGAAAACAGCCCAAAACATCCGAAATACACGATACACGATCGAAACACAAAACCAAAGCTCGCAACATGAATAATAACATTAAATGAACTTACAAGAAACTCGAAACAACAATTTCGGACGAGATTCGCAAGAATCGAACTCAAGTGCGAAAAAGCCGCTTAAGAACGCGGAATTCAACAAAACGATACCGAAATGAACTCGGAAGACAAAAAGTGTAGAATTAATCATTCTCAGAATTGCGAAAAGGTCATAAGAGAGTTGTCGAAATGTACCGCCGCTGAAAAAAGAAAATTATCGGAAATCGAAATTGCGGATATTACAGCTTCTCCCAAGTCTTTCATGGAGAATGTTTTAGAAAGCCAAGCTTTCACAGTGCTGAGCATTGCTACGTTATTTCCTATAAGTAGAATATCATCTACATATAGCACTAAGAACGCAATGTTGCTCCCACTGACCATTTTGTAAACACATGGTTCCTCTTCTTTTCGTACGAAGTCAAAGTCCTTGACTGCTTCGTCAAATCGAAGGTTCGAACTCCGAGAAGCTTGCTTCAGCCCATAAATGGCTCGTTGCAGCTTACATACCTTATGAATAATAGCTTTGGACACAAAACCCTTAGGCTGTTCCATATAGATTTCCTCCTCGAGATATCCATTTAGAAAAGCCGTTTTGACGTCAATTTGCCATATTTCATAATCGTAATAGGAAGCAATGGCAAGCATCATGCGAATCGACTTGATCATAGCTACGGGCGAGAAGGTATCATGATAATCGATTCCTTCCTTTTGGGTATAACCCTTTGCCAAAAGCCTGGTCTTATAGGCACCAACCTTGCCATTCCCATCAGTCTTTCTCTTATAGATCCATTTATTTCCAATAGTCCTCATGCCAGTTGGAAGATATACTAGAGTCCAGACCTGATTGGTATGCATTGAGTCTATTTCAGCTTCTATTTCTTCTTGCCATTTATCAGATTCTACATCCACTATCGCTTGGTCATATGTGACAGGGTCGTTTTCACTGCAATCAAGTGTGTCATGGAGACCCAATTCCTCAACATGTGTATAGCCATACCTCTCAGGTAAGTGAGACACCCTATCAGACCTTCGAAGTGGAGGTTGTGTTACAATAGGTTCAGTTCTTGATCCCTGATCAGATGTATCCTTAGGACTTTCTTTATGCTCTTCCAAAGAGATATTTCTACCCGAGCCACCTTCCTGAATGAATTCATCCTCAAGGAAGTGCGCTTGTAATGCCACAACGACCTTATGGTCTTTTGGCATATAGAATAGATAACCCATCGAGTCCTCGGGGTATCCAATGAAACGTCCTTTGATGGACCTCGCTTCCAGTTTGTCCACCTTAGCCTTCTTGACATAGGCTGGACATCCCCAAATCCTTATGTGATTAAGGCTTGGTTTCTTACCTTTCCACATCTCATGCGGAGTGATAGGAACAGATTTGGAAGGACATATATTTAGGATATAGGCAGTGGTTAGTAAGGCATACCCCCAAAGGTAAATTGGTAAATCAGTGTAATTTAACATGGAGCGAACCATGTCCAACAAAGTCCAGTTTCTGCTTTCTAAAACACCATTTAACTGTGGGGTTCCTGGTGGCGTGAATTGAGACACTATTCCATGTTCCTTAAGGAACTCATCAAACTCTGTGCTCATATATTCGCCACCTCGGTCCGACCGAAGTGCTTTGATATGACATCCAGTCTGTTTTTCAACTAGGGCCTTAAATTCTTTAAATTTAATAAAGGCTTCGGATTTATGTTTCATTAAGTACACAATCCCATACCTAGTATGATCATCTGTGAATGTTATGAAATATTGATATTCATCTCGGGCTACTTCTAAAGCACCACAAATGTCGGTATGTACCAATTAAAGTTTATCGGCAGCCCTTTCAAAAATCCTTGTGAAGGGGGACTTAGTCATTTTGCCTCTAAGGCAAGATTCACAAGTTGGATAGGGTTCTAAACCCAATGGACTTAAAAGTCCATCTATCTCCATTTTCTGAACCTTGGTGTGACCAACATGACCAAGTCTAAGGTGCCATTTAAGAGCTTGATTAGTATCTTGCCCACCACGTTTCCTAGTTATAGTGTTCACTGCTGTTTTGTTTTGCATGTTCAGATGATATAAACCATTCAACAATATATCTGTCCCAACTAATTTATTTCCAAAATAAATTTTACAACTACCATTGCTAATAAAGAAACAAAATCCTTTCCGGTCCAAGACTGGAATGGATACAATGTTTTTATGCTCCTTGGGCAAAACAAGTACTTCATCTAACGTCAAAATAAAACCAGATTCTAAACCCGGTAGGATTAATCCAATATCGGTTGCCTCGACACTTTGTCCGCTCCCGATAGTGATCATTATTTCCCTAGCTTCAAGTTTTCTACTTCGTTCCATATCCTGATTCATAGTACAAATGTGAGAAGTGACCCCTGAATCCAGAATCTATGAAGCAGAATATACAGTAGCGGAACAATTAGTTTCAAAAACAAAAAGTTCCGTACCTGATGCGCCATTAATCTTGGGACAAGTCCTTCGCCAGTGGCCCAACTCACCACATTCAAGGCATTTGTCCGTAGGTATTGGATCGCCTACCTTTTGAACCTTTCGGGCCTTGCCCTTTCCTTTCTGTACCTCTTTCTTGGGTTTGTACTACTTGTAGGTCTTTTTCTTGTTGTTCTTGGACCTCCGAGGCCCAGAAGAAATAACAAGAGCAGCCTCTCTCGGTTTAGTCTTCATGTTAGAATGCGCCGTCACTAGTTTATTCATTAGCCCAGCTGATGTGCATGTAATTTCATTACAGTTGAAATTCATTACAAACTGCATGAAAGAGTCGGGGAGATATTGAAGGATGAGATCAATTTGAAGGGATAAATCCATATTAAAGTTGAGCACCTCGAGCCTATCAATCATAGAGATCATCTTGAGGACGTGGTCTCCCACTTTTTCCCCTTCTTTCATCCTAGCACTGAACAACTGCTTCGATATCTCATATCTAGCAGTCCTACTGTGCTCTCCATAAAGTTCGGTCAAATGTGCGAGAATCTGCCTAGCAGAAGTCATTTTCTCGTGCGCTCTCTGCAGCTCATTATTCATTGATCCCATCATAAAGCCACGGACTAGCACGTCATCCTTGACCCATTTTTCATGGACATCAATATCTTCCTGATTACCCTTGGTACGGATTGGAGTCGGTGGAATGTCCCCCT
Source organism: Orobanche coerulescens (assembly GCA_033398695.1). Lineage (NCBI taxonomy): Eukaryota > Viridiplantae > Streptophyta > Magnoliopsida > Lamiales > Orobanchaceae > Orobanche > Orobanche coerulescens. The sequence continues at coordinate 130,674,812 of CM065806.1, read as the reverse complement.
CCAAGACGTATCCCAGAAACTCCATGGTGAGTACAATCATCAAATTCCGCAACCAGTCAACAAAGTTGGGGCCAGTTAGGAGATTCTTTTCAAGTAGTATTGCAAGTGGATTTTTTGCCATTTTTAGAGATTCAGTTTTGATTTCTGCAAAGATTTAGACAAGATTAAATCAGTTTCTTCTTTTACCCCTAGTCTTAATGCCCTCAACCTATCAGGTTTCTTGGCAATCCAGACTATCTAAGTTTTTGACCATCAACGTCTATCGGTTTGACTATTGAATCTCACCCGGCAACCTATCAAGTTTCTAGGGGTGAAATATATCACCAACCGAAGGCACCTAATACACTCAAGAATTTTTCAACCTCTACCAAATGTACTACCCCGATAATTCGGAAGCATAGCACACCAGCTCGGGTATCAATTTTCTACAAGTTTGATGGAGGGTAGGAAACCTCGTAACCTTTTTCAAACTTAGTCTGTTAGTTGTCGGGAGAATTTCGCGATTAATGTTACACTTTGCACATTAATTCAATTAAAAACGCGTTTGTGGTTTGTCAATCATTCAAAATAAAAAACAATAAATAACAACCTAGTTACTACCAACATATAGCTCATGGACTTTTTCCTAAGTATTGGTCCAAGCCCAATAAAGAAAGGACAAATACAGTATTGATTCTTCGTCTTCTCGGTCGGTCGTCTTCGGTCTTCGTCATAGCCATATGAATAATTACATCATTGAACAATACGTCCTATTATACATATTTTTTAGTAAAAATAAATAGGCTCAAAACGACCTTTAAAACCATATCGAATCGAACAAATCAACAACTAAGTTCACGAGCTATATCACCATCACATAAGGCATTCCATACAACATGTAATGGTAAATAAAATTAAATAATCAATTAATATATTAATCCAATTAATATAAAAAATAATCTATTTAATTTCTACAATATTAATCAAATTAATATTTATAATCGTCATTTTAATCCGTTCAAAGTAATCCGGAAAAAATAATATTCTCATCTAAGAATTTCTCTTAATAAAAATATTCCAAATATTTTATTAAGTCTAATTAAATACAATTTAAATTTCAAAAATTATTACAACAAAATATAAACACAAAAACGGAGTCCCGGAAAATCCGGTATTCGTGTTCAACCCCCGTTTTTCTCGTTTTTTTGACTCGCTTCCAAAACGAAAAAATTTCTTGACTTCATGAAGAACTTATAAATCAATAAAAATCAAAATTTTCAGATTTATAATTCATATAAAATAGTCGAAACTTGACTTACTACGAACGATTAAATTTCTTCGATTATACTAATTATGATTTTAAATCATAAACATCATCAAATAGCATTCTAAATGCAAAGATGATCATATATACGATATCATTGACCTCGATCCGATACCACTGTTGGGATTCCACAAAAATAAACGCAGCGGAAGAATAAACGGAATCCCTAAGAGGATCGATCAAGTAACGTATATACAAAAATGAAAGAAATACGAAGATCAAGGAATCAAAGTCCCATACCTTTGATGTATCTGAAAAACCTTCATATGATGATGATGATGATGAAGAGACTTTCGTTCCAAATACCGAAAGCACGGTGCCTCTACTTCACACGCCGGAACTTGACGGAAAAATCAGCAAGCTTCCTTTATCTAAGAATGCGGCTAGGGAAGCTTGTAGGAATTTTTTTTTCTCAATATATTCTTCTTATATCTTGTCTCTAAGATCAAGATGAAGTTATTAATCCTGTTTTCTCTCTCTAATTCGTGATATAGAGCTCAAGGAAGAAGAAAAAGTTGTCTCTCTCTTCTAAAGACTTTATTATATGAAAATGAAAGTCATACCTTAACACATGATGGAGGGTATCAAATACACCTCACATATTGTCACCTAGTGACATAAAATAAGGATAAAAGTGACAATAGAGGGAGGGGGCGGCCCTAAGGGAAATTTCCAAGAAGACGGGTCGAATTTACTCGGCTCGTGTATTGGATGTTCGTCAAAATGAATCCCTCGTGTACCGGATGTTCGTCAAACGAATCTGTTTTATTTCCAATGTGTTTATACTAATTAATTAATCCAATTAATTAATTATATCAAACACAAATATATATTTCTCTAAGAAATATAATTTATGAATTAAAGTAATCACCCAGTAACCTACTTACAATTCATAAGACCGCTATTTGATTTATCCGATAAATCAAAATTTGATATCTAATATCTAATATTATAAGAGAGATTATTAATTCATATTTATCCATCAATGATCCTGTTGCGCGACTCTGTAGGTTCTTCTCAGCCGGCATTGTAAGGAATCAATGAGTGCGGGCAGCACTTAGCCAGCCTAGCGGGCTGCACTATAAACCCCGACTGAGAACGAATGAACGAATCATTCCAGAACCATTATGTCATGAATACCATATACGTATAGACCCTTCATCAGATGTCCCGATCAAGTCGTCGGGTCACGGTAAAGTCAAACCCTACTTTTGACTAGACTTTATACATGTGTTAATGCAAATCAAGACTGACTGATTAATAGTGTATCTAATACTACCATATCAGAATGCTTTGGCCAAAGACTTATGATCTTATTTGCCATTGACCGTATAGGAGATTCGCCTGCTCACTAACAGAAGATAGAATCCTTTCTTGGCGTACAGTAAAGACTGCTACCTGCCCATATAGTTCGCACTTCGAGGTTGTCTCAGCAATTAAGCAATTGAGTCTAACTACTCTAATGACAAACTAAACGTCACAGACACATCTTATACTGAACCCTCAAGTCAAAGGTCCACGTATACTATCACAATGTAACACCACAACTTAGGTGGATATTACAGTGCCGTGGTCCCCCGACTGGGACCCACCAGGCAAATGAAAATTAATGAATTAAATAACATAATTATAGTACCGAACCACATTATATCATCAATCACTCCGATGAGGAGTTTCATTACAACACACCCAAGATAATACAGAATACATGTATATTTTATACGAAGATAAAATATACAACACTGAATGAAATGAATATCCAAACGGAAGTCTGCAGCGAAAATAAAATGAAGAAAGCACGAATGAATGAAAAGGACGGGGGGCCCTACTAGTATCACTGGCACTCCTCGCCGTCAACGTTCTCTTACCGTGCCTTAGCCTTGCCATGACCTGAAAACAACATCCCCCAACGGGGTCAGTTACACAGAACAACAATCCTTAAGAGTTGAATAAACACAATCATGATATATCTTAATTATGAAATGACGCTGAAGAGAGGCATCATAGTACGCCCATAATGGTATGTGCAAGTGCACAAGACGAGTGTCCGGACACACCCGTCCTTGTACCTAATTAGTCTCACGGAGGTACATTACCGTGTGCACAGTCCAATGTGTCGGTGAACCCAACACATGACCATCGTGTGCCCGACTAAAAATTCCACACATCCCCACTCGGCCACGCAATATGAAACCAGAAGGTCACATGGGCAAGGAATGAACATGAAGAATAATAATGAATAATAATCCGACAAAGTCAAGAATGACTCAGCGAGATGAAATGATAGTGAAACGAATGATAGCTCAATGAAATGATTGGAATCGTTCCTCGTGAATGAAGTGATTAACTGACAATTACAAGTCTCAATACGGTTAATACATGATGAATGAATTATGATTATGAATGAACAACAACAAAAGGAATGAATATTCTCTTAACCGAGTCAGAATTAACTTACACAACACCGGTGAAGAATGCCCTTCCTCGAACAACATCCTAAAAGGGATGTCGGTTGCTCGAACAACCTTGAATGACAATTACCAACAAACGCTCAATATACGTAACACACACGATTATAACCAACTCAAATGTCGATACAATAATATCCAAACTCATTGAGGCATTCTAGCGAACACTTAGCAAACACACATCCTTTGATAATATCTGTTGTGTCGAGATTTATACACCTCGACAGGCGATCGGCATAAATGACGGGCGACCGAGTTCATAACCAACCGAGCTACGGCGAACTTGCCTAAGCAAAGTTAATAGTCCACCTTCGAGTATCTAACGATCGACTCTCAAGGCGATCGCCTTTGACACCTAGCGATCAACTCTGGTGCCTGACTTAGGACGACCATCCTGTACCACGAACAGAGACCTTCGTCCGTCAAAGTCTACGTAGACTGGATCTCAAAGCAGCGCCTATGTGCAGATCCGCGACAGGCGCCGCATTTCATAGATCATTGACCACAGCCTGTCACCACCTTATCACATACCGACAGACCCGCCGAAAGGTACAAGGTGGGACCGCCCGTGATAGCGAGTCAGACGCGTGCAGACTTCTCATTGGACCACACAACTGGCTATCAGCAACCTCTGCGGACTTTAAGGAGACGAGCCCATGTGCCAAAGACGATCGCCCGCTTATTATAATATAGCAAAGGCGATCACCCAGCTTCTCCCAATCCTATAAATAGAAAACCTCCAGCAACTGGAGAAAGGTTGGAAAATCATTCCGAAAAACATTCACAAAGGTTCTCGCCTCTCAGTTGGCAACTACGTTGGCAAATACATACAAACATACATACTTCAGGCTCTCGACTTCCTCTCCCGAATCTACCTCAGGATTTCTCTCTCAGTACCTCTCAACCAGAAGACGGTCGGCAGAGGCAAGAAGTCTCCACAGCACAGATTCGAAGAGACTCGCAAGTCCAGGAGCTCAGATATACAGCTAATACACACTGTGAGAGACCGTCGATTTCTCACAGTCGTCATAGCACACCATCGTTGTTACAAGAACTCACAGAGCATCATATCTGGTTCTTCCGGCAATCTTCACGCTCTTTAGCTAAGATAACTAGGGTCCTTACACTCATTGTAATTGTACTCCAACATTAATATTTGTAATCCAAAGTATTTGTATTAATAATATCTCGCGAGAGCATTCAAGCCCGGGACTAACAACCCCGGAAAATCTTGTGTTATTTACTTTTCCCTCGGAAGTGTTCTCGCACTTTGTTTGCTACTCGATCATTCCAGCAATATCTATCTCCGGATAATATTTTGGGTAGCAACAATTGGCGCCAGAAGGAGGGCGGGGCTTGAACCTCCATTTTTATTCCTACCGTCCCGAAGAACACTCACTGTTCTCGGGCATATACTTGAAGTGACACTCACTGCGCTTCAAAGAAAAACCTTCAGAAGCATGATGTCTGCCACCACATCGAAGAGAGCCACTCTCCGAACCGCCGGACATCATATCCCGGCTAGATCCGAGCCCCAACCAATGGCAGAGGGTAGCCGCGGCGACGGGAGCCTCTCGATCCCGCACCTGAGGGACGGACCCAGCCTTTCGCTCGACCAGTTCCAAACCGCGGAACAGATCGAGGAGGCTATGGCCGTCCTAAAGGAGCGACGAAGAGCATGCGCGACGCCCGCTATAACTCCCTCGGCCATCCGCCGCGTGGGCAAACCGAAGTTCAAGGGGTTACTGGGCGAGCGATCGTCAAAAAGCTCCGATTCGCGAGAAAAGGCTCTCGCAAGGCCGGACGGTTCCATATTCAGTCACTTGGGAAGCGAACCATCTTGGCGACCGGGGCATTCTGGCCCCAACCACGAAACGATGGAATCTGAGTCCGTCACCAGGAGTTCGGCCAGCCGAATACAGGTTAGCCGTCTGGCTCCCGTTCCGAATGCCAGGGGGTCAGTACTTGATCGTCTCGGCTCCCGCTCCGAGCGCCTATCCGCGAGCAGCCAGGCCGCGGCGATGGCCGCTATGCAACGCCAGCTCGATGAGATGAAAGTGCTCCTGGACACTGGGGCAAGCACCAGTAGAAAGATCATCGGACCGACCGAGCTGCTTGCGGTCCACATCGAGCTCGCCCCGTGCAACCAAGGATCGCTCCTCCCAAAACACCTCTATACGAAGGGTGATCGGACCTCGATACCCACTTAAGTAAGTTTCGGATCTACATGACCGGGTGTGGGGCATTAGATGCGACCAAGTGCCGAATCTTCCCATTAACCTTGGGCAAGCTGGCCCATAGGTGTACATCTCGCTACTACCACGATCGATCATCTCCTTTGAGAAACCGGCAAGTGACTTCACGTCATACTTCGCCGCCAAGGTCGCCAGACCAGAAGGCCCCCACCGCATGATGAAAATCAGGCAGGGGAAGACGAATCCGATGCAGATTACATCGACCGGGTGGATGAAATCGTCCTCACCGGCGAGCCCATCAGTGACGAGATCGCTTTCTACTCAGTCCTGGGGGGATTCTATGGTCATTCACCCATGTTTAGACATCTCACCAAGGATATTCCCCTAACATACGCAGTCTTTCGCGCTAAGGCTGCCGACTTTCTGGCCAGGCAAAGGCTACTCACCCTCCGACTAGGCGAGGGAACGCCACCTCCTGTCTGAAAGACGGCGAACGCCAAACCCAAAAAGACGGTCGCCAAGCCACCCGACGATCTCAAGGCCTTTTAGGATGTGGAAACCCATCTCCTCCACAAGTTCAACCGAACTCCGACCCACATTTTTTACGCCATCAAGGGGCGCGAACTGCTGAACAAGCCAAAGGCAATTAGGGACCATGGTCATCTGGACCACAATCAATATTGTGCCTACCACAAGAGTCCCGGCCAAAACACCAACTAATGCCGCGACCTCCTCAGACAACTCTGGAGATTGTTCGAGGAGGGCAAGTTGGACAGTTTATTGGCTTAGCCGGAGCCCCATCGATCTCCCGACATGGTCGCTTGAGTCGAACGCGAATAGGCCGGAAAGCTCATACGAGCCGACCCCTCGATCAATCTCGGCGACCGTATCTACATGCTTCAATCAAGAGAAGGGAACTTCGGAAGTCTCTCCCCGATTCCCGCCTCGTCAATCAAAGGCTACTGCCTGAGCAAACACCTCGAAAAAGAGGATGACTCGCTCGCCCTCTAAAGTTCGTCATCAGCATGATGAATAGGCCTTGAAGTTTTCAGCAAGAGGGCCGACCTCCAGCCCTGCCTTCTTAGCAGGTCGGAGTGAGTCAGCGAACGCCATATAATAGGCAAACTCACTGACAAACTCCACGTTGAGAAAGGGATCGGCCTCGGTCGCCTCCAGCTTCCCTTTCAACTCGGCAACTGCCTGTTGCGTGCCCTGGAGCTCGGCCTCCCTTGCAGCCGTCTCTCCCCTCGACGCCGCCAGCTCGCTATTCAGACGAGCGACAGTCATCTTCAGTTGATCGGCCTACTTCTCAGCGGCCGCGTGCAACCGTCGGGCATCTGTCATCTGGTCCCGATATCGGTCGACCGTCGCCCGAGCTCGTTCATAATTCTCTCTCATCAACTCAAGGTCATGACTCGCCCGCTCAGTTGCTTCTAGGGAATCCTTCTCCATATCCACGATCCTGTCGGCAAACTCGCCGTTCTCTTTTCGAGCCTCCCCTAGCACAATGTATACCGTCGAGGATCATCACCTGACATGATGGTCCGAGGTAGAAAAGTGCCGCCATGGTCGCGAAAATCGATGAAACCGACGATCCGTCCATGCAAGGTTCCTTTGGGCTTCGATCGCTCGCCCTTCGTTTAAATACGAGGCGGGTGTAGCCGAAGGACTCTCCAAACAAATCAGAGGATTACGCGCTCGACCTCTAAAGTTCGTCATCTACATGAAGAACCTAGGCAGGCGATCTCCTCCCTTTACACAACGTAAACCGTCGAGGATCATCATCTGACTTGATGGTCCGAGGTAGAAGAGTGTCGACATGGTCGTGGAGGAAGATGGAACCGTTCTCTGTGCCCATGCAAGATCCCTTTGGGCCACGATCGCCTGCCCTTCATTTAAATACGAGGCCGGCGTAGTCTGAGGGCCCTCCAAAACAGATCTGTGGACACGATCGCCCGCCCTCGAAGGTCCATCACTTAAGATGGTGGATCCTTCACGGATAATGTGACGCGTCCCTCCCCCCATCTCAATGTATACCGTTGAGGGTCACCATCTTAATGGCGGCCCAAGGTAGAAAAGAGCTGACAAGCCGCGGATGTGGAGTCGATTAGTCCGACGACGCCTCGCGCAAGGAATCCTCCAGACCAAGACCGTACGCCCTTCGTTTAAGTACGAGGCGAGGCACAGCCTACGGAGGACCCTACCAATTAAGTGAGTCACGAGATCAGACGGAATGTTGCTCGCGCACAAGACACGGTCGTGGAGGTCGGTCCATCGAACTCCGCGACCATGCACGGTTCCTCAAGACCGAGATGGACGGACTTCCTCGAGGATTCGACAAAATTGAAGTCCGCTCACTCAAGGATTTATTTTCGTCCCCTTACTTTCACTAAGTGAACAAAAACAAGGGGGAAGTGCGGAGCTTTATATACGACGATCGTTCCTATTCAATTACATACGGAGATCGGCATTTTTCAGATGTTTGTGTAGCGATCGAATTTGTTGTAAAAGTTATCTATTTGAGTTTATCAATTCACTTGGAGCTATTCACGTAACAATCTCTCCTCACACATTTGTACAAAGTCACACAAAGACTCAGAAAAGCAATCATTCGAGTAATAAATCGAAGAAACAAACATTCATTTCATTACTTGAAATATCGGAGTACATACACGGTCGCCCAAAGGCCTAAGTATTACAAACAAAAGCTACATAAATTACAAGGCAAAAAGCTAAAACAATAAGAACGAAGAGCCTCAGGCCCCCGCCTGGCATTCGCCTTCAACCTCCGGATCGGCCCGCGATCCTTCGCCAGCTTCCGGAGCTGCCTCCTCGTCCTATGGAACGTCAGGATGAACAAGGTTCTCCGGAGTCGGGTACCAGCTCAGGTCCGCGCCAAGTTCCAAGAGGTCCAAGATTGGCACGGAGAAAGAAGGATGAAGAGAGTGCTCCAATGCATAGGCCTTGAAGTTTTCAGCAAGAGGGCCGACTTCCATCCCTCCCTTCTTAGTAGCTAGGAGTGAGTCAGCGAACGCCATATAATAGGTAAACTCACTGACAAACTCCACGTTGAGAAAGGGATTGGCCTCGGTCGCCTCCAGCTTCCCTTTCAACTCGGCAACCGTCTGGTGCGCGCCCTGGAGCTCGGCCTCCCTTGCAGCCATCTCTCCCCTCGACGCCGCCAGCTCGCTATTCAGACGAGCAACAGTCACCTTCAGTTGATCGGCCTCCTTCTCAGCGGCCGTGTGCAACCGTCGGTCATTTGTCATCTGGTCCCGATATCGGTCGACCGTCGCCCGAGCTCGTTCATAATTCTCTCTCATCAACTCAAGATCATGACTCGCCTGCTTAGCTGCTTCCAGGGAGTCCTTCTCCATAGCCACTATCCTGTCAGCAAACTCGGCGTTCTATTTCCGAGCCGCCTCGAGATCCGCCTGCAGGCGAGTAGTAGAAGGGCGCCCCTCGAATTCCTGCACAGCCTGGGCAGCCATCGTCGCCGCCTGGAGAGAGAGAGCGAAAGCAGCTTGCATTGTATTCCCGGATCGCTGGCGTGCGATCGCATCTAAGTCCGTCGTCCAGGCCTTCGGCAAAGCAGAAACGGCTCGGTTGACATACAATGGGACATCGCAGGCCGCGCAAGGAGATCGACTCGCGAGGAAATCCAGCACCATCGGCGGGCAAGCCGGGTTAGTGCTATGAATCCTGCATCAAACAACAAAAAGTTAGCGCATCTCCCACGCAAGTGACAAAACTCAACAAACTAGCAAAGTGTACCTCTCGGCTCTCTCAGGGTCGCGACCAAAGTATGGTTTCCCTCGAGGAGTCTCAGCCTCGGCGATCGCCATCTCTCTCAAGAAAGCCTCCGAGGGCGTAGGCTCGTCCACCGGGGGGACCACGGTGATCGGAGGCGCGACGATCGGTACATCGCTAGCAGGGGCAGAAACTAGAGGATCTCCCAACCTCTGCCGCTTGCGGTTCGTCCGGAGCCCCTCCTCCCGAGTTTCCTCCTCCGCTATGATCGGCTCTACAGGAGGCCTCACCTCCGGAGCAAGAGGTAGCGCCACTGGAGGAACCCGAGATGACTTTTTCTAGCGAAGACGGCTCAGAACTCCGGGGTTCGACATGGCTATCTCTGCTACAGGCTCCAAGAAACGAGGAAAGCGGACATCTGCAATAAAGAGCAATCAAACAAACGGTCAGACACTCCCCAAGCAGGATGATCGCCAAGCAATTGGAGATCGCAGAAACTCATACCTGAGACCGAGAGATGTCGTGGGAAGCAGAATAGCCGAGCAGACAACCTACGGCTCTCCTTGTTAATCCGGCGAGCGTCTAAGTCGTCGTCCGGCAAACATCGTATCTGCTCCCAGACGACCAGAAAATCGAAAGCAAGCTCGTCGATCGTCAGAACATGGAAACCTACAAAAAGGAAACCAAATTAGATCAGTTCAGAACATATCCGAACAAAGGGAGAGCCAGAACCCTTACCCGGATTCCTCTCCCGAAAGCTAGTAGGAATATTCAGCTCGTCCGTGGGATTGTTGCTCGTTAATGCCTTCGATGAACTGCCGACCCAGAACCACTTCACCGGGTCACCCCGCACTTTGTTCGGGACTCCGGGGATCACCCGACCGGATCGGCCTTGAATGTGATAGCCTCCGACCGACCCTTTCTGAGCCGTCAACTTTAACAGGTGGTTCATCTCCAACGGCGAAGGGAGGCGGTACAGTCGGTGACCGACGAACAAGGTGAGAGCACAAATTATCTGGAGCCAGGCATTCGGCGTCAACTGGAGCGGCACCACGTTCCAAGCCTCCAGCAAATGGGAGACAGAAAAAGACAAAGGGAAATGCAGCCCGGCCTCCATGATTACTTCGTTCACGGTGACCATGCCCTCCGGAGGCTGATCGGCCCATTCATTCTCGGCCGGCGCAAATAGATCCACATCTAAAGGGACATGATACCTCGTCCTCCAGACGGCCAGGTCCTTCCTGGTCGCCGAGCTCCTTATCTCTCCGAACTCCTTATCCTGATACTCCCCGCTCGTTTCAGCGACCGACCAGGTCGTCCAAATTCAGAATCAATCCACTAAAAAACGATCGCTAGTTCCGTAAAATGCTGAGTCACTCGTCAGAGTTAAGCGATCCCCAGTAGAACCACCTCACCCCACATTTCCAACATCGGAGCGAGCCGGGGGGAAATTGTTGTGTCGAGATTTATACACCTCGACAGGCGATCGGCATAAATTCCGGGCGACCGAGTTCACAACCAACCGAGCTACGACAAACTTGCCTAAGCAAAATTAATAGTCCACCTTCGAGTATCTAGCGATCGACTCTCAAGGCGATCGCCTTTGACACCTAGCGATCAACTCTGGTGCCTGACTTAGGACGACCATCCTGTACCACGAACAGAGACCTTCGTCCGTCAAAGTCTACGAAGACTGGATCTCAAAGCAGCGCCCATGTGCAGATCCGCGACAGGCGCTGCATTTCATGGATCGTTGATCACAGCCTGTCACCACCTTATCACCTACCAACAGACCCGCCGAAAGGTACAAGGTGGGATCGCCCGTGACAGCGATGTGCAGACTTCTCATTGGACCGCACAGCTGGCTGCCAGCAACTCCTGCGGACTTTAAGGAGACCAGCCCATGTGCTAAAGATGATCGCCCGCTTATTATAATATAGCAGAGGCGATCGCCCGGCTTCTCCCAGTCCTATAAATAGAAAACCTCCAGCAACTGGAGAAAGGTTGGAAAATCATTCCGAGACACATTCACAAAGGTTCTCGCCTCTCAGTTGGCAACTACATTGGCAAATACATACAAACATACATACTTCAGGCTCTCGACTTCCTCTCCCGAATCTACCTCAGGATTTCTCTCTCAGTACCTCTCAACCAGAAGACGGTCGGTAGAGGTAAGAAGTCTCCACAGCACAGATTCGAAGAGACTCGCAAGTCCATGGGCTCAGATATACAGCTAATACACACTGTGAGAGACCGCCGATTTCTCACAGTCGTCATAGCACACCATCGTTGTTACAAGAACTCACAGAGCATCATATCTGGTTCTTCCGGCAATCTTCACGCTCTTTAGCTAAGATAACTAGGGTCCTTACACTCATTGTAATTGTACTCTAACATTAATATTTGTACTCCAAAGTATTTGTATTAATAATATCTCGCGTGAGCATTCAGTCCCGGGACTAACAATCCCGGTAAATCTTGTGTTATTTACTTTTCCCTCGGAAGTGTTCTCGCACTTTGTTCGCTACTCGATCATTCCAGCAATATCTATCTCCGGATAATATTTTGGGTAGCAACAATATCCAATCCCGAATATATCGAAACCAACTCCAAAATGAGTATTTCAAACCAATAAAACACCTTCAATGATATCAATAATCCCATAGAAATCCACAAATCGAGTTAACGACAACAACTAATCGAAACCCCCAACTATCAAAGTCAACTCTAAAGTGTTCTTGAATCAAAGCCCCAAAAGTTCATGAAATCCGAAATATATGCCAATAAATCCATAGGAATACATTTATCCAAGTTAGATAATCCATATCTAACATATTCCAACAACAATCCAAGCTTACACGAAGAAATCGAAAGAAAAAACCCAAAAATCCAAAATTCTAGATCCAAGAAGTTATTACCTTGATTTGATGTGATGGGGATGATGAAATGATGATTAATCCGAATAATAAGCTTGAAGATGATGATTTGTGGATTCAGCTCGAGGAAAACTCTCCAAATAGCCCGAAATCGCCCAAAACTGCCGAACAAATGAAGTGAGATGAAGAAATGACGAAATGGACTGCATTGTCCAATATATACTATCCCCATATTAGCGTGCGCTAGCTCCTGTGCGTAGCGTGCGCTAACGGGTGTACTGGGTAGTCCAGTACTGTAATACCTCCGGTATTCCATGCTTGATTACTTTGTACTGTATGAATGTTTGGTAATATGACGTCATTTCTATTTATGTATTCCATTGAGTGCTATATAATTGTACAATGTGAACGAAACGAGAGTGACACACCTTGATGCCGTGAGACGATCGACGGTGCGAATATGACGGTGGCCAACGTCTTGTTCCCCGATAATTGTTGACGAGCGGAAGGGATGGTCACCCGAGATGGTTAGAATGTGTTTGAGGCTAAAATTTTTGTCTAACGTACGCTATAACCCATGCCTAACGTACGCTAAATTTCAATGGTTACGTACGTTAAGGCAGCCACATTACGTACGTAACGGGTAGGTCGGTCTCCCGACCAGAATCTTCCTTTGACACGGACAGGGCTACTTTGGCGGGCTAGATGACAAGCGAGTCAAGCTGTTTGTTACGTCGTAATGCCCAAGAATTAACGTCGTAACACTTGGGCACATTTCGGGCTAGTTCCTTACGTGCGTTGTCATCGCCTTTACGTCGTAATACACCTTACGTAACGCTCTTATCGTTAACGTACGTTATCTAAATCCAGTTTTATAAAATGATAACTCCCTTCTTCATTTGCACGTCCCAACACCAAGTCACTACTACCCTTGGAGAAATTCCTAGCCCTATACCCGGTTCTTAAGCCTTAAACACTTGAATTAACATTGAGGAGGTAGATTCTTGAGCTTCGGTGAAGATTATCCAAGTCGTTCAAGTCACTTCGCGTTCTCCTCGTAGTTCTTGTGAATCCGTCAACTATCTTCACTATTCTTCTTCTTCCAAAGATAAGCCACCAATCCCTGGAGTTATATCTTCGACGTTTTCTTAGTTATACTTGTTATATTGCGGGTATGGGGTAGATTTTGCTAAACTTCGTAGACAATCTTGTCGGATGAAATTGTGATAACCGTAAATTCTGTTTCTTATATGTTTAGTTTCATACAAACGAAATTTCACTTCTAATCATCACTAGGAATGTAAAATTTGACGAATCAATTATGGGGAAATTCATAGTAATCCGTCACCGTATGTTCCATTGTTCGTAGCTACCCTCACCTTTGATTTTTGACACTTAGCAAAACTAAGGAAGTAATTCGATAGTATAATCAATATGGGTTGTTAAACCACCGGAGTTATTGTGCAATAAAATCCGTCGATTGTAGTATTCGGAATATAGAATTATAATAGAAAGCATAGGATTCGATTTCGCCCTAATAATTCATTGACAACCGAAGAATGGTAGGATTATCTTCTTGAATAAATCGATATACCTAATGTTAACTATAAGATTGAACGAGATAATGGTACACGACACTTGAAAACTTGGAAACGATACTCATACCGACAATTAAAACTACACTAGGAATCCGGTTAGGAAAGGGAGACTAGTTTTAATCATTATGGTCCGTACGAGGGGTTAATCGGATGTTTCGTGGCTAGGTTAAGCTCGAGCGGGCGTGGGGACTTCGTCATCATAAAGCACCTACTATCGGATCACAGGCAAGTGAAATCTTGCTCGTGAATTTCTAATATCAATGTTATACCGTATGTGTGTACGTGCCATTTTGATAAAAGCCGACGTTGTCTTTCTCTAAAGATGTATAAATGGGCCGATGTGTTGGGGATAAAACCTGTATGGTACCCGCGTGGAAATGTGTTAGGGGGTAAGACCCGAATTGGGCACCCGTGTTCCGGGGTATTCCCGTGTGGATACTTCCGTGACCCTTGGTTGCGACCTTGGGGGTTTATGTGATAAAGAGAGAGACACGTCGATTAAGTGGTGAAATATTCCTTGTGATTACTAGGTACGGTGATTGTAAAAATGTCGTATACTGTTGTTAGTAGTTGTTATTTGATATGCATTCTCTGACTCTGGTTACCTGGTATGACTCGTCATACCAGGTAAAATTGTTCATCATGTGCAGGACATTCCCGAGGGGTCCGGTCAGACTTGAGCGGTGTTGGGATTATCTTTAACCGTTGCTTGAATTGGAATAAATTGTTTTCTTTGGAAAAACATTTGTTGTGTAATAATTCTTCGAATTATATTTTTTCCTTAAATCTTTCGTTTCACGTCATGTAACCCTTGAATTTGAGGTTTTATCACGATTTTCTTAAAATGCCTATTTTTTTAATTAGCCTTGTGGGTCCCACGTGGGATTCACGGCACTGTAATACCTCGGGATATTTTGGGGGTGTTACAGAAAATGGTATCAGAGAAATAATCCTGGTTGAATAAACTTTTTCCTATTTCTTTTTTTAAAAAAAAATCCAACACCCCAAGCGATCGAAGCTCCTCATGGGAATGCAAGTAAGTGATATGTGTGTGTTTCTATTTTGTGCAATATTTAATTGTAAACCATGCGTGGAACTGGCTTTAGATTAATACCGTTAGCGATGGCACGCCGAGGAGCTAAAAGGGTGGTGAATGACGCTCAGGGTTCCGCCGCGAACCACAATGAGGCGGGAACACTGCCGAGACCCATCTGCTGAGGCGGCCGCCACCGATTAATCAAAATGATCGAAGCGGGACGCGAACAACAACCGGGAGACATGGATCCAACTTTAGTTCAGCCCTTGCTCGAGGCTATCGCCATGGGAATTGCTCAGTCAATCGGGCGGAACGGATACCGGTCATCAATGTGGAAGAAAATGCGGGAAGGGATCGATGGTGGGAGAGATGTGAAGGCTAGGCCTCCATTATTTGACGGACAGAGAGAAACACGTGGGCAGTGGATTTACGAAATGGAGACCGCCTTGAGTAATCGGATGCCCGAAAAGCGAAAAGGTGCCGCTCGGAATTAATCAACTTCGTGACACCGCTGCACGATGGTGGAGAACATACGAGGCGAGAGGCCGAGTGGTCGGGTGGACCGAATTTGCCCGACTACTACGGGCGAAATCATCCCGAGATCAGCCGAACCGCTCGCGCACGAGACTTTTTCTGCGGCCCGCGAGAACATGCGATTGCAGAGATCATTCGGGCCTACCGAACCGAGCTAAGTTACATCTCCCCGATGGTTCCATCAGAAGATCAACGAATATGCCATCTTGCACAGAGGTTACCAGAGGATGTACAACGCTATGCCGCCGGATTTCACTGCACCACCCTGAGAGCATACGAGGACGTAGTCACAGCATATGCCGGTACAGTTGTTAATACCGACATCGGGCATAACTCGAAGAAGCAGAAGACATCAGTTCAGCCTGGGAACAACAACAAAACGAATTCGGGACCCGCATCTTCTTTTAAGTCGGCGGTTTCGTACCAACAGAAGGGTGTATCTGATCGGCCTTACCGTAGGGACTGTTTCAATTGTGGCATGACCGGGCATACTAAGGATCGGTGTCAGAAGACGGCCACCAAATGTTTCACTTGCGGAAAGAGTGGACACATGTCTCGTTATTGCTGGCGGGCCAATTCCGCTCAGAGCCCAGCTTCGCAACCAAGTCAACAAGGCTCTGTGCAATCCCCTAGGACGCCTGCTGTTTCCAACTACCGAGCTCCATCCCACCAGAACCAACCACCACTGCACGGTGCCGGACGAGGCCGTGGGCGCGGCGGAGGTACCTCGTCCTTCTCGGAGTCAGTGCCGTCTCGTGTATTTGAGCTGAGGGCTACGGATGGTCAGCCTGCGCCAGCTATTTCAGGTACTCTTCTTGTTAACTCTCAGCCAGTGCATGTACTATTTGATACCGAAGCCACCCATTCGTTTATATCTGTGGAATGTGTTGAACGCTTAAATCTTGTTTGTGTACCTTGTGATCCCTTTACCGTAATACTACCCGAGGGTAGTAGATTAAGCGGTGATCAAAAGGTTCGAGACTGTCGGATCTGCATCAACGATCACAATTTGGACCGCTAATCTTATGGTCTTCCGCTCGAATGAAGATATCATATTAGGTATGGGTGGATGCCATTGCAGAAACGATCTTGGATACCTATCACTGACTATCTCCATTTCGGCTCATGATGGTACCACACATGTCATCGGCGGACGTGAACACTTGATACAAAGGTTCTCTCGGCATTATCGCATCGAAGCCTCCTGCGGCTCTCGAAATGAATACTACCGGTGTTATGTTCTTCGAGAGGACACTTCACAACTTGCAACCACAAACATTCCGGTGGTGAATGAGTTTCAGACGTTTTCTGATGAACTACGGTGTGCCACCGCACCGAGAAGATGACATAACCATTGAACTCGAAACGGGGACCAGACATATAACCAAAGCTCCTTACAGAATGGCACCGCCGAGATGAAGGAATTAAAGATACTGACTCGAAAATCTGTTGGAGAAAGGGTTGATCCGCCCAAGCACCTCGCCGTGGGGCGCGTGCACCGTTAAGAAGAAAGATAACTCTCTACGCTTGTGCATCGACTACAGGGAGCTGAATAAGGTTACTATCAAGAATCGCTATCCACTACCAAGGATTGACGACCTCTTGGATCTGTTACAAGGGGCAGTCGTGTTTTCAAAGATCGATTTACGGTCCGGATATCACCAATTGAGGATTCGGGAGGAAGATATACCCAAGACTGCATTTCGGTCGAGGTATGGGCATTACGAATACATCGTGGTATCATTCGGGTTGACTAATGCCCCAGCCGTTTTCATGGAACTGATGAATAGAGTTTTGATTGATTTCCTCGATAAATGCGTGGTGGTTTTTATCGACGACATCCTGATATATTCTCGAAGACAGCGGGAACACGAGGAACATTTGAGGCAAGTCTTTGGGCGTGTTAAGACAACACCAACTTTATGCGAAAGCTGTCAAGTGCGGGTCTGGATGCCGGAGGTAATTTTTCTCGGGCATATTGTTTGGCGGAGAAGGTGTCAAGTCGACCCACAAAAATCGAGACAATAACGAGTTGAGAACCCCGAAGAATGTCAAAGAGGTTAGGAGCTTCCTAGGATTGGCGGGTTACTATCGAAGATTCGTCGAGTCTTTTCTGTATCGCCGACCGTTAACGAACCTGCGAGAAAGAGCACCAAATTTGTATGGGTGCGGTGCCGGAAGAGCTTCGGCGAGCTCAAGAGAAGGTTAACTACTTCCCGGTACTAGTGATACCACGAGTACGAAGGATTCATTATATACGGATGCATCCAAGCATGGACTAGGATGTGTCTTCATGCGAGAATGGCGAGTCGTTGCGTCGCATCCCGACAAGCGAAGCCGTCGAAGTAAATTACCCGACACATGACTTGGAGCTAGCCGCGGTGGTGCATGCCCTCAAGATTTGGAGGCACTATCTTTACGGAGTTACTTGCAAAGTTTTCACGGATCATAAGAGTTTGAAATATATCTTCACGCAGAGAGAACTAAACATGAGACAGGCGTTGGTTGGAGCTAATCAAGGACTACGATGTGGAAATTTCCTATCATCCGGAAAAGCCAACGTGGTAGCTGATGCTCTTAGTCGGAAGACTACACAAGAGGTGATGGTATCGGCCATAGATTCAGCCCAAGCTGAGAAGAGATCGGGAGAAGCAACACCGAAGTATGGATACAACGTAGGCAAGGGCGACTATGCTCAATCAATATACTTTCGTCCTTACTAGGCGAGATACGTCTAGCACGGATGGAAGATCCTGAATTACGTGCGATTGGTGAAAGAATCGAGAGAGGGGATGTTTCCGACTATAAGATTCGGGGTGACTGGTGAGGTTCAAACGAGAATATGTATTCCATCAAATGACGGATGAAGCAAACTATATTGAAGGAGGCGCACTCCACCCCTTATTCTATTCACCCGGAGCAAGCAAGATGTACAAGGATCTAAGACAGAGTTTTGGTGGAAAAACATGAAGTGGGAGGTTGCTAGGTTCGTCGCCCGATGTATGACATGCCAACAAGTGAAGATCGAACACCGCATCACTGAATTATGCAACCCCTACCCATCCCGGAGTGGAAATGGGAGAGCATATCAATGGACTTTGTCACTAAGCTACCCACGGCGGTGGGAGGAAAGGATACGATTTGGGTCATTGTTGATCGATTGACAAAGTCAGCACATTTCATTCCTATTCAAGAGACAACCGGGATAGAGCAGCTTGCTGTCATTTTCATCAGAGAAATCGTAAGGCTACATGGTGTTCCCTCGTCCATCATTTCGGATAGGGACCCCAGATATGTGTCTCGTTTTTGGAAAGCCGTCCATAAAGCTATGGGGACACAGATACACTTTAGCACGGCTTATCATCCTCAGACAGATGGGACGAGGCCAAGCGGACGATTCAAACCTTGGAAGATATGTTGAGGGCGTGCGTGCTCGATTGGGGAAAGGATTGGGCTAGACATTTGGGGTTAGTGGAGTTCTCGTACAACAACAGCTGGCATGCAAGCATAGGTATGGCACCGTTTGAGGCCCTGTATGGGCGAAGATGCAAGTCACCATTATGCTGCGATGATGCCTCCGACACCGCGGTTACCGAGTTGGATCTTATCCAGGAGTCCATTAAGAAGATCTCTATAGTTCGGAAACACATGCTGGCCGCCTGAGCCGGCAGAAATCTTATGCCGAAAACCGACGGCGACCGTTAGAATTTACGGTCGGGGATCATGTTTGGGTCAAAGTATCACCTATGCGAGGCATTCGGCGTTTCGGCCAGAAGGGCAAGTTAAGCCCGAGATTTATAGGTCCGTTTGAGATATTGGACCGGGTAGGAAAACTCGCGTATCGATTAGCTCTACCGCCGCACCTGGATTGAGTGCATAATGTTTTTCACGTCTCTCAGTTAAGGAAGTATGTCTATGACCCGAGCCACAAGCTCAATTTCGAAGAAGTGGAAATTTCCGATGACGCTACCTTTAGGGAGATACCGATCGCCATTCTGGATCGGCGTGTGAAGATGTTAAGAAATAAAGCCATACCCCTCGTGAAGATTCAGTGGTCGCACCATGGCACGGAAGAGGCGACTTGGGAAACCGAGTCGAGCATGAAGGAGAGTCATCCCGAGTTATTTTCTTAAGTTTCGTGACGAAACTATTTTAAGAGGGGTGATATGTAATACCTCCGGTATTCCATGCTTGATTACTTTGTACTGTATGAATGTTTGGTAATATGACGTCATTTCTATTTATGTATTCCATTGAGTGCTATATAATTGTACAATGTGATCGAAACGAGGGTGACACACCTTGATGCCGTGAGACGATCGTCGGTGCGAATATGACGGTGGCCAACGTCTTGTTCCCCGATAATTGTTGACGAGCGGAAGGGATGGTCACCCGAGATGGTTAGAATGTGTTTGAGGCTAAAATTTTTGTCTAACGTACGCTATAACCCATGCCTAACGTTCGCTACATGTCAATGGTTACGTGCGTTAAGGCGACCACATTACGACGTAGCAGGTAGGTCGGTCTCCACCGGAATCTTCCTTTGACACGGACGGGGCTACTTTGGCGGGCTAGATGACAAACGAGTCAACTGTTTGTTACGTCGTAATGCCCAAGAATTAACGTCACGTAACACTTGGGCACATTTCGGGCGATTAGTTCCTTACGTGCGTTGTCATCGCCTTTACGTCGTAATACACCTTACGTGCGTAACGCTCTTATCGTTAACGTCGTTATCTAAATCGATTTTATAAAATGATAACTCCCTTCTTCATTTGCACGTCCCAACACCAAGTCACTACTACCCTTGGAGAAATTCCTAGCCCTATACCCGGTTCTTAAGCCTTAAACACTTGAATTAACATTGAGGAGGTAGATTCTTGAGCTTCGGTGAAGATTATCCAAGTCGTTCAAGTCACTTCTCGTTCTCCTCGTAGTTCTTGTGAATCCGTCAACTATCTTCACTATTCTTCTTCTTCCAAAGGTAAGCCACCAATCCTTGGAGTTATATCTTCGATGTTTTCTTAGTTATACTTGTTATATTGCGGGTATGGGGTAGATTTTGCTAAACTTCGTAGACAATCTTGTCGGATGAAATTGTGATAACCGTAAATTCCGTTTCTTATATGTTTAGTTTCATACAAACGAAATTTCACTTCTAATCATCACTAGGAATGTAAAATTTGTGAATCAATTGTGGGGAAATTCATAGTAATCCGTCACCGTATGTTCCATTGTTCGTAGCTACCCTCACCTTTGATTTTTGACACTTAGCAAAACTAAGGAAGTAATTCGATAGTATAATCAATATGGGTTGTTAAACCACCGGAGTTATTGTGCAATAAAATCCGTCGATTGTAGTATTCGAAATATAGAATTATAATAGAAAGCATAGGATTCGATTTCGCCATAATAATTCATTGACAACCGAAGAATGGTAGGATTATCTTCTTGAATAAATCGATATACCTAATGTTAACTATAAGATTGAACGAGATAATGGTACACGACACTTGAAAACTTGGAAACGATACTCATACCGACAATTAAAACTACACTAGGAATCCGGTTAGGAAAGGGAGACTAGTTTTATTCATTATGGTCCGTACGAGGGGTTATCGGATGTTTCGTGGCTAGGTTAAGCTCGAGCGGGCGTGGGGACTTCGTCATCATAAAGCACCTACTATCGGATCACAGGCAAGTGAAATCTTGCTCGTGAATTTCTAATATCAATGTTATACCGTATGTGTGTACGTGCCATTTTGATAAAAGCCGACGTTGTCTTTCTCTAAAGATGTATAAATGGGCGATGTGTTGGGGATAAAACACATGGTACCGCGTGGAAATGTGTTAGGGGTAAGACCGAATTGGGCACCGTGTTAGGGGTAATCCCGTGTGGATACTTCCGTGACCCTTGGATGCGACCTTGGGGGTTTATTTGATAAAGAGAGAGACACTTCGGTTAAGTGGTGAAATATTCCTTGTGATTACGAGGTACGGTGATTGTAAAAATGTCGTATCTTGTTGTTAGTAGTTGTTATTTGATATGCATTCTCTGACTCTGGTTACCTGGTATGACTCGTCATACCAGGTAAAATTGTTCATCATGTGCAGGACATTCCCGATGGGTCCGGTCAGACTTGAGCGGTGTTGGGATTATCTTTAACCGTTGCTTGAATTGGAATAAATTGTTTTCTTTGGAAAAACATTTGTTGTGTAATAATTCTTCGAATTACATTTTTTCCTTAAATCTTTCGTTTCACGTCATGTAACCCTTGAATTTGAGGTTTTATCACGATTTTCTTAAAATGCCTATTTTTTTAATTAGCCTTGTGGGTCCCACGTGGGATTCACGGCACTGTAATACCTCGGGATATTTTGGGGGTGTTACAAGTACCCTCTGTTCGCAACGGTAGCATGCGCTACGTACCTTTTGTAGCGTGCGCTACAACCATATACTTAGCGTGCGTTAACTCAAAATGTTAGCGTGCGCTAACAAATTGTCTGATGCCCAGTACTGAAGTCCAGAACCTCATGTTCTCTGATCTGATCGGGATAGCGCACGCTACACATAAAATTCAGCGTGCATTACTGACACCGATTAGCGTACGCTAATATCTACTCGTAGCGTGCGCTAGGAATTATCCCAATTCAGTCCAGTAGCCGCTGGACTCTGCCTGATCCGACCTTAGCGCGCGCTACACCGACTGCATAGCGTGCGCTACTCCGACCTACTAGCGCACGCTACTTACATTAGTAGCATGCGCTACTTATAACCCAACTGCAGTACAGTGCCTTCTGGATTGCCTACTTGAACTACATTAGCGTGCGCTAATTTTGAGAGGTAGCGTGCGCTACTTGAACTCAATTAACGCGCGCTAAAGAGAGTTCATAGCGTGCGCTACTCCTCACACACAGCCCACTATGAAGATGACAATACTGATAAACATGGCACGATTCTCCAACTAGATTAATGATGAATGACGATTGATACACGATACAATTACTTTGAACGGTGAATACAATGATTGAATATGAGTGACAAATGATCATTAATGAGTGAAAATTACTGAGTGACAATTACTGAGCGATAAATATTGAATGATAATGACTGAATTACAACCGGGTATTACATACTCCCCTCTTAAAAGAGTTTCGTCCCCGAAACTAAGGGTCAAACAACTCGGGATGACTCTCCCGCATACTATCCTTGGTTTCCCAAGTAGCCTCTTCGACTCCGTGTCTAGACCACTAAATTTTGGCCAAAGGAATCGTCTTGTTTCTCAACTGTTTGATTCGCCGCTCTAAGACTCGTATAGGACGCTCCTCATATGAATGATCATCAGCGATTTCGATTTCGTCGAACTGAAGTATGTGACTCGGGTCGGCAACATACTTCCGTAACTGAGAGACGTGAAACACATTATGAATTCGTCTCAACGCTGGGGGTAAGGCCAATCGATAAGCTAACTCGCCTACTCGATCCAAAATCTCAAACGGTCCAATGAATCTCGGACTCAACTTTCCCCTCTTCCCAAAACGGAAGATAACTCGACTCGGGGATACCTTGACCAAAACATGGTCACCTGCATCGAACTCTAATGGCCGACGATGGTTATCTGCATAAGATTTCTGTCGACTCTGAGCTGCCAACAAACGACTCCTGATCAAAGCTACCTTCTCACGGGCGACTATAAGCATATCGGACTCGGTGCCGATTGATTCTGATAAGTCATCCCAACATAAAGGAGATCGACAATGATGACCGTACAAAGCCTCGTAAGGTGCCATATTAATCGAAGCATGCCAACTATTATTGTACGTGAACTCGATCAACAGTAGTTGGGCTTCCCAATCATCTATCCAATCGAGAACACATGCCCTCAACATGTCCTCCAAAGTCTGAATAGTCCTCTCTGATTGTCCATCGGACTGAGGATGAAAAGCTGTACTGAGATTAAGCTGAGTTCCCATAGCATGATGAACTGATTTCCAAAAATGAGACACGAATCGTCCGTCATGATCGGAAACGATACTCTTAGGAGTACCGTGCAATCTCACTATCTCTTTGATGAACAATTAGGCAAGTCTCTTAGTCTCAAGGAAATGAGCTGACTTAGTTAGACGATCCACAATTACCCAAATTGTATTCATGCCATGACGACTCGTCGGCAAACTCGTGATGAAGTCCATTGAAATATCTTCCCACTTCCACTCTGGAATAGGGAGAGGCTTCGGCATACCTGCCGGTCGCTGATGTTCTATCTTGACTTGCTGATAGGTTAAGCATCTCGAAACAAATTCCGAGACTTCTCGCTTCATATTACTCCACCAGTAATTTTGTTTCAAGTCTTTGTACATCTTGCTAGACCCCGGATGAATGGAATAAGGGGTAGCATAAGCTTCTCTCAAAATCGAGTTTTTCAACTCGTCCTTCGCCGGTACGCACAATCGATTCTTAAATCGCAAACATCCATCCTCGTGGACCATAAACCCAGGGGCTTTCCCCTGAGTCACATCATCTCGAATGCGTAACAAAAATGGGCCCGAATCCTGATTCTCCCTGATCGCCTCCTCAAGTGGCGATGAAATCTCTAACGTACAAAGTTTCCCTTGTACTCGTTGTAACCAGACCTCGATCTCGACTCTCAGAAATTCCTGCTGAAGTTCCTTCTGAACTGTTAATCGAGCAAGCATCTGCTTCTGAACAGACTTGCGACTTAAGGCGTCGGCGACAACGTTCGCCTTGCCCGGGTGGTAAAGTATCTCAATATCATAGTCTTTGATTAGTTGCAACCACCGTCTCTGTCACATATTCAACTCCTTCTGAGTAAATCTATACTTTAAACTCTTATGATCGGTGAATATCTGACAGGTAACGCCATAAAGATAATGATGCCAAATCTTCAATGCGAATACCACAGCTGCTAGCTCCAGGTCGTGGGTCGGATAATTAACCTCGTAAGGTCTCAATTGCTATGAAGCATAAGCTATAACTTTCCTGTTCTGCATTAGTACACATACGAGACCCTGTCCGGACGCATCACTATAAACCACAAGTCCTTCCATCCCTTGCGGTAAAGAAAGGACAGGTGCTGAAATTAACCGGCTCTTGAGTTCCTCAAAACTCTGTTGACACACGTCGGACCACGTGTATTTCTTATCTTTCCTTAAAAGGTTCGTCATGGGTTGAGCGATTTTAGAAAATCCTTCCACAAATTGCTGATAATAACCAACTAATCCGAGGAAACTTCGAATTTCCTTAACATTCTTCGGAGGTTGCCAATCTCGGATAGCCTCCATCTTCTGATGGTCAAAACGAACTCCGTCTGATGAAATTACATGTCCAAGAAACTTCACTTCGGACATCCAAAACTCACATTTGGAAAACTTCCCATAAAGTTGCTCTCGTCTCAACACGTCGAGCACCTGATGAAGGTGAAACTCGTGCTCCTCCCAGTCACGAGAATAAATTAAAATGTCATCAATGAAGACAACCAAGAACTGATCCAAATAGTCGATAAAAACCCGATTCATTAACTCCATGAATACCGCAGGTGCATTAGTTAACCCAAACGGCATTACCACAAACTCATAATGACCATAGCGTGTTCGGAACGCCGTCCTTGTGATATCCGACTCTCGAATTCGCAACTGATGATATCCAGATCTTAAGTCGATCTTGGAAAATACTGAAGCTCCCTGAAGTTGATCCAAAAGATCATCGATACGGGGTAGAGGATATCTATTCTTGATCGTCACCCGGTTCAATTCCCGGTAATCAATACACAAGCGAAACGAACCATCCTTCTTCTTGAAAAATAACACGGGTGCTCCCTACGGGGATGCACTCGGTCGAATATAACCCTTCTCGGTCAAATCCTCCAATTGATTCTTCAATTCTTGCATTTCGGTCGGGGCGATCCGGTATGGTGTCTTCGATTTTGGGGACGTACCGGGCTCCAACTCAATCGTGAATTCGACATCTCTCTGTGGAGGCAAACCAGGTAGCTCGTCTGGAAATACATCGGCATATTCTATCACTACAGGAATATCTGTCAATATTACTGATGGTTTCTCGGTCTTGGTCATATAGCACCAATAACCGACACACCCCTAATTGAGTAATCTCACTGCTTTCATCAAGTTGATGACTCTCCCAGAACAGCTGGGATTACCTCCCTGAAATACACATTCGACCCCATCATCTGAAATGATAGTGACCATACGCTTACCGACACTAATGACGTCATCGTGACGATCCATCCAATCAATACCCAGAATGACGTCGTCTCTCGCTAAATCTACCACGATTAGGTCTGTTAACCAATCACAGCCTTGAAGCTGAATCGGACAATCCTTAATCTCACGATCTCCGATAATTCTTCTACCATCAGGTAGACCAATGACATAAGGCTCACAACTAGTAGCACTACCCAGACGTAGTCTACTCAAACATGACTCGGAAATGAATGAATGCGATGCACCAGTATCAAAAAGGGTACACACAGGTTGAGATAGAATATCGAGTGTACCTGAGATCATCTAGGCCTCTGGATCGTCGGACTTCTTCATACCATAAATTCGGGGCTTGCCGGCCCCCGAACCAGACGTTCCCGTCTGATAGCTCTTGGCCCAGCCTTTATTTGCTCCTATCGTCTTGAGCAGCGTGGGTAGTGGCTGATCTGCCTTTGAATGTCTCGGGGCCTGAGATGATGCCGGAGTAGGGTTAGAGTCTCTTCGGAAAAAACGGGCCTTATGCCCAGCAATTCCACAGTTATGGCACGTGACAGTCTGCCTCGGACACTTGGTGCTGAAATGACCCTGTTCTTCATAGTTGAAACAGGTGATGGCTGAACAGCCACTCGTGGATCGAGATTCCATGGTCTAGGCGCCATAGGGGTCGCTCGGAAAAAGTAGAGCCATACGAGGTTTCTTGAAAGTGGCACATTGCCATCGATCGATTACGATTCTTTGACTTCTTGCCAGCAGATGAAGGTTGTTGCTTAGCAATCTCCTTAGCAGTAAGCTCATAAGTAAGAGCTTTCTCAATGAATCCGGCCAGAGTGGTGCAATTGTGATTAAGCAACTGCATCCACATACGAGGTTTCAACCTCTTGCTGCAATACTTGATCTTATCCGCCTCAGAGTGAATTATGGACGAGGCGAAAGGAAGTAGCTCCTGGAATTTCTCGGCGATAGCGAGAACATCATCGTCCGCTGAGAGGTCGGGAGTGAGTAATTCTAACAACTTGGCCTCCCTGAGTGGGGCCGGATAATACCTCTCCATCATGAGAGTCCTGAATTGATACCAAGTACAAGATCCGTCGGTGGGCTTCAACAATAACCACCATGAATGTGCGCCCTTACCAAGATAGTAAGCCGCAACTGAAACTTTGTGCCCTTCGGGACACTCCACCATAGCAAACTACTTCTCGAAATGCTCAAACTAGTGAACAATATCCGCCGGCTCAGATGAGCCCTCAAAAGTAGGTGGCCTCTGGCGAGAGATGTCGCCAATGATACTGCTTACACCCCTCTCTTGCCCTTGAGGTGGCGGCGGAGGATCCTGTTGATTCTGAGTAGCTGAGCTCTGCATCGTCTCCATGAGGCGTGCCATTTGAGTCATCTAGGCCATCATGCCCTTCATAAAAGCGAGCGGATCAACCTGAACACCTTCTGATTGAGATGTATCCCGGGTACGACTCCCTGACAGTGAGTGATTATTTCTGGGTGAATGAGTGGCAGCATCGCTGCTCGATGAATTTGCATTATTCCTCGCGTTCGCGCGTGTATTCACATGAGCTCTCGGGTTTCGGCCCGCACCACGACCTCTTCCCCCGCGTCCTCTGCGAGCTCTTTCCATACTGAAGTGGAAAGTCATGTGATAATTATATATCTCGCATGAATATCACATTATGATTACATTATGAAATGATGAAAATGAGCATACGCGCTCAAACACAATGATTACATGAATGATCAACTAAAGTGACGTGATTATCTGATGAAATTCTTGAAATGATTATCTTGAACAAGTTAACAAGATTAATGATATGATCCTCAAGATCAACAACTGAACAATGAAATGAACTGAGTGATTAATGAATTAACATGATCGACTTGATCAAGAATGAAAATGATGAAAGAGGATTGTTGACTGTTGAATGATGAATGAGTGATTCTTATTGCCAGAAATTATACCATGGCGTCAGAAATATTACTGTTCTTTGGTCTGAGGGGCTCGGCTCTTGCACAGGTCACACGTGATGCGAAAGTACAATGATACTACTCCGATGAATGATGATTTCAAATGAGACATGACTCGGAAGGTAATATTCAAAACCACTCTCCGATACCAATTCTGTAACACCCCAAACTAGGCGGATATTACAGTGCCGTGGACCCCCGACTGGGTCCCACCAGGCAAATGAAAATTAATGAATTAAATAATATAATTGTAGTACCAAACCACATTATATCATCAATCACTCCAATGAGGAGTTTCATTACAACACACCCAAGATAATACAGAATACATGTATATTTTATATGAAGATAAAATATACAACACTGAATGAAATGAATATCTAAACAGAAGTCTGCAGCGGAAATAAAATAAAGAAAGCATGAATGAATGAAAAGGACTGGGACCCCCTACTAGTATCACTGGTACTCCTCGTCGTAAACGTTCTCTTCCCGTGCCTTAGCCTTGCCATAACCTGAAAACAACATCCCCCAACGGGGTCAGTTACACAGAACAACAATCCTCAAGAGTTGAATAAACACAATCATGATATATCTTAATTATGAAATGACGCTGACGAGAGGTATCATAGTACGCCCGTAATGGTATGTGCAAGTGCACAAGACGAGTGTCCGGACACACCCATCTTTGTATCTAATTAGTCTCACGGAGGTACATTACCGTGTGCACAGTCCAATGTGTTGGTGAACCCAACACATGACCGTCGTGTGCCCGACTAAAAATTCCACACATCCCCACCCGGCCACGCAATATGAACCCAGAAGGTCACATGAGCAAGGAATGACCATGATGAATAATAATGAATAACAATCCGACAATGTCAAGAATGACTCACCGAGATGAAATGATAGTGAAACGAATGATAGCTCAATGAAATGATTGGAATTGTCGTTCCTCGTGAATGAAGTGATTAATTGACAATTACAAGTCTCAATACGGTTAATACATTATGAATGAATTATGATTATGAATGAACAACAACAAAAGGAATGAAAATCCTTTTAACCAAGTAAGAATTAACTTACACAACACCGGTGAAGAATGTCCTTCCTCGAACAACGTCCTAAAAGGGATGTCGGTCACTCGAACAACCTTGAATGACAATTACCAACAAACACTCAATATACGTAACACACACGATTATAACCAACTCAAATGTCGATACAACAATATCCAAACTCATTGAGGCATTCTAGCGAACACTTAGCAAACACACATCCTTTGATAATATCCAATCCCGAATATATCGAAACCAACTCCAAAATGAGTATTTCGAACCAACAAAACACCTTCAATGATATCAATAATCCCATAGAAATCCACAAATCAAGTTAACGACAACAACTAATCGAAAACCCCCAACTATCAAAGTCAACTCTAAAGTGTTCTTGAATCAAACACCCAACAATTCGTGAAATCTGAAATATATGCCAATAAATCCGTAGGAATACATTTATCCAAGGTAGATAATCCATATCTAACATATTCCAACAACAATCCAAGCTTACATGAAGAAATCGGAAGGAAAAACCCAAAAATCCGAAATTCTAGATCCAAGAAGTTATTACCTTGATTTGCTGTGATGGGGATGATGAAATGATGATTAATCTGAATGATAAGCCTGAAGATGATGATTTGTGGATTTAGCTCGAGGAAAACTCTCCAAATCGCCCAAAACCGCCGAAGGAATAAAGTGAGATGAAGAAATGACGAAATAGACTGCACTGTCCAATATATACTGTCCCCAGATTAGCGTGCTCTAGCTCCTGTGTGTAGCGTGCGCTAACGGGTGTACTAGGTAGTCCAGTACCCTCTGTTCGCAACGGTAGCATGCACTACGTACCTTTTGTAGCGTGCGCTACAACCATATACTTAGCATGCGTTAACTCAAAATGTTAGCATGCGCTAACAAATTATCTGATGCCCAGTACTGAAGTCCAAAACCTTCTTTTCTCTGATCTGATCGGGATAGCGCGCGCTACACACAAAATTCAGCGTGCGCTACTGACACCGATTAGCGTACGCTAATATCTACTCATAGCGTGCGCTAGGAATTATCCCAATTCAGTCCAGTAGCCACTGGACTCTGCCTGATCCGACCTTAGCGTGCGCTACACCGATCGCATAGCGTGCGCTACTCCAACCTACTAGCGCGCGCTACTTACCATTAGTAGCGTGCGGTACATACAACCCAACTGCAGTCCAGTGCCTTCTTGACTGCCTGCTTGAACTATATTAGCGTGCGCTAATGTTGAGAGGTAGCGTGCGCTACTTGAACTCAATTAGCGCGTGCTAAAGAGAGTTCATAGCGTGCGCTACTCCTCACAGATAGCCCACTATGAAGATGACAATGATGATAAACACGGCACGATTCTCCAACTAGATTGATGATGAATGACGATTGATACACGATACAATTACTCTGAACGGTGAATACAATGATTGAATATGAGTGACAAATGATCATTAATGAGTGAAAATTACTGAGTGACAATTACTGAACGATAAATATTGAATGATAATGACTAAATTACAACCGGGTATTACACACAACCTTTTGATTCGTCATCGACTCTCCAAGAGTGAATACCGTGTGACTGAATCGAGTATGAGTCGTGTTCGAGTATACTGGTCCCACCAGTATACTTATAACTATGCTATCAAGACGTGCACATGTCCTAACATCAGTTATACAAGTCTTATTAAACCTAATGTCCATTTAAGTTTATCGACTTGCGAATGATTTACATAAATAAACTTTAAACACTTCCAGTGCCTTTTCTCTTATCCCATAACGAGAATGGAATGTTCGATTTATTTACATGGACTTCACTTCAATGTTTACCAAGTCAAGAATGCAATTGAAATACAATAAATAGTGAATGAATCGTATTGCCTTTTTATTAATTATTTCATAATTACAAGTACAATGTCCCTACTCTCTCATCCCCTGACTGACATTCGAGGGCATATTCCTAACAACTGCAGGATAAGGTCGGTTTGGAGAGAAGTATCCATTTTAAAATTAAGAGCCTCCAATCTCTTGATCATGGATATCATTTTGAGGACGTGTTCCCCAACCTTCTCACCTTTCTTCATCCTTGCACCGAACAGTTGCTTGGATATCTCATATATAGCAGTTCTGCTGTGCTCACCATAAAGCTCGGTTAAATGAAATAGAATTTGCCTAGCTGAAGTCATTTTCTCATGAGCTCTCTGAAGCTCATTAGACATGGAAGCCATCATATAAGCACGGACTTTCACGTCATCCTTAACCGACTTTTCGTGGTTTTCAATTTCTGCCTGATTGGCTCGGGTCCGCACTGGAGGCGCTGGAATGTCCGTCTCCAAGACGTATCCCAGTGCCTTTATACCGAGGACAATCATCAGATTGCGGAGCCAATCCACAAAGTTAGGTCCCATCAAGGTGTTCTTTTGGAGTAGAATTGCGAGTGGGTTCATTGTCATATTGAGAGTTGTGTCTGCATTAAGTACAACAGATTAGTTAGTGACTCGTTTAATTATGTTCTGAGTATAGAATTAAGGTCTTTTCTATTCTTATTACCCATCTCCCACTATTTTTATCGGAATAACACACTCCCTTGTGAAATCCATAAGTATCGTCGCTCTACTTCATAGTGGTGATCGAGTTCTTTATAAATCTTAATAGAGGGTAACCGAACAGGTTTCTAGTCTATTAATTTTCATAAAGTGGTGTCCAACACCATCCCATCTAATGGATGATTCGATCTTCTTTTTCCCCTTGTTCACTCTCCTCAACCTATACGGTTTCTATGGTTCGTGAACAAGTTAAGTTTATACCATCGACGCAAATCCATTTCACAATTGAATCTTATCCGGCAACCTATAAGGTTTCTAGGGATAAAATTTGCTCCAACCGAAGGCATCCAATGCGCTCCCGGTAATTTATTCGTCCTCCCCGAACGACTACCCCGATAACTCGGAAGCATAGAACATCCGGTTTGGATTTCAATTTCCCGAAAACTCGATGGAGGGAAGGAAAATCTTGAAACCTTATAAACTCAATAATTTGTCTTGGGAGAATTTTTGAGATTAACGTTACACTTTGCACATTAATCATTTAAGCGCGTTTTTGGCATTCATACAATATGAAACAACCATTCACAACCTAGTTGCTACCAACATGTGGTTCATGGACCGTTCCTAGAAAACAAAAAACTCCGTAATCTTATTACAAGTCTTCGTCTTGAATCTTCGTCTTCTCGAAACGGATCTTCCTTCAGTCTTCATCATGACATATAAATTTTACATTGTAAATTGCATCCTTGATACAAATATTTCTAGTAAAATAAAAAGGCTCAAAACAGCCTTTACAACCCAATTAAATAAAACGATTGATTCAAACTAAGTCCATGAACTACATCACCATTCAAAATAATGCATCAAACACATTAAAATAAATGGCATTCATAATTAATCTAAATATTGATCCAATCAATATAAATTAATCCATCCAAACGAATTAATCCAATTAATTCAAACAACCGTTAATTTTAGCTTGTTCCGGGCGATAAAATATTTCATTAAACTAATTCCCCTAAGAATAAAATTACCATAATTATATCTTAGTCAAATTAAATCCAATTTAATTTGTGGGAAATTAATTACCGAACGAAATATAAAAACGTAGCCAAAAACACAAGGCCCGGACTAAGCCCGCGGCCCGGCAGAGGGTCGCCAACCAGCAGAAACTGTCAGGCCGGCCGCCATTGACCAGCCAAATAGCTTCGCTTGTCACGCAAGGCGGCCCGACACTTCCGAAATTTGAGTCACGGTCCGGCCATTTTTCGGCTCGTCTTTTCGTCCCGAATCCAAAAATAATATTTTTTTAATTTTTGTATTACACAATTAAATCAGTTTTTCAATAGAAAAATAGATTTATATTGTAACATAAAATCATGAAAAATTAATTTTTAGATAAACAATTGAAAATCAACGATTAATGCGATTATGATTCCAAATCATAAACCATCCAATCAAGCATTCCAAATGCTAAATATCGTATATACGATCGCAAGACCTACGCTCTGATACCACTGTTGGGATTCGGTGCCTAAAACAAAGGCCCAGCGGAAGCGGAAAAACGAAAATTAATTCGATCCGAATCCTACGAGGATCGATCGAGCTACATATATAAGAATATATAAACGAAATCACAAGAGATATAAAAAACTCACCATTGTAGTTCGTTGATTAAATGGATTCCTTCTCTTGAGCTATTCCCCAAGCTTTAAACAAATTCTCTACGATCTAAAGCGCTCCAAGCACTCAAATGATCCAACGCCGAAAGGACCGCGTCTCTACTTGCCACGCCGGAAAAACAACCGGAATGACGATCACCTTGCTATCCTCTAAGGATACGGCTAGAGCTAAGTGATGAAGCTTTTAATTGTGATTATAGCACTCTAAGTGTATAACTCAACTTCTCTCTTTTATTTCTCAATTTTCCTCCAAGAAAAATCAAAGACTAGATGAAGATTAAAATGAAGAGTATATGAGAAAACAATTATCTCTCTCTTGAACTCTCTCTCCCACGTAGGAATTAGTTGGCAAGGAGTGAGAAGAGTCTTCATTTTATTCTTCATAATATCCTCCAAAATCTCCTATTTTAGACAATATCACCAAGGGTTGATATTTGTCCCCTTGATTGGTCACAAGTCTACCATCCTACAAAGTAAAGACCAAGACCAAGTGAGGGAGTAGGTGATGGGGCGGCTATCTAAAAGGAATCGGACGAGTTCAATTCATTTCGGACACCCGTGAGTCCAAACAGATAAACTCTGATTTCGTTCCGATGTATTTATATCAATTAATTAATCCAATTAATTAATCATATCAAACACATAATAACATAATTAATTTCTCCAAGAAATAATTATATTCACGAATTAAATTAATCACCCAGTAATTTATTTAATTCATTTGGCCGTAAATTAATTTATCCAATAAATCAATTTAGACATCCAATGTCCCATTAAATTAGATATCCAATATCAAATGTTCATAATGAGAGAATGAGCTTGATTCATTCCGTCGTCAATCCTATTGCGCGACTCGGTAGGTCCGTCTCAGTCAGCAATGGGTGGAACCAAAGAGTAGTAGCACCACCTAGCCAGCCTGGCGGCCTATAATATACCCCAACTGAGAATGAATGATTGGGATCATTCAAGAACCATTTTGTCGTGAATACCAGTATACGTATAAACCCTTCTTTCAAATGTCCTGATCAAGTTATGGGGTTACAGTCAGTCACACCCTATCTGTAGTTGACACTATGCGTGCGTTAATGCAAATCGAGATCATCGAGCTCTCGTGTATCTAATACAACTAGCTTCAATGCTTTAGCCAAAGACTTGTGATCTCATCTGCCAATAACCACATAGGATATATAACCCGCTCACTAACGAGAGAAAGAATTCTATCTTGGTATTCAGTAGGACCTGCTACTTGCCCGTCAAGATGCACGTCGAGTTTGACCCCCACCTCCCGGTTTATAGGGTCAAACTACTCTAATGAAAATCTTGACGTCACAAGCACATCCCTACTAAATCCTCAAGTCGAAGGTTCACGAATACCTATCACAACCTTTCAATTCCGTCATTGACTGTCCCGGAGTGAAATCCGTGTGACGAATCGAGGGTGAGTCGGTTCGAGTATACTAATCCAATTAGTATACCTATAACGTGTGCTCCCACTAACCATTAGTGTTCGACAGGCACTTTCCATGTCAAAGAACACGTCATACATGTCTTCACATAAACTTAACGCTTAGTCAAGTTTCATCGACTTGCGAACGATTAAGTATTTGAGCTATAAACCGTTCCAGTGCCGACCCCCTTATCCAATAAGTAGTGGAATGTTTTGCTCTCAAATATATGGACTAGTTTCTATATGTATATTTACGAGTTAAGAATGCCAGTAACTATCAGTAAATAAAGAAACATTCATTGCCTTATATAAATGATTTACATAATTACAAGTACAATGCCCTCACTCAACATCCTGCGAGTGGCATTCGAGGGCATACTCCTAACAAAAATATCTATAATGAACAAAGGAAATAATTGGAAAAATGAGCTTGTATTTAATTTTATGCTTTCCCTTAAAATTAAATTGCCTACGTATCCTCGAGAGGAACCAAAGCTCTACGTATTTCTTTTACTTAAAAAAGAATTAAAAAAAGAACTTGTATTTAGTTTTAAGTTTCCACTTAAAATTTAATTGCCTTCGTATCCTCGTGAGGAATTAAAGCCCTACGTAGTTCTTTTTACTTACCTGACTTACCTCACTTACCTTTAGTCGAAGTCCATGTCGTCGTCGTCGTCTTGATCGTCGGTTTGACTCATTTGACTAGACTCTCTTTCAGTAGTGCCTTGTTGATAGGCGTCTTGGTCCGCTAATAGGTCATCCCACTTATTTTAGTGATCTCTTAACTCGGATTTTGTTGCGTCTTTAAGCATCATTTGAGCCTCGAGATCTTTGGCGTCATTCAGGTTCTCCGCTCGTCCAACATATAGCTTCCTTCGCTGAAGGTACTCTCAACAGGGACTGCAAGAATTTCTTGTGCAATAATGGAAAGTATGGGGAATTTGGTTCCCCTTCTCTTCCACCAATCCAATAGACCAAGTGTACCTACATTGTTATCCCCGGGCACAAAACTAGTTGCATAATATCGACTAAGATCATTTCTTTAACCGATGTTACTACCCCCTATTTCTTGTTATATTATAGAGTTGTCGTTCAAATGGGTTAATGAGAGTTCTCTCTAATTCTATGTTAAATGTATTGGTAGTCCTAGTTCTTGTTTTTTGAGTTTGAATCCTATTTCCATATTTAGCTAAATATTCAGCAAAAAGAGTTTCACAACTATTTTTTAAATCAATTTTTACTTGTTCAACATCAGGAATATTTTCAATTAAAGTTTGACTCTCAACACTATCAACAATATTAGCAAAACCCAAATTTTTAAGAATATTATAATAAATTTTAAGTAATTGTTGTACTTGAGCTAAATTCAAATCGGGAGATAAAACAGCACTAATCAAGAAAACATTATGAACACGATTAAAGTACTTTAGCTATTTTAAACACATATGGTAAATAGCATTCCCCAGTCTTTCGGATTTACTACAAGCATCCATTTCGGATACAATAAACCAACAATGAAATAAAACTTTAGGAGATGTGGGATAATAATAACCACCTAAATCTTTAGTTGCATTTTCAAAAACTTTTAATAGTTCTATTACATCTTTGGTCTCATCCCAATAGGTTGGCAATGTTTTTTTTTTTAAATTTGAAAATCAATATGTTGGACCCGCCGGGTGCAATGGTCACTCTCTTTACAAAAAAGATAGGTCGGGTTCGGGTAGACCACGGGTCTTGAAATGTATGACCTGAACCACACCCGTGTATACCATGGGTTCGGGTTCCCAGGTTCGATAGGTTGGTCGGGTCCGAGTCCGGGTCCTACACGGGTCCGACGGGTCTGGGTCGACCTGCCGGGTCCGAGTTTTCTTGGCATCTCTACTAAGGATTCACACTTCACCACAGCCAAACGAATCATTAAGTACGTAAAAGGAACAATCGATGTAGGATTGTGGTATTCTAAGGAATAAGGATTCAATTTGGTAGGCTACAGCGACTCGGATATCGGAGGCTATAAGTTGGATGGGAAAAGTACAAGCGGCATTTGTCACTTCCTTGGACCTAGAATTGTGTCATGGTTCAGTAAGAAGCAATTAGACAACTCGCTTTCTACAGTTTAATCGGAATATTATGCCGCTGGAATATGTTATATGCAGATTCTCTGGATGCAACAGCAGTTACAAGATTATAGAATCAGTGCCAGAGAGACTCCAATCATGTGCGATAGCACGAGTGCAATTGCAATCACGCACAATCCTGTATTGCACCCGCGAACTAATCATATTGATATGAATCATCATTTCATCAAGAATCACGTTGAGAATAAAGATGTTCGGATCGAGAAGATACATACAGAAATCTAGTTAGCGGACATCTTTACAAAACCAATCACCACAACCAGATTCCGCATGCTTCGCTAGGAATTGGGAATGTTACAGCCAGACTCCCTGTAAGTTTTTACATTTCACTCATCAATTGAGGGGGAATGCTGTAAGACCTATGAATACAGTATCCACTTTAATTATCTGTACACTTAGAAATTCAAGTCGTATCCTTACTGTAGGAAAAAGAAGGCAAAAAACCTTCCTACGGATAATGTGTGCATTAATTAAGGGGGGATACATTATGACCCATGAATACAGTCTGAAGCCAATAATACTGTAAGAATTGCATCCCGTAGGTACCTTTTAAAGGGGAACATTGTATTTTTGCGAATACAGCACACACTATGTATGATGTCAGTTAATATTTTAATAGTATCCAAACTCATACATTTTCACACAGCAAACTGTTTTAAGTCCACGTGCACTGTAATAATTGCATTCTATATGTACCTTTTAAGGGGGAGTGATGTAAGACCTAAGAATACCGTATCCACTTTAATTAACTGTACACCTAGAAATTCAAGTCGTATCCTTACTGTAGGAAAAAGAAGGCAAATAACCTTCCTACGGATGATGTGTGCATTAATTAAGGGGGGATACAGTATGACCCATGAATACAGTCTAAAGCCAATATTACTGTAAGAATTGCATCCTGTATGTACCTTTTCAGGGGAATGTTGTGTTTTCGCGAATACAGCACACACTATGTATGCTGTCAGTTAATATTTTAATAGTATCCAAACTCATACATTTTCACACAGCAAACTGTTTCAAGTCCACGTGCACTGTCTGAATTTAAAACAATTTATCCTTGAATTACTTCAAAGACAACTGGACTTTACTGCCTCAAATACCGTGATTTCAAAATTCAAACCGCCGTTTCGTGCAATAGTGGAAGATGAATTGTGTCGGAAGTGGGCCCGCCTATTAATTTCAAAATTTATGGACTAGACGTACAAGTTACATCTGAATCCATCTTGTACGTTCTTTTTAAAGACGGTTCTCGTCCCTTAAATCTAACTGTTCACTATTAACCTAGTCTTCCCCGCACCCTATAAAAGGACAGCACATTGCTCTCACAGACTCACTACGCTTTCTGCAAATTAACGAGTCTGCAGTAATCTGTCTACATACTTTCTGCATTCCTTTGCTCTATCTCTTGTTACCTCACAACTTTTGCTGAAAAAGTCTTCCCAACTTCATCGATCACTTTGAATAAGAAAGAAGCCATCATTGACGGATGCATTTTTTGTAATACCCGAGATTCTCGTTTCCGGTTATTTTTGAATTTTTGTCGATTGTGCCGGTTATTTTGTTTTGTTGGCGATTACTTAAGTTTTCCTCTATATTGGGTACGGCATGATATACCGTGTTGTGAGATTTTCGTCGGGTGCGAATTACCGCTGCGGAAGTCGAGCTAATCATATGTCGTATTTCATTATTGTTCGTCTCCTTCTGGATCGTTGTTGTAGTTCTATCAAAATTTTCGGATTATGTCAGAATCATTTTGCAACCGGAGATTTTATAGCTCTGTACAACACGGCAGTGAAAATGGCTGAGCCTTCCGCCGTGTCCTGCGCCGTTTGCCGAACGGCGCTGCCGAGCGCCGAGTCCTGTGCCGGGCGTCCGTGCATTTGGTCCAGGTTAGCCCTCTACTGAGACATGTCCGAGACACCCGCGCAAGTGTTTGCGCCGGGTGATGCACCGTGTCGGACACGACCGAGACACACGCGCAACTGTCTTGCACCAGGTGTTGTGCCATGCCGGTCAGGTCGTGCACTGACCCGCAACACGGCGGTGAACACGGCGCTTGTTGGGCTGTTTGTTGTGCCATTTTCCGCACGTGTATAAATATGACCGAGCAGCCGAGTTTCACTCATTTTCCCCATTTCATCTTCATTCCTTCCGCAGCCAAGTCTTGGACAACTCGAACACATGTTGTTAAACTATCAATCCATGAAGTTCCTGAGTCCATATCATCGATTAATCATCCCGTAACCTCCTCAGATCGACCGAATCAGGGTAAGTTTTCCTAAAATAATAGTTTTGGGAAAATTGGGGATTTTGCTTAATTTCGTCTGTTTAATCCGAATTAACCTAGATTAGTGATGGTTTATTGATTATTACTACCAATTTTCTCATTTTCCATGGTTTGATTCGTTTTGTTGAGTTCCTAATCGACGCCTTGAAGGTGTCCGGTAGAATGTCATAGGGGGATTTGGGCGTTCTACGATTATCCTTCCTCATACAATCATTGATTTATCGATGATATGATGTTAGGGTCAGGTTTCTTGTGAAGAACTCGAGTCGGAACTCTTCCGTTCGTCGTCTTCTTCAAGGTTTTGAAGCTTCCCGATCAATCGTGTTTTCATTGTTTTCGCCCAGAAGATTGTAGGTGTTTGAGGGTTCACGGTTGAGCCATGTTCGTCGGAGTGTCTGGTATCGATTATCGAGGCAAGTATCTTGCCCATACATTTCATGTTTTGTAGACTTAATAGTTGGTAATTGATTGTATGTGCAATTCGAATGTTTTAATGAACTTTCAAAAGGATCGGTATATTCTCAATAAATGTTGTCTTTCAAAAGATAACTCGTGCGTTTTGGGAGTAAATGTTCTTTCCCGTTTAAGTGTATTAGTGTTGCGTGGTTGTGATTATATTAGACCTTTTCCAGGGGTTGAAGATTGTGTATTGATGCGTGTACTCATTTGGTGAATATATGGCGTGTGATATTAGTTGTTACTCCTTTGTAAGGAGGTTGTGATGCTTAGTGTTGTTTGGTAACGGTATTTGCTTGTTGTTGTGTGATAGTTGTAAGTGATGTGCCACTGGGTAAGATTGGTTGAATCTCCGGGATCCGTCCTTGCTAGTACGGATCGAGCGTGACCGTGGGGTTATCCAATCGGGTATGTCTTGTGAGGACTCAAAGGTTCGTGGCTTGCTAGCCCGATGCCGGGATAACTTGTGGGGTTATCCAATCCGGGTATGTCTTGTAGGGACTCCGGGGTTCGTAGCTTGTTAGCATGATGCCAGGATAACTTATAATTGTGGTTTGGTTGTGTGACGTACGTGTCATGGGTTGTCCGATCTGGTATGTCTCGTGGAGACTCCGAAGTTCGTGGCTTGCTATCCCGATGCCGGGATAACTATGAAAGTATGTTGTGGTTGTGGTTATGTGATTGTTGTCACAGTGATATGTGATATTGTGGGGTTTCCCATTGGGTTATTCACTCGGGTATGTTCCGTGGGAGCATCTAAGGTTCGTGGCTTGCTAGCACGGGACGCGAATAATCCTTGGGAATATGTCGATATGTATGATTGGGTCGTGCACCCCGTGTTTGTGATCAGAATGGTACGATTGGCTCGTGGACCTCGTGTTTTGTTATCGGTATTGTGTTTTGGAAAAATGATCTTTGGGATGTGTCCCCCAGTGGTTTCGATAAGTGAGAATTCTCAAATGTTTTCAAAACTCCCGAGATCTTAAAATGTTTTCTCAAAATATATATCGAGCTACATTCCCAGCTTTCGTGTTTCGAACTGTTTTATTCAAGCAAATTATCTCAGGAAGTCTGTTGTTATTTATGTCTGGATGACTATTCACGATCATTATGTTCCTGGAGTATGATATGTTTGGCTTGTATTTTTAGTTTATACTTGCACTTGCAAAACAGTGGAGTTTTTCTAACCCCCGAGTAATCGGGGAGTGGATGTTTGTATTGCGTCCAGGTACTTGCAGGTTATTGGGGAGCAAATCACAGGATCGGTATGAAGGATGATGGAATGATGATGATACTAATCACATGAAGACCAGTGTTGAGTATTTTGGTAACATCTTGTTATTTTGTCTTTCCGTTGTGATATTTTCCCGTCTTGTAAGAGTGTTGATGTATTCTGATCCCTGCGTGGGTATGAGTTGCGAGAAGGAGTTATGTATAAGTGATGTGTATGTTGTGGCAAAAAACCAAATCGGTCTAACGGTTCGTTATTTAGCCATGTCGGCATATATTGTGTTGTTGTGATTTCTGTATTTAGCCTGGTAGATCCTCACGGAGAGGGTCTGCGGCGTTGTAATATTCCCGAGTGGCTTGGGGGTGTTACAAAATATGGTATCAGAGCTTAGGTTGCGGAAACCTAGGCTGTCGGGTCGAGTTGTGTGTTGTCGAGTCTTGTCTTGTCAGATTTTGTCTGACTGAGTCGTGTCGCGACGCATTGTCTGGGATGTCGGTCGTGATTAGTATCAAGGTGCAACCATTATCTTCATGCGATCTGTGGATGGAAGTCTCCCTACTATGTTGTGTCTCGTGTTATACGAGCTTGTGTGATTTTGTGTTATGATGTGGAGTTTAAATGTGAATTGTGAATACGTAATCCATACTTGTTGATTCTGTATTGTGCTGAACGAAGAGTGGTGCCAGTGTATATGTTTGTGTATATATATATATATATATATATATATGTATAAATCGTTTTTACAGGAGTAATGGTTTTGGTAAGGTTACGCAAGGAAAGTTCATCGGTGTGATATTTTAAAGCTTTAAATATTTTTGAGGAATCACGTTAATTTTATTTTAAAACATCCCTCAAGGGAGGAAAAGTTTTGATTTTCTTATGATGATCTCAAGGCATAAATTTTGAGAATTTAAACTATTAAAATTACATTTTCATCCTGTATTATAATTTTTTCAAAACTCAAATGAGGTCTACAAAAAAATTTAGTTGAGACGTGACTTTCGCTTTTAACTTTTTGGTTTCATAAATTTTGGTTAAAATATATGTGGTAATGATGTTATTGTTATTTCGACTATAATGCTCAGAGTTGTGATTAAAATAGTGGTGTGAACGTTGAGTAGTTCGATATGTACTGTTGAAGTAGTCCTCTTTATTGAGAGGTGAAATTTCGGTTTTGAATAACAATTGTCTTTTGATGGTTGCTCATGAGATGTTGTAATTATGTGAATTGATGGCATTTTTAGATTCGTATGTTGTTGTTGTTTATTTGTAACCCTCGGTTCTAATAATGTCATATATATGTTCGCAATCATGTTGCTGAAGTAGAGCAGTTAGCGCACGCTAAGTATGAGGCTAGTGCGCGCTAATGTGGCATGGGTAGTGCATGCTAATCTTTGTTGTCGGACTGCATTTTTGTAGCCGTTAGGTCTAACTTTTGCGGCTGTTACATCGATCATCTGCGACCGTATTCTATGTGTATTGTCTAGTGATGACAACTGTTGTGTGTGAATATGTGTTATGACTTTTCATCGCGCTAGGTGGTAATGGGTTGTGTTTGATGAGTTGATAAATTATGCCTGCTGTGTGTGTGTGTTCGAAAACACCTTCCTGAGGATTTCATAAACTTGTGCAAGTTGTGGAAAAATGATTTTTCTGAAATGTTTTGAAGGTGCGATTAATCGGCGGCTTCATATGAACTTTGAAAATTGTTTGAAATTAGCGAGCCGACCTTGGATTCTTAAATAAAATCCCAAAGGTATTTAAAAGAGTTGTGTTAAAGTACTTTGGTCATCTTATAAAATGTTACCATCGCGGATATCTTGATGATGTTGTTTCTATAGAAACTGATATTAACGGAATGTTATTTTGCAAATGTTTTCAAAGCGAGATGATTAAGACCTATAATTCATGGTTTTGATAAAGCCGCCCGGGGTATCAAAAATATTTCAAATTTTATTTCGGAAAAATATATATGAATTCCAAAGGTTTTCAAATGGTATTATAAATGGATACCTCGTGGGGATTTGAGAAGAACATTATAATGGTTAATTATATTGGTGTATAGTTATTACGGCCGTGTTTGAACCGGTATGGGTCATAAAATTTTTGTTGATGTGATTATTTAAATAGTTGGTTATGATAGCAAGTTCCGAGTATCGCAATTGTAAGTTTGAATTCGTGTGTAATTATCCAGAGTGGGCACTCTTATCGTGTTACTATTAGATACCTTATGTCGATATGTTGTGTTGCGTTGGTATTTTAGCGTATCGTTTGAGATGTTGGGTTTCACCGTGCTGAGTGGTTACTTGTTCAGTATACCGAGGGGCAGAGGTCGTGTCGTGACCAGGGTACAGATGTTCATGGAGATCAGATGCGGGACCAAGTGAAGATTACCGGGAAGGTTGCTATGCTAGCACCTCGCTCTCGTTCAGGGGAAGAAACCTCTTTCAATAATGATAGAGTGTAATAACCATTTTTCTTTTGCCGTCGTGTTGTTTGATTCTAACGACTCGTTTGTGTTCGTTGATATTTTATGAACTTGTTCTATTCTTCATTTTCATTGTTCGAGAGAGTTCTGATATTGTTGGGATTAATCAATCTATTGTTGTAAATTTTTCCATGTTCGGTTCTACTTCCGTGAACCCTATGTGAAAAGAGCCTCTTGTAGTTATTACAAGATCAATTAATGTCTCGAGTTGAGGTGTAAACTTCAGAGTGGTTGTTCCATCGTTGTTGTTTTAATCGTTGCCATTCGATCATTATTGTTCGACCGTTGTTGCTCGATCGTATATATCCGATTGCTGTCGTTTGATCTCGTATTGCGATTATTGAGCATATGAACCTTTTCGTAATTTTCCAGAGTTCCAACTGATGGTCTTGATATCGGTTGTTCCAAATCTTTGGGACTATCAGGATTTCATATTTGCTTAGCGTTAGACTTATGTTTTGGGTTGTGGTGCTGTTCGGATTTATCTACCATAGTGATGTTTGTTCGTTGCATTTTGTTATCGCTCTGGCGTAGCGAAGCGGTATGTGATTACGTGTGCGTGAGGTTTTTTGGTCTTTGTCGACCTTGAGATAACGGGTGTTATCTAGAGTTGTCCTGCCCTGACTGTTTCATGTTTTAAGTTCCGGGACAAAACTTATTTTTAGGGGGGTAGAATGTAATACCCGAGATTCTCGTTTACGATTATTTTTGAAATTTTGTCGGTTGTCCTGGTTATTTTGTTCTGTTGGCGATTACTTCAGTTTTCCCCTATGTTGGGTACGACATGATGTACCGTGTTGTGAGATTTTCGTCGGGTGCGACGTATCGTTGCGTAAGTCGAGATAATCGTATGTAATATTTCATTATTGTTCGTCTCCTTCTGGATCATTGTTGTGGTTCTATCGAAATTTTCGGATTGTGTCAAAATCATTTTGCAACCAGAGATTTTTTGTCCGAACTGCATAACACGGTTAAAGCAGTGAGCCTTACAGCCGTGTCTGCGCCATTTGCGAATGGCTGCCGTCTTAGCCGGGTCTGCGCCGTTTTGACGGCAGCCGCTGGCGTCGGGTCCTACGCCGGGTGTCCGTGCGTTTTTCCTAGGTTAGCCCTCTGCCGAGACACGGTCGAGACACCCGCACAAGTGTTTGCGCCGGGTGATGCGCCGTGTCGGACACGACCGAGACACACGCGCAAGTA
This sequence comes from Orobanche coerulescens, assembly GCA_033398695.1. Classification (NCBI taxonomy): domain Eukaryota; kingdom Viridiplantae; phylum Streptophyta; class Magnoliopsida; order Lamiales; family Orobanchaceae; genus Orobanche; species Orobanche coerulescens. The sequence continues at coordinate 130,630,297 of CM065806.1, read as the reverse complement.
TCTTGTGCCGTGTCAATCAGGTCGTGCACTGACCCGCAACATGGTGGTAAACACGGCTCTCGTTGGGCTGTTTGTTGCGCCGTTTTCCACACGAGTATAAATATTACCGAGCAGTCAGGTTTCACTCATTTTCCCCATTTCATCTTCGTTCCTTCCGCAGCCAAGTCTTGGAGAACTCGAATACATGTTGTTAAACTATCAATCTACGACGTTCTTGAGTCCATATCATCGATTAATCATTCCGTAACCTCCTCCGATCGACCGAATCAGGGTAAGTTTTCATAAAATCCTATTTTTGGGAAAATTGGGATTTTGCTTGATTTCGTCCGTTTAATCCGAATTAACCTAGATTAGTGATGGATTATTAATTATTAATTTGTATTCTACCAATTTTTCACGTTGTTCCATGGTTTGATTCGTCGTTTTGTTGAGTTCCCAATCGACGCCTTGAAAGTGTCCGGTAGAATGTCATAGATGGGATTTGGGCGTTCTACGATTATTCTTCCTCGTACGATCATTGATTTATTGATGATATGATGTTAGGGTCAAGTTCCTTGCGAAGAACTCGAGTCGGAACTCTTCTGTTCATCGTCTTCTCCAAGGTTTTGAAGCTTCCCGATTGATTGTGTTTTCATTGTTTTCGCCCGGAGGATCGTAGGTGTTCGAGGGTTCCCGATTGAGCCATGTTCGTTGGAGTGTCTGGTATCGATTATCGAGGCAAGTATCTTGCCCATACATTTCATGTTTCGTAGACGTAATAGTTGGTAATTGATTATATATGCAATCCGAATGTTTTAATGAACTTTCAAAAGGATCGGTATATTCTCGATAAATGTTGTCTTTCAAAAGAGAACTCGTGCGTTTTGGGAGTAAATGTGCGTTCTCGTATATGTGTATTAGTGTTGCGTGGTCGTGATTATATTATGTGATTATCATAGACCTTTTCCACGGGTTGAAGATTGTGTGTACTCGTTTGGTCGCGTTGTGTGATATTAGTTGTTACTCCTTTGTAAGGAGGTTGTGATGCTTAGTGTTGTTTGGTAATGGTATTTGCTTGTTGTTGTGTGATGGTTGTAAGTGATGTGCCACTGGATAAGATTTGTTGAATCTCCGGCATCCATCCTTGATAGTACGGATCGGGCGTGACCGTGGGGTTATCCTATCGGGTATGTCTTGCGGGGACTCCGAGGTTCGTGGCTTGCTAGCCCGATGCCGGGATAACTTGTTGTGTTATCCAATCCGGGTATGTCTTGCGGGGACTCCGAGGTTCGTAGCCTGCCGGGATAACTTATGGTTGTGGTTTGGTTATGTGACGTACGTGTCATGGGTTGTCCGATCGGGTACGTCTCGTGGAGACTCCAAGGTTCGTGGCTTGCTAGCCCGATGTCGGGATAACTATGAACATATGTTGTTGTTATGTGACTTGTCACAGTGATATGTGATATTGTGGAGTTTCCCATTGCGTTATTCACTCGGGTATGTTCTCTGGGAGCATCTGAGGTTCGTGGCTTGCTAGCACGGGATGTGAATAATCCTTTGGAATATGTTTATATGTATGATTGGGTCGTGGATCCCGTGTTTTGTGATCAGAATGGTATGATTGGGTTGTGGACCCTGTGTTTTGTTATCGGTATTGTATTTTGAAAAAATGATCTTTGGGGTGTGTCCCCCGGTGGTTTCGATAAGTGAGAATTCTCAAATGTTTTCAAAACTCCCGAGATCTTAAAATGTTTTCTCAAAATGTATATCGACCTACATTCCCAACTTTCGTGTTTCGAACTGTTTTATTCAAGCAAATTATCTCGGGAAGTCTGTTGTTATTTATGTCTGGATGACTATTCACGATCATTTTGTTCCTGAAGTATGATATGTATGGCTTGTATTTGTATTTTATACTTGCACTAGCAAAGCAGTGGAGTTTTGCTAACCCCCGGGTAATCGGGGGGTGGATGTCTGTAATGCACCCAGGGACTTACAGGTTATTGGGGAGCAAATCACAAGGTCGGTACGAGGGATGATGGAATGACAACGATATTAATTACATGAAGACCAGTGTTGAGTATTTTGGTATTGTCTTGTTGTTTTGTCTTTCCATTGTGGTATTTTCCCGTCTTGTGGGAGTGTTGATGTATTCTGACCCCTGCGTGGGCATGAGTTGCGAGAAAGAGTTATGTATAAGTGATGTGTATGTTGTGGTAAAAGACCAAATCGGTCTAACGGTTCATTATTTATCCTTGTCGGAATGTATTGTGTTGTTGTGATTTCTGTATTTAGCCTGGTAGATGTAACACACCAAACTAGGCGAATATTACAGTGCCGTGGACCCTCGACTGGGACCCACTAGGCGAATGAAAACTAATGAATTAAGTGATATAATTGTAGTACCGAACCACAATATATCATTAATTACTGCGATGAGGAGTTTCAAGTACAACACACCCAGGATAAAACAGAATACATGTATATTTTATATGAAGATAAAATCTACAACACCAATTAAAATGAGTATCTAAACAAGAAGGACCATGAAGAATAATAATGAATAACAATCCGACAAAGTCAAGAATGACTCACCAAGATGAAATGATAGTGAAATGAATGATACCTCAATGAAATGATTGGAACCGTCGTTCCTCGTGAATGAAGTGATTAATTGACAATTACAAGTCTCAATACGGTTAATACATTATGAATGAATTATGATTATGAATGATCAACAACGAAAGGAATGAATATCCATTTAACTGAGTAAGATTTAACTTACCTTAACACTGGTGATGATACGTCCTCTCTCGAACAACGTCTTAAGGGAAACTACCGGTCGCCCGAACAACCTTGAATAACACAATTATCAACAAATTGCTTAATATACGAGCCAAAAGCGATCATAACCAATTCAAGATGTCGATACAATAAATCCAAACTCATTGAGGCATTTCGTTAAACACCTTGAAAACAAACTCCCATCCTAAACAACTAATCCCATTTGTATCGAAAACTAACTTCTATTGAATGATCCAAACCACCAAAACACCATCAATATAATCGATAATCCAAACGAAATACTCAAATCGAGTTTACGATGACATTAAATTGCAAAACCCAACTCCAAGTCAACCTTGAAAGTGTTCTTGAGAAAAACTTTCAACAATCCGATGATAACTCGTAAAAACTCATAATCATACGTATATCCATCACAATTCATGATTATACCAGCAAAACATCATGCTCCAACTCAAAATCGAATTCAAGGGTTGAAGAAGTTATCTTATATTAGGATGAAGAATCCACAAATATATTGTTGATCCACACTACAACTTGCAGAAGATGAAAATCTCTAAGTTTTGATGATGTTAAAACACCCCAAAATCGCCCCAAGGAAGAGAGGAAGAAGTGAAATGAAGAAATGAGCTTGTTCTCCTCAGAAAAACGCATATATAATGAAGTCTGCACTGTGTTCCGCGGCCCGGCCGAGTGTGCCGTGGCACAGGGCCAAAATCTGCCCCCAGCGCTCGGCAGTGTGCCGCGGCTCGGCCGAATGTGCCGCGGCACTGGGCCGGAAATCTGCCTAGTGGCTCGGCAGCGTGCCGCGGCCTTGCCTGCAGGAGCCGCGACCCCCGGTACAGAAGGGTCGGCCAAAATTCTGCAACATGTGTGTGCCGCGGCGCACACTCCCTTGTGTCGCGGCTCACACCCCTCGGGTCCTAAAATGACGAAAAATGACCCGAGAAGAGAATAAAAGCAATATGATTCAATATTTGGGAAATAATAACACGATTTGAAAAATGAGGAGATTTGAAATGACATGAACTCCAATGTCAACATCGACTAATGAATCAATTACAACAATCAAGATAATATTCTTGTCTCGATTACCAAGCAATGTTGAAACAATGAACAATATCGATACATGACTGGAAGTTATACCGATCGATGAACACGAATGAATGAATGTGGATGATGAATGATTATTAACAAGTGAAAATTATTGAATGACACTTACTGAATGATAATGACTGAATTACAACCGGGTATTACATACACCCCCCCTTAAAAGAGTTTCGTCCCCGAAACTAAGGGTCCAACAACTCGGGATAACTCTCCCGCATACTATCTTCGGTTTCCCAAGTAGCCTCTTCGACTCCGTGTCTAGACCACTGGATATTAACCAAAGGAATCGTCTTGCTCCTCAACTGTTTGATTTGCCGCTCTAAAATTTGTACGGGATGCTCCACATACGTATGATCATCCGCTATCTCAATCTCATCAAACTAAAGTATGTGACTAGGGTCGGCAATATATTTCCACAACTGAGAGACATGAAACACATTATGAATTCGGCTAAACGACTAAGGTAAAGCCAAACGATAATCCAGACAGCCTACTCGATCCAAAATCTCAAACGGTCCAATAAATCTCGGACTCAACTTTCTACGTTTTCCGAAATGGAAGATACCTCGACTCGGGGATTCCTTGACCAAAACGTGGTCACCTGTATTGAACTCTAATGGTCGACGACGATTATCTGCATATGATTTATGTCGACTCTGAGCGGTCAACAAACGACTCCTGATCAAAGATACCTTCTCGCGGGCGGCTATAAGCATATTGGGCTCAGTGCCGATTGATTCTGATAAGTCATCCCAACACAAAGGAGATCGGCAATGATGACCGTACAAGGCCTCATAGGGTTCCATCTTAATCGAAGAATGCCAACTATTATTATACATGAATTCGATTAATGGTAGTTGGGTTTCCCAATCATCTTTCCAATCGAGAACACAAGCTCTCAACATGTCCTCCAATGTCTGGATAGTTCGTTCTGATTGTCCGTCGGACTGAGGATGAAAAGCTGTGTTGAAATTGAGCTGAGTTCCATAGCACGATGAACTGATTTCCAAAAATGAGACATGATTCGCCCGTCACAATCAGAAACGATACTCTTAGGTGTACCGTGCAATCTCACTATTTCTTTGATGAACAACTGGGCAAGTATCTCGGGACCCCACGTATCCTTAATCTCGAGAAAATGAGCTGGCTTAGTTAACCGATCCACGATTTCCCAGATTGTATTCATGCCACAGCGACTCGTCGGCAAACTCGTGATGAAGTCCATTGAAATATCCTCCCACTTCCACTCTGGAATAGGGAGCAGTTTCAGCATACTCCCTGGTTGCTGATGTTCTATCTTGAGTTGTTGACAGGTGAGACATCTCAAAACAAACTCGGTGACTTCACGCTTCATAATACTCCACCAGTAATTTTGTTTGAAGTCTTTGTACATCTTGCTGGACCCCGGATGAATAGAATAAGGGGTAGCATGGGCTTCTCTCAAAATTGAGTTTTTCAACTCGTCATTCTCCGGTACACATAACCGATTATTAAATCGCAATTGTCCATCCTCGTGGACCACAAATCCAGGGGCTTTTCCCTGCGCCACATCCTCACGGATGCGCAACAAAAACGGTTCCGAACCCTGATTTTTCCTGATTGCCTCCTCAAGTGGCGATGAAATCTCTAACGTACAAAGTTGCCCTTGTACTCGCTGTAACCAGACCTCGATTTTGGGTCTCAAAAATTCCTGCTGAAGTTCCTTCTGAACTGTTAATCGAGCAAGCATCTGCTCCTGAACGGACTTACGACTCAAGGCATCGGCGACAACGTTCGCCTTGCCCGGGTGGTAAAGTATCTCAATATCATAATCCTTGATTATTTCCAACCACCGTCTCTGTCGCATATTTAACTCCGTCTGAGTAAATATATACGTTAAACTCTTGTGATCGGTGAATATCTGACAAGTAACGCAATAAAGATAATGTCGCCAAATCTTCAATGTGAATACCACGGCTGCTAGCTACAGGCCGTGAAGCATAAGCATTAACTTTCCCATTCTGCATTAGTACACATCTGAGACCATGTCCGGATGCATCACTATAAACCACAAATCCTTCCGTCCCTTGCGGTAAAGAAAGGACAGGTGATGAATTTACCAGATCTTGAGTTCCTCAAAACTCTGTTGACACGCGTCGGACCACGTGTATTTCTTATCCTTCCTCAAAAGGTTCGTCATGGATTGAGCGATTTTAGAAAATCCTTCCACAAATCGTCGATAGTAACCAACTAATCCGAGAAAACTTCGGATTTCCTTAACATTCTTCGGAGGTTGCCAATCTCGAATAGCCTCCATCTTCTAAGGGTCGACATGAACTCTGTCTGATGAAATTACATGTCCGAGAAACGTCACCTCAGACATCCAGAATTCACACTTGGAAAACTTTCCATAAAGTTGCTCTCGTCTCAACACGTCGAGAACCTGACGAAGGTGAGATTCGTGCTCCTCTCGGTCACGAGAATAAATCAAAATATCATCAATGAAGACAACCACGAACTGATCCAAATAGTCAATGAAAACCCGATTCATTAACTCCATGAATACCGAAGGTGCATTAGTTAGTCCAAACGGCATTACCAAAAAGTCATAATGACCATAACGCGTTCGGAACACCGTCCTTGCAATATTCGACTCTGAATTCGCAGCTGATGATATCCAGATCTTAAGTCGATCTTGAAAAATACTGAAGCTCCCTGGAGTTGATCTAAAAGATCATCGATAAGGGGGTAGAGGATATTTATTCTTGATCGTCACCCGTTTCAATTCCCGGTAATCAATACACAAGAGGAACGAACCATCCTTCTTCTTGACAAATAACATCGGTGCTCCCCACGGGGACGCACTCGGTCGAATATAACCCTTCTTGGTCAAATCCTCTAATTGATTCTTCAACTCCTGCATTTTGGTCGTGCCCATCCGGTGCGGTGCCTTCGATATAGGGGACGTACCAGGCTCCAACTCAATTGTGAATTCCACATCTCTCTGTGGAGGCAAACCAGGTAACTCGTCTGGAAATACATCGGCATATTCTCTCACCACAGGAATATCCGTCAACATTATTGATGGTTCCTCGGTCTTGGTCATATAGCACCAATAACTGACACACCCCTGACTGAGTAATTTCACTGCTTTCATCAATTTGATAACTCTCCCAGAACAGCTGGGATTACCTCCCTGAAATACACATTCGACCCCACCGTCTGAAATGATAGTGACCATACGCTTACGGATACTAATGACGGCATCGTGACGATCCATCCAATTAATACCCAGGATGACATCGTCTCTCGGTAAATATACCACGATTAGGTCTGCTAACCAATCACGGACATGAAGCTGAATCGGACAATCCTTAATCTCACGATTCCCGGTAATTCACCTACCATCAGGTAGACCAATGACATAAGGCTCACAACTAGTAGCACTACCCAGACGTAGTCTACTCAAACATGACTCGGAAATGAATGAGCACCAGTATCAAAAAGGGTACACACAGGTTGAGATAGAATATCGAGTGTACCTGAGATCATCTGGGCCTCCGTATCGTCAGTCCTCTTCATCTCATAAATTCGGGGCCTGCTGGACCCCGAATCGGATGCTCCCGTCTGATAGCTCTTTACTCTGCCTTTGTTTGCTCCTGTCGTCTTGAACGACGCAGATTGAGTGGCCTGATTCTGCACCGCTCAATGTCTCGGGGCCTGAGATGACGTCGGAGTAGATTTAGAGTCTCTTCGGTAAAAACGGACCCTATGCCCAGCAATCCCACAGTTATGGCACGTGTGTAATACCCGGTTGTAATTCATTCATTTTCATTCAGTAATTATCAGTCTGTAATTGTCACTTAGTAATTTTCACTCATTAATAATCACTCATCATTCATGATTCATTCATTTCGTTCAATGTTGGCATGTTGTAACCGTATATCAGTTACCGATCGTCATTTCATCTCCGTTTATAGATCGAGACGGGAGTATTATCATTTTCAGCGTGATTGTTAGTCTTGTACTGGGAGTATCATCTTTGGCATGTGTTGGACTTGTTCATTTTCACATTCATATGATATGTCGGATCATTCATCATTCGTAGCGAGGAATCGGAGTTATCGGATTTTTCACCCTGTCCAGCATTGAGTTACGGCCGTAAGGATTGTAGGTTACGGCCGTAACAAGGGTTCGTTGATTGCAGGCCATTTTGGACGAACGGGACTTACGGCCGTAAGGTTTCGGAATACGTCCGTAAGTTGAGCAGGTACGACCGTAAGGCTTGGCCGGTTACGGCCGTACATGTCCAGCAGGCTGCCCAGGCATTTTTGGCCGAAGGCGAGTTACGGCCGTAAGAAGGGTAGGATACGACCATAAGTGGTGTTCGTACATTTCAGGTTTTGTCGGACAAGGGGGACTTACGGCCGTAAGGGTTGCAGCATACGGCCGTAAGACGAGGAAGGTACGGCCGTAAGGCTTGGCCGGATACGGCCGTACGTTACTGGCAGGGTGCCTGGTCATTATTGATGAAGTGGGCTTACGCCCGTATGTGTGGCCGGATACGGCCGTATCATCCGAGTTACGCCCGTAAGGTGTGCGGGTACGGCCGTAAGTCTGTCGGCAGGCATTTGGACGAAGCTGAGTTACGGCCGTACGAGTTGGACGGTTACGGCCATAAGGCCGGTTACGGCCGTAAGGCCGTTGACCTGGAATGTTACGGCCGTAAGAAGGCCGAGTTACGGCCGTAACTTCCGGCAGTATATAAGGACTTGGTCGGGACTTTTTCATTATTTTCATCCTTTTCTTCTTTGTTCCGAGAGAGAGACTTGAGGGAGGGATTTTTCCATCCTCAATCACTTGAGTGTTAGATTTTCATCATCTTCACTCCTTTGGGAAGCTTGGATACTCGATTTAACTCGTGTTCATCGGATCGAAGTGGTTGGATCTTCTTGAGGTAATTTCTTCAACATCTTGGATTTCGATTTTGTGTTGAGATATGATGTTTTGGACATTATAATCATGTTTTATGAAGGGATATGTATATGATTACGAGTTTGTATAAAGATTCATTGGATTATTGAGGGATTATTCAAGAACACTTTGAACATCGAGTTTGAATTGGGGGTTTTCGATTAATTGTCGTTATAATCACGTTTTTGGATATTCATTTTGGATTATTGATCATTTGGAAGATGTTCTGTTGATTTGAAACACTTCTTGGGGGATTTGATAATGGCATAATGAGATTTGATTGTAAAAAATCGGAGTTTGGCCACAACGTATTCGATATAATGCCTCAATGAACTTGGTTTAGTCGTTTTGACGCCTTGAGTTCGTTATAATCGTGTTTGATTCATTTATTGAGCGTATTGTTGGTAATTGTGTTATTCAAGGTTGTTCGAGCGACCGACACTTCATTTAGGACGTTTGTTCGTTGAAGGACATTCTTCATCGGTATTGTGTAAGTTAATTCTTACTCGGTTTAAAGGATATTCATTCCTTTTGTTGTTGTTCATTCATGATCATAACTCATTCATCATTGTATTAACCGTATCAATACTTGTCATTTTCAATTAATCACTTCAGTCACAAGGAACGACGGTTCCAATCATTTCATTGAGCTGTCATTCATTTCACTATCATTTCATCTCGGTGAGTCATTATTCATTTTCGATGTCACTTTTGTTATACCGTGGCATTCCGGGTCATACTGGCGTGCCGGTTGGTATGTGTAGAATTTTCATGTCGGGCACATTTAAGTCGTGTGTTGGTTGTTGGCCTCACATTGGACTGTGCACACGAGTCGATTGCTTCGTGAGACTGATTAGGTACAAGACCACATGTGTATTCGATCGATACTCATTGGTGGCTTGTGCACGAACACATTTCCATCCCGGGCGTAGTGTGGCGCCACCCTTTGATCCGTACTGTTAGTTGATTCATACAGCATGTTTGATTGCGTATGTTTTCAACAAGATTGGGTTATAATCTAACCGATTCATTTTTGATCGAACTTGTGGTTTATACAACATATGCATGATTGTGTTTATTCAACTCTTGAGGATTGTTGTTCTGTTTAACTGACCCCGTTTGGGGATATTGTTTTTCAGGTCATGGCAAGGTAAAGGCACGGGGAGAGCACGTTGACGGCGAGGAGTCCCAATGATACTAGAAGGTGGCCCCAGTCTTTTCAGTCATTTATGTTTCCTTCATTTATTCCGCTGCAGACATTCCGTTTGAATACTCATTTCACTCAATGTTGTATATTTTATCTCCATATAAAATATACATGTATTCTGTATTATCCTGGATGTGTTGTATGAAACTCCTCATCGGAGTAATTATTGTTGCAATGTGGTTCGGTACTACATTTACCCTGTGTAATTCATTCATTTTCATTCGCCTAGTGGGTCCTAGTCGGGGGTCCACGGCACTGTAATATCCGCCTAGTTTGGGGTGTTACAGAGTTGGTATCGGAGCGTGGTTTTGAATACTACCTTCCGAGTCATGTCTCATTTGAAATCATCGTCATCGGACTAGTATCATTGGACTTTCGCGTCACGTGTGACCTGTGCAAATGCCGAGCCAATCAGACCAAGAACTGTAAGATTTCTAACGCCATGGTATAATTTCTGGTAATAATCATTCATTCATAATTCATCAGTTAACAATCCTCAATCTTCATTTTCATTTTGACCAGGACGGTAATGTTAACTCATTAATCACTAAATTCATTTCATTACTCGATTGTTGATCTGGAAGATCATATCATTAATCTTATTAACTTGTTCAAGATAATCATTTCAATAATTTCATCAGATAATCATGTCACCTCAGTTAATTATTCATGTAATCACTGTGTTAGAGCGTGTATGCTCATTTTCATCATCTCATGTCATAATCATAACGTGATATTCATGCGGGGAATATAATCATTATGTGACTTTCCTACTTCAGTATGGAGAGAGCAAGAAGAGGACGCGGAGGACGAGGCCGTGGTGCGGGCCGAATCCCGAGAGCTCGTGTGAATACATGTGCGAACGCAAGGAATAATGCTAATTCATCGAGCAGCGACGCTGCCACTCATTCACCTGGACGTGATCATTCACTATCGGGGAGTCGTACCCGGGACACGGCTCAGTCAGAAGGTGTTCGGGTTGACCCACTCACTTTTATGCAGGGCATGATGGCCCAAATGACGCAGATGGCACAACTAATGGAGACGATGCATAACTCCACTACTCAAAATCAACAGGCTCCTCCGCCGCCACCTCAGAGGCAAGAGAGGAATGTGAGCAGTATCATCGGCGACATCTCTCGCCAAAGGCCACCTGCTTTTGAAGGCTAATCTGAGCCGGTGGATATTGTTCATTGGCTCGAACATTTCGAGAAGTTATTCGCTATGGTAGAGTGTCCCGAAGGACACAAAGTCTCAGTTGCGGCTTACTATCTTGGTAAGAGCGCTCATTCATGGTGGTTGTCGTTGAAGCCCACCGAAGGATCATGTACTTGGGATCAGTTCAAAACTCTCATGATGGAGAGGTATTATCCAGCCCCACTCAGGGAGGCTAAATTGTCGGAATTACTCACTCCCGACCACTCAGCGGACGACGATGTTCTTGCCATCGCCGAAAAATTTCAGGAACTTCTTCCGTTCGCCTCATCTATCATTCACTCTGAGGCGGACAAGATCAAGTATTTCAGAAAGAGGCTGAAACCTCATATACGGCTACAGTTGCTTAATCATAATTGCACCACCCTGGCCGAATTCATCGAGAAAGCTCTTACTTACGAGCTTACTGCTAAGGAGATTGCTAAGCAACAACCTTCATCTGCTGGCAAGAAGTCTAAGAACCGTAATCAGTCTGACGGCAGTCAGGCCACTTTCAAGAAACCACGTGCGGGCTCTACCTTTTCTGAGCGACCTCCTATGGCGCCTAAACCCGCGGAATCTCAGTCATGAGCGGCCAGTTCGGCTGTCACCTGTTTCAACTGTGAAGAATAGGGTCATTTCAGCACCAAATGTCCGAAACAGGCTGTCACATACCATAACTGTGGAATAGGGTCGTTTCCTCGTTCTACGGTGTTTGACGTGTCAACAAGTCAAGATCGAACATCAACGACCAGCGGGGTTGTTGAAACGACTTCCCATTCCTGAGTGGATGTGGGAAGACATCTCGATGGATTTCATCACTGGCATGCCGAGAACTCGGGCCGGAATGAATATGATTTGGGTAATTGTCGATAGGTTGACCAAGTCTGCACACTTTTTGGGTATTAAGGATACTTGGGGACCGGATAGACTAGCTCGAACTTTTATTGCTGAGATCGTGAGGTTACACGGTGCCCCCAAGACCATTGTTTCTGATCGAGGCAGGCGCCGTATCGCATTTTGGCAAGCCGTTCATCGAGGCTGCAGTACGGAGTTGAGATTGAGTACTTCCTTTCATCCTCAGTCGGACGGTCAGACAGAGAGGACGATTCAGACGTTGGAAGATATGCTACGGGCTTGTGCCTTGGATTGGAGTAATGATTGGGAGCTCCACTTACCGTTGATCGAGTTTGCTTACAATAATAGTTGGCATGCGTCGATCAAAATGGCACCCTTCGAGGCACTCTATGGTAGGCGATGTAGGTCGCCATTATGTTGGGATGAGGCTTCTGAGCTAGTTGGGACGGAGCCGGATGTGTTGATGGAGACTAAGGAAAAGATTTCTATTATCCGGGATCGATTGCTAGCTGCCTAGAGTCGTCAGAAATCTTATGCTGATACTCGTCGCCGACCTTTGGAGATCGAGGTGGGAGATCATGTCTTGCTCAAGGTGTCGCCGACCAGGGGAGTTTTCCGCTTCGGAAAAAAGGGAAAACTTAGTCCGAGGTACATCGGACCCTTCGAGATTTTGGACAGAGTTGGAGGTTTAGCATATCGCTTGGCATTGCCTCCAGCGTTGAGTCACGTCCACAGTGTTTTTAATGTGTCTCAGTTGAGAAAGTACGTACCGGATCCGAGCCACATTATCGACTACAGTGAGATTGATGTAGCCGAGGATATTACCTTTTCGGAGAAACCCGTGAAGATCCTTGAGCGCCGCGAGAAACAACTTCGGCATAAGACCATTCCACTGGTTAAAGTGCAATGGTCGAGGCATGGAGTCGAGGAGTCGACTTGGGAGACGGAAGAGAAGATGCAGGTGGAATACCCCGAACTATTTATTTCTTAAGTTTCGGGATGAAACTTCTTTTTAGAGGGGGAGAATGTAATACCCGGTTGAAATTCATGTCATTTCAAACCTCCTCATTGTTCAAATTGTGTTTTGTTGGGCGAACCCTTGTAATTATTGCTTGGAATCACCGTTTTGAGATTTCCGTACTTCCATTTCGTGTTATTGTTTCCCAGATATTGAGTCATATTGCTTTTATTTTCTTTCCGGGTCATTTTTCATCATTTTAGGACCCGACGGGGGTCTGGGCCGCGGCACAAGCAGTGTGTGCCGCGGCACACACATTTCCTAGACCTGGCCGAGTAGACTGTACCTGGTGCCGCGGCACATGCCGGCAGGGCCGCGGCACACTGCCGAGTCACTACCGCGGCACACCTGTCTGGGCCGCGGCACACTCGTGTGGCATCAACGGAAAGCCCGATGTACCGTGCCGGCGCCTTGGCCGGGCGCGGCACAGCCGAACCACAGGAGCAATTTTTGGGCCTGTGCCGCGGCACACTTCGGCTGAGCCGCGGCACACAATGCGGTTAACTGCATAATTCGGCTTTTTGAGCGAGATGCAGCTCATTTCCTCCATTTCCTTCTTCCACCCGCGAGAGAGAGAGCTTGAGGAGAGAACTTGGCATCATCTACCTCTTGAGTATTAAATTTTTATCAATTTCATTCGGTTGGGAAGCCCGAATCATTGATATATCGCGTATTCTTCGAATCATAGAGCTTGGATATTCAAGAGGTAATTTCTTCAACATCTTGGTTTTCGATTTTACATTGGGTAATGACGTTTTGGATGTTAAAATCATGGTGTATGAAGTGATATACGCATGATTATGGGCATGTTTGATTATTCATCGGATGATTGAAAGATTATTCAAGAACACTTTGAATATTGTGTTGGATTTTGGGTTTTTTCGTAGATTCGTCCGATTTATCCGATTTGAAGCTTGAGAACCTTGAGATTATGATGTATCTATACCGTATACATGTTTTTCCTACGATTTGTCGGACTTTTGGGAGTTTGAGCGATTTTCCAATCTCTTATTGTTTACACGTGTATTTTTCGTGAATCGTAGACGGGTTTCGGGGATTTCTTCGTGTAATTTGAGTATGGATATTTGACTATCATATTCCTTGCGAATCGTTTAGGTGCCGGAAGCGCGTTCTTGGACCTAACGAACTCATGCCCTTCCTCCGTTCGATTTCTCGATGTCTCAAAGGCAAGTATATATTTATGATTGTACGTTCTCGACTTTGAAAGTAAGGAATATTGATGGTATGATATGAACGAACCGTTTCTACGGCATTCATAGATATATTGATGGCATGATATGAACGAACCGCTTCCACGACATTCATATATGTATTGATGGCATGTTATGAACGAACCATTTCTACGGCATTCATACATGTATTGACGGATGATATGAACGAACCGTTTCTACGGCATTCATATACGTCTTGATGTGACCCTATGAGATTTAGTTATTCTGGAATACTAATCTTGAATTAATGAATTGATAGTTACTTTTACTTTATTGTCGAGGAGTATTGTGTTTCATACTTGATATACTTGCACTAGCTATTCGACGGCTAACCCCTTTATGGGGGAAATACGTTTTATGTATTTCAGGTTCTAGGAGAGCGGACAGGCAGGTATCGGGTCGGCATGAATATGGTGGGAAAGTGTGATACTGTGTCTTTCTTCCAGTTATGTTTTGAGTTTTCCATTCAGTGTCGTTGTACTGGATAGGTTATTGAATACTCGAGTATTGTTTTCTATTTTCCTTGATGTTTCGGCCTGTGTTTGCCGAGGTATTGATTCGTGTTGTGACGTCTTTGAATACATTGGTTATGTTTTGAATACCCTTTGTGTTGTTCTTCATTTCATTGTGTGTAGACCTTCTCGGTCAAAATTTATAGTTCCGCGTATGTTTAGCCTTGTGGGTCCCACGGTGGGGCTTACGGCGCTGTAATATTCCCTGAATAACTTGGGGGTGTTACAGTTTTGGATATTGAATGGTCGTTCCCACTCCATGTATGATTGGATATGTTCGTCGGTTTTTGATTGGTTGTTCGTATGTCGAGGAGTATGTTCACCAGTTGGGTATGTTTATTGAGATCCACTGTATGTGATTGGTGTGTCGTTTTGAGAATGTTATTTTTTTCGTATATCTGTTTCTGTGTTTTTGTGTTGACCGTGTTTGAGCTTACCGTGTGAAGGTATTCTCGATTATCATTGATCGTTCGTTGGTTATATAGGAGTTTATCATGTTGATGATATTCTCAGCTGCGTTTTGACCTTTGAATTGGTCGTATTAGAGTTTATCATGTCGATGATATTCTCGGTCAATTTATTGATTGATCATTGCTGGTGACCTTCTGAACGTTCAGATTTTGTGTCGATATTTCGGGATTTGTTGCTATTGTGTTGGGCAGTTGTTTCACAGATGTATCATGTATTATTTGTTTTATCAGAATTGGGGACTTGATTGTGTATTCATACAGACAGGATTTGACACAGATAGATTATTTCATCCGAAGATGTTATGTTTTGATGAGACTCATGGAAATGTGGTTGTAAGCCTGTTGAGACTTTACAGTGAAGTCACTTGATAGCATCTCAGGAGATCGTCGACTTTGCGCATTTGTAAGTGTACTATTTTGGTTATTCATTAATGATGATGATTGATCATTGTTGTGATGGTTCCGGAATATTTTGGTTGAACGGTTTGTTTGTTTTCTATGACGAATTGCAAGTTTCGAGGATGAAACTTATTTTAAGTGGTGTAGTATGTAATATCCGGAATTTCTACTACTGTTGTTTAATATTATTTTATCCAAGTTATATTGTACAGCATGGAATCTGTACAGTATGGATAAAATAAGTGAAGAACTGAGACATCTGTATTAGTATTATTACCGCACTTGGTTAACAGTTGTATTGGAAGATATTGGGTGTCGGGCTTATCGTATGAGAATACTGTTGGAACATGTATATGTATTCAGTATGCCGTATGTTCGTATTTTGCATGTCAAGACGTTGGACAAGAGTAGCTGAAAATGGCTAAGTGTAGCATTATTAGCGCACGATAATATTCATGATTAACGCACGCTATCGTGCGGGTTTAGCACGCTACGTGCACAGGGTAGCGTACACTAGTGCAGACCAGATCAAAAGGAATCTATATGTGGACCCGGTCACCTTCGGTGCATGTGCCGACGATTCAACGGATGTTTGTTGTGAAGGTTAGCACACACTAATGCATATTGTTAGCGCACGCTAACATCAAATCGGTCCAAAGGGAATCTTATCCTCGTCAGAGCTGTCGGCGTGTGTACCTGTCTTCAGAGCATACAGACAAACGAGTCAACTATGAGTAGCGCACGCTATGGATGAAAGTTTGCGTACGCTAAATGGAGGCCTTTACGTACGCTATTGCATGGGCATTGCGTACGTAAACCATTGTATGCAGTAAGGCAGTAGCCTCTGGACTGCGATAGCGCACGCTAACAAGGACAGTTAGAGCACGCTAATAATAGTAAGTATATATATGTGCAGTTGACCATTATTCTTCATTTCGTTCATTCTTCCTTGCAAACGATAGAGAGGGTTCTGAGAGAGATGTTTGAAGTTCCAAACACTGGATTAAGGAGGAGTTAATCATCCATAACAACATTTGAATCTTAGAAGTGAGTGAGAACGGATTCAAACTTGGGATTCAATCCATTCCTTCAATAAGGTAATTACTCTTCATCTTTGGATTTCGTTTTGGATTGAATGTTTATGTTCTTAAGTTGATGATTTTCATATAAGCAAGTTGATAAGTATGATTATGAGATTAGTTACCGAGTTATGTTGATGTTATGGTTGATATACGGCTATTGATATAATTCGAATGGTTTTGAATTGTGTTGTTTATCTTCAAAGAGATATGTTAGCTAATGTCTTCCTTCAATTCGGATCTTTGATGTTGTTGTTGTTAGTTTCTTCATATGATGGTGAACATGGCGATGATTATTTGTTCTTGGTGTTTATGATTTTGGTATTTGAGGAAGAAGATGATATGTAATTATATGAATTGGATTAAGAGCTGGATGATTACCTATATGTTAAAGGATATCGGATTTCGTTGTTTTGGTAGCTATGAACATGGATTAGAATCACTTAGTGTTCTTGCTAATCGTTATATGTTGATCGGTATCTGAAATGCATGCAACTGCATGTCATTAGCGCACGCTAGTGTTACTGGCTAGCGCACACTAACGGGAGAAACTTAGCGCACGCTACGTTAAGTGATTAACATGCGCTAAGTCAACAGGCAGTATAGTATATCCTGTTTCGGTTATGAATTTGTGATTGTTTAAGTTGGATTGAACAGACTTGTGGTTAATCGAGATATTGTTGATCCGTTGGGTTTGTGAATTGGTTTTATTGATTGTTGATTGTTATCCAATGTTGTTTATCGAATTACTGTAATAGGTTGAGATTATCGATTGGTGATTAGAACCATGTGTTGCGGTCGGATTCCAGAATGTTTGTAAATTGCTTAGTCGGGGCTGAGGAGTTCGTAGACGAGGGCAATGGGATTGGTAACGGATTCATCGGTATCGAGGCAAGTATTACTTGCACAGTTTATAATATATAATGAATGGTTTCCATTTCATTCGATTATAATTCGTATAGCGATGATTATAATTATGAACACAGGGCATTTGGAATTGTAAGTTGTTTCGAGTTGTGGGAATTAAATTATAATGTATATGATTTACATTTATTGTTGGTATACTTGGTATCGAGGATACATTGTGGTATAGACGAAGACATGTATTATCTACCGTTCATGATATTTTGGACCGTCGAGTATTGAGGATAATGGTTCGTGATGGTTTAGACATTGAGATCGCTCTCGAAGGACTCGGGGCAAGTACTCTAATCATTCTTATCATTTGTGTCGGTCATGTTGTGATACATTCGTGTATAGTTGTTGTTGTTGTCGTGCATTGTGTACAGTTGTTTGTGCAGTTGTGCATTGTTGTCATATGTCCACCTCGTGCTGGTCCGACGGGATCATCGGGGGATCTATGCTAGCGTGTGCTGGATCATCGGACGGGTTTTTCCACCTCGGGTTCGTCTGACGGGATCATCGGGGGATCTAGGCAGTGAACGCTGGATCATCGGGGGATCTAGGCAGTGAGCATATTGACGTTGTCATATGAGTATGCATTTGTAGGTCTTGTGTTAGGACTGTGTTCGTATGTTGTGTTGATCTGATCTTGGATTAGACTGACGTGATTTTGTCGTGGCATTTCATATATTGAGGTATGTTCCGTATTTCCTTGGGTATTTGTCTTTTATGGACAATCGATTATCGTGTTGAGATTTGATGATGTTGATTCCCGACGGATTGGGATGGACAGAGTTAGTAGATTTCGTAACAGTGAGTTATGATAATGTTTTGAGAACCTTGGGTATTGTTGAGATACAATACAGATATTTCAGTATGAGCTTATTGTGTTGTCGAAAGGATATGAGATGTGAACCTTGGTAATTATTATCATGGGTTTGGTAAAGTTATGGCGGTAAGATCACATTGGTCGTATTCTTACTTAGTATTTTCATTGGTATGTAATTATTGACGTGATGTGATGATTATCATTGTTAGATATTATGGCTGACCCTGTCGTGGGATTTCTTTTTAGGTTCTTGGATTATCAAGCTTGTTGCAGTCGTGGAGAGATGAGCTTCCCGGAGCATACTGGATAGGGCATGTATTTGTGTATTGAGTTTCCTGATCAGTTCTTGTATTCCGCTGCTGGAGTATTTTTATTGGTTGTGTTTTTTCGCTACATGAGTATTTTTAAATGGCCTATTGCTATTTGGTAACTTAGGTTACTTTGGCAATCATTTTCTAAATTATTTTGTTGGTACGTGTAAGAGATATCTTAACGTATGTTTTTAAACTGTTAAGTTTTGTTATTTCGGGCCTTATGGTTTCAAATGAGATTTTACGACGGTTTTGATAAACGAGTTTTATATAGTTTTCGAATGTTTTTAAAATACAGTACCGTCGTTAGCCTCTTGGCCATTTGTAAATGTTTGCGAAAATTTTCTTCAGCCTTGTGGGTTCCATCTCGTGGCCCACGGCGCTGTAATATTCCTCGATGGCTCTGGGGGTGTTATAGTGACGACTTGTGGCGATCGGTGGGCGATTTTTGGGGTCTTGTAACTCCAAGTTTACATCTTCCTTGAGTTCTTGGTGTTGATTAACAACATCAATCCATGTTCTTCGTCTTTGATTCGAGGTAATCATCTTGGAAACCCTTCCTTTATATTTCGTGAATCTTCAAGATTTGGGTTGTTCTTCATGAATCGTGCTGTTGTATATCATCAATCGGTTGTATTGATTCTCTCCCCATGTTTTGATTCGTAATTCTTACCATATTCGGGTTCGGATGATGTTCTTGATGTTCTTTGGGAAATATTGTGTAATACCCGTGATTTTCTTTTTCGGTAATTTTTCGTTTTGGGCATTTTTCTAGTTTCCAGAACTCGCTTGCGACCGTTTTGACATTTTGACAATGTTTTGTTCTTTGTGTTTGGTCATCCGAGTTCGTTTCGGTATCGTTTTTTCGAGTTCCGTGCTTTTTGGCGACTTTTCCGCACTTGAGTTCGATTCTTGCGAATCTCGTCCGAAACTGTTGTTTCGATTTTCTCGTAAGTTCATTTAATGTTATTATTCATGTTGCAAGCTTTGGCTTGGTGTTTCGATCACGTATCGTGATTTTCGGGCGTTTTGGGCCATTTTCGTAATTTCCCAAAGTTTGGGGTAATTACTTTCCGTTGTCGAATTTCGAGCCTTCGGGTGGTCGGAATCGTGTGTTCTCTTAGTGCTCGGATTCGCCTTTGCGAGTACTTCGTAACCGTATCTTCGATTCGTACTCAGGTTCGGGTTTCGGGGTCGTTCGGGCCGTCGGAGTTGGTCCCGACCGAGTCATGGCCGGCATCTTTGAGGCGAGCCACAGCCGAGTAACGTGCGGTAGTGATCGGCGATTACGTCGTAAGGCGATTACGTACGTAAGGCCACGGCGTGCGTGTCGTAACGCTTCCGGCATTTCTAGGCGATGAGTTCGGCCATGGCCGATTCGTCGTAAGGCATGGCGATTCGTCGTAACCCGGTAGCGATCGGCCTATTTAAGGCCTGGCAGCGTATTTCTCAGCCATTTCTCACTCATTTTTCTTCTCTTCCGCGTCTGAGGTTGTGTTAATCATGGAGGAGTGTTGTTATACAATTAATCCATGAAGTTTTGAGGTTCATATCATCAATCATCCATCCTATAACATCCTCCGATCTACCGAATCAGGTTAGATTTCCTAGAAATCTAGTTTTGGGGAATTTGGGTATTTTGGTTGTTTTCGTCCGATTAATCCGATTTAACTTAGGATTATGATGGATTGATGATTATTTAGATGTATTATATCATTTCTCTTGTTATTCCATGGTTGGATCGTATCGATTCGTTGTTTTGGTCGAGTTCTTAGTCGACGCCTTGAAGGTGTCCGACAAAAGGTCTTAGAGGGGGAAATTGGGCGTTGAATGATTATTACCCATCGTACGATTGTTGATTTATCATTGGTATGACTTAGGGACGAAATACTTGTGAAGAACTCGAGTCGGAACCCTCCCGTTCGTTGTCTTCTTCGGGTTCCGAGCTTCCTAGTTGAATCGTGTTCTTCGGAGTGTTCGGTAGCGGTCATTAAGTCGAGATTTCCCGTTGCTCCGCGTGCGTTGGACTTGAGGCGAGTATCTCGTCTATATTCTTTATACTTTGAGAATGTGATGTGTCGTGAATCTAACGTGGACTTGTTAGTGACGATATAATTAACCGTAACTTACTTTAAATGAAAATGTGAATGTATGAAAGTAATTACAAACCTAACTTGAGTTTCATGAAGAATGATAACAACTATTTCATGTTATTTTGTGCTTACGGTGGATACTATAAATGAGTAGTTAACCGAAGAATTGTGGAATCGCGTAATACTTGTATTATTAGCTCGTTAGCCTTTTTCCTGAATGATGGTGTGCTGTGAATATTGTGCCTTTGTGGAAGTTATGTTACATTAACTTATATGTTATGTGTTTCCGGTTGTAGTGAATATTGTGCCTTTGTTGTTGTTGTGTATCTTAGCGAATTGAGATGTTGTCCGGGTAGGGTCCCGTCGAGGCCTCCGGAGGAGCGTGCTTGCGAGTACGGCCAGACGTTATGTTGTGACCATAAGGTTATCAATTCGGGTAGGTCTGGGGAGGGCTCCGAGAATCGGCACTTGCGAGTGCGATGTCATGATAACTTATGGGCGTGCTTGAATGGTGTTATCGGGGTAGGGTCCGTCGAGGCCTCCGGAGGCGCGTGCTTGCGAGTACGGCCAGATGTTACGATTTGACCATAAGGTTATCTAATCGGGTAGGTCTGGAGAGGGCTCCGAGAATCGTCACTTGCGAGTGCGATGTCAAGATAACTTATGGGTGTGTTCGAGTTTATTCTTGATGAGCTAATCTGGGTGGGACCCTTCGGGGCCACGGAGACATTTTGACTGTTGATTTGATATCTCTGAATTGTTTATGTTTGAATCTTGAATCCCGATTGTATTGGTGAATATGGTTTTGGTCTTGAGGTTTGAGTTGAGAATAAAATCATTTGTATGATTTTGAAAGAAAACCTTTTGAAAAGGAAAAACATTCATATTTCAGGATTTTACACTGAGATCCCCGAAGTCTCTAAATAATCTCTTACAGTGATTTCTGGAGTAATCCCCATGGTTTGTTTTAAAGGAATAAATTTTCAAAAGACTTTAGATTCGGGGATCGTGTTACTATCTTGTCGAAATGTTATTTTCATAACGGTTGTATTCTTGATGTATAATCGTATAGCTTGGTTACTTGCTAGCGATTCCATCGCTAACCCCTCGTTGGGGATTTTGTTATTTATTCGGGTGTTACGGAGAGTGAGCAACCACAGGATTGGCTCGGAGGATGATGCAATGCAGCGATACTAGTCACAGTTGTAGTCTGTCGTCTGTCAGTGATATGTCGGTTTGAATTCTTGTCATCCTGGAGGGGATGGACATTTTATGTACTATGTGATCGAGTTGTATTTTAGTTTCATCAGATGTACGGTTATGCTGTTTTTTGAGAGACCTAATCGGTCTACGGTATTATGTTTTGGTCAAGTTGACCGCATGTGGGTTTTGATTTGTAGTCTCCCGCCTGGTAGCTACTTGTGGAAAGGGGTCTACGGCGTGTAATATCCCTGAGTGGATTGGGGGTGTTACATAAATGGTATCGGAGCTTAGGTTTGCGAAACCTAGGCAGTTGGGTCTAGTTGGGTCTTGTCGAGTCGTGTCTTGTCGGAGTCGTGTCTTGTCGTGTCACCCGGGTGAGCAGTTGTGAACAAGCGAGATCATTGCGATCCGTTGTGATCAATTGTGGTTCGTTGTGATTAGTATCGTGTTGCAGCCATTATCTCCGTGCGGCCTGTGGACGTAAGTCTCCTCCTTTATGTGAGGTACCTGTATTTCATGTTTTTACTTGTGCGAATTAAATGTGATGTGTGTCCTTATTTACACGGTGTTGTGTAAGGGAGTTGTATTCGATGCTTGTGGCCTTGCGGTATACGGATATGAGAACGTATTAATGTTTTGACTTTGAACCGCCGTGTGGGTGGTATGTTGTGAAATTTGTGAACCTTGATGGGTTTCGAAAGTGTGCCGACGATTGATTCGGTGAAAAGCTCAAATGATAGTCTTGATATATGTTTTAACTTGATGCGAAATGTGTTTGGTTGAATTTGTGATTTGGTTTGTCGTTTGAGCGGTGGTTTTTAGTTCGATCGGTTTGTTTGGACTATCGTAATTATTCATTTGAGGTAGATTTGAGTATATATTTTTGAGGGGCCATAAGGGTGAACATTTTTGTGAAAGTTGATTTTGAAAATATTTTTATGGTTCGATTAAACCGGCGGCCGTATGAATTTTGAAATCGGTCGAGTTTGTGAGTTAATCCTGTATTTTCAAATGACACCATCGGGCGGTATGAGGAAAAATTTATATTAATGTATTTGACCGCAAAATATTACCGTCACCTTGGTTGAGACCAAAAGAATTTTGAAAAATTTACATTATATGTTTGTTATGTTGTTTTGCCGTCGGAAAATTTTTACGGTACCTTTCTTTATTCAATTCTATAGGTGATCATTTTCTGTTGCTCAATATCTATCAACCTAATCATATGGTCCGTCTGTGACGATCGTGAACCCTAACTGCGATATCAGTATTGCACTTAGTAGCTTCACCTGTGTGG
Organism: Orobanche coerulescens; assembly: GCA_033398695.1. Lineage (NCBI taxonomy): Eukaryota > Viridiplantae > Streptophyta > Magnoliopsida > Lamiales > Orobanchaceae > Orobanche > Orobanche coerulescens. Next base: position 130,606,848 of record CM065806.1, on the reverse strand, counting down.
ATATTATTGACGTATTATACATTGTCAGAATTCTTGTTAGCAAGTTATGGGTGTACGCACAGATACGATGATTTCATAGTTCGGTTTAATTGTGTTGTTTCTTTGACGTTATCCGGATGTGGTAATTCAGAATGTCTTGTACATGGTTTTCAAAACGAGACAGATATGATAATAGATTCATAGTTTTGATCAAACTTTTCTTTTCTAAAATTCGCTTCAGCAAATTTTTCAAATTTAGGAATTTTAAAATGCTATCATTTGGACAAGCACCTTGAAAAAAAATTTGTTTTTAAAATATTACCCATATTTGACCCTGATGATATGTTTGTGGTTTTGACCGTGATAAACTTGGTAAAGGTCGTACGTTATGTTAACATGGCTAAGTGAATGATTTATGAATTTGAATTCTGTCGTTGCAGTGATAGTTCATGTATTCGTGTTACAACTCGGGATGAGTATTTTATTGTGTTATTGTTGGTTGCTCTATATTGATTATGTGGTGGTTTTTTTGTTGTTCTGAACGGTTGTCCATTCAGTATGCCGAGAGGTCGAGGTCATGGTAACCCTCCGCGCGACCAGGATCGTACTACCGGTAATGGAATTAGTACTGGTGTTGCTACTGTGCTCCAGCAGGTGGCAGACCAGATGACACATTTAGCTCAGGTGGTTCAGCGTAACCATACTGCGAATGAGGATGTTGGATTGACTCGGTGGCTTAGAGAAGTGGTTCGTATGCGTCCCCCTCGCTTTGCAGGAGCGGGTGATACTTTGGGCTGGGACGGCTGGCTTATCCAATTGGAGAAGATTTTCAAGGCGATTGGTTGTCCCGAGGAGCGGAGGATTCCTATCGCTTAGTTCCTTCTCGTTGATGACGCCGCTAACTGGTGGGAGGCCGTTGAGCCTCAAGATCATGTGGCTACTTGGGAAGAGTTCAAGAAGTTGATGGAAGCGGAGTTTTGCCCGAGGCCGATCCGAGAGCAGATGATCCGAGATTTTTACCTAGCCGAGCCGCAGGATGTACCCGTGTCGCAGGCTATTGTCGATTATAGTCGACAGCTCGCCTTTTTGAAGAATCAGGTGAGGACCGAGGAGGACAAGATCCGTCATTTTGATATGCGGATGAGACCAGAGATTTGACAATACATGTCGGGTTTCACTTGTGCTACTTTGAGAGAGTATCAGAATCGAGCCATGGCGTACGAGATGGCATCGTTATCTACTAGGCCTTCGCATGAGTCGAAGAGACAGAGGACGTCTGGAGATTTTTCGGACGGTGCAAGAGACGGAAATTCTTCTCATCGAGTTTCGCGTAGTCGTACGGCGAAACCTTCAATTTCTTTGTTCGGTGGAACCAAGAGTTTCAAGTTATCTTCTTTGACTCCTAGTCAGACTGGGAGGTGCTTTAACTGCAATGTTGTCGGTCATGTGCAAGCTAATTGTCCTTCGCAACGGATTACTTATTATAATTGTGGACTCGAGGGCCACAGAGTTCAGTATTGTGAATTATTCCATGAGGTTTCCTAGAATCATGTTTCGGCATCGGTATCGGGATCGGTTCGTCGGGACCGTTGAGATTTTTTCGGCCGTGCTTTGTTGTTTGTGACTTCACTTTTTTTTAGTTTAAGTTTCGGGACGCAACTTTTTTTTAGAAGGGTAGAATGTAATACCCGTGATTTTCTTTTTCGGTAATTTTTCGTTTTTGGCATTTTTCTAGTTTCCAGAACTCGCTTGAGACCGTTTTGACATTTTGACAATGTTTTGTTCTTCGTGTTTGGTCATCCGAGTTCGTTTCGGTATCTTTTTGTCGAGTTCCGTGCTTTTTGGCGACTTTTCCGCACTTGAGTTCGATTCTTGCGAATCTCGTCCGAAACTGTTGTTTTGACTTTCTCGTAAGTTCATTTAATGTTATTATAAATGTTGCGAGCTTTGTCTTGGTGTTTCGATCATGTATCGTGATTTTCGGGCGTTTTGGGCCATTTTCGTAATTTCCTAAAGTTTGGGGTAATTACATTCCGTTGTCGAATTTCGAGCCTTCGGGTGGTCGGAATCGTGTGTTCTCTTAGTGCTCGGATTTGTCTGTGCGAGTACTTCGTAACCGTATCTTCGATTCGTACTCAGGTTCGGGTTTCGGGGTCGTTCGGGCCGTCGGAGTTGGTCCGTGAGTCATGGCGGGCATCTTTGAGGCGAGCCCGGCGAGTAACGTATGGTAGTGATCGGCGATTCGTCGTAAGGCGATTCGTCGTAAGGCCACGGCGTGCGTCATGCGCTTCCGGCATTTCCGAGCGGTGAGTTCAGCCATGGCGATTCGTCGTAAGGCATGGCGGTTATGTACGTAACCGGCCGTGATCGGCTATTTAAGGCACAGCGGCTTATTTCTCAGCCATTTCTCACTCATTTTTCTTCTCTTCCGCGGCTGAGGTTGTGTTAATCATGGAGGAGTGTTGTTATACAATTAATCCATGAAGTTTTGAGGTTCATATCATCAATCATCCATCCTATAACATCCTCCGATCTACCAAATCAGGTCAGATTTCCTAGAAATCTAGTTTTGGGGAATTTGGGTATTTTGGTTGTTTTCGTCCGATTAATCCGATTTAAGTTAGGATTATGATGGATTGATGATTATTTAGATGTATTATATCATTTCTCTTGTTATTCCATGGTTGGATCGTATCGATTCGTTGTTTTGGTCGAGTTCTTAGTCGACACCTTGAAGGTGTCCGACAAAAGGTCTTAGAGGGAGAAATTGGGCGTTGAATGATTATTACCCATCGTACAATTGTTGATTTATCATTGGTATGACTTAGGGACGAAATACTTGTGAAGAACTCGAGTCGTAACCCTCCCGTTCGTTGTCTTCTTCGGGGTCCGAGCTTCCTAGTTGAATCGTGTTCTTCGGAGTGTTCGGTAGCGGTCATTAAGTCGAGCTTTCCCGTTGCTCCACGTGCATTGGACTTGAGGCGAGTATCTCGTCTATATTCTTTATACTTTGAGAATGTGATGTGTCGTGAATCTAACGTGGACTTGTTAGTGACGATATAATTAACCGTAACTTACTTTAAATGAAAATGTGAATGTATGAAAGTAATTACAAACCTAACTTGAGTTTCATGAAGAATGATAACAACTATTTCATGTTATTTTGTGCTTACGGTGGATACTATAAATGAGTAGTTAACCGAAGAATTGTGGAATCGCGTAATACTTGTATTATTAGCTCGTTAGCCTTTTTCCTGAATGATGGTGTGCTGTGAATATTGTGCCTTTGTGGAAGTTATGTTACATTAACTTATATGTTACGTGTTTCCGGTTGTAGTGAATATTGTGCCTTTGTTGTTGTTGTGTCTCTTAGCGAATTGAGATGTTGTACGGGTAGGGTCCCGTCGAGGCCTCCGGAGGAGCGTGCTTGCGAGTACGACGTTATGTTGTGACCATAAGGTTATCAATTCGGGTAGGTCTGGGGAGGGCTCCGAGAATCGGCACTTGCGAGTGCGATGTCATGATAACTTATGGGCGTGCTTGAATGGTGTTATCGGGGTAGGGTCCGTCGAGGCCTCCGGAGGCGCGTGCTTGCGAGTACGGCCAGATGTTACGATTTGACCATAAGGTTATCTAATCGGGTAGGTTTGGAGAGGGCTCCGAGAATCGTCACTTGCGAGTGCGATGTCAAGATAACTTATGGGTGTGTTCGAGTTTATTCTTGATGAGCTAATCTGGGTGGGACCCTTCGGGGCCACGGAGACATTTTGACTGTTGATTTGATATCTCTGAATTGTTTATGTTTGAATCTTGAATCCCGATTGTATTGGTGAATATGGTTTTGGTCTTGAGGTTTGAGTTGAGAATAAAATCATTTGTATGATTTTGAAAGAAAACCTTTTGAAAAGGAAAAACATTCATATTTGATTTTACCTTGAGATCCCGAAGTCTCTAAATAATCTCTTACGGTGATTTACGGAGTAATCCCCATGGTTTGTTTTAAAGGAATAAATTTTCAAAAGACTTTAGATTCGGGGATCGTGTTACTATCTTGTCGAAATGTTATTTTCATAACGGTTGTATTCTTGATGTATAATCGTATAGCTTGGTTACTTGCTAGCGATTCCATCGCTAACCCCTCGTTGGGGATTTTGTTATTTATTCCAGGTGTTCTGACTGGAGAGTGAGCAACCACAGGATTGGCTCGGAGGATGATGCAATGCGGCGATACTAGTCACGGTTGTAGTCACGTAATGCATCGGTGATATGTCGGTTTGAATTCTTGTCATCCTGGAGGGGATGGACATTTTATGTACTATGTGATCGAGTTGTATTTTAGTTTCATCGGATGTACGGTTATCTTTGTTTTGAGAGACCTAATCGGTCTACGGTATTATGTTTTGGTCAAGTTGACCGCATGTGGGTTTTGATTTGTAGTCTCACTTTGGTAGCTACTTGTGGAAAGGGTCTACGGCGTGTAATATCCACAGTGGATTGGGGTGTTACATAAATGGTATCGGAGCTTAGGTTTGCGAAACCTAGGCGGTTGGGTCTAGTTGGGTCTTGTCGAGTCGTGTCTTGTCGGAGTCGTGTCTTGTCGTGTCACCGGGTGGCGATTGTGAACAAGCGAGATCATTGCGATCCGTTGTGATCAATTGTGGTTCGTTGTGATTAGTATCGTGTTGCGGCCATTATCTCGTGCGGCTGTGGGCGTAAGTCTCCTCCTTTATGTGAGGTACTGTATTTCATGTTTTTACTTGTGCGAATTAAATGTGATGTGTGTCCTTATTTACGGTGTTGTGTAAGGGAGTTGTATTCGATGCTTGTGGCCTTACGGTATACGGATATGACCGAACGTATTAATGTTTTGACTTTGAACCGCCGTGTGGGTGGTATGTTGTGAAATTTGTGAACCTTGATGGGTTTTGAAAGTGTGCCGACAGTTGATTGGTGAAAAGCTCAAATGATAGTCTTGATATATGTTTTAACTTGATGCGCCCGAAATGTGTTTGGTTGAATTTGTGATTTGGTTTGTCGTTTGAGCGGTGGTTTTTAGTTCGATCGGTTTGTTTGGACTATCGTAATTATTCATTGCGGGTAGATTTGATAATATATTTTTGAGGGGCCATAAGGGTCGGAACATTTTTGTGAAAGTTGATTTTGAAAATATTTTTATGGTTCGATTAAACCAAAGGCCGTATGAATTTTGAAATCGGTCGAGTTTTGTGAGTTAATCTGTATTTTCAAATGACACCATCGGGCGGTATGAGGAAAAATTTATATTAATGTATTTCGAACCTTGCAAAATATTACCGTCACCTTCGGTTGAGACCAAAAGAATTTTGAAAAATTTACATTATATGTTTGTTATGTTGTTTTGCCGTCGGAAAATTTTTACGTACCTTTCTTTATTACAATTCTATAGGTGATCATTTTCTGTTGCTCAATCTCTATCAACCTAATCATATGGTCCGTCTGTGACGATCGTGAACCCTAACTGCGATATCAGTATTGCACTTAGTAGCTTCACCTGTGTGGATATTATTGACGTATTATACATTGTCAGAATTCTTGTTAGCAAGTTATGGGTGTACGCATAGATACGATGATTTCATAGTTCGGTTTAATTGTGTTGTTTCTTTGACGTTATCCGGATGTGGTAATTCAGAATGTCTTGTACATGGTTTTCAAAACGAGACAGATATGATAATAGATTCATAGTTTTGATCAAACTTTTCTTTTCTAAAATTCGCTTCAGCAAATTTTTCAAATTTAGGAATTTTAAAATGCTATCATTTGGACAAGCACCTTGAAAAAAAATTTGTTTTTAAAATATTACCCATATTTGACCCTGATGATATGTTTGTGGTTTTGACCGTGATAAACTTGGTAAAGGTCGTACGTTATGTTAACATGGCTAAGTGAATGATTTATGAATTTGAATTACATGCGTTGCGGTGATAGTTCATGTATTCGTGTTACAACTCGGGATGAGTATTTTATTGTGTTATTGTTGGTTGCTCTATATTGATTATGTGGTGGTTTTTGTTGTTACGACGGTTGTCCATTCGGTATGCCGAGAGGTCGAGGTCATGGTAACCCTCGCGCGACCGTGATCGTACTAGGTAATGGAATTAGTGCGGGTGTTGCTCTGTGCTCCGGCGGGTGGCGGACAGATGACACATTTAGCTCGGGTGGTTCGGCGTAACCATACTGCGAATGAGGATGTTGGATTGACTCGGTGGCTTAGAGAAGTGGTTCGTATCGTCCCCCTCGCTTTGCGGGAGCGGGTGATACTTTGGTGGGGCCGGTGGCTTATCCATTGGAGAAGATTTTCAAGGCGATTGGTTGTCCCAGGAGCGGAGGATTCCTATCGCTTAGTTCCTTCTCGTTGATGGCCGCTAGCGGTGGGAGGCCGTTGAGCCTCAAGATCATGTGGCTACTTGGGAAGAGTTCAAGAAGTTGATGGAAGCGGAGTTTTGCCCGAGGCCGATCCGAGAGCGAGATGATCGAGATTTTTACCTAGCCGAGCCGCGGGATGTACCGTGTCGCGAGCTATTGTCGATTATAGTCGACAGCTCGCCTTTTTGAAGAATCAGGTGAGGACCGAGGAGGACAAGATCCGTCATTTTGATATGCGGATGAGACCAGAGATTTGACAGTACATGTCGGGTTTCACTTGTGCTACTTTGAGAGAGTATCAGAATCGAGCCATGGCGTACGAGATGGCATCGTTATCTACTAGGCCTTCGCATGAGTCGAAGAGACAGAGGACGTCTGGAGATTTTTCGGACGGTGCAAGAGACGGAAATTCTTCTCATCGAGTTTCGCGTAGTCGTACGGCGAAACCTTCAATTTCTTTGTTCGGTGGAACCAAGAGTTCCAAGTTATCTTCTTTGACTCCTAGTCAGACTGGGAGGTGATTTAACTGCAATGTTGTCGGTCATGTGCAAGCTAATTGTCCTTCGCAACGGATTACTTGTTATAATTGTGGACTCGAGGGCCACAAAGTTCAGTATTGTGAATTATTCCATGAGGTTTCCTAGAATCATGTTTCGGCATCGGTATCGGGATCGGTTCGTCGGGACCGTTGAGATTTTTTCGGCCGTGCTTTGTTGTTTGTGACTTCACTTTTTTTTAGTTTAAGTTTCGGGACGCAACTTTTTTTTAGAAGGGTAGAATGTAATACCCGTGATTTTCTTTTTCGGTAATTTTTCGTTTTTGGCATTTTTCTAGTTTCCAGAACTCGCTTGAGACCGTTTTGACATTTTGACAATGTTTTGTTCTTCGTGTTTGGTCATCCGAGTTCGTTTCGGTATCTTTTTGTCGAGTTCCGTGCTTTTTGGCGACTTTTCCGCACTTGAGTTCGATTCTTGCGAATCTCGTCCGAAACTGTTGTTTTGACTTTCTCGTAAGTTCATTTAATGTTATTATAAATGTTGCGAGCTTTGTCTTGGTGTTTCGATCACGTATCGTGATTTTCGGGCGTTTTGGGCCATTTTCGTAATTTCCCAAAGTTTGGGGTAATTACATTCCGTTGTCGAATTTCGAGCCTTCGGGTGGTCGGAATCGTGTGTTCTCTTAGTGCTCGGATTTTTCTGTGCGAGTACTTCGTAACCGTATCTTCGATTCGTACTCAGGTTCGGGTTTCGGGGTCGTTCGGGCCGTCGGAGTTGGTCCCGGCCGAGTCATGGCGGGCATCTTTGAGGCGAGCATTACGGCGAGTAACGTATGGTAGTGATCGGCGATTCGTCGTAAGGCGATTCGTACGTAAGGCCTGGCGTGCGTGCATAACGCTTCCGGCATTTCCAGGCGGTGAGTTCAGCCATGGCGATTACGTCGTAAGGCATGGCGATTACGTCGTAACGGCCGTGATCGGCTATTTAAGGCGGCGGCTTATTTCTCGACCATTTCTCACTCATTTTTCTTCTCTTCCATGGTGAGGTTGTGTTAATCATGGAGGAGTGTTGTTATACAATTAATCCATGAAGTTTTGAGGTTCATATCATCAATCATCCATCCTATAACATCCTCCGATCTACCAAATCAGTCGATTTCCTAGAAATCTAGTTTTGGGGAATTTGGGTATTTTGGTTGTTTTCGTCCGATTAATCCGATTTAAGTTAGGATTATGATGGATTGATGATTATTTAGATGTATTATATCATTTCTCTTGTTATTCCATGGTTGGATCGTATCGATTCGTTGTTTTGGTCGAGTTCTTAGTCGACGCCTTGAAGGTGTCCGACAAAAGGTCTTAGAGGGAGAAATTGGGCGTTGAATGATTATTACCCATCGTACAATTGTTGATTTATCATTGGTATGACTTAGGGACGAAATACTTGTGAAGAACTCGAGTCGTAACCCTCCCGTTCGTTGTCTTCTTCGGTCCGAGCTTCTAGTTGAATCGTGTTCTTGAGTGTTCGGTAGCGGTCATTAAGTCGAGCTTTCCCGTTGCTCCACGTGCATTGGACTTGAGGCGAGTATCTCGTCTATATTCTTTATACTTTGAGAATGTGATGTGTCGTGAATCTAACGTGGACTTGTTAGTGACGATATAATTAACCGTAACTTACTTTAAATGAAAATGTGAATGTATGAAAGTAATTACAAACCTAACTTGAGTTTCATGAAGAATGATAACAACTATTTCATGTTATTTTGTGCTTACGGTGGATACTATAAATGAGTAGTTAACCGAAGAATTATGGAATCGCGTAATACTTGTATTATTAGCTCGTTAGCCTTTTTCCTGAATGATGGTGTGCTGTGAATATTGTGCCTTTGTGGAAGTTATGTTACATTAACTTATATGTTACGTGTTTCCGGTTGTAGTGAATATTATGCCTTTGTTGTTGTTGTGTATCTTAGCGAATTGAGATGTTGTCCGGGTAGGGTCCCGTCGAGGCCTCCGGAGGAGCGTGCTTGCGAGTACGGCCAGATGTTATGTTGTGACCATAAGGTTATCAATTCGGGTAGGTCTGGGGAGGGCTCCGAGAATCGGCACTTGCGAGTGCGATGTCATGATAACTTATGGGCGTGCTTGAATGGTGTTATCCGGGTAGGGTCCGTCGAGGCCTCCGGAGGCGCGTGCTTGCGAGTACGGCCAGATGTTACGATTTGACCATAAGGTTATCTAATCGGGTAGGTCTGGAGAGGGCTCCGAGAATCGTCACTTGCGAGTGCGATGTCAAGATAACTTATGGGTGTGTTCGAGTTTATTCTTGATGAGCTAATCCGGGTAGGACCCTTCGGGGCCACGGAGACGTTTTGACTGTTGATTTGATATCTCTGAATTGTTTATGTTTGAATCTTGAATCCCGATTGTATTGGTGAATATGGTTTTGGTCTTGAGGTTTGAGTTGAGAATAAAATCATTTGTATGATTTTGAAAGAAAACCTTTTGAAAAGGAAAAACATTCATATTTCAGGATTTTACACTGAGATCCCCGAAGTCTCTAAATAATCTCTTACAGTGATTTCTGGAGTAATCTCCATGGTTTGTTTTAAAGGAATAAATTTTCAAAAGACTTTATATTCGGGGATCGTGTTACTACCTTGTCGAAATGTTATTTTCATAACGGTTGTATTCTTGATGTATAATCGTATAGCTTGGTTACTTGCTAGCGATTCCATCGCTAACCCCTCGTTGGGGATTTTGTTATTTATTCGGTGTTACATTTGGAGAGTGAGCAACCACGGGATTGGCTCGGAGGATGATGCAATGCGGCGATACTAGTCACGGTTGTAGTCGTAATGCATCAGTGATATGTCGGTTTGAATTCTTGTCATCCTGGAGGGGATGGACATTTTATGTACTATGTGATCGAGTTGTATTTTAGTTTCATCAGATGTACGGTTATGCTGTGTTTTGAGAGAGCTAATCGGTCTACGGTATTATGTTTTGGTCAAGTTGACCGCATGTGGGTTTTGATTTGTAGTCTCCCGCCTGGTAGCTCCTTGTGGAAAGGGGTCTACGACGTGTAATATCCCTGAGTGTATTGGGGGTGTTACATATTGAGCCCCAAGTGTCCGATCCTTTATCGCTACTAATTCTTGTTAAGAATTTCGTGTGTTTTGCATCTTCCTTGCGATCGACCTTATAGTGATTAAGCTGTCCTTGTGTTTTCAACCTAGTTGGAAGATTCGAGGGTTTCTGGTCGAGCTTTCCCGTTGCTTTGCGTGCTCTGGATTTGAGGCAAGTACCTTGTTCATACATTTTTTGTTTCGTGGATATGGTGATCGGTGATCGTCTAAATGTGTTTATTTGGTTGTTTGAAATGAACTTTCAAAAGATTCGGTTTAGCCTCGTTAAGGGCTCACTTTCAATACGCGTGTGTTTTGTGAATGGTGTGTTTTCGTGAACGGTTAAGTTAACCCTATGACTATGCTTGGTGTTGTTGTTGTGCTTTGATAATATATATGCATATATTATCTCATTTCGGTACGTTGTGATTTGACAATGATGTCGTGCCTTGTGTTTGTTGTCTTTGGGTGAATTGTTTGGATATCCTTGGTGTGATATGTTATTTGAGTGAATGTGTGGATATGGTCGAAGGTCTACGGTGACACATGGCATGTGATCATATGGTCAGGATGCAACAAGTGATTGATCCAACCGTGAGAGCCTAAGACAATCTACGGTGACACATGGCTTGGGATCATGTGGCCAGGATGAAACAGGTGATTGATCCAACCGTGAGATGATAAGACATGTGGTGACATATGGCATGCGATCATATGGTCAAGAGACAACAAGTGATTGATCCAACCATGAGATGACGTGGCAAGTGATCACGGTGGTATGAGTGTGATGTGACGTGGCATGTGTTCACGATGTGATACATGATTTGTGAATGTGCTTTGCTCACCTCGGGAGGGTCCGTCGAGGCCATGAGGGAATCTATGACTTCACTCTGGATTCACAAGTTTGAGTATATGATCTATGAATGTGTTTTGCTCACCTCGGGAGGGTCCGTTGAGTCCTCGAGGGAATCTATGACTTCACTCTGGATTCACGGGTTTGAGTATATGATCTGTGAATTTGTTTTGCTCACCTCGGGAGGGTTTGTCGAGGCCTCGAGGGAATCAATGACTTCACTCTGGATTCATGAGTTGGTGTTGCATTTGTGTGACCGAGATTTGTGTATTTTGGGTGATTATGTTGTGTTGATTTTATGTCCGTCGAGGACACGTGACGTGTATTTTGACCTTGTGAATTGTTGTTGGTTTTATTTGTGAAAACAAAACCTTTGGGCTGTGACCCCTGTTGATTTTGGAAAGAGAAGGATTCGATAATCCTAAATGGTTTTCTATTAAAACTCCGAGGGCATTTTTAAACCATTTTACAAATTGTTTCTCTTGATTTGTGATCTTTCGAATTTGGAAAGTTGTACTTAAACTCTTACCTCGGGAAGTATTGTAACACCCCAATTCACAACTGGGACATTACACGCCGTAGAACCCTCGTGAGGTCTACCAGGCTAACACATGACATATAAACCACAATGTAATCCCGAATGATGCACTCAAAAGTAAATAAGGTCGTGGCCTCGGCCAAAACATTTTTAACGTAATACATGAACAGAGGTTAAATACCAATTTATTGACCACGCAGGGGACTTAAACCAAGTTTCAAAATAGACAGTCTAACTTCAATACTCGACCATGCAATGACAAAACATAAAAATGCAGACTCGAGCCACATCATCAAGCCAGCCCATCCTTTGCGTGCGTGTCCCGTGCCTGCTCCTCAGCCCTCCCGGTACCTGAAATGCATAAGACGCATTTCCCCCATTTAAGGGGTTAGCATTCGAATAGCTAGTGCAAGTACACAATTACACAACATTATATACAAAAACGGTTTTACGAAATCATCTCAATCAGAAATCATTTGCCATAAATATTCTGGAATACTACATTGGCAATCAAATCAGTTTTCAATCATCACGATATCACAAAATCACAACTGGTATCCCGTGGCCGTACCCCTTTGTATCGACCCCCAGACATCCCGTCGAACACTCCGGGTGGGATACCACTTCCGCGGCCGTACCCCTTAGTATCGACCCCCAGACATCCCGTCGGACACTCCGGGTGGAATTTCAATCACACACGCACCCAAGTCCACTTCCGCGGCCGTACCCCTTAGTATCGACCCCCAGACATCCCGTTGGACACTCCGGGTGGAAGGAACACAACTCACGCACCCAAAAATCACCATTCATCATTCATTTCGAAAATCACAACATACATAACGAAATGTAATACATGTACTTACCTTGAACACGATGAAGCAAGGGAAACAACGAAGGAATAGGTTTTGGTCCGAACAATCCTCCCAAATTCGATCCTAACACAATAACGGTATACAACAAGTCTCAGTAATGCGGAAAGGTAAGAATTAATCCTAATTCTACCCGTTGGGACAATTCATCGGACACCAAGAGTGCATAAGGAAATGAAATCGGTCAACGGTGTAACAACGGGATTTCATCCCAACCAAAATCAAGAAAACCAAGGGTCACGTGAATACTATCAAAATCTAATAACAACATCGGTTAACTCGAATTAAAACACAAGATCACCACCAAACCCTCCCCAAAATCATACTAGGGTTAAAGGAGTTCTTACCTCTTGAAGATTCAAGCCCTATAACCCGAAGAACACGTGCTAGATCCACAATCCGAGCTACACGATCGAAGGAAGATGAAGAAAAACACACAATCAAATGGTAGATGGAGAAAAATTCCCCTCTCAACCCTCTCTCTCTCGCGCACGGTGGAAGGAAGGAAGAAATGAACTGCATCCGCTGAAAAGAAACGCTGATATAGCGCTGACCGCATTGTTTAGCTGAGCCGCGGCACAGGGCCAAAATTTGCGCCCAGTGATCGGCTGACTGCTCGTTGTTCCGCGGCTCATTCGAAGTGTGCCGTGGCTCAGACTTGGCATGTGCCGCGGCCCTGTCGGACTGTGCCGCGGCACGCGGTACAGGAGGTTTTGGCCGGCAAGTGCCACACGGGTGTGCCGCGGCCCGGACAAGTGTGCCGCGGCACTGACTCGGCTGTCTGCCGCGGCGCACAATCCTTGTGCCGCGGCACACGGTACAGCCTGCTCGGCCAACAACTGGGTAATGTGTGTGCCGCGGCGCACAATCCTTGTGCCGCGGCCCACACCCCCCCTCGGGTCCCAAAATGACGAAAAATGATCCGGAAAGAGAATAAAAAGCAATAGGAATCGGTATTTGGGCAATAATAACACGAAATGGAAGTACGGAACCCCAAAACGATCTGAGGTACACAACCAAAGTCGAACAAGGAACAAATTCCCTAAACCCCTAGGAAATTACAAAAAAAACGGCCCAAACGTCCGAAAATCACGATACAACGTCGGATTAACAATCCGAAACTCACAACATGCTCTACTCAATCATACAAACTCATGGAAGTAAGAAAATGACGAAATCGAACGAGTTTAACGAGAATCGAATACACATGAGACAAAATATAACACAAGATGAAATTACATAAAACATCATCGAGACCCGTCTAAGCGGAGAAACTCCAAGAACAAAATAGGTTCAGAATTCCAAAACAGTGCCAAGCGAGTTGTCCGAAACGAATATACACCAAAAATAGAAATTACTAAAAATAGAAAACGCGGATATTACATTATCTCCCCCTAAAAATAAGTTTCGTCCCGAAACTTACAACACGAATAACTCGGGGTATCTCGACCTCATACTCTCCTCCGTTTCCCACGTGGCTTCCTCGGATCCATGCCTCGACCACTGCACTGTAACCAAAGGAATGGTTTTGTGCCTGAGTTGCTTCACCCGACGCTCTAAGATCTGAATCGGCCTCTCCTCGAATGTAATGTCGGGCCCCAACTCGATCTCTCCAAAATCAATAATATGGCTAGGGTCCGATACATTTCCTAAGTGGAAACATGAAATACGTTATGCACGTGGCTCAGGGACGGCGGCAAGCCTAACCGATACGCAAGCTCTCCAACTCTATCTAAAATTTCGAACGGTCCAATAAATCTCAGACTAAGTTTACCCTTCCGACCGAAGCGGTAAACTCCCCGTGTCGGCGATACCTTAAGCAACACATGGTCTCCTACCTCAAACTCCAACGGCCGGCGATCTGTATCGGCATAAGACTTCTGCCGACTCTGGGCCGTCAACAACCTATCACGAATCAGAGCAATCTTCTCTCTCGTCTAAACTATCATGTCGGGCTCGGTACCAATCAGCTCGGACGCATCGTTCCAACACAACGGCGATCTACACCTTCTCCCATATAATGCCTCAAATGGTGCCATTTTAATCGAGGCGTGCCAACTATTATTGTACGTGAACTCGATTAACGGTAAGTGCGACTCCCAATCATCCTTCCAATCTAAAACACAGGCTCGTAACATATCCTCTAGCGTCTGTATCGTCCGCTCGGCATCAGTGTCTGCTCGAGGGTGGTAGGATGTACTAAGTCTCAACTCGGTTCCCAAAGCTCTATGAACGGCCTGCCAAAAATGTGATATGAACCGGCCATCACGATCCGAAACAATACTCTTAGGGGTCCCATGCAATCTCACTATTTCCGCAACAAACACTCGTGCAAGCCTCTCCGGCCCCCAAGTGTCCTTAATACTTGAAAATGAGCTGATTTGGTTAGTCGATCAACAAAGACCCAAATCATGTTCATTCCCGTCCGAGTCTTAGGCATACCGGTAATGAAATCCATAGAAATATCCTCCCATTTCCACTCCGGGATAGGAAGTGGTCGCAACAGACCCGCGGGTCGCTGATGCTCGATCTTAACCAACTGATAGGTCAGACACCTCGACACAAACTCGCTAACATCTGTCTTCAAATTACTCCACCAATAGTTGCTCCTCACATCCTTGTACATTTTACTCGTACCGGGATGTATGGAGTAAGGTGTAGCATGAGCTTCACTCAAGATCTTCTGTCTCAGCTATCACTCGGTACACAAAGTCTGCCGTGAAACCTCAAAACTCCATCATCGTGAACCACAAATCCAGGGGCTTTCCCCTTCCTCACATCCTCCCTCAACTGGACCAAAAACGGATCGTCATACTGCTTCGCCTTGATATCATCAGTCAAGGACGAAGTGATCTCTAACGCACATAACTGGCCCTGAACTCTTTGAACCCAAACCTCAATATTCTGACAGATGAAATCTCGCTGGACCCTACTCTGCAGTGTAAGTACCTCTAACATCTGCAAAGCCATCGGTTTTCGGCTCAACGCATCAGCCACTACGTTGGCCTTACCCGGATGGTAAAGTATCTCGAGGTCGTAATCTTTAATTAGTTCTAACCACCTACGCTGCCTCATATTCAAATCTTTCTGGCTGAAGATGTACTTCAGACTCTTGTGATCCGTAAAAATCTTACACGATGACCCATAGAGGTAATGCCTCCAGATTTTTAAGGCGAAAACGACCGCAGCTAACTCCAAATCGTGTGTGGGATAATTTACTTCATAAGGTTTCAATTGGCGGGACGCATAAGCAATCACTCTGTCTCTCTGCATCAAAACACATCCTAGACCAAGGGCCGAAGCATCACTATACACTACGAAATCCTCGTTCCCCTGAGGCAATGCTAAAACGGGTGCGGTAGTCAGATGTCTCTTTAACTCGTCAAAGCTGTCCTGCCTGTCTGCAGTCCACTCGAACTTCTGAGTTTTCTGGAGAAACTGAGTGAGTGGTCTAGCGATCTTAGAAAATCCCTCAACGAATCTGCGGTAATAGCCGGCAAGACCCAGAAAACTCCTCACCTCCTTCACATTCTTAGGCGGCTCCCAAGCCATCACTGCCTCTATCTTCTGCGGATCTACCCGGACTCCCTCTGCTGAAATCACATGCCCGAGGAACGTCACTTCCTCGAGCCAAAACTCACACTTAGAGAACTTCGCGTACAACTGCTCAGCCCTCAAAGTGTCTAATACAATCCGGAGATGTAAGGCGTGCTCCTCCCGACTCCGTGAATAGATAAGAATATCGTCGATAAAAACGACTACGAATTTGTCCAGATACTCAATAAAAACCTTGTTCATCAACTGCATGAACACTGCTGGGGCATTGGTTAGCCCGAAAGGCATAACCACAAAATCTTAATGGCCATATCTCATCCGAAAGGCAGCTTTCAGAATATCAACGTCCCGAATCTTCAACTGGTAGTAGCCCGATCGCAAATCAATCTTCGAAAAGACTGTCGCCCCCTGAAGCTGATCAAACAAATCGTCAATCCTGGGCAAAGGGTATTTATTTTTGATAGTCAGCTTGTTTAATTCTCGATAATCGATGCATAAACGAAGCGACCCATCTTTCTTCTTAACGAAAAGTACGGGCGCACCCCAAGGCGATGCGCTCGGTCGAATATACCCTTTATCTAACAATTCTCCCAACTGGTTCTTCAACTCTAACATCTCTGACGGTGCCATACGGTACGGTGCTCGAGAAATAGGGGCTGAATTCGGCTCAAGATCGATAGGAAACTCCACCTCTCGCTGCGGTGGTAACCCCGGCAAGTCGTGTGGGAAAACGTCGGGATACTCACTAACAACTGGAATTGACGACATGCCAACTCCACCATCTTCCGCCTTCAGAGCATAACACCAGTAGCCAACACAACCCTGGTTCAGAAGTTTCATCGCCTTCAAGGCGCTAATCACGCTCCCCGATCTACCCGGCTTACAGCCGACGAGAGTATGCTCGGTGCCATCCTCGGCCACGATCGAGATAGTACGAGTCCGATAGTTCATGATAGCACCGTGACGCTCTAACCAATCGTCCCCGAGGATTAAATCCTCACCCTTGAGGTCGATAACAATGAGGTTCGAGGGCCAATCTCGGCTCCCGATCCTCACGGGGCAATCCCTAACTTCCCGGTCCCCAACCATACGATCCCCGCTAGGCGTACCCACCACAAACGGTTCACACTCAAACAAGTAGTTAAAGCCAATACGATTCACACAATCCGATGCAATAAAGGAATGGGTAGCACCCGAATCAAAAAGCACGGAAACTGGATGAGTAAGGATCTGAGTGGTACCTGACGCCACCGGAATGTCCGCCTCCTCTGTGCGCCTCATCTGGTACAATCGGGGGTGAACTGAACCCGAACTCGAGGCTGCGCGACGATCCAGCTGTCCCCGACCTCTACCGCGACCCGAACCCTGCGGAACCTGAGTAGCTGGAGTATTGTGATCCCTCTGATCGGTAGTGGTAGTCGGAACTCTAGTGGCCCTGGTGGCTCTCTCACAATGAGTCACCCGATGCCCGGTCTGCCCGCAAGTGTAGCAAGTAACTGGAGGAAAAGGACAGTCCTTCATCAAATGCTCATATTGGTTGCAGTTAAAACAAACCCTGCCACCAGAAGCGACGGACTGAACTGAATGGTTACTCTGAGATCCACCGGCCTGATGGAACAGCCTCTTCCCCGGTATGGGAGCAGAACGAGACCTCGCAAATTGACCACCCTTCCCGGTCGAGAATCCACCGGTTGTCTTCTGCTTCTTAGCGTCCGAAACCGACTCTGATTCCGGAACCGCCATCTCGATCGCTAGGGCGCGATCCTGGTATTCCTTCAAAGTGGCACACATGAGCGGTGCCATACTCTGCCTAATATGCTGCTTCATTCGCATATTGAAGTAACGGATTTTATCAGCCTCCGTTCTTACTTGATCTCTTACGAAACCCAACTGCCGATTGTAAGAAATGATGGCCTGAGAAATAGGCACATCCTGAGGTGTAGCGGTGAAGAATTCCACAATTTTGCGCTCCTTGACTGGCGGCGGACAATACTCTGCTTCCATAGCAGCCTTGAATTCCTCCCAAGTAGCTCGAAGGTCTCTGGGCACAACGGCCTCCCACCATTCCGCAGCTTCCTTATCCAGGAGGTACTGGGCAATATGTACCCTCCTGTCTTCAGGACAAGCTACGGCATCAAAGGTCCTGGACAACTGAAAGAGCCAATTCTCCCAACCGAGGGAGTCAGAGGATCCGGAGAAACGAGGAGGGTGCATCTTAGTCACCGTCTGAAGCCACTTACTAGCCTCCTCTTCCGGTGTCGGGGGCGGATTCTGGCGTCCACCCTGAGCTATCTGAGTAAGTTGGGCTACCAACTGCTGAAGTACGGCAGTAGCCCCGGCGTCGGCATTATTACCCGACGGCACTGAGTGAGAGGCTGAGTCCGTAGAGGACTGAGAAAGTGAGCCCTTCTCATTATCAGCACCCCGACCACGGCCTCGGCCGCGTCCCCTAGCCGGTCTACCACGACCTTTCAACATACTGAAGGAAAAATAAGAAAAGAACAAGATCAGAAAGATTCACAATTCACAAAGTTGGTAACACAAGTCACGATTCTGAACAGCGCAAGAAAACAAATTACAGAAATATAAGAGTTCGAGGAAACTTACAGCCACGAGTCGCACGAAAAGACGGTAGCATGATGATATTAGGCTCAATGACTGACTCTAATGACGCAACTGACAGACCCAAAATTCACCGACAGCCTAGGTATTCAAAACCTAAGCTCTGATACCATAAATGTAACACCCCAATTCACAACTGGGACATTACACGCCGTAGAACCCTCGTGAGGTCTACCAGGCTCACACATGACATATAAACCACAATGTAATCCCGAATGATGCACTCAAAAGTAAATAAGGCCGTGGCCTCGGCCAAAACATTTTTAACGTAATACATGAACAGAGGTTAAATACCAATTTATTGCCCACGCAGGGGACTTAAACCAAGTTTCAAAATAGACAGTCTAACTTCAATACTCGACCATGCAATGACAAAACATAAAAAATGCAGACTCGAGCCACATCATCAAGCCAGCCCATCCTTTGCGTGCGTGTCCCGTGCCTGTTCCTCAACCCTCCCGGTACCTGAAATACATAAGACGCATTTCCCCCATTTAAGGGGTTAGCATTCGAATAGCTATTGCAAGTACACAATTACACAACATTATATACAAAAACGGTTTTACGAAATCATCTCAATCAGAAATCATTTGCCATAAATATTCTGGAATACTACATTGGCAATCAAATCAGTTTTCAATCATCACGATATCACAAAATCACAACTGGTATCCCGTGGGCCGCACTTTAGTATCGACCCCCAGACATCCCGTCGAACACTCCGGGTGGGATACCACTTCCGCGGTCGTACCCCTTAGTATCGACCCCCAGACATCCCGTCGGACACTCCGGGTGGAAGTTCAATCACACACGCACCAAAGTTCACTTCCTCGGCCGTACCCCTTAGTATCGACCCCCAGACATCCCGTCGGACACTCCGGGTGGAAGGAACACAACTCACGCACCCAAAAATCACCATTCATCATTCATTTCGAAAATCAAAACATACATAACGAAATGTAATACATGTTCTTGCCTTGAACACGATGAAGCAAGGAAAACTACGAAGGAATAGGTTTTGGTCCGAACAATCCTCCCAAATTCGATCCTAACACAACAACGGTATACAACAAGTCTCAATAATGCGGAAAGGTAAGAATTAATCCTAATTCTACCCGTTGGGACAATTCATCGGACACCAAGAGTGCATAAGGAAATGAAATCGGTCAACGGTGTAACAACGGGATTTCATCCCAACCAAAATCAAGAAAACCAAGGGTCACGTGAATACTATCAAAATCTAATAACAACATCGGTTAATTCGAATTAAAACACAAGATCACCACCAAACCCTCCCCAAAATCATACTAGGGTTAAAGGAGTTCTTACCTCTTGAAGATTCAAGTCCTATAACCCGAAGAACATGTGCTAGATCCACAATTCGAGCTACACGATCGAAGGAAGATGAAGAAAAACACACAATCAAATGGTAGATGGAGAAAAATTCCCCTCTCAACCCTCTCTCTCTCTCTCTCTCACGGTGGAAGGAAGGAAGAAATGAACTGCATCCGCTGAAAAGAAACGCTGATATAGCGCTGACCGCATTGTGTGCCGCGGCTCAGCTAAACTGTGCCGCGGCACAGGGCCAAAATTTGCGCCCAGTGATCGGCTGACCGCTCGTTGTGCCGCGGCTCATTCGAAGTGTGCCGCGGCTCAGACTCGGCATGTGCCGTGGCCCTGTCGGACTGTGCCGCGGCACGCGGTACAGGAGGTTTTGGCCGGCAAGTGCCACACGGGTGTGCCGCGGCCCGGACAAGTGTGCGGCGGCACTGACTCGGCTGTGTGCCGCGGCGCACAATCCTTGTGCCGCGGCACACGGTACATCCTGCTCGGCCAACAACTGGGTAATGTGTGTGCCGCGGCGCACAATCCTTGTGCCGCGGCCCACACCCCCCCTCGGGTCCCAAAATGACGAAAAATGATCCGGAAAGAGAATAAAAAGCAATAGGAATCGGTATTTGGGCAACAATAACACAAAATGGAAGTACGGAACCCAAAAACGATCTGAGGTACACAACCAAAGTCGAACAAGGAACAAATTCCCTAAACTCCTAGGAAATTACAAAAAAAACGGCCCAAACGTCCGAAAATCACGATACAACGTCGGATTAACAATCCGAAACACACAACATGCTCTACTCAATCATACGAACTCATGGAAGTAAGAAAATGACGAAATCGAACGAGTTTAACGAGAATCGAATACACATGAGACAAAATATAACACAAGATGAAATTACGTAAAACATCATCGAGACCCGTCTAAGCGGAGAAACTCCAAGAACAAAATAGGTTCAGAATTCCAAAACAGTGCCAAGCGAGTTGTCCGAAACGAATATACACCAAAAATAGAAATTACTAAAAATAGAAAACGCGGATATTACAAGTATTTCTCGTTATATTTGAATCTTTGAGGATTCCTGATTATTATTGTTCTTGGAAATTGAATTGTATGACTCGTATTTTGCACTTTGTACTTGTACTAGCAAAATAGTGGAATTTTGCTAACCCCTGAGTAATCGGGTGTGGATGTCTGTATTGCATTCAGGTTTTGGGGAGCATAGCACAGGGTCGGGATGAAGGATGATGAAAGATGAACGATACTAATCACATGAGGACCCGTATGATGTCGTATTGGTTTAGTTTTATTTTATTTTCGCTCCAGTATTCTTTCCTCGTTGTACCGGAGTGTGTTGTATTCGACCCCTGCGTGGGCATGTAGTGTGATTGAGTTATATGTATTTACTGAAAGACCAAATCGGTCTACTGAGTCATTTTAGACTTAAAGGCATTGCTGAGATGTTCGATGTTGTTACCAGCCTGGTAGATCCTTGAGGAAAGGTTCTACGGCGTGTAATATCCCTGAGCGGATTGGGGGCGTTACAGCACATTATCCACATCCACAACTTGGAGTACATAAATCTTGAGAACATACATAAGAAGGTTTTGGTGGTTCAGTTGCCTTGGGCGGACAGTTTTCAATACCAAGCCTGCTCCAGTCGGGATTTTCCTTCACCGCTTTAGCTAAAACATTCCTCTCGAATTCGAGATCGAATTGGAAATTACTTCTCGGAATATCTCCCAATTATGGAGATAACAATTGACAAACTATTTTAGTTCAGGCAAAAAGAAATATATTATACGATATAAATCCAAAAAAAAAAATCATACCAGAGGTGTAATTCGATATTCATGTTTTATATATAGCAACCCTAATTCCCACCCCAGCTGCGAATCAAAACACCCAAACAAAACAACACATCATTAGCCAAAATCAATATCTGTAGTTGGAAAAGAGTATGCAACACGTACATACACACATAAAATCAATAATAAGCATATCTCTTTCTGGAATACATCCACATTAATTCATTCCACTCCAGATAGACACACCAAAAATTTAAATTCGAGTATGAGATCAGAATTCAGTAAGAACAATAACGATCTGGAAGCTGTAGTCGGAAAAAATCTCTTTCATAAGAAATAGGACCAAATGTTAGAAACAATGCAATGCTCCCATTACTATAGATTCGTTATATCAGGAAATAATTGAATATGCAATAGGACACACTTACTCGGAATAGTTGATACTACTCCACCCATCTACAGTCGATCTAGCGAAACAATAAACAGAAAAAACAAGATAAATTAGAATAATCAGGCACAAAAAAAAAGGTGGGGAGGCAAATTAACGCGAGAAATTCATACAATGAATGGTGGTTTTTCCAGCATTGTCAAGGCCCAAAACTAGGATCCGAGCTTCCTTGTTCCCAAATAGCAATGAAAACGGCCGCGTAAATACTATCCCCATTTTCTCCCCAATTTCTATGCGGAAAAAAAAATCATGAATCTGAAGTTCTCAACAGAAAATTTTCTAAGAACTCCAGATCGGATTGAAGCGAAGAAAACAGCAGTGCCCTCTTATGCTTCCTGCGACTTATCAAAATCAAAAGTTACATATACTCCTATTCGATTCATGATAAGATATAATAAACCTGAGTGTTGTAAACTGTAATCGATGATTGATTACGATAGGTGGAGGCCTATTGTACGACGGGATGTTGGAATCGTACTCTAGCTGGTTGAGATCAGTGGCGACGACTTCAACTTTAGAGGGAGACGGGGAGGAGAAAATGAGAAATGACAAGAAGGATAAGGTTACAACTTAGTCAAGTCCACGACTTCCCCAAAGTCTGCATTCCAATTTTCGGGGTCACAAATAGGCGGTATTATGAAAATTTGTGGAGGGAAATACAAAAAAATTATTTAGACATTTTTTGGTAGAGAATACTTTTTGTGTATTCATAATAATATTTTGTCCTAGATTTTTGTATCTATTTTTTTAAAAACACTTCTTGATGATCCAACCGTACTGATTTGAAGATATATCTGATTGAGTGATGTTCCCGAATTTTCAAAAAATAAAAAATTAACTTGGTTAGAGATCTTAGCAAACCACTAAATTGACTAGTACTAGTAACTAGTGCTTTGTCTTGGATTATTGTTTCTATTTTTAAAAAAATATTTATCAACGATCCAACCATACCGATGTCAAAATATATCTAATTAAGTGATGTTTCCAAATTTTTAAAAAAATAAAAAATTAACTTGGTTAGAGATCTTAGCAAACCACTACTAAATTGACTAGTACTAGTAACTAGTGCATTGTCTTGAATTATTATTTCTCTATTTAAAAAAATATTTATCGATGATCCAACCATACTGATGTCAAGATATAGCTAATTGAGTGATGTTCCCAAATTTTTAAAAAATAAAAATTAATTTGGTTTGAGATCTTAGCAAACCACTACTAAATTGACTAGTATTAGTAACTAGTGCTTTTCACGGATTATTGTTTCTACTTTTTTAAATATATTTATCGATGATCCAACCGTACAGATTTCAAGATATATCTAATTGAGTGATGTTTCCAAATTTTCAGAAAATAAAAAATTAATTTGGTTAGAGATCTTAGCAAACCACTAATAAATTGACTAGTACTAGTAACTAGTGCTTTTCACGGATTATTGTTTCAATTTTTTAAAAATATTTATCGACGATCCAACCGTACGGATTTCGAGAGATATATATATATATATATATATATAATTGAGTGATATTCTCAAATTTTCAAAAAATAAAAAATTGATTTGGTTAGAGAACTTAGTAAGCCACTACTAAATTGACTAGTACTAGTAACTAGTGCTTTTCACGAATTATTGTTTCTATTTTTTAAAATACTTCTCCACGATCCAACCGTATGAATGTCAAGATATATCTAATTGAGTGATGTTCCCAAATTTTTAAAAAGTAAAAAATTAATTTGGTAAGAGATCTTAGTAGGGCGCTACTAAATTGACTAGTACTCATAACTAGTGCTTTATCCTGGATTTTTGTTTTTATTTTTGAAAATACTTCTCGACGATCCAACCATACGGATGTCAAGATATATCTAATTGCGTGATGTTCCCAAATTTTTAAAAAATAAAAAATTAATTTGGTTTGAGATCTTAGCAAACAACTACTAAATTGACAAGTACACTAACTAGTGCTTTATCCCGGATTTTTGTTTCTATTTTTCTTAAAATAGTTCTCAATGATCCAACTGTATGGATATCAACATATATCTAATTGAGTGATGTTCTCAAATTTTCAAAAAATAAAAAATTAATTTGGTTAGAGATCTTAGCAAACCACTACTAAATTGACTAGTACTAGTAACTAGTGCTTTTCACGAATTATTGTTTCTATTTTTTAAAATACTTCTCGACGATCCAACTATACGGATGTCAAGATATATCTAATTGAGTGATGTTCCCAAATTTTCAAAAAATAAAAAATTAATATGGTTCGAGATCTTAGCGAACCACTACTAAATTTACTAGTACAGTAACTAGTGATTTGTCTCGGATTTTTGTTTCTATTTTTCTTAAAATAGTTCTCAACAATCCAACATTATGGATGTCAACATATATCTAATTGACTGATGTTCTCAAAGTTTCAAAAAAATAAAAAATTATTTTGGTTAGAGATCTTAGCAAACCACTACTAAATTGACTAGTACTAGTAACTAGTGCCTTTCACGGATTATTATTTCTATTTTTTAAAAATATTTATTGACGATCTAACCATACGGATATTAAAATATATCTAATTGAGTGATGTTCCCAAATTTTCAAAAAATAAAAAATTAATTTGGTTTGAGATCTTAGCAAACCACTACTGAATTGACTAGTATACTAACTACTGCTTTGTCCCTGATTTTTGTTTCTATTTTTCTTAAAATTGTTCTCGACGATCCAACCATACAAATGTCAACATATATCTAAGTGAATGATGTCCCAAATTTTCAAAAAATAAAAAATTAATTTGATTAGAGATTTTAGCAAACCACTACAAAATTGACTAGTACTAGTAATTAGTGCTTTTCACGAATTATTGTTTCTACTTTTTAAAATACTTCTCGATGATCCAGCCGTACGGATGTCAAATTTCCAAAAAATAAAAAAAAAATTGGTTCGAGATCTTAGCAAGCCACTACTTAATTGACTAGTTCACTAACTAGTGTTGTGTCCCAGATTTTTGTTTCTATTTTTCTTAAATATTTCTCGACGATCCAACCATACAGATGTCAACATATATGTAATTGAGTGATGTTCTCAAATTTTTAAAAAATAAAAATTAATTTGGTTAAAGATCTTAGCATACCACTACTAAATTGACTAGTACTAGTAACTAGTGCTTTATTCGGATTATTATTTCTAGTTTTTAAAAATATTTATCGATAATCCAACCGTATGGATTTCAAAATATATCTAATTGAGTGATGTTCCCAAATTTTTAAAAAATAAAAAATTAATTTGGTTAGAGATCTTAGCAACCTTTACTAAATTGACTAGTACTACTAATGTTTTGTCCTGGATTATTGTTTCTATTTTTTAGAAAATATTTCTCGACGATCCAACCATACGGATGTCAAGATATATATAATTGAATGATGTTCCCAAATTTTCAAAAAATAAAAAATTAATTTAGTAAGAGATCTTAGTAGGGCACTACTAAATTGACTAGTACTCATAACTAGTGCTTTGTCCTGAATTTTTGTTTCTATTTTTTCAAAATACTTCTCAAAGATCCAACCGTACGGATGTCAAGATATATCTAATTGAGTGATGTTCCCAAATTTTCAAAAACTAAAAATTAATTAGGTTTGAGATCTTAACAAACCACTACTAAATTTTGGGAGGTTTATATTATAAAATAGTACAAGATTAATTTGAATTTTTTTAGTTTTTCTTGCACATCATTAACTTCATTACATATTATCATCTGTATGGTTGGATCGTCAAAAAAATTTAAAAATACGGAGTCATTCCTAAATTAGACTAGTTTGACTAAATAGTACTTTTAGTAGTTGACTATTAAAGAAACATATAAAATAAATTTGAAATTTTTTTAATTTTTTTTGGACATCACTAAAATTATTGGATATTAACATCCGTATGGTTGGATCTTCGAAAAAGGAGTTTAAAAATAAATATTATGTGTAATCGGTACGAGACTAGCTAGAGTGATTATTACTTTTGGGAGGTTTATATAATAAAATCATACCAGATCAATTTGAAATTTTTTATTTCTTTTTTCACATCATTAAATTCATTACATATTATCATCCGTATGGTCGGATCGTCAAAATAATTTTAAAATACAGAGTTAATCCTAAGTTAGACTATTTTGACTAAATAGTACTTTTAGTAGTTGACTATTAAAAAACATATAAAATAAATTTGAAATTTTTTTTTGCACATCACTAAAATGATTAGATATTAACATACGTATGGTTGGATCGTCGAAAAAATATTTTAAAAACAAATACAAAATCAACTCAAAAAGACAAAAATATTATTTTTGAAATTTTGATTAGTTTTATATTAGAAACATATACAAAATCAACTCAAACCCAATTAATTTTTTTAAGGAATGACTTAAATATGCATATCTTGACATCCATACGATTAGATCGTTAAAAAAATAATTGAATTTAATTGTGGTTTATAGATATACTTTTTTTAAAGTACTTTATATCAGATAACGGTTTTAAAAGACCAAACACTTGTCTGACAGTAAGGAATACAATGTTACAAAAATAGTTGTGTGACAGATATCAATTAACACAACACTATCATACCAACATTGTTTGAAGACTGCTTAAATATAACATAGCCAAAACCACTTGTCTAATTGCGCCCAAGTCAAACAACGGCTCCTAAGACATATTGTTTGAAGTTTATTAAAACAATATAAGTTTAAAATATTTGTGTACACCCACTCATTTGGACAACGCCACAATCAAAATACTTGTCTGATTCAAAATATTAGACAATAGTTTTGTCAGTAGTCACTAAACCGTTGTACTGAATATGGATAAGACAATAGTTTTTCGAGGAAGAAAATAAACCATTGTTCGTTAATTTCGGGCAACACTTTTTTGTCCGAGCATTATGTGATGAGTGTTGTCTGTTTCCGTTTTTCTTGTAGTGAAAGTTCAGGCAACTTGGTTAAAGTTTCACTCTTCTTGTAGAGAAAAACTATCCAAGTGTATGTTGAGTACTCATCCACAACTACTAATGCATGCTTCCTTCCACTTAGTGTTCTTGGCTTGATAGGACCAAAGAGATCCATGTGGAGTAGTTCCAGTACTCTGTTGGTTAGAGTGGTAGGTTGAACAGATTTGAATGAGGCTATGGCCTGCTTTCCTTTCTGGCATGCATCACAAAGAGTCTCCTTCTTGAATATTCCTTCTGGGAGATCCCTTACCAATTTTTGAGAGCTTAACTTGTTGAGAGCTTTAAAATTCAGATGACTTAGTCTTTTGTACCAGAGCCATCCATTTTCAGCTACTGTCATTGATATAACAAGCATTTGGTGTGCCTGTTTTCCAGTCTACCACATAGACATCTATTCTTCTGTAGCCTTGTCGTTTTACTTCTCCAGTTTGGAGGTCAGTCACCATACAATTCCATTTGGTAAAAACTACTAGATTGTTTTCATCACAAAATTAGCTTATGCTTAAGAGATTGTACTTGAGTCCTTTGACATACTGCACTTTTGTTATAACAATACTTTCTCTGTATAGCTTCCCATGACATTTGCTTTGTCCACATGAGCTCTCTCCAAAAGTTACATCTGGGCCTCTTTGTTTAGTGTGGTCTGACAGAATTTTCTTATTTCATGTCATATGCCTTGAGCACCCAGAGTCCACAAACCATTCTTCACCTCCTACTGATGATTTTGAGGCAACTTGATAGTAATCCTTCCATCTCTTCTGCAATCATTAAGAAAAGAATTAGGTACCCAGATTTGAGTGGGTCCTCTAGGGTTAGTGGTTTTCTTGGAGAACTGATTTCTCCTATGATTGTAAAAATTATTTTGATATAAAATTTTTTCTTTTATAAATCCTTTGTTTGGATTGTGCATGTAGTAGGTTTGATAACTTGTTTGGTGTGATTTGTCACGATATCTAGAATGATAATTCTATTTTTTCCACATATTTTGAAAATTTAGCTTCCTTCGTGGTTTCCATCTGCCTCTCCCAGTTTGGAAATTGATTTGTGGGAAATTTTGGTAGTAAAAGTTTTGATGATGTCACAACTTCTGATTGTGATTTGGCCATTGCCTAGTCCTTTGTCTCAGCTCAGTCCTAAACTGTCTTGGCTGCCCCCTAGACTGTCTTGGATAGTGCCTAAACTGTCTTGGTTGCTGCCTGAATTGTCTAGACTGTTTTTGAGCCTTAAGACTTGGTTGGTGCCCTTTTTGACTACTCAGTTCAGGTGGTTGTACGCTTCCTTTTCCTTTACCAAATGTAGATTTAAGAGTAGTAGGAGCATTTGGATCATATTCAAGATAGATTTAAATATAGTGGTATTTGGTTAGTGCATAATTCTTCTAATATTTTTGATGCTTTGAGTGATGTTATTTCTGTAACACCCCCGATATATTCAAGAATATTACATCGCCGTAAATCCTTTACATAAGAATTTACAAGGCTGAAGAAATGAAAAGATAATAACAGATACCAACTTATGAAATCACTGAAATAAAATACAACAGTTTTTGTTCAATACCGAGAATACAAATATCCAAATTAAGAGTTATTAATACATCACCAAAATCAAAACATCACAAACTGACGATGTACTCGAGTACTTATTAAAAATAACCAAACACAAACAATTAAACCCGGCCGGAATATCACTCTGCACACTCGTCGTCATGCAGCTCTAGTGGTTGTTTTCCCGCTCTCCTAGATCCTGAACATAAACAAATGTTCACCCTCGAAGGGGTTAGCACAACGATGCTAGTACAAGTACCACAATATATTATTCAACATCTCACGAAGAATAATAATAACATAAATGACAAAAATACCAACGAGTCTTCTCCTACGAGAAACTCATAAATAACATACACAACTGATAATCACAACATGATATCATAACATACACATGGTAATTCCGATGATCCAGCGTTTACTGCCTAGAACCCACGATGATCCCGTCAGACCAACCCATGGTGGAAAAACCCATCCGATGATCCAGCACACGCTAGCATAGATCCCTCGATGATCCCATCGGACCAACACGAGGTGGACATACAACAACGACATATATGCACGACAATATGTATAACATCAATACGTAAAACAAATAAGGTACTTGCCTTGATTCGAAGACAAGAACAATACTTCCGCGAAAAACGAAACACCCGAAGGTCGCCCCTTCGATCAATCACATAGCAAGCTCGAACGTTAACAAAAGAAATAATATAGAATTCATCTCATGTCGAATGAACATTTAACAATCCAAAATACGGTCGGAAGTTCTTAAAAGAAAACTGTCTGGATTGCTTAACGCACGCTACGCATCCTATGTAGCGTACGTTAAGGCTACTCGTTAGCGCACGCAAATACACACAGCCTAGCGTACGCTAACCATGTACGGTCAGTACCTCACTGATCAGCCGACTGACTCGCTTGATGACTTAACGCACGCTAAGTTTCAATCGTAGCGTACGCTAAACAAGCCCGTTAGTGTACGTTAATTCACTAAGCTTAGCGCGCGCTAAGCGTGCATGGCAGTTCACTGTTGGGCAGTATACTAGTTCTAACGGTGATGAATTTACGAATTCCTCAGTGATTAACGTGTGATATCCATCTACATGTCATATTCATAAACTTATGAATGATCTTACGGATTAAACGACTTCGAGATACAAGGATACGTATAATCATCACAACACCATAATCCATCTTGATTACAATTCTCATGCGAAGTTTGATGTTCTTAAGGTCGAAGCACTAGATTCAATATCATCATTACATCCCGATTTAACCATGGAGATAAACTAACAATTCCAGCTTATAAGAAAGGATGTAATCTAAGATGATTTCTTTCTTAAGTCCTTATAGCCAAAAGTGATATCATCTCCAAGTTTATGATCAATATAAGAACATAATTCACATGGATAATTATCTTCAGAATGTTCCTCTCATCACTTGACGTACTAAGATTCCAACTACGAGGTTCCAACGACAATATCATAGACATAAACATTCCAATATTCTAAACATGATGTTTGTTGAATAATTCACGAAATCGATTCAATATCTTGCTAGTTTGATCGTCATATTCTTTAGAACCTGAATCTAAGGCTGGAGATAGAATTAACATACCTTAATATGCCGAAATCACTGAACCACAAAGGTAGAATCTGACTCCGGTTGGTTGTATGCCACTCCAAGGTGCTACTCCACTTCAATGATCAATCACAAGAAATATCTAATATCCAATGATCAAGTAGATGTGTTCTAAGTGTGTTTAAGGAGGATAATGGGCTCTCTAGACTTATCAAATAATGAGGACGAGTGAAGGGAACAAGAAGAAATGAAGTGCTGGCCCATATATAAACTTTCTGTATATTAGCTGATTAGCACACGCTATCAAACATGCTTAGCGCGCGCTAATAAGAGTTGACTCCAAAACTGTCCAGGTTCATCCGCGGGAATCTTATCCGGTCCTACGTCTGGATGGCGCATGTGTTAGCCGCCCAGCTCAATAATTGATGGCCTAGCGCACGCAATTCTTTATTCGTAGCGTGTGCTAGTTGTAGCCGATAGCGCGCGTTAAGCTACATTCTTAGCGTGCGCTATCACGAGTTTGCATGAGAAATTATGCATGACGATATACTTATGTATGAAGATACCAATATGAGAAATATCATACTCCAATTATCGAGATTACAAATCCGAATAATACAGGGTTCGAATACAGATGAAATACACAATAATAAATCCGGATATTAGATACTCTCCTACTAAAAAGGAGTTTCATCCCGAAACTCAAGACGAAAATATCTCTCTGTATCTGGACTTCATGCCATCTTTCGTTTCCCATGTGGCTTCTTCCACTCCGTGGCGTGACCACTGAACTTTGACCAAAACGATTGGTTTGTTCCTCAACTGCTTAACTCGACTCTCGAGTATCTTGACTGGCCTTTCTTCGAATGTCCCATCCTGAGCGACTTCGATTTCACCGAAATCAATGACATGACTAGGATCCGGTATATATCTCCGTAATTGGGATACATGGAACACGTTATGAACATGGCTCAATGACGGCGGCAATGCCAATCTGTATGCCAACTCTCCAACTCTCTCAAGGATCTCGAATGGTCCGATGTATCTCGGACTCAGCTTTCCCTTCCTTCCAAAACGAAATATTCCGCGAGTAGGAGAAACCTTTAAAAGTACGTGATCTCCAGTATTGAACTCCAATGGGCGACGACGTACGTCTGCATAAGATTTCTATCGACTCTGGGCGGTTAACAGCCTTTCACGAATCAAGGCTATCTTCTCTCGAGTCTGTACGATCAACTCGGGTTCTATCCCGATCAAGTCTGATGAATCGTCCCAACATAGGGGCGATCTGCATCTCCTCCCGTATAATGCCTCAAACGGTGCCATCTTAATGGAAGCATGCCAACTATTGTTGTAGGTAAATTCAATCAACGGTAGATGAACTTCCCAATCGTTTGACCAATCTAAGGCACAGGCCCTTAACATGTATTCCACCGTTTGAATGGTCCTCTCGGATTGTCCATCTGTCTGCGGGTAATAAGCTGTGCTGAAGTTCAATTCGGTCCCCAAGGCCTTATGAACTGCTTTCCAAAAGTGAGATACAAAACGGCCGTCTCGATCAGAAATAATGATCTTCGGCGTACCATGCAATCGAACTATCTCTGAAATAAATACTCGTGCCAACCTCTCTGGTCCCCACGTGTCCTTAATGCCTAGAAAATGAGCTGATTTGGTTAAACAATCAACTATCACCCAAATTATGTTCATTCCTGTCTTGGTTCCCGGTATACTAATGATAAAGTCCATCGATATGTCCTCCCACTTCCATTCAGGAATCGGGAGTGGCTTCAACATTCCGGCAGGTCGTTGATGCTTGATCTTAACCTGCTGACAAGTCAAGCATTTCGAAAGATAGTCCGCTACATCTTTCTTCATGTTGCCCCACCAGAAATTTTACTTCAAGTCCTTATACATCTTACTGGTGCCCGGGTGGATAGAATAGGGCGAGCTGTGAGCTTCCTTCATAATTGTCTGTTTCAGAACATCGACATCGGGCACACAAAGTCGGTTCTGAAATCTCAAAACTCCATAATCATGAATTACGAATCCGGGGGCCTTCCCCTTGATCACTTCATCACGTAACCGAATCATCAGAGGATCATTTGTCTGCATAGATTTGATTTCTTTGATTAATGATGAAGTTATTTCCATTACACACAGTTGTCCTTGGACACTTTGTAACCATACTTCAATTCCTTCTCGAATCATCTCTCGTTGAAGGCTAAGTTGGGAGGTCAGAGTCTCCAGCATCTGAATAGAAATAGGCTTGCGGCTAAGTGCATCTGCCACTACATTCGCTTTGCCTGGATGATACAAAATATCCAAGTCATAGTCCTTAATCAGCTCTAACCATCTTCTTTGCCGCATGTTCAACTCTTTCTGACTGAAGATGTATTTGAGACTCTCGTGATCCGTAAAGATCTGACAGTGAGTCCCGTACAGGTAATGCCTCCAGATTTTCAAAGCAAAAACTACTGCCGCTAGCTCCAAGTCATGCGTTGGGTAATCCACTTCATAAGGTTTCAGCTGTCGTGACGCATAAGCGATCACCTTATCATTCTGCATCAATACGCATCCGAGTCCTTGTTTCGAAGCATCACTGTAAACTATGAATCCTCCAGTCCCTTGTGGAAGTGTTAAAATTAGTGCTGTCGTCAATCTCTTCTTCAATTCATCAAAGCTATTCTGGCACAATTCGTTCCACTCAAACTTTTGAGTTTTCTGCAGGAGTCGAGTAAGTGGGTGGGAAATTTTAGAAAACCCTTCCACGAATCGACGATAATATCTAGCAAGTCCTAAGAAACTCCGGACTTCTTTTACATTCTTTAGAGGCTTCCAATCCATAACTGCTTCGATCTTCTGAGGATCTACTCGGATTCCTTCAGCTGACACTACATGATTTAGAAACATTACTTCCTTTAGCCAGGATTCACACTTAGAGAGTTTGGCGTACAATTGCTCGCTTCTCAAAAGTTCTAATACAATATGCAAATGTTGTGCATGTTCTTCCAGGCTCTTAGAATACACCAGAATGTCATCAATGAACACGACCACAAATTTATCCAAATATTTGATGAACACTCGGTTCATCAATTGCATGAATACA
The DNA here is from genome assembly GCA_033398695.1 of Orobanche coerulescens. Classification (NCBI taxonomy): domain Eukaryota; kingdom Viridiplantae; phylum Streptophyta; class Magnoliopsida; order Lamiales; family Orobanchaceae; genus Orobanche; species Orobanche coerulescens. The sequence goes on along the minus strand of CM065806.1, from coordinate 130,573,605 downwards.
GCAGGTGCATTAGTGAGACCAAACGGAATCACTACAAACTCATAATGTCCGTAGCGAGTTCTGAACACTGATTTCGGAATATCAGATTCCTTAATCCTCAGCTGATGATATCCTGATCTCAGATCTATTTTAGAAAATACTGTTGCTCCTTGCAACTGGTCAAACAGATCATCAATCCGTGGTAATGGATACTTGTTCTTAATCGTCATCTTGTTCAGCTCTCGATAGTTAATATACAGTCGAAGCGATCCATCCTTCTTCCGGACAAAAAGAACTGGCGCTCCCCAAGGCGAAACACTTGGCTGGATATAGCCTTTGTCCAGTAACTCCTCTAGCTCCTTCTTCAGTTCGTACATCTCAGTAGGTGCCATACGATACGGTGCCTTATAAATTGGTGTAGCTCCGGGTTCCAGCTCAATGGTGAATTCTACATCCCGTCGTGGAGGTAGTCCTAGTAACTCGTCAGGAAATACATCTGGAAATTCATTCACAACAGGAATGGATGAAAGTTCCACAATTTCATCTTCTTTCTTCATTGCATAGCACCAGTATCCGGTACAGTCCTGTTTCAACAATTTGACAGCTTTCATTGCCTTGATCAACTTTCCTGAGCTTCCTGGTTTCCATCGTTCAAATAGTATTTCGGAGCCATCGTCAGCGATCAACGAGATATTCCTCCTTCGGTAGTTTACAATAGCTCCATATCGATTAATCCAATCGTCTCCGAGTATCAGGTCGTCTCCTTGCATTTCTATCACAATCAGATTTGAGAGCCACTCTCTGCCTCCAATTGATACAGAGAAATCTCTAGTTTCTAAGTTTCCAACAATCCTCTCTCCACTCCGTAAACCAACAACATAAGGTTCACAATTATGAAAACTGGAAATATTCAAACGATTTACACAAGATAAAGATATAAATGAATGTGTAGATCCTGTATCGAATAAAACGCTAACTGATTGGGAAAGGATCTGAACGGTACCTGATGCGACAGCAACATCCTGATCGCCTGTTCTCCTCATCTCGTAAAGACGTGGGGAAACATATCTGGCACTCGATGTACCCTTTCGGTCCCACTGTCCTCTGCCTCGTCCGCGGCCAAAATTCTGAGGCATCTAAAAACTTTGATGCGTCTGTTGGATACTAGCTTCCTTCTGAACTGGATGCTGTGTACGGGCTCTAAAATACTTTGCAGTATCTTCACAGAACATCGCACGATGTCCCTCCCATCCATAATCAAAACAAGTCACGGCAGGTGAGGGGCAATTCCGTCGATAGTGCCCCGTCTGGGCACAGTTAAAGCATTTCCTGGTGACATCTGTCATGGTTGATGCTGCTCTGAAGTTCTTTCCGCTCCTAGATGGGTGCGAAGGTCTCTTGAAAGAATTAAAATATGACTGGGTCTTGCGTGGCCCGCTGTTCTTATGCTCTGTAAAAGTACCAGAGACTTTCTGCTTCTTGGATTCTGTAAACTTCTCCATCGTTGCTTCCTTGATTTCATACGCCAATGCTTTATCCTGGTATTGGCGGAGAGTGGTATATTCATAACCGGACATGTACCTATGGATTTCTGGTTTCATTCTTATATCAAAATGGATCATCATTTCAGCATCTGTTCTAACTAGATGTCGAACAAATGCCAGCTGTTGGTTAAACGTCTTAATTGCCTGAGATACTGGCACATCTGAAGGCTGAGCGGAGAAAAACTCCCGAACCTTGGCTTCCCTCATAGGACGAGGGCGATCGAGCTTCCATCATCAATTTAAACTCTGTCCAATCAGCATCATGGTCTACAGGCCGGATGGCTTCCCACCATTCGGACGCTTCCCCTATCAGAAAGAATTGAGCGATAGAGGCTCTCCGGTCGTCTGGGTAGTTAATCCCGGCAAAAATTTTCTCCAATTCTTTCAACCAATGGTCCCAGGTGGGAGTCTCAGAAAAGCCGTTGAATTTGGGTGGTTGCATCTTTGCCACCTCTTGCAGCCATCGGTCACCTCGATTTCCCATGTCTGGGATCCCTTGTTGTCTCTCTCCCTGCTGTAATCCCACCACCACCTGCATTCGGTCCACGACCTGGGCGAACTGAGTCATCTGGTTAACCACTTGACGAAGGATTTCTGGTACAGCAGGTTCTGGTTCGTTATTGATAGACCTTTGTGGCTCGCCTGAGCTATGACTGGCCTGATTAGAAGGCGACGCTTCTTTTTCGGTATTCCTTCATCCGCATCCGCGACCACGTCCACGTCCGCCTCTCAACATACTATAAGCATAAATACTCAACATACAGGAAATAATATTGTTCTAATGTTCAAGTCTAAAGAAATACAACATCTAAAGAACAAGATAGAGTTTAGGAACTTACAACCACCGTTCGCATGAAGACGTAGGCAGTACAGTGATGTCATTCACAGCCGGTTACCTCAAAAGACGTATATAACCCCTATTTTAACCCAATGGCCAAAATATCCATAATCTTAGCTCCGATACCATATTCTGTAACACCCCCGATATATTCAGGAATATTACAGCGCGCTAAATCCTTTACATAAGAATTTACAAGGCTGAAGAAATGAAAAGATAATAACAGATACCAACTTATGAAATCACTGAAATAAAATACAACAGTTTTGGTTCAATACCGAGAATACAAATATCCAAATGAAGAGTTATTAATATATCACCAAAATCAAAACATCACAAACTGACGATGTACTCGAGTACTTATTAAAAATAACCAAACACAAACAATTAAACCCGGCCGCAATATCACTCTGCACCCTCGTCGTCATGCAGCTCCAGTGGTTGTTTTCCCGCTCTCCTGGATCCTGAACATAAACAAATGTTGACCCCCGAAGGGGTTAGCACAACGATGCTAGTACAAGTACCACAATATATTATTCAACATCTCACGAAGAATAATAATAATGTAAATCACAAAAATACCAACGAGTCTTCTCCTACGAGAAACTCATAATTAACATACACAACTGATAATCACAACATGATATCATAACATACACATGGTAATTCTGACAATCCAGCGTTCACTGCCTAGAACCCACGATGATCCCGTCAGACCAACCTGTGGTGGAAAAACCTGTCCGATGATCCAGCACACGCTAGCATAGATCCCCCGATGATCCTGTCGGACCAACACGAAGTGGACATACAACAACGACATATATGCACGACAATATGTATAACATCAATACGAAAAACAAATAAGGTACTTGCCTTGATTCGAACACAAGAACAATACTTCCGTGAAAAACGAAACACCCGAAGGTCGCCCCTTCGATCAATCACGTAGCAAGCTAGAACCTTAACAAAACAAATAATATAGAATTCATCTCATGTCGAACGAACATCTAACAATCCAAAACACGGTCGGAAGTTCTTAAAATAAAACTGTCTGGATTGCTTAACGCATGCTACGCATCCTATGTAGCGTACGTTAAGGCTACTCGTTAGCGCATGCAAATACACACAGCCTAGCGTACGCTAACCATGTACGGTTAGTACCTCACTGATTATCCAACTGACTCGCTTGATGACTTAACGCATGCTAAGTTTCAATCGTAGCGTACGCTAAACAAGCCCGTTAGCGTACGTTAATTCACAAAGCTTAGCGCGCGCTAAGCGTGCATGGCAGTTCACTGTTGGGCAGTAGACTAGTTCTAACGGTGACAAATTTATGAATTCCTCAGGGATTAACATGTGATATCCGTCTACATGTCATATTCATAAACTTATGAATGATCTTACGGATTAAACGACTTCGAGATACAAGGATACGTATAATTATCACAACACCATAATCCATCTTGATTACAAGTTTGATGTTCTTAAGGTCGAAGCACTAGATTCAATATCATCATTACATCCCAATTTAACCATGGAGATAAACTAACAATTCCAGCTTATAAGAAAGGATGTAATCTAAGATGATTTCTTTCTTAAGTCCTTATAACCAAAAGTGATATCATCTCCAAGTTTATGATCAATATAACAATATAATTCACATGGATAATCATCTTCAGAATGTTCCTATCATGACTTGACGTACTAAGATTCCAACTACGAGGTTCCAACGACAATATCATAGACATAAACATTCCAATCTTCTAAACATGATGTTTGTTGCATAATTCACCAAATGAACTCAATATCTTGGTAGTATGATCATCTTATTCTTTAGAACCAGAATCTAAGGCTGGAGATAGAATTAACATACCTTAATATGCCGAAATCACTGAACCACAAAGGTAGAATCCGACTCCAGTTGGTTGTATGCCACTCCAAGGTGCTACTCCATTTCAATGATCAATCACAAGAAATATCTAATATCCAATGATCAAGTAGATGTGTTCTAAGTGTGTTTAAGGAGGATAATGGGCTCTCTAGACTTATCAAATAATGAGGACAACTGAAGGGAACAAGAAGAAATGAAGTGTTGGCCCATATATAAACTTTCTGTATATTAGCTGATTAGCGCACGCTATCAAACATGCTTAGCGCGCGCTAATAAGAGTTGACTCCAAAACTGTCCAGATTCATCTGTGGGAATCTTATCCGGTCCTACGTCCGGTTGGCGCATGTGTTAGCCGCCCAGCTCAATAATTGATGGCCTAACGCACGCAATTCTTCATTCGTAGCATGCACTAGTTGTAGCCGATAGCGCGCGTTAAGCTACATTCTTAGCGTGCGCTATCACGAGTTTGCATGAGAAATTATGCATGACGATATACTTATGTATGAAGATACCAATATGAGAAATATCATACTCCAATTATCGAGATTACAAATCCGAATAATACAGGGTTCGAATACAGATGAAATACACAATAATAAATCCGGATATTACAATTTCTTTAGCTTGAGCATCATTTAATCGTTTGAGCTTTGAGAGCTCAGCTTCCAGATGAGTGATTGCACCTGATCTTTCATTGTTTAAAGTTGTTAATCTATTTATTTGAGATGTGGCCATATTACTTTCACCTTCAGCCTGAGTGTTTTTCAAATTTGTTGTATCCTGGCTGATTTTCTCAAAATCATTTTCCAGCTGGCTTTTCTCTTTTTTCAGCAGGGTATACAGCCAGGTGGGCTCTTCCACTTTATTGTTTGTAAATTTTTTATCGCTTCTCTTGATCATGATTATCCTTAGTCATACCATGGTCATTTGTCAAACGACGAGCTAGTGTTCCAGTTCCGGTACCAATCTTCCAAGAAAAAGTAGTAGTTTTCTTTCGATTTTTGCATACAAGACAAATCATTTTGAAATGCGTTGGTACGGTGCTGAGAGTGCTCTCATAAAATGCCCAAACCCATAACTTTTTATTCTTATTTGAATCTTCAACCGTAGATTCGGATGGATGAGGCGTGGTAGTAGGGTCTTGAGAGAGGTTGTGAACTAATAACAATTTAATAATAAGTAATAAATAGACAAACTCTAGTAAGCATAAAAAAAGTAATACATAGTAAATTTACCAAAATGCAAGTTGGTATCATTGTCGTCGGTTCCTTCATGATGAACGTTCCTTGATCCGTCCACCATAGTAATTTTTTTAATAAATATAGATTTAGGTTAATACAATTATACAAAGTTACTTAACAAAAAAAATAATACGAGTTCTGAAAACTTGAGAATTGTGAAAATTTGAGAGTTGTCAAAACTTGAGAATTAAGAAGAAGAGAGAAAAAAAGTTGTTGGTGTGGAAAAATGGTTAAGAAGATTATGTGAATCAAGAAGCAACCAGTCAAACGGAAGAAGAACTATACATTTTTGTGGTACCAAAAACAAGATTACAAGAAAAAGTGATAAAGAATTCACTAATACTGCACATGCAAAATAATTTCAATCAGGTCATTGACAATCAATACGCTAACATCTTTATTTGTGTCAGCCGTGTCCGTATTATAATCCATTTGTAATATTTACTTTTAGTTGTTACAGAATTTATTTACTTTTTCTAAATTGTTTGCATTATAAGAAGGTCACATATTAGATCAAAAGTTTTGATGACATATGAAGTCTCGGAATAGAATATCATTTTAAGCGATAAGCCTAACTAGAGCAGATTTCATAATTCAGATGTATCTCCGACATATAATGTCCAATGAAGCTCATATTTATACCATCGAAAAGCTAAGAGGGAGTTTAAAATTTTTATGTTCATCATAACATCAAAACTGGATATTTGCAATGGCGAAAATATAGTACAAGTGAAAGCAGACGTTGGAACTTTCGGATATGGTATATCTTCGTATTTGGTCATAACTTTCACGTCTGATATCCTAATAAAATGATTCAACTGGATTTGAAAAATTAAGAGTTAATATAACAATCATCAAGAAGACACCAAGACCAAATCTGGAAGTTATGGAGCCTTTATGCTACTAGAACAACAAGAGCATATTGTTTTAACTTTGATTTCTTATTTTCAAAACATAAGTCTTGTTCTTTGATTTTTCCCCCCTAAAAATGTGTTGACTCCTTAACTTATGGGTTGATTGGTCTTTGATCAGAGTTTAGGGGCCTTGAATATTGAATTTCTAATTTCTTAGTCTTCATAGGAAATTATTAAGAAATTTATTTATATTTTTTATATTGTAATAGTTGTAGGATTTTTGGCTATAAATATCCCTCATCTTCATTTATAAGGACACCTTGAAATTTATCAAAATCGTTAGTGTTTGTGTTAACAAACTTTCTTCTTATTTTGTTGAGTATATCTCAAAATAAGAATCGTTATTTCAAATCACTTATCTAGGCGTTAGAAACCTCGTGGCGTGTTTGAATCACACCTTCCGATTTGCTACGGCGCGTCACGTAGAGGGATTGAAGTAAAACACCCATTTGATTAATATTCGAATGATCTTGGGAACAATCATAGTAGAGATAGCGATTACCACGACACGTCGTGCTGGGAGTCGCATCAGTTGGCTTCAGAGCTCGATTATTCCATATAAGTGGTATCATCTATTTTCGTTCATTTTCATAATATTATTATCATACCATCATATCATATCTTTCATCTTCTAAACCTCTCATCTTCTTAATATATATAAAAAATCACGAGGATCGATTCTACCATCTCAGCGATCATAAGAATATAAATTTTTTTATATAAATCATCAGGTATAAGCCAAGGGATTTATAATCCTTAGCCTTTGGGCATTTGGTTAACTAAGCTTGTGTGGTTGAATATCTAAAAAATATATACAAAAAGTATACAAAAAAAGTATACAAAAAAAAATATACAAAAAAAGGTATACAAAGAAAGGGTATACCAAAAAAAAAAGTATACAAAAAAATACACACAAAAAAAAGTATGCAAAAAAAAGAGTATCCAAAATAAAATATATATATATATATATAAATATATCTATCTATCACGAAGGTCGGTTCTATCACCACAGTGAATATATATACATATCTATCATGAAGGTCGGTTTACCTCCACAGTGAAATATAAAATAAATATAAAGTTGGAGTGTGGATTACCGCCCCTGTAAAATTAAAAATTATCACAATACTCGTCTATATAATCACCTTGTGAGTTGTGGGATATTTATATAAAGCCAAGTGATAAAGACAAGAACCGTGCAAACAAAATCTAAAAGAGTTATACGAGCGTTGAGTGATCGAGCGATGCACGTGAGGATCTTGTGAGGATTAATTTATGCCTGTGTGTCAAAAAAAGAGCAAAGAAAAGAAAAAAAATAGCAAAAAAGGAAAAAAAAATGTCGAAATCCGATATTGAGAAAAATAAAGGAAACGAATCCCTTCAAAGCATTCAAGAAATGCTCACTCAATTAATTACAAGACGGGATCGACAAGAAGATGTTTGGATGATCAATCTCAACTATCCGGCTATTTCTCAAAAGTGCTCATTGGAGGTATGCCTTTCGTTTATAATCAACAAAAATTTATTGACGGATTTGCTGAATATGTTACTCTTGATGAATTGCCATTAAGTCATGGCGAGGGTGAAAATTAAAAAATTATGACTAGGAATTTAATGGAACTGGCATATAGAAGAATACCAAGGAATACTTATTCAACAACAATATTATATTCAACGTGCTCAATTAATTGAATTTTTTAAAAGATTTGAAGGTTATATGGTTTATTTCTCGTTGATTTCTCTCCGTTGATTCTGAATATTATTTTAGACGTCGACTTGTATTACCTTCCGTTTGATTTTATCTAGACCCTATCGGTCAAAGTTAATGATTATGTGTATGTATAGCCTTGTGGGTCCCAGGATGGAGCTCACGGCGCTGTAATATACCCCGAATATCTTGGGAAGGTTACAGAATATGGTATCAGAGATTAGGTTTATGGATACCTAGGTTGTCGATCTCTTTGGGTCAAATTGAGTCACCGTTTGTATACAGTATCACTATATTGCCATCATCTCAGTACGATCGGTACTCGTAAGTTATCCTTATCTCTCCTCTCTTCTTTTATATATCGTCTTCGATATGTCTTACTAGTGATTGTTAGACTTCTCCAACTGGTGAACCTTAATTTGCATTATGGTTCATTAGATTGGAATTGAATATGTGATAGAAAAACATATTAATGCTTTTGATATTATGGAGGAATCACATACGGCTAAAAATCTGAAAGATAGAATTATTAAATGTTGTAAGGAATTTAATTTGATAAGTGTTTTCTCTTTCTCTCGATAATGCATCAGCGAATAATAAATGTATGGAATATTTGTTGGACGAGTTGCCTTTATTTGCAAATGGTATTTTTATGCATATCAGATATTGTGCTCATGTCTTGAATATATCAGCTAAAAAAGGAATTGATATGATTTCACCTCTTTTAAATTCGATAAAATAATTAAATGGTTAATACTGAGTCAATATATTGGGAGATACTCTAAACATCTATATAAGGAACATAATTTAAAACAAAAAAAATGGAGCATTGATACACCTACTGTTGTGGGAAAATCCCTCACAATATGCCGCAAGTGCACGGTGTCAACAAGTAATAAAGTGATTAATAAGATATCGTTCCCTCGAGGACTGATTTCACTAAGTACCAAAATATAGTCAACTCACAATTTTATTTGAAGAACAATTATATGGAATTTATACCTAAACTAATTGCAGAAAATAAATAATAGTACTACTAATAATAATACTAATAAAGGCGTAGGATTATGATTTTCACCTAAAACAATCAGGAATGATATTTATTCAATTCAATTCACTTTTATTTAATCGATTGTAAGCCAGGAATTCCTAATTTATTCTAAAGCCTTTCCCAAGGTCGATAGAAAATACTACGCATTATTAACTCGATATATCCCTATTCGAATTAGATAATTAATAGCTAAAACAGTTCAAGAATTCCCACAATAACAGGCTTCACAATTCGCATGAGTATATCCCTATCTCACGAAAATTATGATTCGTCTCACAAGAACTATGCCTAAATTTCATCTCCCGAATCGATAAAGACATTCAAAACAAATTAATTGTTGGCCAGACAATTAAAAAGCATTAAGAACAGTAAGAAGAATCCAATTCAATAGAATAACGAGTAAATCAAAATAATAATAAATAATCAAACCGTCATGAAATCGGCTACAATCAAAATCCTACTCGAATAGATCTAGATACTTGTAATATCCGGTATTTTTCTTTCCCTTGTATTTTCATTTTTGGTATATTTCTCGGTCATAGTGACCCTCGTGTACCTTTCAGTGTGTCCTTCCTGTCAACTGTTGAACTGTATTCTCGTTATTGTGGTGCGGAACCGCCGTTTCGGGGTAGCCGTGGATCCATTTCGTGTTATTGGTTCCCAAATATTGATTCCTTTCGTTTTATTCTCTTTCCGGATCATTTTTATCATTTTGGGACCCATAAGGGGGTGTGGGCCGCGGCACAAGATGCGTGTGCCGCGGCACACAAATTTCTTCGATTCTTTGGCCAAACGCAGACTTGTGTGCCGCGGCACACCTATCCGTGCCGCGGCACAATGCCCGGCCAGTCCGCGGCACACCTATCCGTGCCGCGGCACACTCGTGTGTCATCTGCGACCAAAACCCGCTGTCTGGGTGCCGCGGCACACGCATGCCTTGCGCGGCACACCGCCGAACCCCAGGAGTAATTTTTGGCTTTGTGCCGCGGCACACCTCGGTGCCGCGGCACACAGCGGTCAACCCCTATAATTATGTCGTTTTGAGCAATCACCGCTCATTTCTTCTTCTTCTGCGGTAGCGAGAGAGTGTGAGAGAGGGGAGAGTTCTTCATCAATACTCATTGGGGGTTGATTTTTATCATTTTCTTCGGTAGTGAAGCACAGACGATCAATCCGGTAGCGTGTTCTACGGATCTTAGTACTTGAATCTCCTAAGGTAATATTTCTTGAAACCCTCCCTTTTGGATAATTGGGGATTTTGGGGTTTTTGTCCGATTCTTTCCGTTTTGTTGATGGATTCTTGATGAATATGATTAATCTTGTTGATATCATTAATTTTCCTACGGATTCATGGTATATTTTCATAGTTTTGCGGAATCGAGAGGGTTTGGTTATTGTCCGCCCTCGTTGTTATTTTTATTCGAATATACATGAATCGTAGGCGGGTTTTCGGGTGTATTCCATTTCCGTATTCATCTAGAGTTGGTTGTAATTATGTTCTTCGAAATCGTTAGGTTCGGTCCCGTTGATTCCTAGTGTTCGTCGGTGATTATCCTGTCCGTTCGTTGCGTCATCAAAATAATTCAAGGCAAGTATTTTTGGAAACCTTTAAGCTTAACATGAAATGGTAATGTATATTACTTGTGTGTAACTCACCTTGTGTTGGCCCGACGGGGTCAAGGAGGGAAATCTATGCTGCCGCCCTGGATTTCACGAGTTTCGTACCGCTAGCCAACTCGTTAGGGTCCTTGTGAGGCCTCGAGTGAGAATGTATGCTGCCGCCCTGTTCTCACGGCATAGCGTGTGCGTGGTTTTGTTTTTATGTAATTGTAGCCAACTCGTTAGGGTCCCTATGAGGCCTCGAGTGAGAATGCATCTTTGCCGCCTGTTCTCAAGGCTAATTGTGGGTATATGTTTTAGGAAAAGACATGTCTAGTTTTGGTTTTTGAAATGATATTGGTGCATGTACTATGAAATGTGTAAGCGATTGGTTTGCCTTGATTACTTGTACTAGCGTAATTGCTAACCCCTTTGGGGACCCGTTTTGGGGAAATTCTTGTTATGGATTTCAGGTTATGATTATCCGGACGGCGAGCACCGGGGACGATGCGAGGATGTTGGCCAGGGTCGTTGACATGTGCGATTGGGTCTAATTATTTCCTTTGTCCATTTCGATATGGTTGTTCCCACAGTTTTAAACTTATAGATTGTACTCGCGAGTACTTAGGCTTTTTGTTTCAAACTCCGTATTGTATTGCTTTTAATTGTCACGTTGCGGGTTGATGCTTATTTTGCCGGTTGCTCCGGGCGTATCTTTATATGTCATGTTATTTAATTGTGTATCCTCGCTAACCAAGATGGTTAGTCGAGTGGAGCTTTTCTATTGTAGCCTGGTAGGTCCCATGTAGGGGTCTACGGCGCTGTAACATATTCCGAATATCTCGGGGTGTTACAATACTAAGATGCAGAAAAACCGTAGTGATCCGTGGTCTTGTCGTCGCCCACAAATCTCCTCCTTGTGTTCTTTGCCCCAGCTATCGATCTTCCTCCTTAGATGATGATTCCCCCCTCTCTGTTCAGCCCTTCAATGCTTATTTATATCAGTCCTAAGCCTCCAAAACGCGTCCGTGTGATTAGGTCGAGAACAGTCTCCATAACGGCCCAGAAATGCGAAATATTCAGCAAAATCGCCCGGTGGGCCGCGGTTCACTTAATCTGTGCCGCAGCTCACCGTGCTCAGATTAAAACCTGGGCGCTATATTTTTCTTCTGGGCCACGGCTCACTAAGGCTGTGCCACTGCTCATAGTACAGTGTGCTCAGCGCTCGCTGGTTGTCTTCGTGTGCCGCGGCTCACTTGGTTTGTGCCGCGGCTCATGACCAAAAACTGTTGTTTTCGCCCGTTTTTCATCGTTTTGGCTTCCGGACTCCGATTTCCTGCAAAACATATAAGAATAGTGCATTAAAAGCTCATTTATGCTGATTTAGGCTCAAGATGGATATAAAATAATGATAAATAAGCGCATAAAAATACGCCTAACAAATACCCCCAAACTTGAGCCTTTGCTTGTCCTCAAGCAAAAAATAATCAATTTCAAACAAAAGAATATCGTGAATAATCGTGCAACTCATAGTGCTCAACCTAATCAATACTACAATGAAAATCTCAAAGAATAGTACAAGTATCGTAATAGTGAGTCATATCCAGGACACTGATTCCACAAAGTAACCAATTTCAGTCCTAATCAATCGTTCATGAAGAAAATCTAGCTCAAAGATTAACAATCGTGAATTTAATTAACCGCCAATATGAAGGGTTAGATTAAACAAGCCAATTCGCCCAGTCCCACAGTCTAGTGGCAAAATTCAAGAGTTTCATTATCAAAATTATTCCTAGGACAACATTCCCTTATGTATGATCAATAATATGATTCGAGTTAACCACTAGGTTTGGATCTCGGGATGTTTCATGGGGATAGTCCTAGGGTGGATGTCCATTCTCATATATTGTGGAACCGTTTGACGTAAAAGGCACTTATGGGGCACATGGATGCTTCTAGTTACTAAGTGCCCCTCTACAGCGGAGAAAAAACTCGAATAGCTATTTCCGCATGTCCGATTCAAGGTCGCTGTTTTACGCGAGAGTAAACAACAGGTCACGCGAATACCCCCGGTTACTAGGATCCCTATCATCGGCACATGCGAAATCTCAAAACCACTAGTCTAATCAGGGTCGTCGTTTTACGCGAGAGTAAACAACGGGTCACGTGAATACCCCCAGTTACTAAACTTCCCATCATAGAACATATAATATTCGACTTTTGGGAAAAACTGTCCGACTCTAAACTCACATTAAGTGCCAACACAACTCATGTTACTGGATGACTAGCTAACCGAAAAGTGTAACCAAACATGTAAGCGGCGATTTGAAAACACGTATGCCTCCTTTCTTATCTGCTAAGATTCTTATAAAAACGAAAAAAATTTCGGACCTAGATGAATAATCCACAAAAACAAATATCACTGACTACAACTCAACTAAAACTCAACCGTTTCTTCAGAGAGAAATCAGTATCGTAACATCAGTTTTACACAAAAAGAGACACGAAAAATTCACGAAAAAATTCACGTTTTTAACCATCAACAGCACGCAAGAAAAATAAAGCAATCACAATTTATAACCAAGAAAAATTAAGAAAGTTATCGCATGCTTCAATTTATTCCACTACACCTAACATCATCAATAATACAACTCATGTGAAAATAAAAGAGATAAGGAAAAGTGAAACTTATTCCAAACGTCTTCCTGAAAGCCAGCACATGTCTGAGTTCAATCGACTGTCAATCCATACTTCAAATAATGCTCAGCATCACGAGGGACCCCCAAACTTAGTCTCTAGTCATGAGATAACAATAGACATTAAATCAAGAAAGACTAGAATAGGAAGAATAATAACTCATTTGGGGTTAAAATATTATAGAGATAAGGGCCAACAAGAATACGAACCCAAAAGAAATAACAAAACAAAGAAAAAATTAATAACTAAAAATCAAATAAAAACAACTAATTAGAAAGCAAGTAAAAATGATGGGTTGCCTCCCATCAAGCGCTCTATTTTACGTCTTGAGCATGACGTGGCAAACAAAAAATTTAACGTGGCTTCTTTCTAGGGAGATTGCCAAATGCCCCCTTCTTACAATCTATAAGCCTCTTATTCCATAAGGGAGGCTTTGGTTCATGCCCGGTTGCCAAAAATAATGAGTAAGAATAATTATGCGGACAACCAAAAAATGATGGAAGAATATAATAATGATAAGGCATGAAAAAATAAGCAGAGTTCGAATGGGTAAATAATAAAGACTTATCATGAACAACCTCATTAGAACGCGAAGAATCAGCCTCTACAAAATCAGAAGTAAGGGGGTCAATCTCTCCCATTATGGATTTAGGAAAAATTATGCGCGGCACCATTAATAAAATTTTAGGCACAAAAGAGTTCACCTTATTAGTCGAAGTTTGATGACAATTTAATGAAATTTCTTTGTAAACATCATCAATGGTAACTTCTTCTACATGCTCATCACACTTTATGTAATTATCGGGTGCTGGGGGATCGACTCTAAAACTTAGCATGTCTTTCTTCTCAACCTCCCCCTCAACTTCACTACTAAATATATGAGCTGGAATACAACCATAGTGAATCTCAAGACCACGACGTGCACATTCTAGCTCAAAAAGGGTACTATCAGGATTTTTGAGAACGTCTATACATTGTTCAAGCATGGTCTTTTGTTTTGGGGGAGGGGGCTGACTGACCCTATTTGGCAAATTATTAAGAACATCAAAATTTATGAAATGCCAAGGGCCACGATACTCACAGAAAAACATGATGAAGAAAATAAAAATATAGAGACTAAAGAAAAAAAAAACTTCAAATTAAAATTAGAGTCGCTTGGTATTGATATTAGCGAAAAATCAGTCCCCGGCAACGACGCCAAAAACTTGTTGTGGGAAAATCCCTCACAATATGCCGCAAGTGCACGGTGTCAACAAGTAATAAAGTGATGAATAAGATATCGTTCCCTCGAGGACTGATTTCACTAAGTACCAAAATATAGTCAACTCACAATTTTATTTGAAGAACAATTATATGGAATTTATACCTAAACTAATTGCAAAAAATAAATAATAGTACTACTAATAATAATACTAATAAAGGTGTAGGATTATGATTTTCACCTCAAACAATCAGGAATGATATTTATTCAATTCAATTCACTTTTATTCAATCGATTGTAAGCCATGAATTCCTAATTTATTCTAAAGCCTTTCCCAAGGTCGATAGAAAATACTACGCATTATTAACTCGATATATCCCTATTCGAATTAGATAATTAATAGCTAAAACAGTTCAAGAATTCCCACAATAGCAGGCTTCACAATTCGCATGAGTATATCCCTATCTCACGAAAATTATGATTTGTCTCACAAGAATTATGCCTAAATTTCATCTCCCGAATCGATGAAGACATTCAAAACAAATTAATTGTTGGCCAGACAATTAAAAAGCATTAAGAACAGTAAGAAGAATCCAATTCAATAGAATAACGAGTAAATCGAAATAATAATAAATAATCAAACCGTCATAAAATCGGCTACAATCAAAATCCTACTCGAATAGATCTAGATACTAAGATGCAGAAAAACCGTAGTGATCCGTGGTCTTGTCGTCGCCCACAAATCTCCTCCTTGTGTTCTTTGCCCTAGCTATCGATCTTCCTTCTTAGATGATGATTCCCCCCTCTCTGTTCAGCCCTTCAATGCTTATTTATATCATTCCTAAGCCTCCAAAACGCATCCGTGTGATTAGGTCGAGAACAGGCTCCAAAACGGCCCAGAAACGCAGAATATTCAGCAAAACCGCCCGGTGGGCCGCGGCTCACTTAATCTGTGCCGCGGCACACCGTGCTCAGATTAAAACCTGGGCGCTATTTTTTTCTTCTGGGCCGCGGCTCACTAAGGCTGTGCCGCGGCTCATAGTACAGTGTGCTCAGCGCTCGCTGGTTGTCTTCGTGTTCCGCGGCTCACTTGGTTTGTGCCGCGGCTCATGACCAAAAACTGTTGTTTTCGCCCGTTTTTCATCGTTTTGGCTTCCGGACTCCGATTTTCTGCAAAACATATAAGAATAGTGCATTAAAAGCTCATTTATGCTGATTTAGGCTCAAGATGGATATAAAATAATGATAAATAAGCGCATAAAAATACGCCTAACACCTACAAGTAGGAATTCTATTTTTAAATTAATTATTGATGTTATTCATTATAAGGAAACTATTACTCAATTATATAACTACGATCCCAAATATTTAGCCGAACAAGACCTCATAACTGAGGCTCATTGGGAATTTGCTACGATCGTTCATAATATACTACATGCTTATAATAATTCTACATATTTGTTTTCTTATGTTTATAAACCTAATGTGCATTTGGCTATTTTAGAATGTTGTAGAATTGTTGGTTCTTTAAGTGAACACAAAAGTAATATATATCTATCTCAAGTTATTTCTCGATGCAAGAAAAATGGTTAGAGTATTTGGATAAATTTCCTCATATATGGTGTTGCATGTCTTCTTGACCCGAGTGTGAAAAAAGAAGCACTCGGTAATCTTCTTGATTATTATTAGTGCATTAGGTAAAAACTTCTTTTGATAGTGAGGGGTACGTAAATGAGTGCGTTAAAATATTAGCTCTGTTAGTTGATTTATACATTAAAAATATAAAGCGGAGGTTCTACTCTGTTAATCAACTTTAAAAAATAAAGGTAGATTTGATCAATTTACATCTTCAGTTCTTTTGAAAAAATCGAAATTATCATCAAGCTCTACTTCTTCAACTTCTTTTATTCAAATCTTAAATGAGTATTTTACCTGGTTGCATGAGCTTGATGCCCATTTTGAGATTTTGAAATGGTGGAAATTATGTGAAGAGCAATATCTTATATATGCTAGCCTTGCAAGGGATCTCCTAGTCGTTCCAGGCTCTACAATTGCTTCGGAGTCTACTTTTAGTGCAGGTAGAAGAGTTATAACAGATAAACGAACATCTTTAATGCCCGACGCTATGAAGATTATAGTCTGAAAAAAAATTGGGTACAAGCAGAAAATCGTCAACAAGTGTAACACCCCCAGATCGAACCGGGAATATTACACGCCGCAGACCCTCTCCGTGAGGATCCACCAGGCTAGACATCAAAACAACACATTACATTACATACCGACAAATCAAAATAACGAACCAATAGACCGATTTGGTATTTCGTCACTGACTTACAAATAAAAATAACTAAACTCATCCAGATGCATACCCACGCAAGGGTAAAATACTTACCACAATGAGCAATAAGACAGCGGAAAAGACAATACAATGGACTTCGACTAACTTAACCCAAAACTGGTCTTCGTGTGATTAGTATCATTCGTCTTTCATCATCCCTCGTACCGATCCTGTGACTTGCTCCCGAAAACCTGCATGTACCTGGACACAATACAGATATCCACCCCCGATTACTCGGGGGTTAGCAAAACTCCACTGTTTCGCTAGTGCAAGTATAATGTGCAAAAATGAGCCATACACAACACATTCCGAGAATACAACGAAAGACTTCCCGAGATATATTTAGTTAAAAATAGTTCAAGTCTTGAAAGCAAAAACGAAGCAAGTAAGCATTTTGAAAATATTTCCAAATCTCGGGAGTTTTGAAAACATCAGAAATTGAAAAGTTCTTAATTCCTCGAAAGCCATTTAACATCACAGCCCCAAAGTTCATTTTCCAAAATACAAATCCGTTTAACAAAACACGGGGTCCACGACCCAACCATTCCGGTCACAAAACACAGGGTCCGCGACCCGATCATCCACTTCAATTCACTTACAAGGACACATTACACATAACACATTATTCTTATGCCATTCTAGCCAAACACCAAGACTCGATATATATAATGTATCTTGACCCCGAGCGTAAAGCATTGTGATACTCCGGACATATCACAATTAATCATCAAAACATCAACATCAATATCACAGAAACCACACTTGGTAACCCGTAGCCGTACCGATTAGTATCGGCCCCCAGAGGCCCCGTCGGACCGTCCCCAGGTGGGAAACCACTTCTGCGGCCGTACCCATTAGTATCGGCCCCCAGAGGTCCCGTCGAACCGTCCCCAGGTGGAAGAACATCAAAACACGCTCCCAAGTCCACTTCCGTGGCCGTACCCATTAGTATCGGCCCCCAGAGGCCACATGCCATCCCCAGGTGGAAGAGTAACAACTCACAGATTTCAAAACCACAACTCTCAAAGGCCAAACACATAAAATATATATATAGTCAAGGTACCTTGCTAGAATGGCCATATTATCAAACACGTACACACGACCCAGAACTATATCAATTCACAAGGGAGCACAAGATTTCAACAACATTGAATGACACAACCAATATCACACAACTCACATATTCATCCATAACCACGTGACTCCAAGCACATAATTTCACAAGAGATTTACACTTTACATTTACCGACACCATAATCATACATAATGACATCACACGAAAGTAAGGTGATCCTATACTCGTCACTAGCACACATATCCAACTAAGCATATTAATTCCCGACACACACGGTTCACCTTTACGAAAACCATGATGCTAAATATACCGATTCTTTTGAAAAATGGTTATAGATATTTATTTAGCACATATCGACACTTAGCAACCATTATATCCACAAAACACGTAATGTATGGGCAAGATACTTGCCTCTATAATCGATACCGGACACTCCTACAATCACGGCTCAGTCGGGACACCTCGAACACCTACAATTCTCCGGCGAAGGAAATGAATACACCCACGATCGAGAAGCTTTAAGAAAACGACAAACGGAAGGGTTCCGACTCGAGTTCTTCACAAGAATTCAACCCTAACAACATATAATAAATAAATCATCGATCATACGAGGAAGAATAATCGTAGAACGCCCGAAAACCCCTCTATGACATTTTACCGGACACCTTCAAGGCGTCTATCGAGAACTCGACCAAAACAAAGAATCGATACGATCCAACCATGGAATAACAAGGGAAAAGATTTAATACATCTAAATAATCATCAATCCATCATAATACCAAGTTAAATCGGATTAAACGAACGAAAACAACCAAAACACCCAAATTCCCCAAAACTAGATTTTTAGAAAATCTGACCTGATTCGGTAGATCGGAGGATGTTATAGGATGGATGATTGATGATATGAACTCCAAGACTTCATGGATTTATTGTCCAACAACATCTATCCATGATTAACCAAGCTCCAGCCGCGGAAGGCAATAAATCGAGTGAGAAATGGCTGGAGAAAACGCTCTTTGGCCTTAAATAGAGTGTTGCCACGGTGTGCCGCGGCCCAGCCGAAGTGTGCCGCGGCACAGGGCCAAATCTGCCGGCAGTGACTCGGCAGTGTGCCGCGGCACAAGGTACAGAGTGCTCGGCCAGAACTGGAAAATGAAAGTGACTTAGCTATTTCGACCATAACTCCCTCGTCCGGACTTCGATTGACTCACCGTTTGAACCATTGGAAAGATAACTCGATGCTTTATAATATTGCAAAGACTCAGAATTTTTGGAGTTCCCAAAAATTAATGGTGATTTAACAAAGTCGAACTCATATGTGGAAAAATCGCTAAAGAACACAGAATTCAACAGAACGACACCGAGACGAACTCGGATGACAAAAAGTGTAGAATTAATCATTCTCGGAATGACGAAAAGGTAACAATAGAGTCGCTAAGATAGACTTCCGCCAAAAATAAAAATTACCGAATGAAATTACTGAATGATAATGATCGAATTACAACCGGGTATTACATACACTTCCCCTTAAAAAGAGTTTCGTCCTCGAAACTAAGGGTAAACAACTCGGGATATGAACTATCCATCATGATCTGAAAACAATAATGTCCAAATAGTTCTCGGGACCAAATCAATCGCACGCCCAAGTCCCCAAGACTTGACGTCTCGGATTACAGTGAACGATTTTCCAAATTATCACGAAGTCTTGAGTACAACGCCAAAGGGACGAATTCTCAACAAATGATCCAAATCGAAAACGAACACATAACAAAGCAAGACATAGTATTAGCTCGACTTGCGCAACGATAAGTCGTTCCCGACGAACACCACAACACGGTACATCGTGCCGTACCCAACATAGGGGAAAATCTCAAGAAATCGCCAATAGAACAAAATGAACGGCGCAATCGACAAAAATTCAAAATAACGGAGCAGAATCTCGGGTATTACATTCTACCCTCCTTAAAAGAAGTTTCGTCCCGAAACTTAAAACATGAAACAATCCAGGCAGAGCAACTCTAGATGACACATGATTCCGATAACTTGTAGATCGGGAAAGACGATACGAATGCAACCACCCGAAAACTTTGGGAAATTACAAAATGGCCCAAACGCCTGAAACATCACGATAAGAAAATGTATAACCAAACCGAACTTCACAAAACGTCTAACAAGGTTAAACGGACTTACGGGGAAATACGAACAACAATTTCGAACGGGATTCGCAAGAATCGATCTCAAATGCGGAAAAGTCACCAAAAAGCACGGAACTCAGCAAAACGACACCAAAACGAACTCAGATGTTAACAAGTGTAAAATGTAACATTCACAGAATGACGAAACGGTCATAGAAGATCCGTTAAAATGGACTCCTGCCAAAAAAAAGAAATTTACCGAAAATCGAAAATTGCGGATATTACATCATATCATCTTTAAAAGAGGTTTCGTCCCCGAAACCTAAACAACGAGAATGAAGTGCTGGAGTAGCAACTTTCCCGGCCATATCCTCTTGGTCCCACATCTGATCTCTGTAATACCCGGTTGTAATTCAGTTATTATCACTCAGTAATTGTCATTCAGTAATTTCACTCAGTAATGATCATTCGTCACTCATATTCAATCATGGTATTCATCATTCAGAGTAATTGTATCATGTATCAATCGTCATTCATCACTAATCTAATTGGAATTTCGTGCCGTGTTTGTCATCATTGTCGTTTTCATTGTGGTTGTGTGTGAGGTAGTAGCGCACGCTACGTACTCTTTTTAGCGCACGCTAATTTAGTACAGGTAGCGCACGCTATCCCTCAGCATTAGCGCACGCTAGTGTCACCCTGGCTGCAGTCCAGAAGGTATTGGACTGCAGGTGAGTTATTAGTAGCGCACGCTACGAGTGGTAAGTAACGCGCGCTAGTGGGTTGTAGTAGCGCACGCTAATGATTGCTTTAGCGCGTGCTAAGGACGGATCAGGTTGAGTCCAGTAGCTACTGGACTGCACTGGATTAATTCATAGCGCACGCTATGAGTTGTTTTAGCGTACGCAATCGATATTATAGCGCACGCTAAATATCGGTTGTAGCGCACGCTACCAAGGTCAGATCAGAGGACAGACGGTTTCTGGATTCCAGTACTGGGCATCTAATAATTCGTTAGCGCACTCTAACCATGGGTATTAGCGTACGCTAATGGTATGTTTGTAGCGCACGCTACAAAAGGTACGTAGCGCACGCTACTGTTTTCGGACAGTGGGTACTGGACTACCCAAAATACCCGTTAGCGCACGCTACGCACAAGGGCTAGCGCACGCTAACCTGTAATGGCTATATATTGGACAGTTAGTCCGAGCTCGTCATTTATCATTCTTTCTCATTCCCTCGTCGGTTTTGGGCGATTTCGGGCGTTTTGGAGAGTATCCTTCGAGGTGTAATCATCAATCATCATCTTCAAGATCATCATTCGGATTAATCATCACTTCATCACCTCCTTAACATCAAATCAAAGGTATTAATCTCTTGGATCTAGAATTTCGGATTTTTGGGTTTTTCCTTCCGATTTCTTCGTGTAAGCTTGGATTATCATTGGAATATGTTAGATATGGATTATCTACCTTGGATAAATATATTCCTACGGATTAAATGGTTATTTTGGGGATTCATATCAAGAATCCTTGGGGTTGACTTCGGTTAATTTGGGGATTTCCGATTGACGTTGTTGTAATCTTGAATTGTGGATTCCTATGGGATTATTGATATCATTGAAAGTGTTTTGATGGTTTGAAATACTCATCTTGGAGTTGGTTTCGATATATTCGAGTTAGGATATTGTTGTATCGACGTTTGAGTCGGTTATGATCGTATTTGATTCACGTAATGATCGAATTATTGGTAATTATGTTATTCAAGGTTGTTCGAGCGACCGACATTTCATTTAGGACGTTGTTCGTGGACGGACATTCTTCATCGGTTTGTGTAAGTTAATTCTTACTCGGTTAAAAGGATATTCATTCCTTTTGTTGTTGTTCATTCATAATCGTAACTCATTCATCATTGTATTAACCGTATCAAAACTTGTCATTGTCAATTAATCACCTCAGTCATAAGGGACGACGGTTCCAATCATTTCATTGAGCTGTCATTCATTTCACCATCATTTCATCTTGGTGAGTCATTATTCATTTTCGTTGTCACTTTTGTTATATCATGGCATTCTGGGTCATACTAGCGTGCCGGTTGGTATGTGTAGGATTTTCATGTCGGGCACATTATAGTCGTGTGTTGGTTGGTGGCCTCACATTGGACTGTGCACACGAGTTGTTGGCTTCGTGAGACTGATTAGGTACAAGACCACGCGTGTATTCGATGGATACTCGTTGGTGGCTTGTGCACGGACACATTTCCATCCCGGACGTAGTGTGGCGCCATTCCTTTGAGCCGTACTGATAGTTGATTCATATAGCATGTTTGATTGCGTATGTTTCGACAGGATAATTCATAACTTTAGATATATCATGATTGTGTATTTTCAACCCTTGAGGATTGTTGTTCTGTGTAACTGACCCCGTTTGGGGATATTGTTTTTCAGGTCATGGCAAGGCAAAGGCACGGGGAGAGCATGTTGACGGCGAGGAGTCTCAATGGTACTAGAAGGGGGCCCCAGTCTTTTCAGTCATTTATTCAGTCATTTATGTTTCCTTCATTTATTCCGCTGCAGACATTCCGTTTGAATACTCATCTCATTCAGTGTTGTGTATTTTATCTTCATATAAAATATACCAGTATTCTGTATTATCCTGGGTGTGTTGTATGAAACTCCTCATCGGAGTAATTGATGTGGTAATGTGGTTCGGTACTACATTTACCCTGTGTAATTCATCCATTTTCATTCGCCTAGTGGGTCCCAGTCGGGGGTCCACGGCACTGTAATATCCGCCTAGTTTGGGGTGTTACAGAGTTGGTATCGGAGCGTGGTTTTGAATACTACCCTCCAAGTCATGTCTCATTTGAAATCATCGTCATAAGACTAGTATCATTGGACTTTCACATCACGTGTGACCTGTGCAAATGCCGAGCCAATCAGACCAAGAACTGTAAGATTTCTAACTCCATGGTATAATTTCTGGCAAGAATCATTCATTCATAATTCATCTGTTAACAATCCTTAACCATCATTTTCATTGACCAGGACGGTCATGTTAATTCGTTAATCACTCAATTCATTTCATTACTCAGTTGTTGATCTGGAAGATCATATCATTAATCTTGTTAACTTGTTCAAGATAATCATTTCACTAATTTCATCAGACAATCATGTCACCTCAGTTAATCATTCATGTAACCACTGTGTTAGAGCGTATGCTCATTTTCATCATCTCATGTCATAGTCATAATGTGATATTCATGCGAGAGATATAATCATCATGTGACTTTCCACTTCAGTATGGAAAGAGCTGGCAGAGGACGAGGGGGAAGAGGCCTTGGTGCAGGCCGAAACCCGAGGACTCGTGTGAATACACGTGCGAATGCCAGGAATAATGCTAACTCATCGAGCAGTGATGCTGCCACTCATTTGCCTAGACGTGATCATTCGCTATCAGGGAGTCGTACTCGGGACACAGCTCAGTCAGAGGGTGTTCGAGTTGACCCACTGGCTTTTATGCAGGGCATGATGGCCCAAATGACTCAGATGGCACAACTAATGGAGGCGATGCATAACTCCACTACTCAAAATCAACAGGCTTCTCCGCCGCCACCTCAGAGGCAAGAGAGGGGTGTAAGCAATATCATTAGCGATATCTCTCGCCAGCGACCACCTACATTTGAGGGCTCATCTGAGCCGGCGGATATTGTTCATTGGCTTGAGCATTTCGAGAAGTTATTTGCTATGGTGGATTGCCCTGAAGGGCATAATGTTTCAGTTGCGGCTTACTATCTTGGTAAGAGCACTCATTCATGGTGGTTATCGTTGAATCCCACAGACGGATCATGTACTTGGGATCAGTTCAAAACTCTCATGATGGAGAGGTACTATCCGGCCCCACTCAGGGAGGCCAAGTTTTCGGAATTACTCACTCCCGACCTTTCGGCGGATGATGATGTTCTCGCCATCGCCGAAAAATTTCAGGAACTTCTTCCGTTCGCCTCGTCTATCATTCACTCTGAGGCGGACAAAATCAAGTATTTCAGCAAGAGGCTGAAACCCCGTGTGAGACTTCAGCTGCTTAATCATAATTGCACCACGTTGGCCGAATTCATTGAGAAAGCTCTTACCTATGAGCTTACTGCTAAGGAGATTTCTAAGCAGCAACCTTCATCTGCTAGCAAGAAGTCCAAGAACCGTAATCAGTCTGACGGGAGTCAGGCCACTTTCAAGAAACCACGTGCGGGCTCTACTTTTTCTGAGCGACCTCCTCTGGCGTCTAAACCCGCGGAATCTCAGTCACGAGCGGCCAGTTCGGCCATCACCTGTTTCAAATGTGAGGAACAGGGCCATTTCAGCACCAAATGTCCGAAGCAGTCTGTCACGTGCCACAACTGTGGGATTGCTGGGCATAGGGCCCATTTTTGCCGAAGGGACTCTAAACCCACTCCGGCGTCATCTCAGGCCCCAGGACATTCAGCGGTGCGGAATCAGGCCACTCAGTCAGCGTCGTTCAAGACGACAGGAGCTAAAGGCGGAGCCAAGAGCTATCAGACGGGAGCGTCCGGTTCGGGGGCCGGCAAGCCCCGAATTTATGAGATGAAGAAGACCGACGATCCAGAGGCCCGGATGATATTAGGTACACTCGATATTCTATCTCAACCTGTGTGTACCCTTTTTGATACCTGTGCATCGCATTCATTCATTTCCGAGTCATGCTTGAGTAGACTACGTCTGGGTAGTGCTACTAGTTGTGAGCCTTATGTCATTGGTCTACCTGACGGTGGAAGAATTATCGGAAATCGTGAGATTCAGAATTGTCCGATTCAGCTTCATGGCCGTGTATGGCTAGCAGACCTAATCGTAGTATATTTGCCGAGAGACGACATCATTATGGGTATTGACTGGATGGATCGTCATGATGCCATCATTAGTGTCCGCAAGCGTATGGTCACTATCATTTCTGATGATGGTGTTGAATGTGTTTTTCAGGGTGGTAATCCCGGCTATTCTGGTAAGGTCATTAACTTAATGAAAGCAGTGAGATTACTCAGTCAGGGGTGTGTTGGTTATTGGTGTTATATGACCAAAACCGAGAAATCACCAGTAATGTTGACAGACATTCCGGTAGTGAGGGAATATACCGATGTTTTTCCAGACGAGTTACCTGGTTTGCCTCCACAGAGAGATGTGGAATTCACGATTGAGTTGGAGCCTGGTACGTCCCCGATATCTAAGGCACCGTACCGGATGGCCTCGACCGAAATGCAGGAGCTAAAGAACCAACTTGAGGAGTTGTTCGAGAAAGGTTATATCCGACCGAGTGCGTCCCCGTGGGGAGCACCAGTTTTATTTGTCAAGAAGAAGGATGGTTCGTTCCGCTTGTGTATTGATTACCGAGAATTAAACCGGGTGACGATCAAGAATAAATATCCTCTACCCCGTATCGATGATCTTTTAGATCAACTTCAGGGAGCTTCAGTATTTTTCAAGATCGACCTAAGATCTGGATATCATCAGTTGCGAATTCGAGAGTCGGATATCGCGAGAACGGCGTTTTGAACACGCTATGGTCATTATGAATTCGTGGTAATGCCGTTTGGTTTAACTAATGCACCTGTGGTATTCATGGAGTTAATGAATCGGGTTTTCATCGACTTTTTGGATCAATTTGTGGTTGTCTTCATTGATGACATTTTGATTTATTCTCGTGACCGGGAGGAACACGAGTTTCACCTTCATCAGGTTCTCGACGTGTTGAGACGAGAGCAACTTTATGGGAAGTTTTCCAAATGTGAATTCTGGATGTCCGAAGTGACGTTTCTCGGACACGTAATTTCTTCAGACGGAGTTTGCGTCGATCCTCAGAAGACAGAGGCTATTCGAGATTGGCTACCTCCGAAGAATGTTAAGGAGATCCGGAGCTTTCTCGGATTAGCCGGTTATTATCGGCGGTTTGTTGAAGGATTTTCTGAAATCGCTCAACCCATGACGAATCTTTTACGAAAAGATAAGAAATACACGTGGTCCGACGCGTGTCAACAAAGTTTTGAGGAACTCAAGAGCCGGTTAACTTCAGCACCTGTTCTTTCCTTGCCGCAAGGGACGGAAGGATTTGTGGTTTATAGTGATGCGTCAGGGCAGGGTCTCGGATGTGTACTCATGCAGAACGGGAAAGTTATTGCTTATGCTTCACGGCAAATGAGACCTTACGAGGTTAATTATCCGACCCACGACCTGGAGCTAGCAGCCGTGGTGTTCGCTTTGAAAATCTGGCGTCATTACCTTTATGGTGTCACCTGTCAAATTTTCACCGATCACAAGAGTTTGAAGTATATATTTACTCAAAAGGAGTTAAATATGCGACAGAGACGGTGGTTGGAACTAATCAAAGATTACGATATCGATATCCTTTACCACCCGGGCAAGGCGAACGTTGTCGCCGACGCCTTGAGTCGTAAGTCCGTCCAGGAGCAGATGCTTGCTCGTTTAACAGTTCAGAAGGAGCTTCAGCAGGAATTCCTTAGACCCAAGATCGAGGTCTGGCTTCAGCGAGTTCAGGGACAGCTTTGTATGTTATAGATTTCATCGTCACTTGAGGAGGCAATCAGAGAGAAGCAGGATTCAGACCCATCATTGTTGCGCATCCGTGAGGATGTGGCTCAGGGGAAAGCCCCTGGATTCGGGGTCCACGAGGATGGACTTTTGAGATTTAAGAATCAGTTGTGCGTACCGGCGGATGACGAGTTGAAAAACTCGATTTTGAGAGAAGCTCATGCTACCCCTTATTCTGTTCATCCGGGGTCTAGCAAGATGTATAAGGACTTGAAACAAAATTACTGGTGGAGTAATATGAAGCGAGAAGTCGCAGAATTTGTTTCGAGATGCTTAACCTGTCAACAAGTTAAGATTGAACATCAGCGACCGGAGGGTATGCTGAAACCTCTTCCTATTCCCGAATGGAAGTGGGAAGACATTTCTATGGATTTCATCACGAGTTTGCCGACGAGTCATCGTGGCATGAATACGATCTGGGTAATTGCGGACCGCTTAACTAAATCGGCTCATTTCCTTGAGATTAAGGATACGTGGGGTCCCGAGAGACTTGCCCAGTTGTTTATCAAAGAGATAGTGAGACTGCACGGTACTCCTAAAAGTATCGTTTCCGATCGTGACGGACGCTTTGTGTCGCATTTTTGGAAATCAGTTCATCGTGCTATGGGAACTCAGCTTAATCTCAGTACCGCCTTTCATCCTCAGTCCGACGGGCAGTCAGAGAGGACTATTCAGACATTAGAGGACATGTTGAGGGCATGCATCCTCGATTGGAAAGACGATTGGTAAGCCCAACTACCATTGATCGAGTTCACATATAATAATAGTTGGCATTCTTCGATTAAGATGGCACCGTACGAGGCCTTGTACGGTCGTCGTTGTCGATCTCCTTTGTGTTGGGATGACTTATCAGAATCAATCGGCACCGAGCCCGATATGCTTATAGCCGCCCGTGAGAAGGTAGCTTTGATCAGGAGTCGTTTGTTGACCACTCAGAGTCGACAGAAATCTTATGCAGACAATCGTCGTCGACCACTAGAGTTCGAGACGGGTGACCACGTTTTGGTCAAAGTATCCCCGAGTCGAGGTATCTTCCATTTCGGGAAGAGGGGGAAGTTGAGTCCGAGATTCATTGAAGCTTTTGAGATTTTGGATCGAGTAGGCGAGTTAGCTTATCGACTGGCTCTACCTCCGGCGTTGAGCCGAATTCATAATGTGTTTCATGTCTCACAGTTGCGGAAGTATATTGCCGACCCGAGTCACATACTTCAGTTCGACGAAATTGAGATCGTCGATGATCATTCAAATGAGGAGCGTCCTATACGAGTTTTAGAGCGGCGAATCAAACAGTTGAGGAATAAGACGATTCCTTTGGTGAAAATTCAGTGGTCTAGACACGGGATCGAAGAGGCTACTTGGGAAACCGAGGATAGTATGCGGGAGAGTTATCCCGAGTTGTTTGACCCTTAGTTTCGGGGACAAAACTCTTTTAAGGGGGGTGTATGTAATACCCGGTTGTAATTCAGTTATTATCACTCAGTAATTGTCATTCAGTAATTTCACTCAGTAATGATCATTCGTCACTCATATTCAATCATGGTATTCATCATTCAGAGTAATTGTATCGTGTATCAATCGTCATTCATCACTAATCTAATTGGAGTTTCGTGCCGTGTTTGTCATCATTGTCGTTTTCATTGTGGTTGTGTGTGAGGTAGTAGCGCACGCTACGTACTCTTTTTAGCGCACGCTAATTGAGTACAGGTAGCGCACGCTATCCCTCAGCATTAGCGCACGCTAGTGTCACCCTGGCTGCAGTCCAGAAGGTACTGGACTGCAGGTGAGATATTAGTAGCGCACGCTACGAGTGGTAAGTAGCGCGCGCTAGTGGGTTGTAGTAGCGCACGATAATGATTGCTGTAGCGCGCGCTAAGGACGGATCAGGTTGAGTCCAGTAGCTACTGGACTGCACTGGATTAATTCATAGCGCACGATATGAGTTGTTTTTAGCGTACGCAATCGATATTATAGCGCACGCTAAATATTGGTTGTAGCGCACGCTACCGAGGTCAGATCAGAGGACAGACGGTTTCTGGATTCCAGTACTGGGCATCTAATAATTCGTTAGCGCATGCTAACCATGGGTATTAGCGCACGCTAATGGTATGGTTGTAGCGCATGCTACAAAAGGTACGTAGCGCACGCTACCGTTTTCGGACAGTGGGTACTGGACTACCCAAAATACCCGTTAGCGCACGCTACGCACAAGGGCTAGCGCACGCTAACCTGGAATGGCTATATATTGGACAGTTAGTCCGAGCTCGTCATTTATCATTCTTTCTCATTCCCTCGTCAGTTTTGGGCGATTTCGGGCGTTTTGGAGAGTATCCTTCAAGGTGTAATCATCAATCATCATCTTCAAGCTCATCAATCGGATTAATCATCACTTCATCACCTCCTTAACATCAAATCAAAGGTATTAATCTCTTGGATCTAGAATTTCGGATTTTTGGGTTTTTCCTTCCGATTTCTTCGTGTAAGCTTGGATTATCATTGGAATATGTTAGATATGGATTATCTACCTTGGATAAATATATTCCTACGGATTAAATGGTTATTTTGGGGATTTATATCAAGAACCCTTGGGGTTGACTTCGGTTAATTTGGGGATTTCCGATTGATGTTGTTGTAATCTTGAATTGTGGATTCCTATGGGATTATTGATATCATTGAAAGTGTTTTGATGGTTTGAAATACTCATCTTGGAGTTGGTTTCGATATAATCGAGTTAGGATATTGTTGTATCGACGTTTGAGTCGGTTATGATCGTATTTGATTCGCGTAATGATCGAATTATTGGTAATTATGTTATTCAAGGTTGTTCGAGCGACCGGCATTTCATTTAGGACGTTGTTCGTGGACGGACATTCTTCATCGGTTTGTGTAAGTTAATTCTTACTCGGTTAAAATGATATTCATTCCTTTTGTTGTTGTTCATTCATAATCGTAACTCATTCATCATTGTATTAACCGTATCAAAACTTGTCATTGTAAATTAATCACCTCAGTCATAAGGGACGACGGTTCCAATCATTTCATTGAGCTGTCATTCATTTCACCATCATTTCATCTTGGTGAGTCATTATTCATTTTCGTTGTCACTTTTGTTATATCGTGGCATTCCGGGTCATACTAGCGTGCCGGTTGGTATGTGTAGGATTTTCATGTCGGGCACATTATAGTCGTGTGTTGGTTGGTGGCCTCACATTGGACTGTGCACACGAGTTGATGGCTTCGTGAGACTGATTAGGTACAAGACCACGCGTGTATTCGATCGATACTCGTTGGTGGCTTGTGCACGGACACATTTCCATCCCGGACGTAGTGTGGCGCCATTCCTTTGAGCCGTACTGATAGTTGATTCATATAGCATGTTTGATTGCGTATGTTTCGACAGGATAATTCATAACTTCAGATATATCATGATTGTGTATTTTCAACCCTTGAGGATTGTTGTTCTGTGTAACTGACCCCGTTGGGGGATATTGTTTTTCAGGTCATGGCAAGGCAAAGGCACGGGGAGAGCATGTTGATGAAGAGGAGTCTCAATGATACTAGAAGGGGGCCCCAGTCTTTTCAGTCATTTATTCAGTCATTTATGTTTCCTTCATTTATTCCGCTGCAGACATTCCGTTTGAATACTCATCTCATTCAGTGTTGTGTATTTTATCTTAATATAAAATATACCAGTATTCTGTATTATCCTGGGCGTGTTGTATGAAACTCCTCATCGGAGTAATTGATGTGGTAATGTGGTTCGGTACTACATTTACCCTGTGTAATTCATCCATTTTCATTCGCCTGGTGGGTCCCAGTCGGGGGTCCACGGCACTGTAATATCCGCCTAGTTTGGGGCGTTACAATCTCCACGACTAACTATACCGCGGTCACGACTGTATCCTCTGTCCCTAGACATACTAAGCGGATTCTCACTCGATACGATGGCACAACTTCGCGAAAATAATATGCTAAAGTCCCAACCCAGCACGACATAACACATAAGGTAATTGATAACAACTAAATAAGAAAATCCACGAGGTATCCTTTTAAATGATTTCATTTGGAAATCCTTGGATTCGTGCGCTATTCAAAATAAAACCTTGAAAGTATTTTTGGTACCTCGGTTTGTTTCATCAAAACCCGTAAACGACAGACTTTAACCGTCTCATTTGACATCACTTGCAAAACAATATTTTTTTTTAAACATCATCATTATAGAGTGATTCAAGATCACGCACGATAATTGGCTCAGTATAGAAAAATTTTCTAAACCCGAGTTTGAAGTTTTAAATCGAGTAAGATTCTTTATCTTCCACAGTATATTGTTGAAAACAAAAATTGTATTGATTTTTGAAAATAAAGATTTTATGATGTGAAAGATTTCTGAAATCATGCACTCGGATTATTTGAAAATACAACAATACGTCAAAAATCATTTTCGAAAATCCTCTCAACACTACACAAAAATCAACGACGGTAATATTTTACAAAATGTCTACATGTACTTTTAAACAACTCTTTCAAATACCGTCGAGGTTTTATTTTAGAATCCGAGGCCGGCTCACCAATTCTAAATAATTTTTAAAGTACGCACAGAGCCGCCGATTAATCGAATCGTCGAAACTTTATGAAATTTTCAGGGTGGCATTTTCGAACACACACACAGCAGACATAATTTAAACAAAATCAATTATCACCTAGCGCTACAAAAAGTCCTAACGCTTATTCCCACACAACAGTTGCATCGCTAGACAACACACATAGAATACCGTCGAAGATGATTGATTGCAAAACATAGACCTGACGGCTAAAAATGCGGTTCCATAGCCTTTGCCCATGCTGATTAGCGCCCGTTACAACAACGATTAGCGTGCGCTAAACATGCCACGTTAGCGCACGTTAGCCTCGTACCAAGCCTGCGCTAACTGCTCTAATCGACAACACGATTGCAAACATATATGAGGTAATACTAGACTCGAATGTTACAAATAAGTAACCACATACGAGTCTAAATTTCATCGACTCACATAATTATAACATCTCACAAGCAACCATCAAAAGAAAATCATCCTACAAAAACGAAAATTTTCTCTCAATAAAGCGGACTATCTCAACACATCCATACCGATGGACTCAACATCCGCGTTACTATTTTAATCATAAAACTGGCACCACTGCCCAACAATGAGAGTATCATCAATACACATCTTCTGACAAATATTCATGAAGCCGGAAAGTTACAAACGAGAGTCATGTCTTGAGTATATTTTGTAGACCTTATTTGAGTTAAAACTAGTGTTTTGAAAACTTATAGTATGAGATGAAAATGAAATATCGGTAGATGAAGTCTCAAAATTTTTGACGTTGAGGTCATCATACAAAAATCAAAAAATTTCCTCCCTTGGAGAACATTTTAAAAAAAAAAAATTTACGACTCCCCGAAAGCCTTTCGAAAACTTAAAATTCCAAGGTTGTTACTCTTGCAAGAAAAACAGTTCATACAAGGATACATTTAGCAGTATCACTCTTCATTCTAGCACAAAACGAGAATCGACAAATATATGTCACTTACTCGCGATGCACCTTCAAATACTACTAGATAACACAGAATCACACAGGCTCATATAGCTCATGGTACAACATGTAGTAGGGAGACTTACATCCACAGATCGCACAAAGATGATGGTTGCACCATGATACTAATCACGACCGACATTCCAGACGACGCGTCGCGACACGACATCAGTCAGACTCAATCTGACAAGACAAGACCCAACAATACACGACTGGACCCGACAGCCTAGGTTTCCGCAACCTAAGCTCTGATACCAAAAATGTAACACCCCCAGATCGAACCGGGAATATTACACACCGCAGACCCTCTCCGTGAAGATCCACCAGGATAGACATCAAAACAACACATTACATTACATACTGACAAATCAAAATAACAAACCAATAAACCGATTTGGTCTTTCGTCACTGACTTAAAAATAAAAATAACTAAACTCATCCAGACTCATACCCATGCAAGGGTAAAATACTTCCCACAACGAACAATAAGACAACGGAAAAGACAATACAATGGACTTCGACTAACCTAACCCAAAACTGGTCTTCGTGTGATTAGTATCATTCGTCTTTCATCATCCCTCGTACCGATCCTGTGACTTGCTCTCGAAAACCTGCATGTACCTAGACACAATACAGATATCCACCCCCCGATTACTCGAGGGTTAGCAAAACTCCACTGTTTCGCTAGTGCAAGTATAAAGTGCAAAAACGAGACATACACAACACATTCCGAGAATACAACGAAAGACTTCCCGATATATATTTAGTTAAAAATAGTTCAAGTCTTGAAAGGAGAAACGAAGCAAGTAAGCATTTTGAAAATATTTCCAAATCTTGGGAGTTTTGAAAACATCAGAAATTGAAAAGTTCTTAATTCCTCGAAAGCCATTTAGGGTCACAGCCCCAAAGTTCATTTTCCAAAATACAAATCCGTTGAACAAAACACGGGGTCCACGACCCAACCATTTCGGTCATAAAACACAGGGTCCGCGACCCGATCATCTACTTCAATTCATTTACAAGGACACATTACACATAACACATTATTCTTATGCCATTCTAGCCAAACACCAAGACTCGATATATATATAATGTATCTTGACCCCGAGCGTAAAGCATTGTGATACTCCGGACATATCACAATTAATCATCAAAACATCAACATCAATATCACAGAAACCACACTTGGTAACCCGTGGCCGTACCCATTAGTATCGGCCCCCAGAGGCCCCGTCGGACCGTCCCCAGGTGGAAAACCACTTCCGCAGCCTTACCCATTAGTATCGGCCCCCAGAGGTCCCGTCGAACCGTCCCTAGGTGGAAGAACATCAACACACGCTCCCAAGTCCAGTTCCATGGCCGTACCCATTAGTATCGGCCCCCAGAGGCCACATGCCATCCCCAGGTGGAAGAGTAACAACTCACAGATTTCAAAACCACAACTCTCAAAGGTCAAACACATAAAATATGTATATAGTCGAGGTACCTTGCTAGAATGGCCATATTATCCAACACGTACTCACGACCTAGAACTATATCAATTCACAAGGGAGCACAAGATTTCAACAGCACTGAATGACACAACCAATATCACACAACTCACATATTCATCCATAACCACGTGACTCCAAGCACATAATTTCACAAGAGAATTACACTTTACATTTACCGACACCATAATCATACATAATGACATCACACGAAAGTAAGGTGATCCTATACTCGTCACTAGCACACATATCCAACTAAGCATATTAATTCCCGACACACACGATTCACCTTTACGAAAACCATGATGGTAAATATACCGATTCTTTTGAAAAATGGTTATAGATATTTATTTAGCACATATCGACACTTAGCAACCATTATATCCACAAAACACGTAATGTATGGGCAAGATACTTGCCTCGATAATAGATACCGGACACTCCTACAATCACAGCTCAGTCGGGACACCTCGAACACCTACGATTCTCCGGCGAAGGGAATGAATACACCCACGATCGAGAAGCTTGAAGAAAACGACGAACGGAAGGTTTCTGACTCGAGTTCTTCACAAGAATTCGACCATAACAACATATAATCAATAAATCATCGATCATACGAGGAAGAGTAATCGTAGAACGCCCGAAAACCCCTCTATGACATTTTACCGGACACCTTCAAGGCGTCTATCGAGAACTCGACCAAAACAATGAATCGATACGATCCAACCATGGAATAACAAGGGAAAAGATGTAATACATCTAAATAATCATCAATCCATCATAATACCAAGTTAAATTGGATTAAACGGATGAAAACAACCAAAACACCCAAATTCCCCAAAACTAGATTTCTAGAAAATCTGACCTGATTCGGTAGATCGGAGGATGTTATAGGATGGATGATTGATGATATGAACTCCAAGACTTCATGGATTTATTGTCCAACATCTCTCCATGATTAACCAAGCTCCAGCCGCGGAAGGGAAGAAATTGAGTGAGAAATGGCTGGAGAAAAACGCCTGCTGGCCTTAAATAGGCTGACTGCACAGTGTGCCGCGGCCCAGCCGAAGTGTGCCGCGGCACGGGGCCAAATCTGCCGGCAGTGACTCGGCATTATGCCGCGGCCCTGCCGGCATGTGCCGCGGCACAAGGTACAGAGTGCTCGGCCAGAACTGGAAAATGAAAGTGACTTAGCTATTTCGACCATAACTCCC